>CM060918.1:222573305-223823305 GCA_030737875.1 Allium sativum | reverse complement strand
AGACTGTTTGAAAAAATGGTGATTTTCCAGTTGATTAAATTCAAATTGAAATTACCAAACACGTTTAAATTCCCCACGCTCACATGATTCTAAAAATTATGAAAATTGGAATCTAGCAATAACTTGACATTCTGAAACCAACAAAAGTGGTCTTGTCGAAAACGGAGGTCGTTTGCAAAATTGTTATTTTTAAGGGCTATATTTCCATAGTGACTATCCTAAATTTTCAACTGGGAATAACTTTTTATTCCTGCTGTGAAATCTGGATTTTTCAGGTTCGTTGGAAAGATAGTTTCAAATAGATTCAAATAGTTCTGGTTTTACCAAAACCCGGTTTATTTTGAATCCTGTACATTCATTTGAAATTTGAAATTTGAAATCGAAATTTCAAACTACCGCGCCATTTCCAATTCCTTTTATAATTAAAATAAATATTTATACTCTAATGTCGAATTAAATAAATTATGCATTCTAATTCTATTGAAAATAAATTTCTAGTCATTATTATTTAAAATAAATCATTTTAAATATTCAAAATTCATTAAAATTGCCAAAATTAAAACTTTAAATTGGTTTTGATTTTCTGGGTTGTTACAATTATGAAATATAAATCAATCTTTTGATACAAATCAATTTTAAATTTAAACTTTTAAAAATCAAAAAATATATTAATTTGCTAAGAAACCATTTATATGTTAATACTTAAACAAAATCTATAGTCATAACAAAATTATGAAATCTGGATATAAATTAAACTATAAAACTATAATTTCTTATATTTGAGACATAAAATCATATATATATATATATATGTTATACCAAAATTTTAGGTTAAATATTTAATATTTTATAAATCTTAATAAGAAATCAAAATAAGGATCTTAATTTACAAATAATGTAACCTAAAATTGTTATGAAATCATATGAATAATATATAAGTTAAACTACGTATATTTAAACTATATAAAAGATAAATAGATGTAACAACCCGGAAATTTTGGGCCAATTTAAAATTTTTATTTTGGCGAATTTAAAGAATTTTGAATATTTAAAATGGATTATTTTAAATAATAACGACAGAAAATTTATTTTTGACGAAGTTAAAATGGATAATTTTATTTTAATTATATAACGAGCCTGAAATGGCGCGGCAGTTCGAAAATTCGATTTCGAATTTCAATTGAATATACAGGATTCAAAATAAATCGGATTTCAGCGAAACAAGAAATATTCGAATCTGTTTAAACATATCTTTCTAAAGGGTGTAAGAAACTGAGATTTCGTTTTAGAGGTTAGAAGTATGTCCAGTTTAAAATTCAGAAAAGTCGTTGTGGAATTCTAGCCCATAAAAATCGGAATTTTGCAAATGATCTTTGTTTTCGACGAAATCACTTTTGTTGGATCCGGGATGTCAAGTTATTGCTAGACTCCAAAATTCATAATTTTTGAAATCAATATGTGAGTGTGGCGAAAGAAAATGTGTTTTGTTAGTTTTAGTCAATTTCGATCGACCGGAAAATGGCCATTTTTCAAACGGTCTCAGAATTTGACGAAATTAGTTTTGATAGGACCATATCGTCAATAAGAAGCTAGAAAATATTTTTCGGTAATTTTTAGAGTTAGAATGTGGCCCCGGTAAATTAAAATGTACATTCAAATTTAATATACTGGTTTATATTTTAATTTCAACGAAAACTATTTCATAACAGCCGAATTGGGCTACAAAACATATCCTATTGTGTTCGGAATGGGGGTATTTAGCTAGGGGCAACAGTCGTTGGGTTGGATTTGGGGTTAGAATGCAAAAATCTCTTTTTCGAATTAAATAAAAATAAATAGTTTAGTATAAAAGGAGTCAAACCCTTGGTCAAAACCTTATCTTTTTCTGCCAAGGGTCAACGTTCTTCACAGCCGCTATACAGGCGATTTCAGAGGATTTCGTTCCAAATAAAACCCCATTCGATCTCTCCATCTACCAACTGAAATCAGAAGTCGTCTATGCGGAAATCGAAGAGCAAGGGGTGATCTATCTAACCAACGGCTAGGATCTGGAATGGCGTTGTGTGATGGCCGAATCAGGCGCTCAAAGGTGCGTCAGTTCGTGGCGTTTCCTGGCCACTAGGGGGTTCGAATTTCGAGATGCTCTAGGCGTTGATGGAGGGAGGTGGGGGCTTGACGGTGATGGGTTTTGATTGGGTTCCGGCGTGCTATAGGAGGAGAAACGGTGAACCCTCGCATTGGGGCGATGGGTTTCCTCAAGTATGCCTGAACGATGAAGGGATAATCAAGGGGAAGGTTTAAATATTAATTAAATTAATTAATTTATAGTTGATAGTTCACTTGATTTTCCAATGTTTGTAACACCATAACTTTTACATATGTTGTCAGAAAATTCCAAACTGAAGTGCGTTGGAGTCGTGTGGAGGAGCACTACGCGATGAAACTGACCGCGTCCAAAATAGAGCATGTTAGTATTTCAGACAAATTCAAAACCGAAATGTTCAGAAATTCAGATAAAACTGACAGAGTGGATCCCACCATGAGAATTCTCTCACTTTAAATTTTCTGTACAGTTATTTATTTTGTAACTGCATATATGAACTGTTCCCCGTCGTCCATAGACCATGGACGACTTGTTTGTTTGGTTGTATTCTATGTGAAAATTGATCGTGATGTGAAATGAAATAAATATATATATATTGAAAATGAAATAAATATATACATATATATTGAAAGTGAAAATATCGTATATCTATTGAATGTGAAAATATCGTATATGTATTGGAAGTGAAAATATCGTATATATATTGAAAGTGAAAATATCGTATATATATTGAAAGTGAAAATATCGTATATATATTGAAAGTGAAAATATCGTATATATTGAAAAGTGAAAATATCGTATATATTGAAAAGTGAAAATATCGTATATATATTGAAAGTGAAAATATCGTATATATTGAAAAGTGAAAATATCGTATATATATTGAAAGTTAAAATATCGTATATATTGAAAAGTTAAAATATCGTATATATTGAAAAGTGAAAATATCGTATATATTGAAAAGTGAAAATATCGTATATATTGAAAAGTGAAAATATCGTATATATATTAAAAGTGAAAATATCGTATATATTGAAAAGTGAAAATATCGTATATATTGAAAAGTGAAAATATCGTATATATTGAAAAGTGAAAATATCGTATATATATTGAAGGTGAAAATATCGTATATATTGAAAAGTGAAAATATTATACATATGAAAGGTGGAAATAATATATATATATATATATATATATGAAATGAAAACGATATATATGAAATGAAAAGGATATACATATGAAATGAGAAAGCGATATATATATGAAATGAAAACGATATATATATATGAAATATGAAAACGATATATATATATATATGAAATGAAAATGATATATATATATATATATATGAAATGTGAAAATGATTTGATTGTTAAAAATATAATTTTTAACATATATATACACTGTATAAAATTATCGTGTATATGGAATATTCAATTTTGATTAGAAATTGAATATGAAGTTGAAATCATTTTGAAAACGAATTTAAAACGGTTTATAAAATACGTTTTAAAAGGAAATCGACGACATATATATATAATATATTATATATATATAATGGCCTGAATAGAACGCGCCGCGGCATTTCGCGAATTTCGACCATTGACTTCGAATGGATATTGCAGGAGATCCGACCGTCGGATTCTCCTAAAGCCGGAACCATTGGGTTCGTATCGAAAAGAGATTTCCAATGAATATTATAAATCTGAAATCTAACTGTTGGATTTGGAATTATGTAATAACACGGAAAATGTGAACCAATTTAAAATTTTTAAATTTGGTTATTACCAAGGAATTTGAATAATTGAAATAGCATATTTCAATAAAATAGAGAATCGGGTATAGTAAGGCAGTTTGAGATTTTGAATACAAACTTTGTCTGACTGTACCGGGTGGAAAACATAACGGATTTTAGCGAAACTGAAAACATTTAAATCTGTTTATGAATACCTTTATAACGAATCTGAAAAATCGAAGTTTCATAGCGGGAATAAAAAGTTATGGCCGATTGAATTTTCAGAAAGGTCGCTATATAGCATATATAGCCCCTGAAAATTCATATTTTGCATACGACCTCGGAATTCGACGAAACCACTTTTGTTGGGTCCGGGATGTCAAATTATTGCTAGGTTTCAAATTTCATAATTTTTGAAGCTAGTATGTGAGCGGGGCAAAAGAAAATGTGATTGGTCAATTTTTTTAAAATGGGTCGACCTAAAAATGGCCGTTTTTCAAACGAGCTCAGAATTCGACGAAACTGGTTTTGTTAGGACCGTATCGTCAAAACAAAGCTAGATTTATTTTTCTGGAATTTTCGATTCAGTTTGTGGCCCTGGCAAATTGAAATGTACGTTCAAATTAAATATTGAATGTTTTATATTTTAATTTGAAAAATAACTGACTGTAACAGTCGAATTGGCCAACGAAACATATCCCATTATGTCCGGAATAGGGGTATTTAGCTAGGGGCGACAGTCGTTGGGTTTGATTTCGAGTTCGTTTGTAAAAACACTATTTAAAATTTCCTATAAAGCCTCGATTATAGGTCTGTAAGGACCGGGAAACGTGTGTTCAGGAATTGCCAATCCTCAAACGTAAGAGAGGACCGGCCCTGAAGCATTCAGGGTTACCCAGAGTGTGTAGTCCTGAGGCATTTGCTAGAATGTCTCGAAGCGGAGAGGAGCTTGCCCCTTGCCTCGACTCATGACGGAAATCCAATTTCCAATACGAAATAACGGATTCGATTGTAGAACTAGTATGGCGACATAGTGGTATGGGGCACTTATGCCGTCTATGATTATTTATGATGCTATTCGTTTTTGAAACATATATGCACTAGTAATAATATCAAATGATTTTGCTTTATACGTATCAAGCATATTTGGCCATTATAAGGTAAAACCCTATCCTCCGGCTTGCGTTGCATTGTATGATGGGACTTGAGTCTTATAATGGCTTCATTCTTTTTAAAAGCATTGCGTTGTTTTAAAAGAATTTACTTTGTTTCAAATGCACTAGCAATCACTGGAGTAAACCCGTTCCGCGAAAGTGGTGTGGTCCTATGATTTGCTTATTACTGTAGTTTAAACTGTTAAATAGATTCCTCATACCAGTCCCCATGACTGACTCGTTGTTTGTTTCACTTTGCAAACGCGGGTGCCCTTATTTTCACACGGGCAGCCTAGTTCACAGGTGACAGGTTGTTTTTGGCTCCGCACTGTTGTATAGAGTGCATTTTGGCTCATGGCGAGGCTGCCTTCACAGAGATGACTTTGACATCTTCCGCCATTATTGTACTTATATTATGATTCCGCCACTGGCGATGCAGACTGATTTACTTTCAGTATATATTATCGTATGTATCCGCCTTCGGCGATGTAGACAGATACCCTTATTATGTCTCACTGCATGTATGTATTCCGCCTCTGGCGATGATGACTGATCACTTCCCTTTTTATTTACTAAGTTATATCCTACGCTGTGTTATTTTGATGTTGTTACATGTTGTGATTCCGCTGTCATATTCATGTAAGTTATCCTATTTATTGTTTTTGCTATTATCTATACTCTGCTATGATGATTGATGTGTTATATTCCGATGATTATCCTTAATACCGCCCCTCGGATTTTGGGATCGTCACAAATTATGTCCAAATCAAATTTGGAAAAGGTCGTTATAAGTGCAGTTCGATGGCCTTTGATGGAAATCGACTGTACGGGCCTTGAAAAAATCATTAAAAATATCAATAATTTGTGTAAATTCATAATAAATGATTTGGAAAGAATTAGGCTGAAAAATCCCATATTTGAAAAGATAAAAATAGATTTTTATCGAAACAAACTAGTTATTAACTAGAAAAATAATCCAATGGTTATAAATATATAAATTCGATTTGGGGTTTGTCGTGAACTGTGTTTAAATGACATTAGTTCTTTAACCCGCATAAAAGCAGGATTAATCCAAAATGTAGAACAATCAATATGAAATGATTTTAGAGATGAAACCAATTGGGGTTTGAATAAATCTTCAATTAGATTTGGATGAATGAATGGTGATTAAATTCACCAAAACACGTGATGGAATTAAACCAAATTTACTTAGTTGTTGATATTGATTGTGGTTGATTGATTGTTTCGATGGTGCTCGACCAGTTTTTGAGCAGAATGTGCTTTTACATTTAGCATTGGGTTGGGTAGAAATACTGGTATGCTAACACCTTGTGAAACACTTCATGATTTGACGATAAGGTGTTTAGCGATGTTGTGTTCATTTAAAATTTAATGAATGATTGTGAAATGATATTTTTCTTAAGTGAAAAGAAATGTATTCCCGATTTTGCACAGGGAATGTTTTATAAAAATGTTTTATAAAGCAGAAAGGATTTAGAGGCGCAAAACCCGATGATTTCTAAAATGATTTAGAAATGTGTGTGTTACATTGTGGTTCATCGCATATTCGATTAGTTACTATTGATGATGTATCTGTTTGGTGGCGAAGAATTTATTCTCTTGCTTAACACCCTTCTTTGAGATGTACGAGCTCAAAGGTTATTTGATTAATAGTGACTGATCATATGTGTGAATTACTGATGTGAAGTACTATATTTTGAAAGTACTTGTGATTATTTTGTTGTGAAATGATTTTCCCTACTTCGGGATATGAAATGATTTAGTGTGTGGCTAAAGATTCGGGTAACCCTGAGACTAAAAGTATGGGTGAGAGGTCGGTGTAGCCTGCTCCTATGTGGGGTAGCTGCATCGTCGGTGTAGCCTGCCCCTATGTGGGGTAGGTGCACATTTATATATCGAGTTGCGAGGTGCGTACCCTTTTCCTTGTCGATAGGGAGCACAATATTTGGTTGCATACTTGTTTGTATGCATTGTTATGTTTTGGAATTCATATTTCCAGAAGATTTGATTTGAGATCCCGAAGTGAAATCTACTTTGGTATAGAAAGTTAGATATGTATTCCAAATGATTTGAAATAAGAAATCGGGAATAAAATCCAAAGGAATAATTTCTGTAAATTGAATTGGATTTTGAAAACCTAAGTGTGGTGATTAATCTGAATGGGTAGATTGGGATATTGCATGTTGATTGATGCATAGTAGATCCATATATCTATATTGATTGTTGTTTATACACTGGCATTTTTGAAGGTAAACCCGTTCCGCGTTAGCGGCGTGGTCCCGTGATTTGCCTTATCATTTTATATAAATTAATAACTGTTTAGAGTTTCTCACACCAGTCCCATGACTGACTTGTAGTTTGCTTTTCCCTTGCAAACTCGGGTGCCCCTATTTTCCACACGTGCAGTCGAGTAGTTTTATTTTGCAGATGTATTGAGCAGGATTCTAGATTGACGCTTTAAGCTGTGTCCAGGCATTTACAGTCTTCCGCTGTGTAGTTTATATTTCCGTTGTGCATTGTATTACATTTATGTAAATTTATCTTCCGCTGTGTATTATTTTCGATATACTCTGATATTCTATACTCTGATGTAACATTATTATGATGTTTATAAAAAGTCTTCTGTTATTTGTTCTGATGTGTTGTATACCCAGAGTTAGAGTATGTGGGATTCGAACGGTCTTGGTCGATTTAGCGATCGATTAGGTCCGAGCGAAATTCGTGTCGTTACAGCTGGTATCAGAGCTTTGGTTAACTCAAATCTTTGGGGTACAACTCATTAGAACTGAACAAAAGACTCATCAGAGGTAGGATTAGTAATATCCTATAGAAGAATCCTCATTAGAGATAGAATCAGTAGCATTCTAGAATGAGTGACTCGTTAGAGATGGGGTTAGAAATGCCCTAGAATGAGTTGAGTGTAATATGATTATGTATAACGTATTTGTGATTATATATATAATCCGGTCTTAGAAAATTTGATTTTTGATTATATAAAATTATATGATTGAAAAGTTAATTAACCAATTTTGGCTGGTTGTGTTGTTTGATTATTTGTTTGACTAATTAAAATATTGGAACAGTAAAACCCATAAGAGAAATGAATGATAAATAAAGCCAAATAGAATCAAATAATTGAACTGTATTGAAAATAGATTGAAAATACATGCATGTACATATATATGTGTGAACAGGTCATAGCAAGGAGTCTAGAGAAGAGGAATGAAATTGGTTGCCCGACAAATAAGTACATGTTTACCATAATTTACTGTTTTGTTTGGGTGATGATGATATTATGAGCAGATTCGCTAGCCGCTTGGCTTTTTCTATTTCTTTTGGATTGAAGAAGGCCACGGGAGGCTATATGAAATATCCCGAAGTCCCCGGTACAGGGGAGGTTATGGCGAAATTTTTCGAAAATTTAGGGTGTTAGCCAAATTTTTAAAAATTTTAAAAAGTTCTTAGAAACTGAAAAGTTGATGAACTTAAGCCATAATGAAAATAACGAAAGTTGAGTTGATTAGTTAAACAACTTTCGGCTTCGTTCCTATTCGGGGACGAAAAAGTTTTAAGTAGGGGAGATTGTAACAACCCGGAAATTCTGGGCCAATTTAAAAATTTTATTTTGGCGAATTTAAAGAATTTTGAATATTTAAAATGGATTATTTTAAATAATAACGACGGAAAATTTATTTTCAACGAAGTTAAAATGAATAATTTTATTTTAATTATATAACGAGCCTGAAATGGCGCGGCAGTTCGAAAATTCGATTTCGAATTTCAATTGAACATACAGGATTCAAAATAAATCGGATTTCAGCGAAACAAGAAATATTCGAATCTGTTTAAACATATCTTTCTAACGGGTGTAAGAAACTGAGATTTCGTTTTAGAAGTTAGAAGATATGTCCAGTTTAAAATTCAGAAAAGTCGCTGTGGAATTCTAGCCCTTAAAAATGGGAATTTTGCAAATGATCTATGTTTTCGACGAAACCACTTTTGTTGGATCCGGGATGACAAGTTATTTCTAGATTCCAAAATTCATAATTTTTGAAATCAATATGTAAGTATGGTGAAAGAAAATGTGTTTTGTTAGTTTTAGTCAATTTCGATCGACCAGAAAATGGCCATATTTCAAACGGTCTCAGAATTTGACGAAATTAGTTTTGATAGGACCGTATCATCAATACGAAGCTAGAAAATATTTTTCGGGAATTTTTAGAGTTAGAATGTGGCCCCGGTAAATTAAAATGTACGTTCAAATTTAATATACTGGTTTATATTTTAATTTCAACGAAAACTTTTCATAACAGCCGAATTGGGCTATGAAACATATCCAATTGTGTTCGGAATAGGGGTATTTAGCTAGGAGCGACAGTCGTTGGGTTGGATTTGGGGTTAGAATGCAAAAATCTCTTTTTTCGAATTAAATAAAAATAAATAGTTTAATATAAAAGGAGTCAAACCCTTGGTCAAAACCTTATCTTTTTCTACCCAGGGTCAACGTTCTTTCCAGCCGCTGTACAGGCGATTTCAAAGGCGGATTTCGTTCCAAATAAAACCACATTCGATCTCTCCATCTACCAACTGAAATCAGAAGTCTTCTATGTGGAAATCGAAGAGCAAGGGGTGATCTACCTAACCAACGGCTAGGATCTGGAATGGCGTTGTGTGGTGGCCGAGTCAGGCGCTCAAAGGTGTGGAAGTTCGTGGCATTTCCTGGCCACTAGGGTTGTTCGAATTTCGAGATGCTCTAGGCGTTGATGGAGGGAGGTGGTGCTCGACGGTGATGGGTTTTGATTGGGTTTCAGCATGCTATAGGAGGAGAAACGGTGAACCCTAGCATTGGGGCGATGGGTTTCCTCAAGTATGCCTGAACGATGAAGAGATAATCAAGGGGAAGGTTTAAATATTAATTAAATTAATTAATTTATAGTTGATAGTTCATTTGATTTTCCAATGTTTGTAACACCATAACTTTTACATACGTTGTCAGAAAATTCCAAACTGAAGTGCGTTGGGGTCATGTGGAGGAGCACTACGCGATGAAACAGACCGCGTCCAAAACAGAGCACGTTAGTATTTCAAACAAATTCAAAACCAAAATGTTCAGAAATTCAGATAAAACTGATGGAGTGGATCCCACCGTGAGAATTCTCTCACTTTAAATTTTCTATATAGTTATTTATTTTACAACTGCATATATGAACTGTTCCCCGTCGTCCACAGACCATGAACGACTTGTTTGTTTGGTTGTATTATGTGTGAAAATTGATCGTGATGTGAAATGAAATATATATATATATATTGAAAATGAAATAAATATATACATATATATATATATATATTGAAAGTGAAAATATCGTATATATATTTAAAGTGAAAATAACGTATATATATTGAAAGTGAAAATATCGTATATATATTGAAATTGAAAATATCGTATATATATTGAAAGTGAAAATATCGTATATATATTGAAAGTGAAAATATCGTATATATATTGAAAGTGAAAATATCGTATATATATTGAAAGTGAAAATATCGTATATATTGAAAAGTGAAAATATCGAATATATTGAAAAGTGAAAATATCGTATATATATTGAAAGTGAAAATATCGTATATATTGAAAAGTGAAAATATCGTATATATATTGAAAGTTAAAATATCGTATATATTGAAAAGTTAAAGTATCGTATATATTGAAAAGTGAAAATATTGTATATATTGAAAAGTGAAAATATCATATATATATATATATATATATATTGAAAGTGAAAATATCGTATATATATTGAAAGTGAAAATATCGTATATATTGAAAAGTGAAAATATCGTATATATTGAAAAGTGAAAATATCGTATATATATTGAAAGTGAAAATATCGTATATATTGAAAAGTGAAAATATTATATATATATATATATGAAAGGTGGAAATAATATATATATATACACGAAATGGAAACGATATATATGAAATGAAAAGGATATACATATGAAATGAGAAAACGATATATATAAGAAATGAAAACGATATATATATGAAATATGAAAACGATATATATGAAATGAACACGATATATATATATATATATACACATATGAAATGTGAAAATGATTTGATTGTTAAAAATATAATTTTTAACATATATATACACTGTATAAAATTGTCGTGTATATGGAATATTCAATTTTGATTAGAAATTGAATATGAAGTTGATATGTAACAACCCGTAAAATGCGAGCCAGTTTGAAATTTTTATTTTGGCAATTTCAGCGAATTTTGAATATTTAAAATGAATTATTTCAAATAATATCGACGAGAAATTTATTTTGAATATAATTCGAACGTATATATTATATACGTCGTCGTTAGAATATAAATATTTATATATAATTATAAATAGAATTGAAAATGGCGCGGTAGTTCGATAATTCGATTTCAAACTTCAATTGAGCATACCGGGTGCAAAACAATCCGGATTTTAGTGAAACCAAAAATGATAGGATCTAAATGATGATATCTTTCCAACGAATCCGAAAGATCAAGATTTCATAGCGGGAATCAAAAGATATGTCCAGTTGAAAATTCTGAATAGTCGCTATGGAATTCAGGCCCTTAAAAATGGACATTTTGCAAATGACCTCGGATTTCGACGAAACCACTTTTGTTGGGTCCGTGATGTCGAGTTATTGCTAGATTCCAAATTTCATAATTTTTCGAATCAATATGTGAGCGTGGCAAAGGAAAACGCGTTCGACCAGTTTCAGTTGATTTTAATCGACTGGAAATTGGCCATTTTTCCAACGGTCTCAGAATTTGACGAAACTAGTTTTGTTAAGACCGTATCGTCAATACGAAGTTAGAAAATATTTTTCTGGAATTTTTAGAGCTAGTATGTGACCCCGGTAATTTGAAATGTACGTTTAAAATTCAATATAGTGATTTAAATGTAAATTAAACGGAAACTGATCGAAACGATCGAATCAACATACGAAACATGTCCCATTGTGTTCGGAATGGGGGTAAAACGCTATGGACGACAGGCGGTGGGCCTCGTTTCGAGGTCGTATGTGAAAGTCAACATTTTGCAAAATAAAATAATTAAATTAATTAAAAAAAAAAAATCTCTCCTTTATACCCCCCCCGATTCATTGCAGAGAAAAAAAAAGAAAAGAAAAGGAGACGAGAGCGACGGGGGGGAGCCGCCGCCGCCGCATCCCCCCCCCCCCCGATGAGCCACCACCGCGCCAAGGGCGGCGCCGCTACCACCAAGCCCTCCCCCTCTTCCCCCTGACCTCGCGATGCCCACCCCCTCCCTGTAGCCGCCCTCTCCTCTTCTTCCTCCCCTTCCTTCCTTCTCTCTCCACCGCAGCCTCAACCGCATAGCCCCCTCCGACGACCGCCGCTCCACCCAAGAACGCGCCCCTCCGGCCATCGATCCCCTCCGCCTCCTGCTCCCCGTTCTCTTTCCTCTTCTATCCCCTCGAGCGCACCTCCGAGACCTCTCCCCCCCCCCCCCCCCCATTCGACGCAGCTCCTCCTGAAGGCGACGCTCCACCAACCCGCCATCCCCACCTCTTACCAAAACGATGTAAGCTTTTTTTTCTATTATTTATTTTATATTTTATTTCTTTTATTTTATTTAATGCGTTTGGTTATAGGAAAATATAAAATCAGTTTTTTTTATATATGAAATAGCGAATAAAGCTGAGATGTTTATAATTAAAAAGATTTGATTTTTCTTATTTTAACAAATAGAAAAGACTCGATTTTTATTTAGTTAGCGATAATAAAAATATGATTTTTATATTTTTAAAGTAATAAAAATATGATTTTTATATTTTTAAAGTAATAAAAATATGATTTTTATATTTTTAAAGTAATAAAAATATGATTTTTATATTTTTAAGGTATTAAAAATATAATCTTCATTTAGTAGAAAATGTGAAAATATGATTTTTGCTTATGTAGTGGCATTAAAAATATAATTTTTACATGATAGGAATACTAGAAATATCATCTTTTTATGTGTAGAAAAATAAAGGCGAAATCTTTATTTTTATAAAGGCGAAATCTTTATTTTTATAAAGGCGAAATCTTTATTTTTATAAAGGCGAAAACTTTATTTTTACAAAGGCGAAAACTTTATTTTTATAAAGGCGAAATCAATATTTTTGAAATGGAATTTTTATCTATATGACACCAAAGTAAAAATTTGATTTTTATATATTGAATAGCATAGTAAAAATTCGATTTCTAAATATATGAAGTGATTATAAAAATATGATTTTTAAATTGAAAGTGAATAAAAATATGATTTTTATTTTAAAGACATCAAAATATAAAAATGTGTGATTTTTATATATGTAGTGGCTACGGGCAACAAAGGAGATGAAAAGGCGAGAACGACGAAGATCTCTACAATAGGAGTGTCGTGGTATTGGATAGCTATAGGTGAGAACTTCTCACTCTAAATTCTCTTTTTCTAGTTATATATATATACTAGGATGCAGACGGTGCTTAGTAGCACCCGACACCCGTCATCCACAGACCATGGATGGCTTGTTTGTTAAATTGTTTGGTTGAGTAGTTGGTTAAATTATTTGATTGAAATTTGAGTTGTTTGGTGAAATGAATTGATTTTGATTGATGTGTGAATGGCGTGGGCCTTCACTAGACCGGGGATAAGGCTAGGCCTTGTTCCGTTTCTAGTATCGTGCCGTTATGCCGTCGAAATTTTCTAAAATATGTTAGAAAAATAAAAATATCATTTTTATTGTGTAAATGAACTAATAGAAATTCAAGTGTTGAAATAAATATTTTTGACGTTAAAAATATAATTTTTAACGTGAAAGTGAATAAATAAATATTTATAAACAAATCGGTCGATTTGTTTATTTACACTAATTTGACTGATATTGATTGGGTTGATAAATTTTACACATCGCCCAACTGCACAAACAAAAATGTGTGTTTGTTGATTTGAAACCCCACACGGGTGTTGGGATGATATTTGGTGTACACTAATCCAAATTATTTAATTATTGTCGATCGATTGGTCGACAGACTGTGTAAGCGTCGATTATTTATATTTGATGCTTATGCAGTTGTGTGGTGCACTTTGGTTGATGATTGATTATTTTTCAATGCTATTATATACATGTGTTGTATGGAATCCATATAATTAACATTATATGGTGATTGATTGGGCCTCATTCCAATCGGGAAAATAATGAATATTATAAAAGATAATTCATGTGTTGAATATAAAAATAGTCATGTGTTGACGATGTTCATGTGTTGAGTGAAATATTTTTAAATAAAATAAATTACATCTTTATCACATTTACAATTAGAATCTACTTCACGGTGGAGTCTAATTAGAATCAAACGATAAATACCAAAGTTTTATAAAATATTTTACATAACAAAAATAGTGATGTGTTGACAGTACTCATGTGTTGAGATTAGTCGTGTGTTGAAAGAAATATAGATTCATGTGTTGAATGGGATAAATATTCATTTATTGAATAGAATAAAGAAGTTGTGAAAAATATAAAGCCGTGTTGATTAGTTTTGCGCCATTTTGACGTGAACGATATTTATATCGATTTTATTCAAATTGAAATGAATATTATAGCAAATTCGAATTGAAAAGAAAACGAATTTGAATTGAGTATAAAAGGACTTCGAATGGAATTGAATATAAAACAAATTCAAGTTGAATTGAAAACGAACTGAAATTTAATTGAATTCGAATCGAAATTAAATTGAAATCAAGTTGAATTGAAACGAATTTGAATTGAAATGAATTTGAATTCGAATTAAATAAAATGGAAATGAATTCGAGCTGAATTGAAATCAAATCGATTTGAAATTGAATGTAGAAGTTGAATTGTTTTAGAAACGAATTTAAAACGATTTATAAAATTCGTTTTAAATAGAAATCGACGAAATATATATTATATATTATATATATATATATATAATATAATGGCCTGAATAAAACACGCCGCGCCGCGGCAGTTCGTGAATTTCGACCATTTATTTCAAACGGACATAGCGGGAGATCCGACCGTCGGATTCTCCTAAAACCGGAACCGTTGTGTTCATATCGAAAAGAGCTTTCCAATGAATATTAGAAATTTGAAATCTAACGGTTGGATTTGGAATTATGTCCAAATCAATTTCAGAAAAGGTCGCTGTAAGTGCAGTTCGATGGCCGTTGATGGAAATCGACTGTACGGGCCTTGATAAAATTATTAAAAATATCTATAATTTGTGTAAAATCAAAATATGTGAATTGGAAAGAATTGGCCTGAAGAATTCCACATTTGAAAAGATAAAAATAGATTTTTATCGAAATGAACTAGTTTTGAACTAGAATTAAAATCAATTTATTTTTGAAATAAATAAATTGAATTTGAAAGTGATTTTAAAAATAATCAATATTCCCAATACGTGGATTGGACTGGAGTTGAATCGAAATTATCTTCGGGATATTTCGATGTTGGATTTCGTGACTATACAGATATTGTTATGGGAATTTGAAAGATATATTTTATATCGTTATTTCCAATACGATATAGGTTGGTTTCAGAATTTGATATTGAATATAAGCCGATATATTTTCTATTCAAAGCCTTGTATTTAATATCAAATGTGATTTGGGTTTATCGTGGATCGTGTTTTAGATGACATTGGTGCTTTAACCCAGTTAAAGGCAAGATATTGATTTTTGAGAAGATTAAAACTAAGTGAAGTTTTAATGAATCTTTAATTAGATTAAAATGTGAATTGATAATTTAAATTATCAAATCTGAAAAGTGATCGAGAGTGGAGTATCACCAGTTTTGCTCCAAAGCGATAGTTAAATCTTTAATTAGATTTGAACGTGAAATGGTAACTAATTTTACCGATAACACCGTGGTGTTAGATATGGAGTATCACCAGTTTTGCTCCATGGGATATATAGGTTGGGATTGGGAAATAAAATAAATAATTACTTCGGTGTGGTTCGTTAATCCCGACTAATTTGAAATGATATCCATAGGAGGATTAAAGAATAAATTTAGAAGAATTTATCTTTGATAAAATTAATGGGAACCTTTCCCTAAGAATGTGATTTTGTGAATAAAAGAATATTCTGAATTGGAATGAGGCGTATGTTGTGTTTGTGTAACATTTGTTAATTATATACGTGGGTTATTCAGAAAGGTCGGGTTATACCCATTCTGAATAACCGATTCGACGAGATGTCGAAGATGAAGACGGTGGTTGAAGACCGGAAGTCTTCACATCGTTTGGGTGATTACTGATGATCTTGATTGGGCTGTACACCCGAGATGAGGGAATCAGTTGGTGATCGTCCAGACGTACTTGGAGATGGATGGATATGCGAGGAAAGTGCCTCCGGTTTCGTTCAGACCCAGAACGAACTTGTAAATGGATTGTGTGTCTGACATTGGATTTTATTCTGTGTTGATTGATCTCTATTAAATATACATCTGTTTGGCGGCGGAGAATTTATTCTCTTGCTTATCGCCCTTCTCTGAGACATACGAGCTCAGAGGTTGTATATCGATGGACATCAGTCGCATGGAGTGAATTGCCAATGTGGCATGCGTAAGTGGCAATTGATCAAGGCTTCTGTTGAAAAGCAAAGTCTTGTGGTTGATGATCAAAGCACGGCCTGTGTGGCGTAGCTTTGTGTATAACGTGAATTCGCGAGCCTCACACCTCGGTATGAGTCAAAAACGGGAGATGGACCGCTGGGAGAGCACGACGTTTCTTTCTAGCTAGGGTGGTGTCAGTGACCTACCAGCCCTGACATTTATATACTTTTCACCTGTGTGGTTGTTGGATACAAGGCGCCTCGGATATAGGTCTATAAGGACCGGGAAACGTGTGTTCAGGAATTGCCAATCCTCAAAAGTAAGAGAGGACCGGCCCAGCCGATTCCAAGGATCATAGTGGGGTCCTGAGGCATTTGCTAGAGTGTCTCGAACGCGGAGAGGAGCTTGCCCCTTGCCTCGACTCATGACGGAAATCCAATTTCCAATACGTGATAGTGCGGTTTTATTTGTAGAACCTAGTATGGCGACATAGTGGTATGGGTCATTAATGCCGCCTATGATTGATATTTATGATGTGAAATTGTTTTGACACTATACACCTATAATAGTATCAAATAATGTGTTTTAAACGTATCAAGCATGCTTTGGCTGTTATAAGGTAAAAACCCTATCCTCCGGCTTGCATTGCATTGTGTGATGGGACATGGGTCTTATAACAGCTTCATTTTTCTTTATTTAAGCATTGCGCTGTTTGTTCTATGCACTGGTATTCTTGGGAGGAAACCCGTTCCGTGTTATACGGCGTGGTCCCTTGATTTACCAAACTTTAAAACCAATATTAATAACTGTTTTAGTTCTCACACCAGTCACATGACTGACCTGGAGTTTATTGTTTTAACCTAAACTCTGGGTGCCCCTATTTTCCGCACGGGCAGCTAGTAGTTTTGGTTTTGCAGATTTATATTCACAGGGTCCTGATTTACAGCTGGAACGAAGCTCGGAAAGCTCTGTATCCGTGTATCACTTCTAGTTGTGATTTTGTATTATTTTCCGCTGCTATGTAATTTATTGTAATCTCTGATATTTGTCGAATGTAATTTATTCATTTATACTCTGTATATTCTTGTATCTGATGGAATTGTTGTAATAACAATGAAATGTTCTTCCGTTTGCGTTCTATTTTGTCTTGTCCTCAATTCTATCCGTGCTTTCCTTAACGGGGAAGTTCGGGTCGTCTCATGATATAATTTTGAAAACGAATTTAAAACGGTTTATAAAATATGTTTTAAAAGTAAATCGATGAAATATATATATTATATATGTATAATGGCCTGAATAGAACGCGTTGCGCCGCGGCAGTTCGCGAATTTCGACCATTGACTTTGAATGGATATTGCGGGAGATCCGACCGTCGGATTATCCTAAAACTAGAACCATTGGGTTCGTATCGAAAAGTGCTTTCCAATGAATATTATAAATCTGAAATCTAATGGTTGGATTTGGAATTGTGTCCAAATCAAATTTGGAAAAGGTCGCTATAAGTGCAGTTCGATGGCCTTTGATGGAAATCGACTGTACGGGCCTTAATAAAATCATTAAAAATATCAATAATCTGTGTAAAATCGTAATAAATGATTTGGAAAGAATTAGGCTGAAAAATCCCATATTTGAAAAGATAAAAATAGATTTTTATTGAAACGAACTTGTTATTAACTAGAAAAATAATCCAATGGTTATAAATAAATAAATTGGATTTGGGGTTTGTCATGAACTGTGTTTAAATGACATTAGTTCTTTAACCCGCGTAAAAGCAGGATTAATTTCTAAAATGTAGAACAATCAATATGAAATGATTTTAGAGATGAAACCAATTGGGGTTTGAATAAATCTTCAATTAGATTTGGATGAATGAATGGTGATTAAATTCACCAAAACACGTGATGGGATTAAACCAAATTTACTTAGTTGTTGATATTGATTGTGGTTGATTGATTGTTTGGATGGTGCTCGACCAGTTTATGAGAAGAATGTGCTTTTACATTTAGCATTGGGTTGGGTAGAAATACTGGTATGCTAACACCTTGTGAAACACTTCACGATTTGACGATAAGGTGTTTATCGATGTTGTGTTCATTTCAAATTTAATGAATGATTGTTAAATGATATTTTTCTTAAGTGAAAAGAAATGTATTCCCGATTTTGGACAGGGAATGTTTTATAAAAATGTTTTATAAAACAGAAAGGATTTCGAGGCCCAAAACCCGATGATTTCTAAAATGATTTAGAAATGTATCATGTGTTACATTGTGGTTCATCGCATATTCGATTAGTTGCTATTGATGATGTATCTGTTTGATGGCGGAGAATTTATTCTCTTGCTTAACACCCTTCTTTGAGACGTACGAGCTCAAAGGTTATGTGACTAATAATGACTGATCGTATGTGTGAATTACTGATGTGAAGTACTATATTTTGAAAGTACTTGTGATTATTGTGTTGTGAAATGATTTTCCCTATTTCGGGATATGAAATGATTTAGTGTGTGGCTAAAGATTCGGGTAACCCTGAGACTAAAAGTATGGGTGAGAGGTCGGTGTAGCCTGCTCCTATGTGGGGTAGGGGCATCGTCGGTGTAGCCTGCTCCTATGTGGGGTAGGTGCACATTTATATATCGAGTTGCGATGTGCGTACCCTTTGCCTTGTCGATGGGGAGCACGATATTTGGTTGCATACTTGTTTGTATGCATTGTTATGTTTTGGAATTCATATTTCCTGACGATTTGATTTGAGATTCCGAAGTGAAATCTACTTTGATATAGAAAGTTAGATATGTATTTCAAATGATTTGAAATAAGAAATCAGGAATAAAATCCAAGGGAATAATTTCTGTAAATTGAATTGGATTTGGAAAACCTAAGTGTGGTGATTAATCTGAATGGGTAGATTGGGATATTGCATGTTGATTGATGCATAGTAGATCCATATATCTATATCGACTGTTGTTTATACACTGGCATTCATGGGGGTAAACCCGTTCCACGTTAGCGGCGTGGTCCCGTGATTTGACTTATCATTTTATATAAATTAATAACTGTTTAGAGTTTCTCACACCAGTCCCATGACTGACCTATAGTTTGCTTTTCCCTTGCAAACTTGGGTGCCCCTATTTTCCCCACGGGCAGTCGAGTAGTTTTATTTTGTAGATGTATTGAGCAGGATTCTGGATTGACGCTTTAAGCTGTGTCCAGGCATTTATAGTCTTTCACTGTGTAGTTTAAATTTCCGCTGTGCATTATATTACATTTATGTAAATTTATCTTCCGCTGTGTATTATTTTCGATATACTCTGATATTCCATACTCTGATGTAACATTATTATGATGTTTATAAAAGTCTTCTGTTATTTGTTTTGATGTGTTGTATACCCAGAGTTAGCGTATGCGCGATTCAAACGGTCTTGGTCGATTTAGAAATCGATTAGGTCCGAGCGAAATCCGTGTCATTACAATAGATTTATATTTTATAAAAAATATTCTTTTAATATATATATATATATATTGAAACAAGATATAAGAAAATAAGTAGATAGACGATGTTAGTAACCGAGGTTTGAACTGGCATTTCTTATTGAAAAGATGGAGGGAAGTTTGAAAATCCAAAATTTGAATTTATTGGAACATATGTCGACATGCTCATTTACGTATGTCAACATACATGCATAATTTTAAAGGACATATTCTTTTGTGACTCTTGGTTTTAAATTATCAATTTATATGTCAGGTTTAACTATTTCCTAAAATAATATTAATCCTAACAAACATTCAAAATTTATTAATATATTTGTTATTATTATAATATTGATATTTTGAATTTCAAAATTCAGATTTCAAATTTGAATTTTAAATTTCAAGTTTGAATTTTAATCTTCAAATTCAAAACAAAGCAAAAAAAACATCCTTTCAATTAAAAAATTAAAAATTAATTAAGGCGTACCCAGTTTTTAGATCCATTTCTTCGATATTCTCTGACTTCTGGATTGTTGTGAAACACATATTTGAATCTCTAGTTTCTAGCTCTCCATCGCTGGTTGACGAATCTGAATCATATTTACATCTTCCAGAATTTGACGATGAGACTGATTATTTAGTAGTTTAACCAACTTGGCTCCGAAATTTTGAATATTGAATGAACGGACACTTCAACTACTTTAACCCCAAAAGTCATATCTCTTCATAAACTCTTTTTTCTTGATTGATGAGTAATATCTTGGTGTCTTTTGGCTAATCAGTCATCAAAAATAACTTATTTTCTGCAAATAAACATACCTTTCCAAAGAATCAAGTGACTTCTCAAGATAACTAATTGTAATTTGAAAAAATAACATCAAGATGATTATGTGACATATTTATTTAAACTTTTCAAGAAATCATATCATGATAATTTCAATTTTCAATCAAATTGAATGTAGACTCGTCTAATACTGATGCAAGATATGAATTCAAACTAGTGTTCAAAATTTGCCATTTAAAATTGTCAAAAATCAGATTATGAACATTTTGAAAAACCTTGCTCTACTACCAATTGTTAGGGATTGCGAAATGGATCATTAAGGAAAAACAAACACTAAAGGGGGGTGAATAGTGTTTTTGAGAGATTAAACAAAATCTAAAACTTGTATGAATTACTATATGAATCAAACACCACAAACACAATCACAAACACAGAATCAACCACAAACACAAATATAAACAGAAACAAATGCAGAAAAGGAAAGAACACACCGGATTTTAAACTGGTTCAGATTGCTCCTACGTACGTCCCACGCAATGCTGGATTACGCAGAGTTTTATCACTATATCAAAATCCAATTATAACCCTCCTTAATGTCACGACTACAAGTGAAACCACCGTTTCCACACAAACTTGATCAAGAATTGCCCGTCCTTGATTTCACGGCTACAAGGGATACCACTGATTACCCATCCTTGATTTCACGGCTACAAGGGATACCACCCATTCCTTTACACAACTCAAACTATTACAAACAGCCCTATAACTCTTCAATAGCACTTGATTCAGACAGAAATGATTAGAGAGTGAGAAGAGAAGAAGTTTGATCAAAACGGAATTGAATTCAGCAAAGTGCAAGTGTAGACATCATAAAAATGATTAAGGATAATAATGTAATGGAAGAGAGTGAAGTTAGAGAAGAAGAGATGATTAAAAATTCGAATTCAAGCCCTTTTTATAGTGTGTAAAAAGTCGCAACGCTTCAGAACTGTCACAATTAGTGAAAAGACACTTCTTTCAAAATTCAAAAAATGCCAGTTATATGTCAACATAAAAATAACTATTTGTCGACATACCTACCTTTTTATTTTTAAATCATTTTTTATGTATTTAAATCAATATTTAAATTATGGAAATTCCTGAAACAAAACTAATTACTAAAACATTATTTTTCAAAAACATAAGAAAATATTATTTAAACATATCATTAAATACTTAATATATATGTGATATGAAAACTATATAAAATATAATTATAAACATATATAATCTAATTATAAACATATATATAGGAATTTTTAAAGAAATATTTGTAAATTACGTATAAATAAAAGGTTATATGAAGAATCAAATATAAACTTAGTAAAATATGTTTAATAAAACTATAAAAGTTAGAATACTTATAAATTAGGAAATATATTTGAAATCATAAGTTTGAAATTCTTCAAAAAAATAATATAAATAACTATTCTAAAGTGTAAAACCATATAAAGTTATAAGGTTTAAAATTATAAAACTATATAAACTTATATAAACATATATATATATATATTAAAACTTTAAACTTTTATGTTTGAAATCATAAGTAAAATAATTTGAAATTTGAAATTCAAAATTTTAAAATTTTAAAATTTGAAAAAGAGAATTTGAAATTTTAGATTTGGAGAACAAAATTTGAATTTGAACCTGGAGTGCTATTCAGAGTCTTATATAATCTAGACTTTGTTAATATATTTTTCTTGAAATCTTGAAATTTTGATAGCTTGATAACTCATGAGTCTTGAGTTTCTTCTGTATCCTAAAGTTTTGAAACTTTAAAACTATACAGTCTTCAGTGCTTAAGTCCTGTGTACAAATCCAACATATATATGTCTATATATTCTAGATAGAGATGTTAGTATATATTTTATAATCAATGGTAATTGAAATAAGGTTGTTGTCATCAAAACTCCATTCTCCAACAAAGACCTCACCAATGAATCCATTTAGTCCATTTTCTAGTATATCATGTACGCTCCAATTGTAAGAGAAGAATTGTAAAATGAAACAAAAACATTAGTTAACATAGGGAAGTAAGCATTGAAACATATTCATCTGCAATAGACAAGCGAAGAAGTATAAACATCATAGCAAATGAAAAATAAAAAAAATTACTCAAGTACACAGTACCAAGATAAATAAACAAATGGAAATAAACATGATTAAATGCTAAAGGAACAAAAGAACAACGATCTGGAGATGGATTTATTAAGAAAGTAGAGTATTAACAGTATCCATTATTCTCTATCCACTAAACATGCATGTAAGAAAGTGATAATAACCTAATATGGCAAACAAATTTAAAAGCCATCGTGCTAAAGAGTGCGTATTCCCATAGCAGCCTCTATTTATTCATCCCAATCAAAGGCGATGCATAATGGGAAAAGATCTATTGTCTGCACCATTATTTATTGTGGGGATTGGGGGTGTATCAACCACTTCCATCATCAGATTGGAAAAGTTCACATCAGTAGCAACATTATTTTATCACTGGTGTAGGGGTAGGATCAACTACTCCCTTCGTATAAACCATATTCAATTTACTCGAGAGATCAAACATTTAAACAAAATCATCACAATGATCTACACACTATGTAATTATTTAGGGTTTCGATTTCAATTAGAATAATATCTGAAAATGATTTGGAATGAGAGGAACGCAATTTCTACGTGAGCAGCAGATTGTTCTAGGATGAAAGGCGATTTTGATTTTGACTTCAATTTCGATTCCGGCCGGAGGAGGAGCGATAGTTTACTTTGGGATGAAGACGGTTTTTCTTTATTTTGCTTTGTACCATGGATTAATATTTAGGCGTGAAATAATTGGGATGTTGTGAGGACTGAGTGGTGTGAATTTTTTTCTGCAAATTGGAATGGCCAAAAGCCATTCCAAAATTACCGCGGCCTTAAACCATGCTAAATCTTGTTGCCACGGCTAAAGTTGTTCCAAAATTGCCATGGCTTTGGACCATGGCAAATTTTCCGCATTTGGTGTAGCAAAACTGGCAATATGGTGTTGTGGAGTTGGAGATGATTACTTGACGTTGAGAAATGAAAATGGCATCCCTTTGGGGTAGAAAAACTCGGTCCCTTGAATGTGTGAAGACACGGGGTATTTATAGGCAAAATCAGAAGAGAGTGGCAAAGTTGTAATTTCATAGTGTGTAGGCCAATGGATCAAAACCGATCCATACCATGGATCTGCTACGATCCATCTCTTGGATCAGATTCGATCCATTGCTCTGAAGTGCTTTAAAACATGCTTGTTCCACCTTATAAACTTGCCACTGATCCAGGATATGAACTGTAACCGACCCATCGTGTAAACAAACAAAACCGACCCATTAAGAAAGCAACGATCCGTCAGTTAGCTCATCCACAACCGATCCACTCACTGGATCGCCATCGAACCATTGAAGCAGGCAAACTGGGTCCCAACGATCCACTAAAAGATGGCGTAAATGGATCGTAACCAATCCATTGGATAAAATGGCTGATCCATATTATCAGTGCATCTCTGATCCATGGAAAAAGCGGCTTTGATCCATAAAAAACAAATATGGCTGGTACGTGCAATTATAGAAGCTAATTCATGGTACATATTACCAACGATCCGTTGATTTAAGCTTTATCATGAACCATAATTATGGACCACATCGGATCCATAGAAGCCAGACTCAACCGATCCATAGTTTGAATACGTTCGACCCATTGGATGGACTAGAACCAATCCAATGCAATAAGATGAAAATGTTTGAAATGCCAACTAACTTATCAAAGCGAACACAATCAATTCATGGTACAATACGTGTTTTATCCATTCATTTAAGATTGTTACTAATCCATATTTATCATGCTATATTGATCCATTTCTTTTGAATAAATTCGGTCTATTATATTTGCACTTCAAATTACTACGTACTAACTGTGCTTAGAACAGGGACATTTTCCACTCGAAGTTCATAATTTTTGCTTGCAAAAATTGTGAGCTTCGAATTTCAACGGTCGTGATGCTTCTTCGATGAATTGTGTACACTTTTGGATGTTATGATTACATCTTGATGGGTCAAAATATCCAAATAACGAAGGATCGCATATAGACATTTTTGATGGCTTAATATGACCCAATTTCGATGGATCGGTCGGCCTTTTAACCAGTGCCTTGATTATTTCCTGAACCTATTCATTACATCACTTTACTATTTCGGCTAAAAAAGATTTTTAATGATGGAGCTTCATATTTGAAAAAATCGCCCCAACTGACAGTTGATATCTCACTGTCGGTCGACCTCATCACAGCCGTAGATCGCCAACGCCACCAACCATCATCACACTTAGATCTGATTCCAGCTTTAATCTCCACCGTAGTTTCAATCAGAGCCGATTCACTTTCCATCGCTTCAGATCTATTTTATTTTAGCTTCGCCAAGTTTTTGCAACCCTTCATCACTCAAATCCGATCAGCTTTTCTAAATGTAAGTAGTTGTTTTTCTTTCAATTTCATGTCGATCCAATTTCTAGGGTTTTGGTTAATTATAATTGCGGGTCTGAAATGATTTTGGTGGCCAAACACTTTCAATTTGCGATCGGTTTCTGAAGTCGGATTTCAGCAATACTTGGATTTGGCAGTTTGACATTTTGGTGATTTTTAAAATTTGACTGTGATTTTTGTAAAGTCCTTGTGTCAATCTTGTTCGCGAACTAGAATCACCAAACTGTTTATTTTGTGTGGTATTGTTTTTTACTATAATTCATAATTGTGGCTGAATGAATTTTTGCCGATTAATGCTTATACGAAAATCTTTGTTTGATCGTCTAGAATTACTGAATTGCATAATGATATAGCTTTAAGTACTTGAGTTTTTTTTGTCGATGTGTGTGCTTCAAGTTGTTCATGAATTTCGATGCTTATTGTATATTTTGACATGCCAGTCTTCAGATTTGTTTTACAATGATTTGCAACTTGTAATTATGTTGATGGATGAGCAAATTATATGTAGCATCTTGTTGAAGCTCTGGATCGTTGGAGTTTTTTGGAGTTAAATGGATGGCCCTTACTATTTTCGAATGATCCAGAATATGGACCGCAAGTGACTCATTACTTGGGTCACATACGATCCATTGCATGGACCTCAAGCGATCCATAACATATGTGGATTGCCAACGATCCATCACGTGAGTGGGTCGCGAGTGATGCATTACATGGGCCCCTAGTGATCCATCTTTGGATTGTGAATAATCCATCAATGATTTATGAGCTAAGTGAATTGTCCACCTTTTCTGCAGCGAACAACAAACTCCAAGTGACCGATGTTACAGGAGTTTCAAACGACCAGATTTTTAGATTCTTTGTAGCTTAAATTTGATAAATTTAGCTGCTTTTTTTCTTCACTTAAAGTTCTATAATAAGACAAGTGCTTACACGAGTTTCGGGCTAAATATTTTGCTATCGACTTCCCACGTCAACAACAGATTAGTCAAAACATTAAAAAATAAACTATAGCGAATTTTCAGATGTAAACTGAATGATGTACCTCTACAAGATTACTTCATTCAACAATTTATAACTTATCAAATTTTGCCTGTAAGATACAATAATCTAGTTTGAATTCGCAATAATGCTTGAAATCAACTAATTAGCGCTTGTTGTTCGTAAATTTCAATCTTTGCTTTCACTTAATGATTAATGACTTATATAATTTGCACAACACTTCACCTTAGGAAATGAGCGCATGTAAGCCACTTAAAAACAGGATAATTTGTGTAAAATGATTACCAGACAGAAGACTTGCTTCCAATCCGAGGAGACATCTACTTCTAATCAACTGGGAGCTCCACTCAACCTTCTGAAGCGACAACTACTATAACCCCTTAGTCAATGTGTCATCAGCCCGTTCTTGGTCCTCGTCCTCTCAGCAATCCGCCATTAGAGAGATGTCCTACAACAATTATACCCCGTGTATTTAAATAATTATGTAATCAATTTGGCATTTCCGAGCCTGACGCAATTTTTCCGGGGAGAAATGATAATGTTGATCGATTGCCTTTTGGGTTTGTAGCAGTTAGTCACCACATGCTAATGAGCGGGGTCGTTCCCCCTTTTAACGAATTTTTACAGACGGTTCTTGGGTATCTAGTGATTTCCCCATTTCAGTTACACCCATAGACTATGCCATTTTACAAGGGCTTTGCGTACTTTTTGTGAGGACAAGGCTCTACATACCCACTTTTCAAGACATCTATTATCTGTATGTTTTCAAGAAGAGGAAAGAACACCCTTCCATTATGTTCGTCGAAGGTGCTCGTAACCACAAACTAATTCTCGACTTGTTAGACAGTGCTTTGGGATTTCTCAATCAGTACTTCTTTGTTCAATGCCCGGAGAGCAGTGAGGGAATTTGGATGGAAGGAGGCGAACATGTTTGTTTAGAATCCTCAATCTAATTTTTCCCCAAATTTGATCATTGAACCTTTTTTTCTTCTACTGTAGAAATTCCATCTCTCATCAAAGATTCTAAGGGCACTACTGCTTACAAGACTACTCTCAAGTCCTTGAAGGCTGTTAAAGTAGAGGATAGGACTAAGAAATTTCTAATCATAGAAGAATTCCTTTGCCAATATAATTTGGTTGACCCTTGTTGATATTTTCTTTCTAAAGAGATTACTTATCACTTTATGCCTGAAGCATTAGGTGCCCCAGCCTCCGGAGAGGATGTTGGTTTAAAAGATAACATCGAGGAATCTTCTTTTGAGAAGTGTGAAGATCTTGCCACTATTGTATATGACGTAGTTGTACACACAATTATATGATTTTTGTTTGATGATAACAACCAAATAAATATTATTTTTAATGTGTTTGTTATTGTACTGTTATATATATACATCACAAACCGGAATATAATATTTATATTTAAATAGAATACGACTGTACAGACATTCATATATTCATACAGTATTTTATTTAAATTGAATATTATATTTCAAACATTCCAACAGTAAAACTATTTATAACTCTACTATTTATTCAATTCACATGAGATTGTAATTATAAATAAACTGAATACGATAGACAAGCCTTTTTGACAATAATAAAATAATATTTTATTTCAATAAAATAATATTTTATTTCAATAAAATTTGTTTATTACATATATCAATACAATTCTCTCACAGCTCCTCACTACAGTTCATTCATCACTCAGTACATTTTCATATACACTACACTCAGTTTACAACTCATTCATATACAGATATTCCTATAAATTTTTCTCTATCATCTTCAGTCTTATGTCTTCATAGCTTTCAGTCAGTACAGTCATCATCTACTTACCTGTCACATGAAAAACACACATAGTACACTGCAATAGAAATGAAATTAAATACAAGTAGATAAAAATTTATTTTTAAATTTTATTTGCTTTAGAATTTCGGTGTGTTTCTCATCATTTTTCTAGACTTGGTCTGATATACAGGGACAGGAAAAGTTGTCTGATGGCTACATGTGCACACATGTATGAATTTACACATGTGCGCTGCCTCGCCAATCAGCGAGCAATTGAGGAGTAGCCACGAGGACCATCTCAACTTAGTGCATGTGAATATAGTTGAGAGCACAAACCAAGATAAATGGCCGAGCAAATGTATATAGTCACCAACACACATGGCGAGAGTGTGAACAACAAAGTGATAGCGTGGAAGTTTCAGATTAAATAATGGTTCGACACAAAATAAAAATGGTACAGCAAATAGGTTCAAGTGCAAATGAACATACATGAAAATAGAACAACAACGATGTGCAGCAGGAATTTCAGCATAAATTGTTGTTTTGGTCAAGACACAATGTACATGAACATATACTACTACAGCATTCAAGATAACAAAGAAACAATAATGTTATTGGTCAAATAAGAAGTGAAATAGTCTACCAAGTTTGAAGCAGCAAAACAAAATATGCAGCTCAAATGGAGAAGTTGCCGAATACATTGTTAAATGTTCAAAGTCAAATATATATAGTAAATGTACTCAGCAACTAGAACTCAAGTCAAGTACAAATGTTCAGCAAATGTTACATAGTGAAACTAAACTAAGCATTAATAGTCAAGCAACAGTTCAAGTGAATATTCTAAGAGCACTTCAATTTGCCGAGAAGTACAAAAGAAAAGAACAGAAAATTAAATAAAAAATATGAACAAAGTACCATAAATTTTGGGTATCAACAAAGCCAAAGAACCAAATTCAACCATGGTGCAACACAGGTTCGAATACATGCATTGGAAGAAAAAGAATGCAAAACGGCCAGCACAACACACAAACACTTCACTATGACTCCAAACAAAATAAGAACAGATTTCAAAAACTCAAGGATACAAGTTCAGGGTCAGGCCAAAGATAATCAGTGTGATAAGTTTTCGAGTAAAGGCCAAGCAGTTGTGAGCCAAATTTAAAATTCAAGTGCAACAATACATATGTAATGCAATCATGGTGAAGCCAAGACAAGCAAACATCAGTTTCAGTTTTTTTTTTAAGAAGTCAAGGTAAGTTCAAGACTACATTTCAGGTTGGATAAAGCAACATTAAACAGTGATGAATCAAGGAACATAGTATAACATAATGGGCATGATGCAGCATTTTCTAACCAAAGTGTTATGTGACTTGTGAATCCGAGATTTGAGCCAGTTTATAAAAATAAATCAGTGCGGTTTTAACAAGTAGAAACAACACTCATCAATGCATGACACAACAAACGCAAGTAACAAAATGAGACAGAATAACAAGTGCATATCAAACAAATAGTGGTGAAACAAACTGATGAAGAAAGCATGATCAAGA
This sequence comes from Allium sativum, assembly GCA_030737875.1. Lineage (NCBI taxonomy): Eukaryota > Viridiplantae > Streptophyta > Magnoliopsida > Asparagales > Amaryllidaceae > Allium > Allium sativum. The sequence continues at coordinate 223,793,547 of CM060918.1, read as the reverse complement.
AAGTATCAGCTCAAAGACGAAGTTTTTGTTTTAAAATCTATTTGCTGCAATTTTTTTTCACAAGGGTAGTATCTGCTCTTATCAGTTCAAAAAAAATTATCAAGCAAAAGTACCTGAAAATTGCAAGGCAAAGTAAAGCATAGTATATGTTCATATCAATCAAAGTGTATGGCATCAGTCTATAGTTTTTGGCAAAACAAAGAGAATGGTTGATCATATTTTTTAAAGCAGATTATTCGAAGAAATTTCAGTTCAAAATCATGTTGAAAAAGTATAATCAAAGCTCCAGAAAAATTGATTCAAGGCTATATTAGATAGAGACCATTTCAAAGTCAGCAATTCTCATGCAAGTATTACATAAAGAACGAAGTTTTCAAATCCATCATATAAGAAGAAGAAGATTTCAAAAAGCCCCAATGTTTTCGTGTATATCATAACCAAATCCATTAACCAAATCAGAGCAAATTTCAGATTCTAAATCCTATTTAACACCCACATTCTCATCGTCTTTAATCATCCAAGTTCAAACACTAATTCAAAACCAAAACTCAAATTAAAATTCATACCAGAAAAGGAGTAAGCTTGGATCAAATTGAACTTCAGTCGAAGAAGAAAACCACTAGCAATTCGAGATCATTACACGATAAGAAGCGGCGGTCTTGAGTTCAAGTAAAACGAAACCCTAGATCAGATCTCTAGTCCGCCATTTTTTATTTCAGAGAAAAAAGAGATCGAGCCAAACAAAATGATGGGTAAAGCACAAATGAAAGAGGGTCAGCCAAAAAGTTATAAAATAGAAAAGGACTTAGAGTTTTTTTAATTAAAACTAGGGTTTTAATTTAATTGTTTTAATTTGTTTTTAATTTCAATTTGTAATCGTGTTGAGAGTTTTCTAGTTTGTCTCTAAAACTAGGGAGACGAATTACGGGATTTGTAATTCGGGGAAATCTGGTTTTGGGGATAGAAACCAGTGCAGGGTTTTGAGCGTAGGGTTAAGAACAGTTGGGAGCAAGTGTCGCGAGTTTACAGGAGATTGTAAGCGTTGAGATTGTTTTAACTCCTAGTAGAAACCTTGGGGAATGCAACAGTAGGCAGGGTTTTTCCGAAGCTGGGCATATATGTGTGTTATTTATTTTCCGCATTTATTTTGATTACTATCTGTGTTGTTATTATTTAATTACGCAGCAAAAATCAACGATAAACCCTATTAGCCCCCCCCCTTTAGGGTTAATTTATAGGGTGCGTTTTTTAGAGGTCCATATTAAGTTTCAAAATATAAAAAAAAAACCGGTCATAAACTTATTGTAAATTAGGTCCCTGTTTTCAAAACTTATAAAATAATAATTAAAAAAATAAAAAAAATCGTAAATTAGTAATAAAATATATTACGCATTATAAAAAAAATTCAGTTCAAAAAACAACAAAATTAATGTCAGAAAGAAGAAAACAGCAAAAAAACAGAAAAAACTGCAGTTAAATGCATAATATTATGCACCTTTTTTATTTTATTGCATGCATATATGCAATTATTGCAGTTCTTCCAGCGGATAGATTTAACTTAATATTCCAGTTCATTTTTATTTGCATCCAAATGTGCAAATTTCTCAAAAAAATGCACACATGTGTGCAACATTTTTATAGGATAAAAAGTAGGGACCTAATTTATAAAAAAAACAAAGTTCTGAAAAATTTTAAACCCGCCCCCTATTTTATTTTTTCCGCCTTTTTGTATTTTTTAAAAAAAAAATGTGCGTACGTTCATAAAAAAAAATCTGAAATATGGAAATAATGTCAGGAATCTACGGAAATCGAAAAAAAATAGTTGCATACATTTATGCAATTATTACTGATAATTGCATATATGTATGCAACTTTTCTGTAAGCTGTTTTCAGATTAAAATCTGAAAATAAACCTGCACAAATGTATGCAAGTATTTGAAATTTTTGCGCACATGTATGCATTTATTTGCATGAATAAAAATCAACGAAGATGTATGTAGTGAAAAATATGCACGGATGTATGCAGGAAAGTGATATATGTGCATACTATTATGCATTTAACTGGAAATTTCTTCTTCTTTTTTTTTTTGGTTTTTTTGATTTTTGACGCCTTCGTTGATGGTTTTTTGTTCTGAATTTTTTAGTGTTTACATGTTTTATTTAAATACGAATTTACGTGATTTTTTTATATTTTTTTATGACTTTTCTAAAAATAGGGACCTAATTTACAATAAGTTTATGACCAGATGTGAGCCTAATTAAGTTTCAAAATAGGGATGTGAGCCTAATATTCACTAATTTATATCCTACAAGTGGTATCAGAGCAGGAATTTTTTATTTTAAATAACTCTAGAATCATGGATTTCCCTAACGGTGAGTTTTCTAGTTGTCAATCTAGCGAGAATTTTTCTAGTATAACCCCAACTATTTTCGATGGAACAGATTTTTGTAAATTGGAAATTAAAAGTGGAAATTTATTTAAAATCTGTTGGATGTTGGGATATAGTTAAAAACGGATATGATATAGTAGATAGGAATGATATTATAATTAATTCTCGTGCTACAAACATTTTATATTCTTATATAAATGATGATCAATATAACCATATCTCTCGTTGTTTAACTACAGAGGAAATTTGGAGAACTCTCGATGCATTGTATGGAAGAGAAAACAACAATAGCTCAAAACCCCCGAAAGCCAACTCAGTTTCAGAATTATGCTTGATAGGATTTACAGAAGATGGATCAGATGATGACAGTGATGAGAACTCAACAGATGACGAGCACTGTGAATTACCTTTTTGAAAAGTTAATTTTTCTTTGTGATAAATTAGACAAAACTGTGGAGAGTCTTAAACTGGCAAATAAAAATTTAAAATATGAAAATGTTGGGTTGAGCAATAAAAATCATGATTTGGAATTAAATCTTGAAAATTTTAAAAAGGTTGAAAACTCGAATTGCAAAAAATGTTTAGACTTGGAAAATGATTTAGTTCATCTTAATGAAAAATTTCAAGAGCTTGAAAAGGGAATAGTATTTCTAAAAATAAATGAGATTTAACTAAAAACAAAAAATGATTTTTTGTAAAAAGAGTTAATTAGGTTTAAGAAGGTTAAAAATTCCAAGCATGAAATTTTAGGGAAAAGGAATTTATTAAAAACCGAATCGATTTTTAATGAACCTGAAACTGAAACCGAAACCAAGAAAATCAAAAATCTCAAATGTTATAAATGCACGATTTTTCAAAAAGAATTGCTTGAAATAAAAGAAATTTTCAAAACCCTTGAAAAAGAAAACGTGATTTTAAAAAATAACGAATCTGAAATTACTCGTATAAATCACGATTTGGAAAAAGAAATTGAAAAATTGAAGGAATTTCAAAAACCTAAAATTGAAAAGCGTAAACAATTTGAAAGTGAGATTTTTGAGTCCAATGCGAAAATTAAAATGCTTGAAAATCAAAATATGGATTTGAAACAAAATGATTATGAAAAGAGGAAGATCACTATAAATCATTGTTCGAATTTAATAAAAGAAAATAGTGATCTTAAATCTAAAATTCAACGACTTGAATCAATATTGGTTAAGTTTCCTAAAGGTGAAAAATCATTGAATATGTTGTTAAAAACCAATTTTTTGTTAAGAGTAAGAAAGGACTCGGTTTTGAAATTTTTGATTAAATTAAAAAGCGAGATTTTAATGATTTTAAAAATCCTTCAAACTGCTTTGGAAAAATTGATCTTTTTGAAAAGCTAAATTTTATTGATTTTGAAAATCCTACAAATATCATTGAAAAAGGTCAAATTGGAATTTTGAATTCTAATAGTTTCAAAAGGTTTTCAAATCATAAACAAAACGAAAACTCATTTGAAAACAATTCAGTTAAACGAATTTGGATCCCAAAAATAATAAGATGAATTCAATTAAGATTAAACGAATTTGGGTTCAAAAGGGTACTTAAATGGATAATAATGGACTGTTATATAAATAGATTTTGGTACCAAAACGTGTAAACGAAGATAAGAGTGGTAAAACAATTTGTATTAAACCACTCGATCCTGTAAACATTTAGGTACCGGGGATAGGCTAAGGAACAATTATGTTTAAAAGATAAAAATTCAAATTGTTCCATTTTACTGAATTATCAGAGTTCCTTAGCCATAGATTTCAGAGTTGGAGATTTATTGGATCACATCGATTATGGTAAGACAGGTATGATCTCTAAACTCGTATTTTTATTTTATTTCCTTTTTAGTTTTTATTCCTTTTATTTTTTTAATAAGGCCGCAATTTTTTTGAGCATGTCTTGAACACGGTAAATTGAAATTTTAAAATTTATGATGTTCTTGTATGCAAATGAAATTTCACACATTTTTAGTTGTTTTGAGTTTCTTCTTGTTCATTTTTAGAAAATATTGAAAAACTGAATTCTATATAGTAGACTACTTGAAAGCCATAATAGATTAGTTGTGAAAATTTCATCTTTTTACTTAGCTTGATTTTGACATCATTTGTTATTGATTGTTGAATTTCTTGGTTTATAAAAATTTGATTTTGTTTTCAAGTGATTTCAAATAATTATCTTCAGATTTATTCGTTGACTGTTTCTTGTGCTTGTTTAAATTTTTTTTGAAAATTTCACTTGTGATTCTTGCTTTGAAAATGATCTTGTACTGCTCTGATAAGGAAATTGATTTGAGTCATTTGAATAACTTTGTGATTGGACAATGAGTTATAAAATTAGTGATTAAATATCTTTAAAATCCATAGACAATTTGAATTAAATATATAAGTGGTTTTAAAATTGTCTAGGAGCTATCAGCATTAGAAATATTAGATAATTTCATATTCTACTGATTGATTTTTGAAACTGATTTTCAAACTTGCATTGATATTTTCAAAAACTCCTCTTGAAATTGATATTTTCAATTTTAAAATTATTTTTGATTATTTATTCAAAAATTGAAATTATTGATTAATTTGAACTGTTTTGTGACTCATCAAAATTATTAATAGATTTATGGAATTGGGATGAGTTGTGACTATGGTATAATTCATAACTAGAGGAGATGTTATTTTAAATCTCATGATGATTGGACATATTTTATAATATCTTTGAATTAGAGCTTATTTCACGACCATCTTCTATATCTACCATATTTCTGTCATTCATCATGGTTTTATTTGATTTAGGGAGTTCTAATTATTCTTGGAAATAAGAATAAATTAAAAGAAAATTATATATATAATGTATCCTTGGTATTCACTCCCTTTAAAAGTCCTCGCGGTTATGCATGGGTGAATTACCTTAATCTCTATGTACTTTCATTCTCACTTAAAAGACCTTTGGGCTGTGCATGAATGGAACTCATTAGAGAAGATAAAATTAAGCTACTACTGACCCCATTTAAAAGACCTTTGGGCTATGCGTGTTTAGTAAGTGGTTAACACATTTTGAGCATATTTAAAATCTTCAAAATTCATATTCAAATATTCAATTTTTATTGAACTCTCCTTATTCTATAAAATTCATGGTAAATCCATTCATTCTAAAAGTGAAATTTTCTTCTGATTTAAAGATTATTATGGTTTTTGTTTGATTAAATGGGATTTGCGATATATATTCTCTTTATTAGTTTGAATTTATATTTATAGTCTATATTCATCACTGTTTCGATTTCTATTATCCTTTTGATGATAAAAAAGGGGGAGAATGGTCAAGATTTTGATTGGTGAGAATTTAATTCAAGAATATTTTAAAATTGGAAATTAAATATCTAGAGGAAGAATGGTCAATTGGATTTCATTATTCATATTTTCCATATATATAGGGGGGGTTCAGTTGTAGGGGGAGCTAATAAATAGAGGAGTTCAATATTTACTGTCAAACACATTTATTGTGCTCAAAATCTTTTTTTTGTTTGTCATCATCAAGAGGTGGAGATTGTTGTATATGACGTAGTTGTATACAAAATTATATGACTTTTGTTTGATGACAACAACCAAATAAATATTATTTTTAATGAGTTTGTTATTGTACTGTTATATATATACATCACAGAACGGAATATAATATTTATATTTAAATAGAATACGACTGTACAGACATTCATATATTCATACAGTATTTTATTTAAATTGAATATTATATTTCACACATTCCAACAGTATAACTATTTATAACTCCACAATTTATTCAATTCACATGAGATTGTACTTGTAAATAAACTGAATACGATAGACAAGTCTGTTTAACAACAATAAAATAATATTTTATTTCAATCAAATTTGTTTATTACATATATCAGTACAATTCTCTCACAGCTCCTCACTACAGTTCATTCATCACTCAATACATTTTCATATACACTACACTCAGTTTACAGACTCACTCATATACAGATATTCCTAGATATTTTTCTCTGTCGTCTTCAGTCTTCTGTCTTCACATCTTTCAGTCTGTCCAGTCATCATCTGCTTACCTGTAACATGAAACACACAAACAGTACACTGCAATAGAAATGAAATTAAATACAAGAAAATAAAAAATTATTTTTAAATTTTATTTGCCTCGGAATTTCGGTGTGTTTCTCATCATTTTTCTAGACTTGGTCTGATATGCAGGAACAGGAAAAATTGTCTGATGGCTGCATGTACACACGTGTATGAATATACACGTGTGCACTGCTTCGCCAATCAGCGAGCAACTGAGGGGTAGCCACAAGGACCATCTCAACTCAGTGCATGTGAATATAGTCGGGAGCATGAACCAAGATAAATGGCCGAGCATATGTATATAGTCACCAACACACATGGTCGAGAGTGTGAACAAAAAAGTGATAGCATGGAAGTTTCAGATTAAATAATGGTTCGACACAGAATAAAAATGGTACAGCAAATAGGTTCAAGTGCAAATGAACATACATGAAAATAGAACAACAGCAATGTGCAGCAGGAGTTTCACCATAAAATGTTGTTTTGGTCAAGACACAATGTACATGAACATGAGCATTCAAAATAACAAAGAAACAATAATGTTATTGGTCAAATAAGAAGTGAAATAGTCTACCAAGGTTGGAGCAGCAAAATAAAAAACTCAAATGGAGAAGTTTTCGAATACATTGTTAAATGTTCAAAGTCAAATATATATGGTAAATGTACTCAGCAACTAGAACTCAAGTCAAGTACAAATGTTCATCAAATGTTACATGGTGAAACTAAACTAAGCATCAATAGTCAAGCAACAGTTCAAGTGAATAATTCTAAGAGCACGTCAAATGGCCGAGAAGTACGAGAGAAAAGAACAGAAAATTAAATAAAAAATATGAACAAAGTACCAGAAATTTTGGATATCAACAAAGATAAAGAACCATATTTAACCATGGTGCAACACAGGTTCGAATACATGCATTGGAAAAAAAACAATGCAAAACGACCAGCACAACACACAAACACTCACTATGACTCCAAATACAATAAAAATAGATTTCAGAAAGTCAAGGCTACAAGTTCAGGGTCAGGTCAAAGCAAATCAGTGTGACAAATTTTCGATTAAAGGCCAAGCGGGTGTGAGCCAAAATTATAATTCAAGTGCAACAATACATATGTAATGCAACCATGATGAAGCCAAGACAAGTGAACATTAGTTTCAGTTTTTTTTAAGAAGTCAAGGTAAGTTCAAGGCTACATTTCAGGATGGATAAAGCAACATGTACACAGTGATGAAATAAGGAACATAGTATAACATAATGGGCATGATGCGGCATTTTTTAACCAAAGTGTTATGTGACTTGTGAAGTCGAGATTTGAGCCAGTTTACAAAAATAAATCAGTGCAGTTTTAACAAGTAGAAACAACGCTCATCAATGCATGACACAACAAATTCAAGGGACAAAATGAGACAGAATAACAAGTGCAGATCAAACAAATAGTGTTGAAACAAACTGATGAACAAACCATGATCAAGAAAGTATCAGGTCAAAGATGAAGTTTTTGTTTTAAAATCTGTTTCCTGCAAGTTTTTTTTCATAAGGGTGGTATCTGCCCTTATCAGTTCAAAAAAAATTATTAAACAAAAGTACCAGAAAATTGCAAGGCAAAACAAAGCATAGTATCTGTTCTTGTCAATCAAAGTGTATGGCATCAATCTATAGTTTTTGGCAAAACAAAGAGAATGGTTGGTCATATTTTTTAAAGCAGATTATTTGAAGAAATTTCAATTCAAAAGCGTGTCGAAAAAGTATAATCGAAGCTCCATAAAAATTGATTCAAGGCTATATTAGATAGAGACCATTTCAAAGTCAGCTATTCTCACACAAGTATTACACAAAGGACGAAGTTTTCAAATCCTTCATATAAGAAGCAGATGATTTCAAAAAGCCCCAATATTTTCGTGTATATCATAACCAAATCCATTAACGAAATCAGAACAAATTTCGGATTCTAAAACCTATTTAACACCCACATCCTCATTGACTTTAATCATCCAAGTTCAAGCACTAATTCAAAACCGAAACTCAAATTAAAATTCATACCAGAAAAGGAGTAAGCTTTATCAAATTCAACTTCAATCGAAGAAGAAAACCACTAGCAATTCGAGATCATCGCACGAGTAGAAGCGGCGGACTTGAATTCAAGTAAAATGAAACCCTAGATCATATCGCCAGTCCGCCATTTTTTATTTCAGAGAAAAAAGAGACCGGGCCAAACAAAATGATGGGTGAAGCACAAATGAAAGAGGGTCGGCCAAAAAGTTATAAAAGGGAAAAGGACTTAGAGTTTTTTTTATTTGTTTTTTATATCAATTTGTAATCATGTTGAGAGTTTTCTAGTTTGTCTCTAAAACTAGGGAGACGAATTATGGGATTTGTAATTCGAGGAAATATGGTTTCGGGGATAGAAACCAGTGCAGGGTTTTGAGCGTAGGGTTAAAAACAGTTGGGAGCGAGTGTTGCGAGTTTACAGGGGAATGTAAGCTTAGAAATTGTTTTAACTACTAGTAGAAACTTTGGGGAATGCAGCAGTAGGAAGGGTCTAGCCGAAGCTGGGTATATCTGTGTGTTATTTATTTTCCGCAATTATTGTGATTATTATCTATTTGTTATTATTTAATTACTCAGCAAAAATCTGCGATAAACCCTATTCAACCCCCCTCCCTCTAGGGTTAATATGGATCCTACAACCATTGGAGTAGAGTCTTCGTCCCAGCCTCATTTGCCTTCAATCGAAGACGAGGAATTTGTACATCGTGAGGGAAAAGGCCATGAGAAGGGTGAGGATCAAATTAAAGAGGGGGAAATCGCGAACAAAGGTGATCCTGCTACTGAGAGAATTGATGTTGACCCCGTATTTCCGACACTACTGAGAATGACTTGATGAATGTATACGAGGATTTGGATTATCCCAATGTCACAACAGGGGAGCTTAGTACGAGAGATATTATAACTTCTAAACTCGCTTCCCTGGTAACTAAGGTGGCTTCTGACTTGATTCAGACTTCTCAGAATTCTATCATTGAGACTTTGACCTCTTTAGTCCCAAAGTCGACGAGCGGTATTGTTACTCCCAAAATCTTCGCATTAGTGACAAAGGTGGCTTCTGGGCTGGCAATGGCTCCTTCGTCCTAAAAACCTATCTCTGAAACTGCGACAACTTTGACTTCAAAAACCACGAGTGGTTCTTATATTAATGCCCATTAGAGCACACAAAACACACTCGAAGCTCTGGTATTCTGTATAAGATTTCTGTCTTGCCCCGTACTCCTTAATTTAAACACTGAAGTCTTGCTTTCTTTTTTTATTTCAGGTCGCACCATGGGTCGTCAATATGAGGATAGCTTCAACTGCTATGGGTGTTTCTATAACCCACGGCACTATGCACCACCTCGCTATTATGAAGAGACTGATGACCAAAGAAGAGAGAGAAAGGCTCGGGAAGAGCGGGATCTCCAGAGTGAATATGAGCAGAGCAGGCAGGATCATGATGGCCGCTACAATCAGAATAAGGAAGAGAGGGACGATCGTCATAGGAATAGGGAAAGAGATAACAAGGGCAAGGATCCTAGCGAAGATATATCTTAGAAGCGTCAAGTCAAATAAAGGCCCTGCTTCTACTACTCAACTTACTACCATCCTTATACCTCTTCTACCTCCCTTAGTCAACCCCACTCCTATCGATATCCATCATATTATTAAAAGGCCAAAGCACACTCTCGACCCAGCACCGTAGACACTTGCTAAGCGATTCCATGACTGGTTTTTCAAGGGTGTCTGCTTTAATCTGGACGTCAGGCCAACGGACAAGGCAGATATACTTAGGGATCTGGATGTATGAAAGGCAAAATCAAGAATCAACTAAATGTGGTGAAAGACTATGCTAAGAAGATATCCCTTTGGCACAAGCTAGCTGACGAACTTCAACAAGTCAACAGACTTAACTGCGAGGCCATGCTCATGATGAATAATGATAAAGTTGAGTGGAGAAGGACCCTTGAAGCACGTGATGCTAGTATTTACTCTCTCATCCAGAAAAATTAGGAGTTGGAAGACAGGAATAAAAGGCTTAAGGAAGAGCTGTTGCCGCCAAGGTGAGGAAAATTTTGCTAACTTCTCAAGTAAAATATGCCCATTCAGCCCAGAAGAATACTGAAGATAAACTAGTCTTGGAACATCGGACCAGTACTTGTCTGCGAGAAAAAACTGCTTCCTAAGAGTCAAAATTTTCTTCTTTGCAAGCCATAATGGCATAACTCGAGCGAGAAAGAGATCAAGCTCTTCTTACTGAACATGCTCATGCTAAATCTAAGGATGATTTCAACTCCGCTTTATTCAAATTCTATAAATTCTGCGTGATGGGACAAGGCAATTTATCCTTTTTGCAAGACGATTTTCCCGTTACCTTGGCTGAAGTTTTGGAATCAATTCTTATTGAGCTTGAAGGCACTGGTTATGGCGAGGAAGAGCTTATGGCTTATTATCTGAATGAGGAATCTCGTGATGCTCTAGCCAAAGGAAAGGAACAGCTTATGCAAGAGCGTGGTTTATGGGTTGGAGCTGAGTCTTCTGGGGTGCATGTCCCACACACAACTACAACCGCTACTCATTCTACTTCCACTGATATTCATGCTTCTGATCCGCAGGCTCTTATTACACCTTCAATCGATCCTTCTATCGACCATAAAGAAAGGAAAGAAGTAGTTTGAGGAGCATGCAGGAGATGATGAGGGCAATGGTGATAACCTGGATGACTATGAATTGGAGCATAGAAGCATACATGCCTTAGGTAAAGTTGACACAGAACATTGGATTACCTTTCAACTCCATAAGGTATAACAAACTTCTTGCTTACCATTCATTTGCATTAGACCTAATTACACCAAAGCCAACTCCTGCTATTGCTGAAGTAACAAGGACTGAGGCTATTTTTACTCCTTCAACTCTGACGGCAACAACCGCTTTAGCTAACGCTCCTCCTCAGGGTGATCTTTCTTTGGCTACTGCCTCTTCCCCTGCTTCTGCTACTAGACCCGGGTCTCAATCAAAAAAAATTGACGCAATTGTTAACTTACATGACCCAGACTTCTCGCCAGGAGAGATAGAGGATTTTGAGGACATAGTTGAAACCCCGGATAAGGGGAAAAAGGCTTCCCAGGGAAAAAGAGCAAATCTTCATCTCAGAAGCGTAAGGGGAAGCACATCGCTTGCAAGAAGATGCTTGTTATTTTATCCCCTGACGATCCTAATGATGATGAGGAAACAAAAGGTAAATGTCAGCCAGATATTACACCTCCTCCTCCTAGAATTCCAAAGCTTATACTAAGATCGGGCAGTGCTTCGAAAGGCAGGAAGAAGGATGATTAGAGCTTTTGTCTATCTGCATTGCTTTACATAGTCTTGTTATTTGTTGTTTTCTTATTTGTGATTTGCTTTGGCCAAATGTTCAAGCAAGTGTCGGTCCTCGCCTTTGAATTTGTGAAGACTTGCACTTAAATCTATGTTAATGTAATGAAGTTGCTTTTGCTTGTTGTATTTTTAGCTTCTACTTTAGCTTTGTTGCACTTTTTGCGCATTTACTTCTTTATGGAATGCAAGTCCTTTATATGTTGTGAAGTCATGATGAGTTGTGGTATGTTTTCAAAGCATTGTTCCATTCCAATGTGGTTGTGTTGTCCCCATACCATAGGTCATGATGAATCGAATACATTGGATGCTATCAACCTTGTCGAATTTTCTTTGATTTTGACTAGGGCACTCGAAGCTTCTAATTGGTTGGCGAAATCTTTCTGCACTTGCCATTTCATTGAAAGCTTCAATGCTTGCCATTGCTTCTAGGAGACCTGACTTTTTTGGTTGATCTATTGCTTTTTCTTAGAGAATTCTTGTGCACCTATGCCCCCACATGGAACGTCTTATGTTTTAGTCCTAATGTTCGTCTACTATCCAGCCCAATTAATTCAAACATCAAAGACTTTCGTCTACTGCTAGCTGATTAACTTAAGCATCAATGACTTAGATTGGGTGGCCTCGGAGAGGTCTTGGATTTAAGCCCAATATTCGTCACAACCGAATAAATCTAGCGCTAACCGAATTGATTGGGTTCCCCCGAAGAGGTCTTTGGTTAAAGCCTAACATTTATCCTAATCGGGCCAGGTACTTCTTGACGCTAACGATCTTATTGAGTGCCTACGAAGAGATCTTTGGTTAAAGCCCAACATTTGTCGTAATCGGGCCAGGTATTCCTCACACCAACGATCTTATTGGGTGCTGTCGGAGAGGTCTTTGGTTAAAGCCTAACATTTGTCGTAATCGAGCCAGGTACTTCCTGATACTGTTGATCTTGTTGGGTTCTCCCTTTCAGCTAGGACTTCTGCTTAATCCAACCTTCGTTTCCTTTCCTACCGAATAAATATAACATTGGGAAACTTATGTTGGACACCCCCTTTTGGCTGGGGTTTTTGTTTAAGTGTCGCTATGAGAGGCTTTTGTTGTTGCGTCGCTCCACGGGACGGACACTAGTTCCTTCACCAGATGCTTGACTTAACAGGCTATCCTAATTAAAGAACTAGGGCCCTGGACCTCTCACTTTGAGAGATGCCCCTTCGATAGAGCTTGCACAGTTTTGGTTGTTGCATCGTTCCACGGGACGGACACTAGTTCCTTCACCAGATGCTTGACTTAACATGCTATCCTAATTAAAGAACTAGGGCCCTGGACCTCTCACTTTGAGAGATGCCCCTTCGATAGAGCTTGCACAGTTTTGGTTGTTGCATCGTTCCACGGGACGGATGCCGATCCTTTTACTGGATGCTTGACTTAGCAAGCTATCCTAGTTAAAGAACCAAGCCCCATGCCCCTCACTAGGAGAGGTGCCCTTCGGTGGAACTTACAACCTTTGGTTTTAGCTTCGTGCTCGCTTGCCATGTCTTATGCCATTTGACTCCTAGTGACTCCTTCCGTTTACTCTTCAAGGCGGTGCTTCTCATCCTTGCACTTTTCGCATATCAATGTTTGTAGCACTCGATCCTTGAGCTAGCATTGGCGGGATGAGTTGTTGTCGGGTCGCTAGGTCTCATCGGAATTTGAGGAAGCAAGCAATCTTTATGTAACCTGCAGTACTAAATCGACTTTCCGCAAATTTTGAATCATTTAACGAGAACTTACAGAAATATTATCGATGTAAGCAAGCTAGCTTTTCATTCATGATGATGTTCAATTACAAATCTTGCAAAAATATTTACAATCATTATTTTTACAGGAAATTGAACAAAGCAACTATGAAAAATAATGACGGAGATGGTCAAAGTTCCAAGCCCATGGAATCGGGATGCCATCAACTATGGAGAGTTCAAAGGTGTCATCCAGAAGCTTTTGACTGATTACATATGGCCCTTCCTAGTTTGGCCTGAATACACCTGCGACAGTCATCACCCTTTTGAGCACGAGATCACCAACTTCGAAAGTCCTTTGGCATAATTTTCTATTGAAGTGTCGAGCTACCCTCCTTTGGTGTGCTGCGACTCGAAGTTGTGCTTAATTCCTTCTCTCCTCAAGTTGATCGAGTGCCTCTAGCTATGTTTGATCATTCTGTGATTGGTTCAAATGAATTCTGTGGTGAGTAGGAAAATCCAGCTCTACCAGAGTCATTGCTTCAGAACCGAATGCCAAGGAGAATGGAGTGTGCCCAGCTGCAGATTTATGAGTCATTCTATATGCCCATAGTGCGAGAGGAAGTTCATCCACCCAACCACCTTTTGCTTTCTCAAGATGCTTCTTGATGGTTGACTTGATGATTTTGTTGATCGCCTCCACTTGTCCGTTTGCCTGCGGACGGGCTACAACTGCAAAAATTTTATGGATCTCATACCTGGCACAGAAGTCTTTAAACTCTTCACTTTCAAATTGAGTTCCATTGTCGGTGATTACCTTCTGTAGAACTCCAAACTTGCAAATGATATTCTTTAAGACGAAATTGATGACTTTCTTTGAGTTAATAGTGGCCAATGGCTCTGCTTCATCCCACTTTGTGAAGTGAATGATCGTAACAATGGCATACTTCATGCTAGACTTGGCGGTAGGCAATGCCCCAATCAGATCGATACCCCAAACAGCAAACGGCCATGGATTGACCATTTGAGCCAACTCTGTAGATAGTACTCTGGGATTCTTGGCAAATCTTTGACACCTATCACATTTCCTGGCATATGCTACAGAGTCTCGATTCAAGTCAGGCCAGAAATAACCATACCGCAGAATTTTCTTGGCCAATGTCTGTCCACCCGAATGCCCTCCACACTCTCCACCATGTAATCCTTCCAGAGTTGCCTTGGGTTCCTCTTTGGTAACACATCGGAGTAGAGGCACAGAGAAACCCCTTCTATATAGCCGAACATCCTGTATAAGAAACATGGGAGCTTATTAGAGAAACTTCTTTCGCTTCTTCGAGTCACTTGGGAGTACACCATTAAAGAGATGTTCTTTGATCGGAGTCATCCACGAATCTGGATCTTCATATGCTTCCTTGATCCAATCCATATCTTTGTCTTCTGTGCTAGGATTTGAGAGAAATTCGACTGGCACCAATCCCAACAACTGAGCATTTCTCGAACTAGCATACTTTGCGAGAGAATCCGCCTTCACATTTTCTTCTCAAGGAATATGTGTTATGGTGTAGTAATCCAAGTTGTTGAGCAGTTCCCAAGCCTTCGACAAATAAGCTGGCAAATTTCCCTCCTTAGCTTGAAACTCTCGTTTAACTTGACACACCACTAATTGAGAATTGTTGAATATCTGCAAGGCTTTCAAATGCAACTCCTTTGCTATCTTTAGTCCAGCGATTAACACATCATACTCAGCTTCGTTGTTCATCGATGGAAACTCCAATCTCAAAGCATCGCAAAATGAACGTCCTTCGGGAGTTTCTAGAACTAGTCCTGCCCCTGAGCAATACTCATTCATAGCGCCCATCAAAGAACAACTTGCATCGAGCGATCACTTCAGCAGGCTCTTCCTTCTTATCTCCTCTATCTGTAAACTCAACAATGAAGTCTGCCAAAGCTTATCCATTAATCGCCCTTCGTGGATGGTAAGTGTGATGACCCTAAACTTTCGTAGTATGAAAGCAAGGATATTCATTGGAATATAACATAACTATAACAATAGCAGATCTCAGATAACATCATAACACATAAATCATTGCAGCGGAAATAGGAATATCATCAACATCACAACATCAAAGACATCAGAGTAGCACAGTTACAGGATACAACTTAGCAAATAGAAGTCTCAACAAAAAGAAATAAGTCTCAAACTCCATCAAGTACATCATAAATAAAGGATGTCTAAATGTCTCAAAGAAATAAAAAGATAAAAACGATCTTCATCTTCAGCCCATTAACATGCTTCAATCCAGCATATGTGCGTAAATACCTGAACCTGTCTCTTGGTTGCCCGTGTGAAAAAGAGGGCACCCGAGTTTGCAAAGTGAAACAAACTACGAGTCAGTCATGGGACTGGTATGAGAAATCCTTCCTAACTTATCTAACAATATGGCTAATCACAGGACCACGCCGCTAATGCGGAACGGGTTTACTCCATTGGATTGCCAGTGCATAAACTAAATAGATTTTTATTCAAAACAATGCAACGCTATTTAGAAAAATGAAATCATTATAAGACTCAAGTCCCATCACACAATGCAACGCAAACTGGAGGATAGAGTTTTACCTTATAATGACCAAATATGCTTGATACATAGAAAATAATATTTTATTATTATTATAAGTGTCTAATCAGTTTTAAAATACTTCAGAGTAAATGTATCAATCCTAGACGGCATAGCTACCATTTACTATGTCGCCATCAAAAACCATAATATCGTATTGGAAATTGGGTTTCCATCATGAGTCAAGGCTAGGGACGATCTCCTTACCGATTCGAGTCACTCTAGCAATGTCTCAGGATTCGGACGCTGGCGAACCCTTGGATCCTACTGGGTCGGTCCATAAATACTTTAGTGGATTAGTTATGCCTGAACACATGCTAACCGATCCTATTAAACATATAATTTGGTCACTATTGACCAATAAATCTGAGGTACCTCGAAATCCATCAACCACATAAGTAAAATGTCAGGGACAGCAAAACCCTGATACCACTTCTAGCTAGAAAGAAACGTGTGCACTCCCTGCGTTTCCTTGTCCCGTTTCTGACTCTCACCGGGGTGTGAGGATCGTGATGTAACACTATAAACAAAGCTATGACAAAATAGGCTATGCTTTGATCATCAACCACAAGGCTCTTCTTTTCAACAAAAGCCTCGATCATTTGCATCTTGGCATGCCATATTGACAATTCATGTCACTCGATCGATAACTACAAATATATAACCTCTGATCTCGTGCGTCTCAGAAAACGGTGTTAAGCAAGAGAATAAATTCTCCGCCACCAATTAGATATATATTAAATAGAAATCAATTTACATAGAATGAAATTTAATGTCAGACACACATCCATTTACAAGTCCGTTCTGGGTCTAAACGAAACCGGAGACACCTTATTCCTCGTCCTGTATGTCCAATACGGAAGAGAGGTGCTCGCTTATCCGGACAATCAACAAGTACGTCCGGACAACTACCACTTTAACCCTTTACCGGGAGCTAACCAATGCCGGGCATCAGTAGTTATCCATTCGATGTGAAGATCGTCGGTTTTCAATCACCGTCTTCAATATCTTCGATTTAAATCGTCATATAATTATTTGAAATGAGACTGAACTCGTTCTTTCCAAATAATTCTTGCATATATATAATTTATAACCATTTCATATCGTTAATATTATTTAAAAACAATTTATCGCTATTTTTATTTATATAAAAATATCTCAATTAATTTAACGAAGCTTCAGGTCAATAGGCGGCCCTGGCGTTGTTTTTATCAAAATTTGATTTACACATTTATCAAAATCTAACCGTTGGATTTTAACAAAATTTATATCGTTGGAAAGATCTTCACAAAGCGGTCCTAACGGTTCCAGTTTTGAAAAAATCCAACTGTCATATCTTTCGGTATAATCGTTTAAAGTTACGATTCCGAAACGCGAACTACCGCGCGCGATTCGTTATATATATATATATATATATATATATATATATGTATATATATATATATGAACCATTTGACGATTCCACCAACGCGTTTAACACGCCAATTAAAAGGATGTTTTAATTTGCATAACCATTTCTACATGTTTACAATGTCAAATAAAATGTATTTATTTACATGATATTTGCTAATGACAAATAAAAAGATAATTTTTATTTGTATTTCTATTTTTACTTTAACAAATAAAAAGGAATATTTTATTTGTATATAGTTTGCATGCATGTTTTGACAATAAAAATAATTCTTTAACTTACATACAAATCTAATGTATGTATTGTCAACAAAAATGATTCTTTGACTTGGCATACAAATTCTAATATATGCATTGTCAATAAAATGATATTTTATCTTTGCATATAAATTCTAATATATGCATCATCAATAAATGTTATTTTAACTTTGCATATAAATTCTAATATATGCATCGTCAATAAAATGGTATTTTAACTTTGCATATAAATGTTAATATATGCATCGTCAATGAAATGTTATTTTAACATTGCATATAAATTATAATATATGCATCGTCAATAAAATGTTATTTTAACTTTGCATATAAATTCAAATACATGCATCGTCAATAAAATGTTATTTTAACATTGCATATAAATTCTAATATATGCATCATCAATAAAATGGTATTTTAACTTTGCATATAAATGTTAATATATGCATTGTCAATAAAATGTTATTTTAACGTTGCATATAAATTATAATATATGCATAGTCATTAAAATGGTATTTTAACTTTGCATATAAATTCTAATATATGCATCGTCAATAAAATGTTATTTTAACATTGCATATAAATTCTAATATATGCATTGTCAATAAAATGTTATTTTAACATTGCATACAAATTCTTTTTTTTTTAACAGTTTCTTACATTACATTAAAAATTCACAAATGTGAATTTTTAATGTAGACATGTTTTTATTTTAAAACAAGAACATTTTCACTACTAGATATGAACAGTATTGCATCGGGCAGTTCCAACGGCCTCCAACGGAGGTTGACCAACGGCTTCCAACGGAAGCCAAAATTCTTATCTGTATACGGTTTGTAAAATATACGCCGTTGGAAACCGTTGGCGGCCGTTGTTTTTAAGCCGTTGGAAGCCGTTGCCACCCGTTACACGGGCGAGCAGAAAAACATCCCGAGCCTTCCTCCTTCTTCCCCATTTTCTTCACCCACGATTTTGGAAACAAAATCCCTAAAATTCACCCCTTTCAATTCTGAAATCGCCAATTTCAATCCATCTTCCGCGTAGGATCTCTCCAACTCCCTCAAAGCACTCTCTCATCCTCTCTATTCTCCTATTCTCTTTGATTTTGAGGTATGTGTTTGTTCTAATTTTTGTTTAATACCCTATGTTTAGTGTAATTGATGCATAATTAGTGTATGTTTGTGTGTGTAGTGATGTTAATTAGTTGCCAATGTGGGGTTTTATCATTTTAGTTGCTAATTTAGGGTTTTTACTTATAAATTATTTGGTTGTTGTTATGATCTAGGGTTTGAATTAGTTGAAGTAGTTGTTGTTATATGCATGTATATAGTTGCTAATGTTGGTAATCTAGGGTTTGATTAGTTAAAGTTGACTATGTATATATGCATGTATATAGTGTTATGTATATATATACATGTATATATAGTTGACACTCCACGCATTTGTTTATTTGGTTAACGCCCAATTAATCGAAAATAATATTTAGTCAAAAACGTGTCGTGAAAATACAAATATTTAAGTTTGTGTTTTTTGGGCTAAGGCGCACAACGGCGCTAAGGCACACAAAGGCGTAAAAAAAATATTTCAATCGCAATAAAAAAACCAAATCGTAATATGTTACATTCGTAAAGCCTTAGAGAGTTTTTTTGGCCCCGTCTGATAAGTATTGTATATAATCGTTATGTGAATGTTCGTTTTATTAACAAAACGGACATTTATATTCATCATATACAATATTTGTTGGATTTGTCCTTTGTATTGGACAAGTTACGAATACAATAACGAAATTAAATCTCGTAAAATATTTCTTTTTAAACGGTTCTCAAAATTTCGAAAGTACTTCCTTTATGTTCCCTGTGTACACGCAATTGTGTATTGTTCAGGGAACTAAAGGGAAGTGCTGCCGAAATTTTGTTGAATCGTTTAAATTGAAAAGATTTACGCGATTTAATTATAAGTAAAAACGCATGTTAAACGCGCATATCAGGCTCGCACCAACGCATGTTGGCCCACATGGACATCGGTACCCGACATAGTTAAAGAGACCATATGGCAAGATTTTTTGGTATGTAAGATATAACATTTCGTATGTTAAGTAGATATGCTCCTATTTGATAAGTTCATATGCATGTTATTTTTAAAAAAAAATGCAGGGTTCGGTGGATATGCAGGAGGCAGATTTGGAAGTCGTCAAGCGCCACTGGAATTCTAAAGTGGTAAAAAATTACAGAGAGACAATGAACAGCTTAAAAACAAGTGGAAAGAGACCGATTTGAATAGGCGAGACAGTGTGGAATGAGCTGCTTACTTATTGGAATAATAATCCGGATTTTCTGGTAAATTTACTGCATGTTTAATTTAAATTATTTTATTCAATTAATATGTGTTTTATAATAATACTTTTTTTTTCAAATTTAAATGTATAGGCCTCGTCTGAGAGAAATGCAACTAATCGGAGCAAGAATCCAGTTACGCATCGGGGTGGGTCGAAGTCATTTCAGCACCACCGTGAGGATCTGGTATGTTTAGTACTTGCATCGTTTAAATTTAATAGTTGATTTAATTTTAAGTTTTAATTTATGAGCACACATATATATATATTTATATGCATTCTTATTTCAGGAGAGAGCGCGCATGGGTCATGTGTCATACTGGGATGTTTTCGAGCATACACATGCATTGAGTCAGACTGACGACACTGGTTCAGTTTCTTACACTTGGGACCATGACAACAAGGCACGCGAGAGATATGTAAGTATATAACAGTTAAGTTAGAGTTATATAATTAATTTAATTAAAATTGCAGTGTTATCTAATTTCATTTGTTTTATGTTTAACAGGAGAAATTTCAAGCACATAGGGCGCACTTACTGGAGTCTACGGGGAGGTCTGAGTTGACGAAGGCCGATGAAGATATGATTTTTGATGCTGTCATGGATAAGCCTACTCGGAACCGCCGATATGGATATGGAAATCTAGAGGTAATACGAAAATTTAAGATTTTGTTTGGAGGAAATGATTTATGGCATAATAGTATTTTTATATAAACAATTGGTATGGATTTGATTTACTTTAAATGATACTATAAAATAATGAAAATCTGAAATTATATACAGATTGGATCAGGTCAGCATACGTACCACATGGCCCAAGACAAAGAAGAGATCGCACAGCTTAAAGCACAAATTGCGGAACTTAACGAGCGTGATATTCGTCGTGAGAGGCAGTATGAGTTGCTCAACCAGAAGTTGGAAGATTTCATGAACCGATACGGTACACCTCCTTCATCCTCTGGTGGAGAGAGCTGATCAGGTTAGCTGGCTTGTTTTGGTTTGTATTTTGAGAGTTGATGATGCTTGCATATTGTTGTGTTGGTTTGGACATGAGGTTATGACGGTTTGGTGATGGTATGGCTTGGACATTATGTTGGTTATGTTGTTTGGACATGTTTATGTTGTTTTGGCTACGTTCGGATATGGTTGTGATGTTTTGGCTATGTTTGGTTGTTATGTAAATATTGGTTAATTTATGTGTTTTGTGTTTGATTTTTGTTTTATGTTGTGTTTGGGAATATATATGGCTGAGATTGTGAGTTATATGCTCGAAATGGAGTAGTTTGGATGACGTGTTTGTGGTGTTGTGACTGGAAGAAGCAAATGCAAAATCTAGAAAAAAAAATACCCAGATTTCCAACGGCTACCGACGGCTTACTGGTTTCTAAACCAACGGTTTCCAACGGCTAAAGACGGCTATATTTCAACGGTTTTCATCCATTTCCAACGTTCAGTTGGCCATCGTTGGTGGGACACGTGGCAAAAAACAACAGTTGGAAGCCGTTGGAAAAATTGCGTTGGTTGCATTGGAAGACGTTGGAATCCGTTGAAGTGTATACCAACGGAAAGACCAACGGCCTCCAACGGGCTTTCCAACGGCCTCCAACGGCCCCTGGCCGTTGGAAACTCCCCTTTTTCTTGTAGTGTTTTCTATTTTCTTACATTACATTAAAAATGTGAATTTTTAATGTGGACATGTTTTTATTTTAAAACATGAACATTTTTCTATTTTCTTACATTACATTAAAAATGTGAATTTTTAATGTAGACATGTTTTTTTTTCATTTTTTTTGAAAATTCTAATTCAACAAAATGATAAAATGGTTCTTTTCATTTTTGTTTCAACTAAACCATTAAACAAAAGTGATAGTTTTTGTTTCAACTAAACTATGAAGCAAAAGTGATAATTTTTGTTTCAACTAAACTATGAAACAAAAGTGATAATTTTTGTTTTCAACTAAACTATGAAACAAAAGTGATAATTTTTGTTCCAACTAAACTATGAAAATAAAGTGATAATTTTTGTTTTCAACTAAACTATGAAGCAAAAGTGATAATTTTTATTCCAACTAAACTATGAAACAAAAATGATAATTTTAAATGAAATCTTTTATCATAATCTTTTTATCCTAAACTTTTTATTTTAATCTTATTATTATAATGTAAACAACTTTTTGACACAAAAACCATGTTTCATGTAAACAATAAAAATGAGATTTTTATTGTAAATCTAAATTTGACAAAACTATGTTTTATGTTAATAATAAAAATGAATATTTTATTGTTAATCTAAATTTGACAAAACTATGTTTCATGTTAACAATAAAAATGGGATTTTTATTGTAAATCTAAATTTGACAAAATCATGTTTCATGTTTCTAAATAAAAGATGAAACTTATATTATAAAATCAAATCAATATTCATAGATCTGAAATAGAAATAATAAATTTATTTCAAATCGAGATCTAACAATAAACTATAGATTCAAATAAAAGAAAGAATTTCTATTATATAACAAGATCTAACAAACATGAGCATCACAATCAACAATCAACATTTAACAAATTCAAATTCCAAGCATCAAAGATCTGATTTTATTAACATAATCACATGGATTCAAAATAGTGAGAAATAATTAAATTTTTAATTATAAAAATAGAAATCTCACTGTCGGTTTTTAATTCTGAATAATTCAGAACCAAATTTTGTCCAAAATTTGATGTACTCTGAATCAGTGCTAATTAGTCCAGAAATGTATATCTCGGACTCACGATCGTAACGGATCTAAAATTATACAATTCCAAGTTCGTATGCATTAGTTATGAATTAATTTAGATCGATAATATTTGAAAATAAACTAATTAAATAATTTAATTTAAATATTACCCTCTTCTTCCTTCAACAGATTAAGGTCGTGGTATAAACCTAAATCTTCGATTCTAGGGTTCCTATTTGCGATCAAACGGTGCAGCGATTCGAAGATCGGATGGTGTGGCGTCGGAGGGGGAGGGGCGGCGCACTATCATCGGCAAGGGGGCCCAGCTCGGTGGCGAGATGGTGGCATGGCGGCGGTCGAAACGGGGTCACTTCCCGACCTCAGTTCTCGAGCTACACGCCACGGTTTCGAGTGAACTTGGCATGGATGCGTAGAGGAAGGAATTCTCTACAAAAACCTCAACAGGCTGGATTGATTTTGGTAAGAGGATGGAGAGTTATTTGAGGAGGAAGAGAGGAATGATGGTGGCCATTGAAAACGAGGAAGTTGCTTCAATGTAGCCCTAGGGTCTTGATAAATCTATTATTTATAGCATAATAATATTAAATGTTCAAATTTATTAAAAAACCATTAATTCTTGATAACTCCAATTCCAACAGAACAAAAGTTGTTTCTACCCAATTGCCCCCGTTCCGGACACAATGGGCTAGGTCCTGTCAGCCCAAACGATCATTTTCAACCTGTTTTCTTCAATTTAAAATTTAAATCATTTATTTAATTAATTCGATTGTACATTTAAATTTATCGGGGCCACATACGGACTTCGAAAATTCCCGAAAAATAAATCTAGCTATGTTTTGACGATACCTTCCTAACAAAATTAATTTCGTCGAATTTGAAGGCAGTTTGAAAAATGGCCTTTTTAACGGACGATAAAATTCAATAGAAATTATCGAACACGGTTTAATTTACCACGCTCACATATTAATTCCAAAAGTTATGGAAAATCAAATTTAGCCATAATTTGACATTCTGGATCCGACAAAAATGGTTTCGTCGAAAACGGAGGTCGTTCGTACAATGGCCATTTATACGGGCTATATATTATATTATATAGCGACTATTTTGAATATTCAACTGGCCATAACTTGTTATTCCCGCTACGAAATTTCGATTTTTCGAATTCGTTGGAAAGATATTATTAAACAGATTTGAATATTTTTGGTTTCACTAAAATTCGTTTTATTTTGAATCATGTACATTCAGTCAAAGTTCAGATTCAAATTCTCAAACTGTTGTGCTATTTCCAACTCCTTTTAAAATTAAAATAAATGTATTCATTCTAAATTCGATTTTAAATAAATTTTAAATCATTTTTATTTAAAATAAATTATTTTGACTATTCAAAATTCATTGAAATAGCCAAAATAAAAAAAATTAATTGGTTCTACGTTTCTGGGTTGTTATAGTAAGTGATATCATACTGATTGGGATCAATATTCCACTTCAATAGCCTCCCTGATGTTTCTGGACGAAATAGGATTTGCTTCAGCAGTTGATTCGTGAGCACTTTTTATAGGGTGAGTTTGGAAATAGGTCCTGAGCTTCTTCGAGGCAACGAGCAGACAATACACAAGTTTTTCCAACTTCGGATAATTCAGCACTTCCCCGACAAGCCTTTTGCTGATGTAATATACTGGCCTCTGAATCTTTGAATCCTCTCTAACCAAAGCTGCATTTAGGGCATGGGATGAAACAACCAAATACAAGAACAAATCTTTACCATCTTTAGGCCTTGACATCACCGGAGGTGCTTCCATATGCTTGACTAGCTCCTCAAAATTAGTCTGACATTCTGGAGTCCATTGGAAGTCCTTCTTCCCTTTTCTTCATGCACTAAAAAGTGTAATACACTTATCTGTTGCCTTAGAATGAAGCGACTTAAAGCTGCAACCTTCCCATTCAAACTCTAGAGTTCTTTCTTTGTCCTAGGAGCCTGCATCTCTCTCAATGCTGAAATCTGAGTAGGGTTGGCCTCGATGCCCCTAGCATTGACCACGAACCCAAGGAATTTCCCAGATGCGGCTCTGAGTATACACTTAAGGGGATTCAATTTCATGTCGTACTTCCTAATGACATGAAACATCTCAGCCAGATTCTACAAATGATCATCTGCTCTTTTCGACTGTACCAGCATGCCATCCACACAGAGTTCCATAGTCCTTCCAATCTGAGACTTGAACATAGCATTGACGAGATGCTTATAAGTCACTCCAGCATTATTTAACCCAAGTGACATCACCTTGCAACAGTACAAACCAACATCTGTAATGAAGCTTGTATTCTCCTTGTCCGGCTTATGCATCATAATCTGGTTGTAGCCTGAATAAGCATCCATAAATGATAAAAGCTCATGTCCCACTGTCACGTCTACAAGTTGATCAATTCTGGGCAACGGGAAACTATCTTTCGGACAATATTTATTGAGGTCTGAATAGTCGATGCATACTCGCCATTTGCCATTGGGTTTCTTCGCTAACACAGGATTTGACACCCAATCTAGATATGTTGACTCCCGAATAAAGTGATTCTCCATCAGCCTATCAACTTCTTCCTTAAGAGTCACTGACCTTTCGGGGCCTTGAATCCTTCTCTTATGTTACAAAGGGTGATACGCTTGGATCAATGTTTAAAGCATGGGCTGCCACTTCGGGTGAAATTCCGCATATATCAGAATAACTCCAAGCGAACACGTCCAGATTAGCTTTAAGAAAACAACTAAATCTTTCTGCAACTTTTGGCCCAACTGAGATCCTATCTTCAACACTCTATCAGCATCTTTTGGATGAAATGATATAGAAATTGTGACCTCAGCTGGTGCCGCTCGATTATCCCCTGCACTGGTTTTCCGAGGATCCATTTCTTTCCAAGCTCCGTTGTGCACTCTAGTGCAGGGGCCATATCCTTTTTCTTCGCTTCACACAGTTCCGTGTAATAGCATTTACTAGCAGTATCCTGGTCTCTCTTAATTACATCAACATCGTTATCAGTAGGAAACTTCATAGTTAAACACCAGGTGCCAGGGCAATCCTAAACCAGCTAGTGAAGGTCTACCCAAGAATGCATTATATGCAGAAAGTTCGTCAACAAGCACGAAGGTTCGCATCATAGCAACTCTTCTTTCTCCTTCTCCCAATTTGACAAGCAAGTCAGTAACCCCAATCGGTTGTTTTGGTTCGCCAGTGAACCCCTGAATCTTAGTTTGACAAGCTCGCACATCACCCATGGAAAGCTTCATCTGGTTAAAAGTGTTTCGGAACAACAAGTTAACGGAGGCGCCGCAATCAATAAGCACCCTCTTAACCATTTCTGGGCCTATTGCGGCTGTTACAACCACTGGGTCGAGGTAGGAGTTATCACACCTTCTACATCTTTCTCTTTGAACACATGTCTTCATAATAGGTCTTTTGCTGCTTCACAGGAATAGTATTCCTCAAGATCAAACACCTCTCTTCCTTTAGGACATACTTCAAAGCATGTGCATATCTTTGAATATCCCACCAGCTACTACCTATCGATGGAGACCTCTGGAAATGGTATTGATCACCGGCCTTTGGTTAGCTTGCACTGGGACTCCACTATTTGAAATAGGTTGATTAGCGGAGGCACTTTTTCCCCTGAGGATCCACAGTCTGAGACTTCTTCACATATTGTTGCCACCTATTTTTCCTTATCAATTCTTCAATCAAGTTCTAATGATGTTTGCATTCGTTTGTGCTGTGGCCAGGTTGATTATGGAAACGAGAAAACCTTCTGGACTTCATCTGCTGAGCTCCAACCTTCTGTGGTTTTGACTTCGTATAATCCTCCATGTCTTTGGTGGTAGTAAAGACATTTTTTGGAGTGTCTGTCAGAGAAGTTGCTTCCGAGAGATTGAAGAATCTGGAATTCTTACCATTCCTATTATCCTTCCCATCATCTCCTCTCTTCTGCCCTCCATTATTCTTTTGATCACCTTGAGCACCATTATCTTTCTTCTCTGGAACAACACTGCACTCAGCAAAATTTTGATCAGGAACAGGATCATTTTCTACTCTGATAAATTCCTCAGCCTTCTTATAGAACTTTTCAAGAGTTTTAGGCTCCTTCATTTTAGTCCATCTCCCGAGTGCAAACTTCTTATCCACAGCCTTATATAATACCATCAACACCATACGGGGCTCTAGATTCCCCATTTCAGTTATGGCAGCATTGAAGCTAGTAAGAAAGGCTCTAACTATTTTGCTTTGTCTTTGATCCACATCATTCAACGACATCATGTCCTTAGCCTTCTTTTCATACAACCTAAATTGCTCCCTGAATTTCTTAGCTAGAACAGAGAAAATATCTTCGGACTTTGGCGGAAATTTGGTGAACCAAAGCGGCACTACACCCAGGGAAATATAAGCACTTTATCTCATCCGTAGCCTGAGCACTATTCATATTTTGGCCATACTTGTAAGGGAACAAGTTAGGATCACCAGTTCCACTATAAGTTGTCATGGTTGGAGGAGTAAATTTCTTCAAAAATTCGACCTTTTGAATCCTTTCAATCAGTGGAGTTTTGCTTGGAGAGAAGTCCCATTCTCTTTCTTCATCATTCCTTTTCATGTTCTCTTTCATAATTTTCCTCACCATCTCCGAAAGACGTTCCTCCTCGTCATGTCGACCCACGGGGCGGACACCATCTCCTTTGCTAGATGCTCGCTAGGGCAAGTGATCACAGTTAGGGATTTGGGGCCCTTGGCCTCCCTCTTGGGGAGGTGCCCCTTTGGTGGGACTAGCCATGTTTCGAGAAGTAAATCTTCCGGAATAGTTCTTGGCATTAGGTTTAGAATCTTCAATGTCATCGTCTGAGTCGTCTACCTCTTCAACATAGTACTCACGATTGAGATCGGAGGCGGAAGAGTTAGCATTCTCGTCCAAGTCAACCTGAACCTTCTGATTTACTATATTAGCCTGAACAACGAAAAGAGCCTTAAGCCTATCCATCATGGTTTTGTTTGCAATTTTCATATGCTGAGTCAAACTAGCAAGAGCGGTATCTAACTCTTCTCGTGACACACCAACTCCCGGAGTTTGGAAGTAGACGGATGATTGGTTTGAGAAGTTGGAGCATCATTAACAGCATTATCCGAACCTTTAACGGACTTACTACCAGTTTTTTTCGACGATGCCATGATTTTAGATAAACTTTGTAGGAACTTTCTCAATGGGCCTGATCTTTAGACTTCGTGAATCTATCGTAAAAAGGTTTCAATCCTCGATGTCCCCACCAAGGTTCTTAAAATTATGGTCGTGGCTTCGGACCCCACGGTAGGCGCCAAAAATGTTAATGCAAAAAATGACACTAACACCAATGGTGTATTTCAACACTTCACAAATGATCAAACAAAGTTAAGAGAAAAATAAGTGCGGAAAAAAGTAAAGGAGAGAGTGTTTATAGCGGTTTGACTTCAGATCTGGCCTATGTCCACTTTAATCAGAGATTTCATTAGGATTGTCGTCATTACAAGGTACATATTCACTTTCACTTCACAAATAATTTCTATTTTCTTTTACAATGATTTTCTCTTCACTACATTTCTTTATCTCTTCTCTTCAATATCTTGAGTTCGTCATGGAAATGCTTAGATCTCTCTAGTTGTGGAGAATACGGAAGTAGATCTTCGATAATTGAGCACTTGGATGATCTTCGATGATTTCACGATGATTGAATGAAGCTTGATGGGGCTCTAATGGAGTTGGAGATGATTGCTTGATGTTGAGAAATGAAAATGGCAGCCCTTCAAGATAAAAAATATGGTCCCCTGAATGTGTGAAGACACGGGGTATTTATAGGCAAAATCAGAAGAGAATGGCAAAGCTATAATTTCGGAATGTGCAGGGCCAATGGATCAAATCCAATCCATACCATGGATCGGCGGCGATCCATCTCTTCGATTGGATTCGATCCATTGCTCCGAAGTGCTTTAAAACTTGCTTGTTCCACCTTATAAACTTGCCACCGATCCACGATATGAAGAGTCACCAACCCATCGTGTAAACAAACATAACCGACCCATTAAGAGCAACGATCCATAAATGAACTCATACACAACCGGCCACTCACTGGCCATCGGACCATTGAAGCAGCCAACCTGGGTCGCCATCGACCCACTGAAAGATAGCAAAAATTGATCGTAACCGATCCATTGGAGAAAATCTCCGATCCATGGAAAAAACGGCTTTGATCCATAAAAAACAAATGTGGCAGGTACGTGCAATTATAGAAGCTAATTCATGGTACATATTACCACTGATCCATTGATTTAACCTTTAACATGAACCATAATTATGGACCGCTTCTGAACCATAAAAGCTAGACTCAACCGGTCCATAGTTTGAATACGTTCGACCGATTGGATGGATCAAAACCGATCCATCGCATTACGATGAAACCGTTTGAAATGCCAACTGACGTATCAAAGCAAACCCAATTAATTCATGGTATAATACGTGTTTGATCCATTCATTTAAGATTGTTGCTAATCCATCTTTAGCATGCTATATCGATCCATTTCTTTTGAATAAATTCGATCTATTATATTTGCACTTCAAATTACTGTGTACTAACCGTGTTTAGAACATAGTTAACAGTAAGGTTCCTATAGCCTAGCTTAAGACAGGGGAATATATAAAATTACATGAAATGCATTAAAGGGTTATTCCTGATATTTTTAGATTTGAATCTTATTTATTTGGGTTTGAGTTAGAAGAGGACAAGCGGATATATAATTTTCTTGGTTGACATAACTAAATGTTGAACGGTGGATCCGATAGCCATTATGTTTATAGGACACATGTCAATGTAAAGTTTTTCTGAATGAAACCGAAAGATTTTTAGATAAATATTGAATTTTCTTGTAATATAATAGATTTATCGTTACTTTGTACCTTAGCTTTTAGTCACGAACCAAGATCAAAGTCCATTGCCTCACTTAAAATCGGCAGACACTACAAGAATTGTATAAATTAGCAACAGGCATTTGCGACGGCTTCCGACGGGGGCTTCCGATGCCTTGCGACGGCCGTCGCAAATACGCGACTTATTTCAGTCGAAGCTCCCTTTTCTTCCCCACTCTCAAACTTTGCCCCAAATATTTCCAGCAACGAAAATTACCCTAACCCACACCCAAAATCGATTTTTTCACCCCCAATCTTTGTTTTCTTCACGTATAATCTTCCCCGGCTTCATCTCTAACCTCTTGGGCAAGCAATTTCAGGTATAATCTCTTTATTTACTTAAAAATCCAATTTTTTCCTAAATCTATTTATGTCCTAAATCGAAAATTAGGGTTAATTATTGATGGTAATTGATTCCAATAGCAAAGTAGTGGGCAATAGTATCCTATTATGTGCATATTTCATGCTATTTTGTGAAATTGAAAATGTCATGTGCAATTTTTGGGTATTTGTGGATATTCTCGTTTACCTTGGTTTTTGCCATTGTATAATTTAGGATATTTGTGTACATGTGCACCGTTTTGCGCTTGTCATTCTTGTATGTGTTAGTTGACATACGAAAAAATAAATGGACGAAATAGGAATAGTACATCATGCAAATTTTGACTAAATACAAAAAAAAAGAACATGAGCCTAAATTCTAGTTGTGCCTATTGAAACGACAATAATAGTAAGTTGGCTTTAAGTTGATTGAAATGTCAAGTAGATGTGAGAAGATAAAATATTTTTGTGTTGCAGTAAAACGTATATTTATAGTAAAATGTGCACATCTAATTGACTAATATCCCCTAGAGTGTTATCGGCCCCGTCCGACAGATGTTGTACATGATCGTTATATAAATAGTCGTTTTTGTCAAATTAAAAGATGACCATTTATATTCATCTGGTATAATATTTGTTGGATTTGTCCTTGTATTGGACAAGTTATAAACGCAGTAAACACGTACATTATGTATACTGCTTCGTTTCAAAAGATTCACAAAATTTCGGTGTAATTTTTCTTTTTGTTTCCTAGTACATGTGTACAATGCAGGAAACAAAGGGAAATGCTACCGAAATTTTGTTGAATCGTTTGAGACGAAGTAGTATACAATTGTAAATGTTTACTCTGTTTATAATGGGAAGTAGGATGCCTGACCATGTATAATCTAGCCATTAATTATTATTTTAAAAGAATACTATGAAAAATTGCCATAAAAAAATTATATGTGCTAAAGAAATCAAGCTTCATCTTAACTTTCGATTAGGATCAAGCTCAGGACACTATCATATCAAAAGCAGAAAACCCTAAGAAACAATATTTGTCGTAGCAATATTGTGAGATGAAATAAAGGCATGTATGATATTTTGTTAAACGGGACTTAATTGTCATACAGTTTAAGAGGAGAAATATACTATTACCCAATTATATAAAGGGCGCCTAATATGACAATAGTGGTGAAGGTGTGTAGCTGAATGACGTAAGGATAATTAGTACATTTCTAGGTCTTATTTTTCTCATTCAATGTACTATAACAATTGATTTTATGTATCAATATTTAAAAAGAACTTTTGATGTGAATACCTTAATTGATTAACACCGATTTGGGAGTAACTTCATATTCACATAGATCACAACATATTCCCTCAACATTTAATGGATCACTTTTATCCAAGAAATATTCATGTCACCATATAAAAAATACAAACTAAGATTCCTTTACATATAAAAAATAAATAATGCACATATAACTTACTCAACATATAAAAAAAAAATCTTGCTCATCATCCTTTAAATATATTTATATATTTCACATAACAAAGAAATTTTAATCAAATTTGCAAATGACTATAAAACACTGAGAAACATGGTTAAAATGTCATGAATTATGTAAAGGCGAATTCTATTCATTACACCAAAAAATACTTTACGTGCACCACTGTTTTGCTAAAAATATATATATTACTAAATCACCCTTCTTCTTTGCTTTTAACCATTATAAAAAAAATTAACTTAGTGAAAATGTTATTTGCTTTCAACCGTTGTTAGTTTTTGAACTTATGACTAAATTTGTCAAATAGGAAAAGTGATTGATTATTTTTCTGATTGGAGGAGTTAGATGTATCAAAGGAGAGGACAGAGAGGTTCAATAAAAGGAGATTTTTATATTGGTATAAATGTCTTTGTTGAATTTGCTTTAAGTAATAAAGGAAGTGATCCTGAAATTCGTTGTCCGTGTAGCAAGTGTAGACATTTGAAGTATTTGTTACTCGATGTTGTGAAAGTCCATTTGTGCAAGAACGGATTCGTACCCGAGTATTATTTTTGGGATCGTCATGGAGAAGTTGTATCAAATACTCCTATAGAGATCGAGGTAGAAAGTGTTGTTGATGAAAATATTAGTACGCCCCGTATTGAAAATATGGTCGAAGATGCAACACGATCAATGTTTTCTATGAATGCAGTTGATGATGATGATGAAAATGATAAAGAACCGAATATTGAAGCTAAGAAAATTTATGATTTGTTGGATAATGCTAAGAAACCTATTTGGGATGGTTGTAAAAGCGACACTCAGCTATCGGTAATCGCAGAATACATTGCGATGAAGTCAAAATACAACATCACTGAAGCTGGGTTTACAGCTATTGTACAAGCTACAAAAAGGCACATGCCGCCGGATAATTTAATGTGTGAAAATCACTACGAAGTTAAAAAACTTATGTCGGCATTTGGTTTACCTTATCAGAAAATAGATACATGTGTAAACGGGTGCATGTTGTTTTTGGAAAGACGATGTAAACCTTAGAAATTGTAAAATATGTAATAAAGAAAGATATAAACCAAGAAAGAAAAAGGGAAAGGAAGTTCCATTCAAATGTATGCATTACTTACCCATTACTCCAAGGCTTCAAAGATTGTATGCGTCTTCTATAACTGCATCTTATATGAGGTGGCATAAGGTGAGATCGGAAGAAGAAGGTATGTTGACCCATATGGCCAATAGGGAAGCATGGAAGCATCTCGATAAAACTTATCCGAATTTTGCAGCGGAGAGTCGTAATGTCAGACTAGGATTATGTACGGATGGTTTTTCACCATTTTCTCGATTTGGTTCTAAATACTCATCATGGCCCATTATCATCACACCTTATAATTTACCTTCATGGATGTGTATGAAAACGCAATATATGTTTCTTACGGTTGTCATTCCTGGCCTCGACGATCCGACACAAGGAATTGATGTTTATTTACAACTGTTAATTGAAGAATTAAAAACATTGTGAAACTAAGGAGTAGAAACATACGATGTTTCGAAGAAGAAAAATTTTCGCATGTTTGCTTCTTTGTTGTAGACTATAAGTGATTTTCCTGCTTATGCAATGCTTTCAGGATGGAGTACTGTTGGTCGTCTATCATGTCCATATTGCATGGAAGAGACACGAGTGTTTTCCTTACCATATGGTAAGAAAATTTCATGGTTTGACTGTCATCGATGTTTTCTCCATGTAAACCATCTTTCAGACTAGACAAGAAAAACTTTTTGGCTAATAGAGTAGAAACCAGACAACCTCCAACACTATGGTCTAGTGAAGAAATATATGAAATGGTTGAAAATCATCCAAAGATATACGAAAATGGAGTTCAAACAGAAATTGAAGGCAAATCGATTTATCATAATTGGTGTAAACAGTCTATTTTTTGGGAGTTGCCGTATTGGAAACATCTTCTACTTTGTCATAATATTGACGTGATGCACAATGAGAAAAATGTGTTTGATAATGTTTTTAACACAGTTTTGAATGTTAAAGGGAAAACTAAAGATGATTTGAAATCAAGGCGCGATATAGAAGAATTATGCAAACATCCCGAGCTTCATATGAAACCAAATGAGAGTAAAAAACCCAGAGCATGTTATGAATTAGATAATAATCAGGTTAAAGTTGTGTTAAAATGGGTTGAAGGGTTAAGATTTCCTGATGGGTTTTCATCAAACCTTCGTAGATGTGTTGACTTCAAAAATGGTAAATTAAGCGGAATGAAAAGTCACGATTGTCACATAATGATGGAGCATTTATTTCCCGTTATGTTCAAAGAACTACTGCCGTTAAAAGTGTGGAAGGTACTAACGGAGCTTAGTTTGTTTTACAAAGAGCTTTGTTCGACTACTTTAAAAGTGGAACGCTTATGTAAATTCGAAGTAGATATTCCAATATTTCTTTGCAAATTGGAGAAAATATTCCCGCCAGGTTTTTTTTAATGTAATGGAGCATTTACCCGTTCACCTTCCAACTGAAGCACGACTTAGACGTCCCGTCCAATATGGATGGATGTATCCGTTTGAGAGGTAAATATAAACATGTGACTCATTAATTTAATTGCATTTAAAATTATGAAATAATGTAAATTAATTTTGTATAGATATCTGAATCATTTGAAGAAAAAAATGAGACAAAAAGCACGAGTTGAAGGATCGATATGCAAATCTTACATCGAAGAAGAAGCTTCGTTCTTTTTCTCTCATTATTTCAGTGATCATGTGAATGTATCATTTCAAAGTGTTCCTTAAAATGACCAAGTAGACGTACAAGAATCGTCCCAAACATTTTTTTCTATTTTTAGACAACATGGTCGACCTTTTGGGAAATGTGTAGACATATGACTAGACGATAAAGATCTCCATGTAGCACACATTTATATTCTTCTAAATTGTGTTGAAGTTGCACCATTTGTTAGGTAATATGAAATACCAATTAGTGCTTTATTAATTTCTACATTTTTGCTTATGTATGATAATTAATGTAAAATTTTATTTCTACTTACAGCGTTTATGAACGTGAACATCCAAACGGAGATATCGGTAAAGAATTTTCTGCTTGGTTTACAAATTATGTTTATGAACCCAAAAATTGTGTTGTTGATGAAGGGTTGAAACATCTTGCAATGGGACCAAAAAGAGTGGTCAAGACATATCCAATATATTTTGTTAATGGATATAAATTTAACACCGAAGAATATGGTGTTGAAAAATTAACGAACAATACAAGTGTATTCGATAAAGGCAGCGATGATCCTGAAAATCACATTAATGATTTTTATGGCATTTTAACACAAGTATTGCAACTGACATATTTCTCACGACCAGTGGAGGAGGTGGTTCTATTTAAATGTGATTGGTTTAGCACTGTTCCAGGATCTGGGATTAATGTGCATAAGGATTATAATCTGATTGAAATTAAGCGTACATCGCACTATTACAAGTATAATCCTTTTGTACTAGCCAAACAAGCATTTCAAGTTTATTACACTCCTTACCCGTCTCTAAAAAGAGATAAAGCAGATTAGTCGGCAGTTTTTAAAACAAAGGCTAGATATACGTTCGACGAGAAGAATATTCCAGACGAAGGAGCCAATCAGGCAGAACTCGAACAGAACAATGAAATTCTAATTGAAGACGACCATGCTGATTTTGGTCCTCTGGTCGATGAGACAAATGTTTTAGTAGAAGCGTTTGAGAGTGTGGAGGAAGATAATGTAGAATCTAAGGCCGAATCTGAATCAGAAGAAGATGATGACTAATGTGGGTCATGATGAGTACTATCTATCTAGTTGTAATGTAATTATGGAGTATATGACGTACATTCTGCAATTCATGTAACTCAGTTTAATTTTCTAATATTATGATCATTTTTGACATCTTTTATGTCATATGCAATTCATGTAACTCTGTTTTTCCTATTTATATTAAATCTGCAATGTAATATGCTACTCCTTGGAATATGAGACCCAATGAAATACAGGTATAAACGATTTCATTATGTTTTATGTCGTTTATTTAGATGCTTATATCGTTTTTGTAAGTTAGCCGTAAAATAAATTTGAATATGATGTTATTGTTATCTTTTAAAATGGTTTGTATGTGATAGGTATGTCATCTAGAGGGAATTCTTCGGGAGAGGGTTCTGGATCGCAACCCCCTCAGCGTCCAGTCATCTCCTAGGTTCCTACGAGTACAGGGTAAAAATTAATCTTCATTTTGAATATTAATTATTATTTTTACTATAACTCATGTATATTATATTTAACGCAAGATTTTCGATCTGCAACCTTCGAGGGTTATTTTGGACATTTCGAGACCTGCATATAGGGCTCGGATGTCGAGATGTTGGCCTAAGTGGGATCTAATCCCACCTCACATACAGGAGGTCATTTAGCAGGATGTGCTAGTAAGTGTTTTCTTATATACTTTTTGCATTTTAATTTCTTTTACTCAATGATATACTGTACATATTTGTATATAACATATTAAATGTTAAATTGTTATTTTAGATTTGATCCATTGAAAGAGTTTTGATCCATTAAATATCAAATATTAAATTTAGTTACGTGCTTGAAACCAAATTACTTCCCTTGAAATTGAACTGCTACTTTGAAATGAAATCACTACATTTAAAAATTGAATTACCAAGTACCATTGTGTATGATGGCTCGGCAATTAAATTACTGCTTTTCATTTGTTGATTACGTTAACCATTTTTTTTCATGTCAGTTCGACTTTAACATTGAATATGCAACTAATCTCTAATATCTCTATCTACAATGAAACAAATGTATACCTTACAATAACAAGAAGGCTGATACAATAAATTCAATTGTATTATCAAAAATGGAAATATAAGGGTCCGTTTGGATAGCTAAAAATAAAATCCAAATATTCAATGAAGCAGGAATAGATTTTTGTGCTGTGAAAATGGCATCTGAACGGGAATGATTGTTTATATGCATTTCTACTTTTATTCAGGTATACAATACAAAATTGTACATTGCAAATAGAAAAGTTACATTACATTAAAAAACAATGATACATCACGTCTGCTTTGATCCAAATTGTTGGACAAAATAATTCAATATGCATCAAAGTTTATTTACTTTGTTTAACATAGAGTGAGCCAATTGATTGTTTCTCCACTCACACACAATTTGACTGCAACCTCCAAGTCAAAAGAGTCATCGAGAGGTGATAATATTCTTATATAACACCCAATGGTTTTTTTAAAACGTGTCCAAATTCAGATAGTCATCTCTCGAAGCGGAGGATTACCCTTGTAATGCTAAAGACGATGAACTAACATTGAATGCCTATCGTGGAGTAGTGGAACTCTGATTGATAAGCAGCTCATTGACAAACCCATTAAAAATATCATAGTACATTTGGGGTGTGGAGTTGGGGAGGTGATGAAGGAATGCTGTAAATGTATTTTTCTTTCTTTATTGTGTCATCATACATCTTGTTAAACTATCAAAATTTGGAGTAGCATGGTTTTTGAAGTAGTAAAATTGTGAAATAGTTGGCTGCCTTCATATTTCTTATCCTTAAACACAGCCTTGTTCAACTGGAAAAATACCCATCAAGGTTTCTAATAGTTGGTTCCAATCATTTTCAGTATCGAATAGTATCAACTGCATCAAACATATTATTTAACGATTGATGTGCATTTTTAAACAGAAAATCGCATCTGGTTCCAATCATTTTCTGCATTAATTTATGTTGTTAAATAGAAGTTGCATATATTGCAACACATAAGTTGGTAGACTGCATGAGCTATTATGCAATCCAATAATCCGCTACAAACGCTACTTAGGTCAGACTAGCATGTCAAATGACTATGTCCTTACTTGTGTGTGTTTTATTCCAGTCCAATTCTTACATATTTAATAGTAATGTTTCTTTAACGTGAAACACAGGCTGAGGTGGATTTCGAGACGGATGATTTACAGCAGGCTCGGACGTACTGGGTGTAGAAAATGAGAAAATGTTATAAAGACGGCATATCAACAATGAAGAAAAGCATGAAAAAACCTCCATGGATGGGAGCAGCTGTTTGGGAAGGATTTCTAAAGTATTGCGACAGTGATGAAGCGAAGGTTAGTGTACTAATTTTTTTTAAAATATAAAAAATATTTACTCGATAAGTATGTAATGTATCAAATTTTGAATGAACAGACGGAGTCAGAAAGGAACAGTGCAAATCGGAATAAAAATCCAGTCATGCATCGAGAAGGATCGAAGTCCTTTCAGCAGTATCGACAGGAATTAGTAAAAAAAAATTAAATGCGACTTATATAAGAATTAGTATACTATATAATTTTTAAAATGTAATAATTGCGTGTAATAATCAAATTCAGGAGGCTGAAGGACAGGGTCCAGTCTCATATGTGGATATGTTCACCCGTACGCATGGCATCGAGAGTCTCGATTCAGAAGGGAACACCATATATACATGGCATGACGACAAGTCTACGAAGAGTCACGTAAGATTTCAATATATGTAGAAGTATTTGTAGTAATTGTTAAATTATAGTAATATAATATATCGTGATATTAATTTTAGATACATTCTTATTTGGTCTTGCATGCAGGAGAAGCTTATGAAGCAACGTCAGCAGCATCTAGCTGAGACTGGATAGGAGCAGCTCACTACCGACGAGGAGGACATCATCTTCCAGTCAATGATGGATCCGATGATGCAGAATAGACGTTATGGATTCGGAAATCGAGTGGTAAAGGCCTTTTACCTTAATTTAATTTTCAATTTAATTTTCAGTGCAATGTTCCGTCAAATGTCATTCTCCTCTTCACATTGATATAACTATATTGTATAAACTTGTCAAAACGTAATGGTTGATGCTCTTCTTTTTATAGATTATGTGGGGTTCATTTGGTTTTACCTTAGTTTAATTTTCACTTGGTATTTAATAATTAGATCAAATATGAGTATTCTATTTTTATTCTAATTAAACCATTATATGTTAATCATCAAACCATCATAGTACAACAACAACAAAGCCATATATCCCAAACAAGTTGGGGTTGGCTAGATATGGAACCCAAAATTAAAATAAAATAAAATTAATAATGATGATAATAATATATATGTAAAGGGTTTAAAATAACCAATCAAATAAAAAGTCGTCCGATAAAGGTTTTTTTTTAATAATAATAATAAGTAAAAATGTTCAATAAAAGGGAAATAAAATCTAAAATAGTAATAAAAAGTAAAAAGGTTCAGTAAACGTGAAATAAAGTCTAAAAAAAATCTATGGTTCTGGTACATGGATTGCCAATTTCCATGCACTTCTATCAACTACCAACTCTTCCGATAAACTCCAGTTACTTAAATCTCTCTTTATTATCTCCTCCAATGTCATTTTAGGTCGACCTCTACCTCTCTTTAGGCCTTCGGCGCGGCCTAGAATTCCAGCGCGTACAGGTGCATCGTATGGTCTACGTAGGATATGTCCAAACCATCTCAAGCGGTATTGGACTAACTTCTCTTCAATAGGTGCAACTCCAAGTTTTTCCCAATATCCTCATTTCTAATCCGATCTCGTCTGGTATGCCCACAGTTCCAATGCAGCATTCACATCTCTGTTATACTTATCTTCTGGATGTGTTGCCTCATCCCTGTTAGTAGGCCAACATTCTGCACCATATAACATTGCAGGCATGATTGCT
The DNA here is from genome assembly GCA_030737875.1 of Allium sativum. Classification (NCBI taxonomy): domain Eukaryota; kingdom Viridiplantae; phylum Streptophyta; class Magnoliopsida; order Asparagales; family Amaryllidaceae; genus Allium; species Allium sativum. The sequence continues at coordinate 223,754,072 of CM060918.1, read as the reverse complement.
GCCCTATAGAAATTTCCTTTAAGCTTCTGAGGAATCTTCCAGTCACAGAGAATGCCAGATGCTAGTCGCCATTTCACCCATCCTGCTTGAATTCTAAAACGAACATCCTTATCAATCTCTCCATCAAACTGCAACATAGATCCTAAGTATCGAAACGATTCCTTCTTGGGTACTACTCTACCGGCTAGGGTAACATCTCCGTCATCTGACCTGACACTGCTAAACTCACACTTCATATACTTTGTTTTAGTTCTGCTAAGCCTGAAACCCTTTGATTCCAAGGTCTCCCTCCACAACTCCAGTTGTCGATTAACCTCTATTCTACTTTCATCAATCAGCACAACATCATCGGCAAAGAGCATACACCAGGGAATCTCCCTTTGTATATCTTTTGTGATTTCATCCATCACTAATGCAAAAATATAGGGGCTCAAAGCCGAACCTTGATGTAACCCTATGTTAATTGGAAAGTCTCTGGTCTCACCATCGCATGCCCTAACACTAGTCACAACTCCCTCGTACATATCCTTAATAAGGGTAATATACTTTGATGGCACTCTCTTCCTTTCTAGCACCCGCCACATAACCCTCCTCGGCACTATGTCATAAGCTTTCTCCGGGTCAATAAAAACCATGTGGAGATCTTTCTTTTGCTCCCTGTATGAAACACCCCACCTCCGTTAGGGTCACTCTCAAAGGGAATGCCCTAATTTTGGTGGAGGTTTATAAGTATAAGTCACAGATATACAAGACAGATATAAGAACACATATTTGTAAACAGCGGAAGAACAACAAACTTTATTTCATAAAAGCAAATACGTGTTACAACAACATCACCATAATTGTCTTACATCTTTTCCAAAAAACATAACATAACACTTTCATAATCTGTCTTGATTACATTATTTAAAGAAGCATAAATAAAACATAGATAAACTGCAAAAGTCCCCATAGTGGATTGTCCAAAGCCATAGTTCAAAACAGGAAAGTCCAAGCAATACATTTCTCTTCTTCAAGCTGGATGTTAAGGTCGGTCAAGCTGCTGTGTTCCCTCCCTGTGGACCTAGGGGGGGAACGGAAGAAAAGAAGACGAAAGAAAAGTAGAGTCAGACATAAAGCCTGAGTAAGTCTAGTACTATTTTGTCTATGAATAAAGAACTGGGTATGATAAGTATAAACAAGAAGTGGGCAAGCACTATAAACTTGGTTAAGTTGTCTAGGGTCGAATATACTATCGTACCCCATGTTAATCTCTGAACCCGTTTAAACTAGTTTCCAGCTGGCACCCCATAATCAGGGTGATGTGATCCATTCTATGATGATCGGCTCCTACTCGCATAGTTACATGTGTCTTACGGCCCCCGATGTTGTAGTTACCTATGCTGGTCCCACCGTGGGGTGTATCAAGTCCCATGGTGGCGGCCCGACACAACCTTAGAGTGCACAGGTATGCTACTGGTGCCCAGTGCCTTATTTTTCTGCGCCGGGGTGTGTGCACGCCCGCACCCCGTTAGAACCTACACTGCTACACCACCGCCGTCGATTTGACCTCTTACAATCAGCCCAGTAATCGTGCCCCACCCTGCCTAGTTTCAGGGTATCTTGATACACCTTCTAGGGTTACTGCTGAAAAGGGTCCCCCGTTACTAGGTTTTCTATCTCTAGCCAATATGCTAAGTTGGTTAAGTGTTTTCCTACCTAACCCCTACCAGTCCGTTTAGTTTAGCATGTTCCATTTTGATTAAGTCTTTAGTTCACTTAATCCTAACAATCCTGACTAAGCCTTAATTGTCTTATTAAGGCCCTGACCTCTCACATTAGACAGGTATTGTTGTGGCTGCCTGTTGCCGGTTGGTTCCGGGCAGTCTTACGCCACAACTCAGTCTAACCTCGGGTCCTTATTGGGCTCCATGTTTAACCTCCCACATTGGATAGGTATTGTTGTGACTACTGGACAGCTGGGCGGTTCCGAGCAGGTTTACATCACAACTCAATCCAACCTCGGGTTAAACACATCGTATTTTCTACATTTACATATTTTGTCTTTCTTCTTTATTTTCTTATATGTAAATATTTGCGGCCCATTATTAAGTTAATGGTGTAAGGTTACACCAATCATGGGCCCAACCCATACTTGAATTTGGGCCCTTCTATTTTATATTTTCATTCATTAGTAATTTTTAACCCAACGTTATTTTCCCCCGTTTAACACGTCCGTTTATTATGTATATGTTGGGCTTAGCCTTTTTAAGCCCAACTTAGCCATGCGAAAAGGGGAGGCTTAAAGCGTGATTACATACACAAAGAGGGGAAGGTGAGCGCATGAACTTGCAATATGACGTTGGAAATACAAAATAGAAACTGGTGTACTTGCATAGTAGTGACATATACTTTGGTCATAAAGCATAGGTGACATGAATCAAAGCATGTAAACTTGTAGTTATGTTAAGAATATCACTGTTGACACATAGGCCTAACTACAACATGAACCTATATTTTTATTTCAGGCATAATGTCAAACATAAGCATGGCATAAATATTTCTAACATAAGCATGGCATAATGTCAAACATAAGCATGGCATAATGTCAAACATAAGCATGGCATAGATATAGTTGAATTTGTTCACATAACCATGGCATAAATATTTCTAACATGAAATCGTGATTTTTACTTTAGTCATGTAAACTTGCAAAAAGGGATTTTTGAGTCTAACCTAGCCATGTCTCACATATGTCATCATATAATTCTTGCTAACAATATAGAACTAACATGGTTTTCAATTATGTCAAATATCAATCATAGCCTAGTCATATTCATAAGTTTGCACATAGGTTTTCTAATACAAAGCATAGCTTAATACATGATGCCAAATTCTCAACATAATTTCATATGGATTATGATAACCCAAACTTATTCCAATTACTTCAAAAATGATGTTTGTATAAAAATACACATTATGATGGCATAATAGCAAAGCCCCAAACTTGCATGAATTTCAATCAACTACATACATGTAGCTTCAACATGGATTACATAATTTGCGAATATTCCAAACGTATACTTGCATAGAACTACCGCATGTAGTTCTTTATAATGAATAACATAATTCAAGAATATCCAAACGTACACAATATCAATAATAATCATAGTAGCGCACAAATTATGAACTATTTATCACCAAAATCAAGCATACAAACCAACACAGTTATTTGTTCATACCAAAGTAATACTCTACTTACAATGGTTGCGGCGAATTCTCTAATTTAGGAATAAGAAGATGCGGTTTGATTTGATTTGCTTGAATTGCTTTAGGCTTTAAAATTTTCCTCCTAATCTTCTCTCCAATTTGGTGGCTACTCCTAGACGCTCCTCAGCAGCATGGCGGCTTTGTTCTTATTTATGAATGAATAGATTAGGGTTTAGTCTAGGGTCCTTTTTATAGGGTTTATGAATTGATTAGAGCCATTGATGTTGCCTGGATTGATCATAGCCATTCATCCTAAGGAGAGACCAATTAGAGCTTGCCACCTAGCCCTAATGACAAAGCAGACCACAGAAAATCGACCAACATAGAATAGGCCAGCCAGGTTAGACTGGGCTCGACCTGGCTCTGGACCAGGTCGACACCCCTGTCGACAGGCCTGTCGACCTGGTTAGACCAGGTCGACAGCCCAGTCGACCTGGGTGCGTCAGGCGGGACTTTTTCCGCCCTGGCCCATTGGGCCCCATTTTATATTTTCTGAGCTTATTTTATTCTGTTTGAATTTTAAATTTAATTCAGAAACTTCCGAAGGCCATATCTTCTTCATACGGACTCCGTTTTTCGAAAACTCGGACTCTATTTCGCGTATTTTTCCGAGACGAACGCAACGGCGTATCCCGTTTCCCTTAGTTCTCTGATTTGAAATTGATTATACTTTAATTTATGAATTTCATAGTTATAGAATTCGCGGGGTGTTACATTCTCCCCGACTTAAAAGGATTTCTTCCCCGAAATCTTCAAGTTAGGAGGAATGTATATCCTAACATCCAATCATCCATCTACTCATCCATCAAACACGAGCATCCATTGTCCTTAAAAGACTTCTAATGCTTCATGATCATATCCAAAGTGTGTGTGTACATGAACTTATCTAATGCAAAATCAGGCGGTCTACTGATTCAGTTGACCTCCTTAATGCGAATTATGTAAGTGCCATGAATCCATTATGTATGAAAACTTCCCTATTCTTGATTCTACATGAGTGCACAATCATTCAATACAAATGCAGCATCCACATGACAACACATAAGAATTCAACCATATACGAATGCAAACATATATGCATATGCAATATGAAGTGACTGAGCCGATCTAAAACCTAGATTGTGTGTGTATATGCAACCACGAGCAACCACTAGCAATCACTTGCAACCACTTGCAACCATCATCCATAACATGTTTCAATTACATGTTTCCATCCAAGGGTTTCTACCTAAAAGATAAGGTCGAGGAAATATACCTAAAAAGATAGATAAAAGCGCAACTTAAGGAAAAATGAAAGATCAAGGATGTACCCTCGAACAGAAAAGGGTAGGCAGTGCGTATTCTAGCTTCAGTTTCCCAAGTCGTGTCTCCCTCGGCGTCGCTCCACTGGACTTTGACGAGCTTGACTTCGCGGTTGCGTAACTTCTTCACTTCCGTTCCTAATATGCGGATTGGAACTTTCCTTATGGTTGCTTCGCGTTCCACTTCGGCCTCTTCGAGGATATTTGGCTCTACCACCTCGGCTGACTCATGAAGACATTTTCGGAGATGTGAAACGTGAAAAACGTTGTGGACTCCAGCCAACTTCTCGGGTAGCTCTAATCTATAGGCCATCTTCCCAATTTTCTCGATGATAGGGAATGGCCCTACGAACCTTGGTGCTAGCTTTCCAGTGGTTCCAAAACGAACAACGTTTCTTAGTGGTGATACCTTGAGAAAAAATTTGTCTCCAACCTCAAATTCAAGGTCGGTCCTTCTCTTGTCGGCATAGGACTTTTGTCTGTCTTGGGCCGTCTTCATCCTTCTTCGTATTAAGTCTACTTTCTTTGAAGTCTCTCGGATCATGTCTGGTCCAAGTATGAGCTTATCAGTAGACTCCCACCAACAAGTGGGCGATCGGCACGGTCTTCCATATAAAGCTTCGAAGGGCGCCATTCCGATGGTTGCTTGATAGCTGTTGTTGTAGGCAAATTCCACTAAAGGAAGGTGGTCTTCCCATGTCCATCCGAAGTCAAGGACGCATAGCCTTAAAAGGTCTTCCAAAACTCTGTTCACTCTCTCTGTTTGGCCGTCGGTTTGGGGATGATAGGCTGTGCTCAAGCATAACTGCGTTCCTACTGCTTCTTGCAGACTCCGCCAAAACTCACTGGTGAAGATGGGGTCTCGGTCACTAACAATGCTCGATGGTATTCCATGGAGTCGAACGATTTCCTTAAGGTAAAGTGATGCTAGGGATGAGGCAGTTCTTTTACTTTTGACAGGTAAAAAGTGGGCGCTTTTAGTAAGCCTATCCACTATTACCCAAATGCTAGTGTTGCCTCTCCTAGACCTAGGCAGCCCATCGATGAAGTCCATTGAGATGCTATCCCACTTCCACTGCGAGACCTCTAGAGGATGTAGCAGTCCGCCAGGCTTTTTCTGTTCCGCCTTAACCTGTTGGCACACCATACACTTAGAAACGAACTCTGCCACGTCCTTTTTCATGCCGTTCCAGAAGAAAGTCCTTTTTATATCTTTGTACATTTTATCTCCGCCTGGGTGTATCGTCATCTTGGAGTGATGTGCTTCCTCGAGAACCTTCTTTATTAAATCGTTTGTCTGTGGGACGCATAGTCTTCCGTCTCGCCTTAGCAAACCCTTATCGTCGATGGAGTATCTGTTGAGGTGACTTGAAGTCTCACCCCTAATTAGCCTATCAATTATTTCCACAAGCTGAGGGTTTTTGCGTTGTGCTGTCCCTACTGAATCCACTAAGGTTGGGCGCACTTCGAGAGATGCTAGCAAGCCTGGTACGAAATCGGAGGAAGGCCTAAAGTCGAAGCTGGCTATAAACTCTAGGCTTTGTCTTTCAACAAACAACGGGCTTAGGGTCAATTTCTTTCGGCTCAACGCGTCTGCCACTACGTTGCCTTTGCCCGGAGTGTAGGAGATTTCGAAATCGTACGAGGCAAGAAACTCCATCCACCTTTGTTGCCTCAAGTTAAGATCCTTCTGCGAGAAAAGATATTTCAACGATTTATGGTCAGTGTAAAGTTCGAACTTCTCACCTAGGAGATAGTGTCGCCAAGACTTGAGTGCAAAAACGATGGCGGCTAACTCAAGATCGTGGGTTGGGTAGTTCTTTTCGTGCACTTTCAACTGCCTCCCGCCATAAGCTACTACCCTTCCTTCTTGCATTAAGACGGCGCCTAGCCCTGTCCCACATGCATCCGTATAAACAGTGAACATCTTGCTCCCATCTGGCAGCGTCAAAACTGGGGCTGTTGTGAGAGCCCTTTTTAGTCGTTGGAAAGCAAACTCGCAATCCAAATCCCAATTGAACACTAGATTCTTCTTAGTCAATTTCGTGAGTGGAGCTGAGATTTTCGCAAAATCCCTTATAAACTTTCGATAAAAACCTGCTAGTCCTAGAAAACTTCGGACCTCAGTTGCATTCCTTGGTGTCTTCCAATCCTGTACCGCCACTACCTTCGCAGGGTCCACTGCTAACCCTTGTTTGGATACTATGTGCCCAAGGAACCTCACCTCTTCTCTCCAAAAGTGGCATTTGGAGAATTTGGCTTTTAGTTGATGGAATCGCAAAGTTTCCATGATTGCCCTTAGGTGCTGAGCATGTTCATCTTCATTCTTTGAGAAGATAAGGATATCATCTACGAAGACCACTACGAATTTGTTGAGGAAATCTCTAAATACCCTACTCATCAGGTCCACGAAGTAAGCAGGTGCATTTGTCAAGCCGAAAGGCATGACAAGCCATTCAAAGAAGCCGTCTGGGGTTCTGAACGCCGTTTTATCGATGCTATCTTCAGCCACCCTTAGCTGATGAAAACCGGTTGCTAAATCGAGCTGGGAGAAAACAGACGCTCCTACAAGCTGGTCAAATAAATCGTCAATTCTAGGGAGAGGGTGCCTATTCTTTTTCGTTAGCTTGTTGAGCTCCCTATAGTCAACACATAGACGGAGTGAACCATCCGCCTTTGTAGCGAACACCACTGGAGCGCCCCATTCTGAAATGCTCCTCCTAATGAACCCCTTTTCTAGAAGCTCTTTAATCTGTTTACTGAGCTCTTTCCTTTCTCGTGGAGCCATGTGTCTAACGGGCAACGCAACGGGCTTTGCATTATCTACAAGATATATGCGGAAGTCTATTTCCCTCTTCGGAGGCAAGCCCTTCACCTCTTCAAAGACATCCGGATATTCCCGGACCACTCTAACTGATTGCAAATTTTCAACAGAGGCATCTAGCGATTCAAGATAACTAAGCATAACTGCATACGAGGGATTACAAGAAATTTCCAAAGTATTACCGAGCTGGGTTAGGAGCCTAACAACCCTTTTCTCACAATCAAGGATGGCCCCATTACTGGATAGCCAATCCATACCCAAAATCAAACCATAACCCGAAAAGCCCAAAACAAAGGCACTACATTGAAATTCTACACTTAGAATGGAAATTTTAAATCCCACACAGATCATAGACAAATGAGCTGGGCCCCCAATTGGGTTTGAAACGATTAAGGGGTCCTCTACCATACTAGTTTTTAGGTGCAGAGATTCTACTAAAGCAGACGAGATAAAGGAGTGTGATGCGCCAGAATCAAATAAAGTGCGAACGGGGTGATCATAAAGATAAACTACACTTTCTACAGAAGTATTTATACCTCGCTGTTGCAGAGGTGGCGCTTCCATCACATGAACCTGTGCCCCTGGGGTGGATCCAGCCCTCTGCCCCTGTCCTCGTTTCTTTGGGCAGTTCTTAGCCCTGTGGCCTGTCTCACCGCAAGAAAAGCACCCACCATTCTCCTTGGCCTTCTTTTTCCGGCAGTCCTTAACTAAGTGCCCCACTTTGCCACAGAAATTGCACTTCCTCTTCTCTTTGTTGCCTTTCCCACCCTTCTTAAAGTCTGTCTTCTTAGGCTGCAAACCCTCTTTCTTCCCTTGAGAGCTTTCTGCCTTTGTCTCCTTTTTGCCCTTGTCCTCTTCATTCAGCAATGCCATTTGCACCAATCTTTCATACGTGGCTCCCATGGGTATATGGGTCATGGCCAAACTGTGTAATGGCTCATTCAACCCTTTGACGAAACGGAGAGCCTTCTTGTGCGGGGTGTTGACTAGGTCAAGCCCAAACCTAGCCAGCTCATCGAACTGATTCACATATTCTCTGATTGTCTTGTCCCCTTGCTTAAGAAATAAGAATCTTTCCAACTGCAAACTTCTTTCCGCATCTGAGAGAAATTTTGTCTCAAACCTTGCCCTAAAGTCCTCCCATGTCTCCACTGGTCTTTCAGCATTAGTGACTTCCCACCAGTAGGAAGCCTCGCCCTTCAATAGCCATACTGCCAATTGTACTTTTTGCCTATCTTCTATCTCAAAGATGATGAATAGGTCCTCCGTTTCTTTCAGCCAATTTCTAGCTGCCACGAAGGACTCAGTTCCATAGAAATCCCTTCCTCCCATAGCTTTAAAATCTTTACATATCTTAGCAAACGTGTTTCCCCGAGGAGGAGGTGGAGGAAAAGGTGCCGCTGCAGCTGGATGATTTCCGGCAGCTGGGGGAGGAGGAATGGTAGGACCTGGCTGAGTGGCTCTTGCTTCTAAGAACCGTCTAAACCAACCAGGTATTGGCACCCCTTCCGGCAAGTTAAGTTCTTGGGTCATGCTGAAACAAAAAGGATAGATTCAAAACGAAGGATAAGAGATAGTACCTATGGCTTTGGGGAGTGGACTTTGCCTTTTTTTTAAAATAAAATAATATTTTTCTTTTTTTTAAAAAAATGCTTCTTTAAATTTCCTTTTTGAAAATAATTTTTCAAAACTTTTTATCTTATCTGGTAAACCTATGCTCTGATACCAAGTGAAACACCCCACCTCCGTTAGGGTCACTCTCAAAGGGAATGCCCTAATTTTGGTGGAGGTTTATAAGTATAAGTCACAGATATACAAGACAGATATAAGAACACATATTTGTAAACAGCGGAAGAACAACAAACTTTATTTCATAAAAGCAAATACGTGTTACAACAACATCACCATAATTGTCTTACATCTTTTCCAAAAAACATAACATAACACTTTCATAATCTGTCTTGATTACATTATTTAAAGAAGCATAAATAAAACATAGATAAACTGCAAAAGTCCCCATAGTGGATTGTCCAAAGCCATAGTTCAAAACAGGAAAGTCCAAGCAATACATTTCTCTTCTTCAAGCTGGATGTTAAGGTTGGTCAAGCTGCTGTGTTCCCTCCCTGTGGACCTGGGGGGGAAACGGAAGAAAAGAAGACGAAAGAAAAGTAGAGTCAGACATAAAGCCTGAGTAAGTCTAGTACTATTTTGTCTATGAATAAAGAACTGGGTATGATAAGTATAAACAAGAAGTGGGCAAGCACTATAAACTTGGTTAAGTTGTCTAGGGTCGAATATACTATCGTACCCCATGTTAATCTCTGAACCCGTATAAACTAGTTTCCAGCTGGCACCCCATAATCAGGGTGATGTGATCCATTCTATGATGATCGGCTCCTACTCGCATAGTTACATGTGTCTTACGGCCCCCGATGTTGTAGTTACCTATGCTGGTCCCACCGTGGGGTGTATCAAGTCCCATGGTGGCGGCCCGACACAACCTTAGAGTGCACAGGTATGCTACTGGTGCCCAGTGCCTTATTTTTCTGCGCCGGGGTGTGTGCACGCCCGCACCCCGTTAGAACCTACACTGCTACACCACCGCCGTCGATTTGACCTCTTACAATCAGCCCAGTAATCGTGCCCCACCCTGCCTAGTTTCAGGGTATCTTGATACACCTTCTAGGGTTACTGCTGAAAAGGGTCCCCCGTTACTAGGTTTTCTATCTCTAGCCAATATGCTAAGTTGGTTAAGTGTTTTCTAACCTAACCCCCACCAGTCCGTTTAGTTTAGCATGTTCCGTTTTGATTAAGTCTTTAGTTCACTTAATCCTAACAATCCTGACTAAGCCTTAATTGTCTTATTAAGGCCCTGACCTCTCACATTAGACAGGTATTGTTGTGGCTGCCTGTTGCCGGTTGGTTCCGGGCAGTCTTACGCCACAACTCAGTCTAACCTCGGGTCCTTATTGGGCTCCATGTTTAACCTCCCACATTGGATAGGTATTGTTGTGACTACTGGACAGCAGGGCGGTTCCGGGCAGGTTTACATCACAACTCAATCCAACCTCGGGTTAAACACATCGTATTTTCTACATTTACATATTTTGTCTTTCTTCTTTATTTTCTTATATGTAAATATTTGCGGCCCATTATTAAGTTAATGGTGTAAGGTTACACCAATCATGGGCCCAACCCATACTTGAATTTGGGCCCTTCTATTTTATATTTTCATTCATTAGTAATTTTTAACCCAACGTTATTTTCCCCCGTTTAACACGTCCGTTTATTATGTATATGTTGGGCTTAGCCTTTTTAAGCCCAACTTAGCCATGCGAAAAGGGGAGGCTTAAAGCGTGATTACATACACAAAGAGGGGAAGGTGAGCGCATGAACTTGCAATATGACGTTGGAAATACAAAATAGAAACTGGTGTACTTGCGTAGTAGTGACATATACTTTGGTCATAAAGCATAGGTGACATGAATCAAAGCATGTAAACTTGTAGTTATGTTAAGAATATCACTGTTGACACATAGGCCTAACTACAACATGAACCTATATTTTTATTTCAGGCATAATGTCAAACATAAGCATGGCATAAATATTTCTAACATAAGCATGGCATAATGTCAAACATAAGCATGGCATAATGTCAAACATAAGCATGGCATAGATATAGTTGAATTTGTTCACATAACCATGGCATAAATATTTCTAACATGAAATCGTGATTTTTACTTTAGTCATGTAAACTTGCAAAAAGGGATTTTTGAGTCTAACCTAGCCATGTCTCACATATGTCATCATATAATTCTTGCTAACAATATAGAACTAACATGGTTTTCAATTATGTCAAATATCAATCATAGCCTAGTCATATTCATAAGTTTGCACATAGGTTTTCTAATACAAAGCATGGCTTAATACATGATGCCAAATTCTCAACATAATTTCATATGGATTATGATAACCCAAACTTATTCCAATTACTTCAAAAATGATGTTTGTATAAAAATACACATTATGATGGCATAATAGCAAAGCCCCAAACTTGCATGAATTTCAATCAACTACATACATGTAGCTTCAACATGGATTACATAATTTGCGAATATTCCAAACGTATACTTGCATAGAACTACCGCATGTAGTTCTTTATAATGAATAACATAATTCAAGAATATCCAAACGTACACAATATCAATAATAATCATAGTAGCGCACAAATTATGAACTATTTATCACCAAAATCAAGCATACAAACCAACACAGTTATTTGTTCATACCAAAGTAATACTCTACTTACAATGGTTGCGGCGAATTCTCTAATTTAGGAATAAGAAGATGCGGTTTGATTTGATTTGCTTGAATTGCTTTAGGCTTTAAAATTTTCCTCCTAATCTTCTCTCCAATTTGGTGGCTACTCCTAGACGCTCCTCAGCAGCATGGCGGCTTTGTTCTTATTTATGAATGAATAGATTAGGGTTTAGTCTAGGGTCCTTTTTATAGGGTTTATGAATTGATTAGAGCCATTGATGTTGCCTGGATTGATCATAGCCATTCATCCTAAGGAGAGACCAATTAGAGCTTGCCAACTAGCCCTAATGACAAAGCAGACCACAGAAAATCGACCAACATAGAATAGGCCAGCCAGGTTAGACTGGGCTCGACCTGGCTCTGGACCAGGTCGACACCCCTGTCGACAGCCCTGTCGACAGGCCTGTCGACCTGGTTAGACCAGGTCGACAGCCCAGTCGACCTGGGTGCGTCAGGCGGGACTTTTTCCGCCCTGGCCCATTGGGCCCCATTTTATATTTTCTGAGCTTATTTTATTCTGTTTGAATTTTAAATTTAATTCAGAAACTTCCGAAGGCCATATCTTCTTCATACGGACTCCGTTTTTCGAAAACTCGGACTCTATTTCGCGTATTTTTCCGAGACGAACGCAACGGCGTATCCCGTTTCCCTTAGTTCTCTGATTTGAAATTGATTATACTTTAATTTATGAATTTCACAATTATAGAATTCGCGGGGTGTTACACTGTATCTCTCCATAACTTGCCTAACCAAAAAAATCGCCTCAGTGGTTGACCTTCCAGGCATAAAAACCAAATTGATTCCTAGAGACACTTGTCAACCTCCTCAAACGCTGCCCGCAAACTCTCTCCCAGAGCTTCATTGTATGACTCATAATATTAATTACTCTATAGTTTGTGCAACTTTGAATATCTCCTTTATTCTTGAAGATTGGAACTAAAATGCTTCTCCTCCACTCATCTGGCATTTTGTTTGATTTGAAAATATTGTTGAACAACTTAGTTAGCCATTTTATCCCTGCATCTCCAAAGCATCTCCACACCTCAATAGGAATATCATCAGGCCCTACCGACTTGCCTGATTTCATACGTTTCAACGCCCCCTTTACCTCAGCTTCTTGAAATCTCCGCACAAAATGTCTATTGGTGCTATCGGCTAAGTCTTCCAACTCGATCGAAGAGCTATCACTTTCTTCGTTGAAAAGCTTATCAAAGTATTCTCTCCACCTATTCTTTATCTCATCTTCCTTCACCAAAAGTCTATCATTCTCATCCTTAATGCATTTAACCTGATTGAAGTCCCTTGTCCTCCTCTCGCGTAGCCTAACTATTCTGTAAACGTCTTTTTCACCCTCCTTTGTACTTAGCCTTTGATACAAATCTTCGTACGCTCGTCCCCTTGCTTCACTCACTGCTCTCTTTGCAGTCTTCTTTGCCACTTTGTACCGGTGCATGTTCTCTTCGCTTCTATGACGGTACATGCATTTGTAGCATTCCTTCTTCTCTTTGATAGCATTTTGCACCTCGTCATTCCACCACCACGAATCCTTGGGTTCTCGCTTGCTTCCTCTTGTTATCCCAAATACCTCAGTGGTGACTCTCCAAATGCAAGTTGCCATCACATTCCACATGACATTTTCTTCTCCTTCCACATTCCAAGCTCCTTCTCCCATCACTCTATCTTTAAACACCCGTGAAGCATCTCCTTTGAGTTTCCACTATTTCGTCCTGCTAATCTTCGCTCTCTTATCCTTCACCACCCGAAGACGAAACACGCATACCAACAGCTGGTGTTGTGAGACGACACATTCTCCAGGTATGACCTTGCAATCAACACAATCTCGTTTACTATCTCTTCTAATTAGGACAAAGTCAATCTGGCTAGCTTGTTGGCCACTACTGAAGGTGATCAGATGTGATTGCATCTTTCTAAAGAAGGTATTAGCAATCATAAGATCAAAAGAGAGAGCGAAATTCAAAATATCTTCACCCTCTTGGTTCCTACTGCCAAATCCAAAACCACCATGCATCCGCTCAAAACCCCTACTAGATGAGCCAACATGGCCATTGAAGTCTCCTCCTATAAAAAGTTTCTCGCTACTATGCACATTCCTAACCATGACATCCAAGTCTTCCTAGAACTTCCTTTTGGCTTCTTCATTTAGACCTACCTGTGGGGCATATGCGCTAATGACATTCAAAACTGCCTCGCCAACTACTAGCTTAAGTAGGATGATCCTATCCCCACGTCTTCTGACGTCAACCACATTGTTCTGAAGGTTCTTGTCAATCAATATGCCTACCCCGTTCTTGTTACGTACTTCTCCCATATACCACAATTTGAAGCCAGTGTTCTCCACCTCCTTCGCCTTCTGACCCACTCATTTAGTCTCTTGAACGCACAAGATGTTAACCGGTCTCCTAATCATAGTATCCATTATCTCTCTTAATTTTCCTGTTAAGGACCCTACATTCCAACTACCTAATTGAACCCTACTATCGTCGACTAGCTTCCTTGCCCCTCGCATCCGCCGAGAAAAATGTGAGGACCCTTGCTCACTTATCACTACACCGGGGCGTCGGTGTAGCGCTCCACTAAGAGAATGGCGGCCCAACCCTTGCATATTTAACACTATATCTGAGCCTCGATATAGCGCGTCACTAAGAGGGTTACTCCCCAACGATCTATCATAAGGTTCCATATCCATAAGAGAGGCTAAGTTTTTACGTTGGCTCGCCAAGCCTATCACAACCCTCGTCCTTTATCCTGGCTTGGGACAGGCTGCATAGAAAACTACACAGGCGGAGTTCAAACCATCATAGTACATGATTAAAATTAATTTAAATGATTGTTACAGTCCACCAGTAAGCAAGCACGAGGTAAAAAGAGTAGAGCTGACACCGCAGAGATCGAGGAGCTGAAAGCTAGGGTGGCACAGCTTGAGGAGGAAAATCGTCGTCAAGCCATTGAGACGACTCAGCTTCTAGATCGGCGCTTAGCGGAGTTTGCGCAAACCTATGGACGCTTCCCCTCATCAGCCGGATCTGCTGAAGATAACGATGAAGATGACAACCAGTGATGGTTAGATAGGTACGTTTTTAGTTGTTCGGAGCATATGTACATATATGAATGTATTGATATGACTATGGTATGGGTATGAGTCTGGTTTGCATGTATTGTGACGCTAGACATGTTTTGGTACGGTTGATGTTGTAGACTTGGTGGGCTTTTGTTAATATGATGGTAATTTATGTATTTAGTATGTATTTTATGTTGTTTTTTTGTTTTTTTTTTTTGTTTTTTTGGTAGACATGTTGTGTTTTGCATGAATTTGTGATTGCTGGGTTATAGATTGATGGTCTAGTACGATGATTTGAGATGAATGTGTGTTGGAATGCTAAGTAGCAACAGAAATACAAAAAAAATATGAAGTATTTCCAACGGCTTCCGGGTTAAAAAAACACAACGGTTTCCGATAGCTACGGACGGATTAATGGTTAATCATAGTAACGGCTTCCGACGACCGTCGGAAGCCATCGAAAGCCGTTACTAGCCGATTCAAGCCATCGGAAAATTAAATGACGATTTGTGTCGGAAACCGTCGGAAATACTGTTTACCGACACCTTAATTTGCGACGGCTTTTTCCGACGGCCGCCGACAGCAAAAAGACTTCGGAAATCAGCATTATCCTTGTAGTGAGACTTACCAGTCAATACCCATACATGACCTCAACTGATGTTATCTAGCCTTTTTGTATCCATCTTTTCATTATTTTTAAGGTCAACAAGATGGAATCCTCATGTGTCAAAAAACAAAAATTGCACCCGTGCATGTGAAAAGTCTACTGAAACAAATATTAACGATACATGACCTCAACTGACTGGTAGACCGAAAAACAAAAATTACACCCGTGCATGTGAAAAGTCTACTGAAACAAATATTAACGATACATGACCTCAACTGACTGGTAGACCGTTTGGTTCTTCCTTTAAGGTGCAGTGATTAAAACATACTTTTAGATTAACACCACTCATCAGAAATGCAACGAGATAACAAAAGGGAGGAAAATACAAAATAGCATAAGATCATGCTCAGTATTTAGGACTGAGCTGTAGGACAAACATTGTAAAAATAAATTCAGAGGTATTGTCAAAACAGGAAAAAATTGTGAAAAACAAAAAAACCAAAAAAATTACCCAAAAGTACAAGAGGTAAAAAACTTGTTCAAAATGACAAGTTTTAGTGCAAAGTGGAAAAACATGAAACCCCCTAAAATTCACCATTTGCACTAAAACTTCTTTTAGGCAAGTTTTTTGGTTTGTCAAAAACACATCTTACATCACACAGAAGTACAGAATCTCAATCACAAAGCTGTTAAGCAACTCATCAATTAAATTAATTGCGAGGACACCACGTCCAATCAAAACCCACATTATTGAACACGATAATGCTAAAGAATACACAAATTACCTAACTAAAAAGAGAACATCAATTAACCACATAACATGCTAAAAATGATGCGAGAAAACGAAGATAACAATTTGCATTTTAACTCAATTGAAATATATGTAAGTTTCTCCACCAAAATGTATCCCTCCCTCAATATAAGTTTGAACACAAGTTCACCCATACAAAATTTACCTTCAACAATACAAAATAAAAAACTCTAGTCATCTCCAACAATAAGCTTCTTCACTATGCCGTCTCCCATACCGTCCCCTAGGGGAAACATATGACCAGCACTTGGGACCTCATAGTACCGAATCCAGGAGAGTTTCTGACTTATGAAACGCGCAAGAGGGGCAGATACAATCCGATCTTCGTCTCCTTGCCATAAATGTACAACACCTTGGTTATTAGGGAATGGGTTTTCTAGATCCATTGGATCGAACTCCCATCTGCCTAATGCGATGTTTAAGTCTCGGTGGATCGATTCAAACTCTCCTTGTTGCCTTGCTTGATCCTGTTTGGTACACGATAATGTAAGTATATGCAACTCTGATACACTACATATGTTGTATATTATAATGTTTTGTGGCATGATTATAACATGAAATATGATGTGTCATGGGTGTAATTGCATGAAACAACACATCATCACCAAAATGGTGTAATATGATGTGTCATGCGTGATCAAATATGAATATTGAATTAGTCATGTAAGAGTATTTGATAGGATCCATATATCAAGTGTACTAAATAGACACCCAGCACAAAACGGTCATAAATATGGCTAGTTTGGAGATCAAACAGTCATTTCTTGTTCGCAATCCCATGTAAAATCACTCTTAATTTTGAAAATCCATCATATTCTACATTGCTTCCATTACAACCATGTATCTTTTTACCAATCTCAATACATAATATGTCTACACCTTAATCGTTCGCACAAACATCAAATATAAATGGTTTCGTATTTGAGGATGATTAAGAGTGAAAGCGAACCCTTCTTAGCCTCCATTCATGGATGATTAAAAGTGAAGTGAACCCTTCTTAGCCTCCATTCATTCGCTCCACGGCAAAACGACGCAGATTACACTTGTGTTACATATATTGAGGTTATACTAAATACTTTATTATGAAAAATGACTAAAACAATGTTAGGTTGTAGAGAGAAGTTATGGGTTGCTAAAATAAAAAACATGTACAAGACACACGAAGCATGTCAGCGATCTAACGTCGATTTGGAGGAAAGATTAACCGGTAAACTGAATTCCATGAGTCACAAATTTACAAAATAAAGAAAGAGAACCCTAGCGATATGGAAGGAGAACCAGTTGGTATGTAAATCAAAATTTCAATTACCCATCTGGTTTTATTTTGAAACGTGAAAAAACAAAAACAAGAAGGGAAAAAAAAACAAGAAAAAAAAGTTTGACAAATGCAGAATCCTTAAAATTAATTGTAAAGGAAATGGTGTCAAAAAACCTTACTGCTACCACTTCAAAAACTGTTTTGAAGTATTGACTAGTCAACCAAAACGGAATTCGGACAATGCAAAAAACTTAAAAGATGCTCAAACCAGAAACAAAGAGAAGAGCAAGTCATCAGAATTTGGAGTACACTCCAGTCCAGGATACTCACTAGGCAGAGATAAGAACTCTGAGAACGAAAATGACATGAATGTATTTAGAGGCCAGATGAAGATCCCAGACCAATAAGAGTGAAAGCTGCGAAGAAAAATAAGATCATTGAATCCACGGATTCTCCGGTCGATGCAACACAAGATAAAATGAGGAAATGAGCATTGCTGCATGAATGATATGTGTCATATTGCATGAATGATAAATGCTAAGACAAATGTCATCACATACACACCTTTTACATGAATGTCAATTGGCCAGATATCATCCTAGATAAAAAGAAACTATAAATATGAACCCTTACACACATCTTTTCAATTTCATTTGCTTGAAGCACAAGCTTACCCCACGTAAGTTACGAACAAGAAGGGCTGATCTAATTTTGAACCATTGGGCCATCTCAATATACATATACTTGTTAAATATAAGTGAAATATAACCAAGTATAAAATATAAATATGTGGTCTGTAGTTATTTTTTTCATAAAGAATCAACCATCAAATAAAATATGTTCGGCTAATCTTGTTTATTGAGAAAAACAGATTCACATAACTTCATTTATGATCAGCAGGATTAACGCTATAATTGATTATAATAATTAGTTTAGTTATCATACATACATAATTTGAATCAACTATATCTTGATTCAGAAACTTAAATTTTTTGGTAAGAAGATCGATTATCTACGATTGAACAAGTTTTAGTCGTAAATTAGGAAGATTAATAAATCTCCATTTATGACTACTAGGTCAACAAAATCAAACTCCACTTAATCAAATGGAGCCGTGTTAAAATTTTATCCTTAAGATGGACGGTACAAACATTTGACAACATAACTGTAAAATGGTCACCTTAATCAAAATCCCCAGTGATAGTGATTTATTGGAAAACAGCCAATTTGCAATCAAAAAATTTCAATTCATAAGCCTTTCAAAAAATATATTAAAATACACTAGTTAAATTTTCTTCTAAGAAGCAATTTCTACTAAATTAGCAATATCTAACTAGCAGTGTACCGACTCGTAAATTTTAACGATTTTAAATGAATCTATTTGCATTTAATGTTTTGAAATTTAAATTTAAATTATGAAATTGGAATAGTTGAAATATTGCAAGAGAAATTTTTCTTGCAAGAGAACACATGCAACTGTTCACAAAATACCTATGAAATTAAAGTGCTTAGCTGATCCAATGCGACGGAGATGCAAAAAGTTACAGCAGGGATAAAGCGAAGAAATAGCGAGATATAGCGGATGATTCTAAAATAGCATATAAAACTCGTATTTAATGCTTTTACAAATATAAAAATGATAAGTAAATGGAAAATTAACATTCAACTTAATTATAATTGATGCATTCTTAATTTTTAAAAAAAGCATAAGCAAATGTAAGTAAGTAAATGTAAACTTTTATTTAGCTTCATTAAATTTAATAGAATATTATAGTATTTTATATTATGAAAAACATATGTTAAAAAATTATACTAAAAATGTATAAATGACATTTTTATATTTATTCCTATTATAGAAGATATAGCGGAGATAGTAAAATATAGCCAAAATAATGGGATATATAAGGAATATTGAAATATAGCGGAGCTTAAAACGAAAAGGTTATGTCAGAGGCTATTTGGAAATAGCGTAGCGGTAGAAACACGGTACACGATATAGCAGGATATTGCAGGGTGATAGCGGGGCATTAACCGCACAGCAAAATACACTGGCTGATTTTGAGCATTTTGACAATTAAAGAGGAAAATACGGGAGCTACGGGTATCTGATTTTGACGAAACAAAAGATGATATCTTGCTTAGAAAAATGTCTACTATTTGAAAAAAAAAAACAATTTTAAAACTTTTAAATTTAACCATGTTTCATAAACAGCTGATTTTTCAAGAAAAAATTCTTTTGCAATATTCAAGTAAACAAATTTCAACTATTTCAATTTCATTATTAAATTTCAAATCATTAAATTCGAATATCAATATCATTAAAAAATCGTTAAAATTTAAGAGTCGTTACAAACAGAGTAACTTTCACTGATCTATGAACACATCCACAGATAACTCTTCAAAATCCACAAACATGTACTTTATCAGGCTTTCAAACAAAAAGAAGATAATAGATTCATGATTTCATAATGCTACACATATAAAAAAAACTACAGAAAAAGAGAACAAAACTTTCAATTTGAGATTCAGTTGTGTTTATTCTTCTAAATGGTCATTCAACAAGTCTTTGAACAAAGAAAAATAAAACATCTGGTCTGACCTTGAGAACAAAAAATTCTGCCATCGAAGTAATTATTAGATGCAGCTAGACGTGTGAAGTACGTAATTGTAGGTTTTGTTTCTGGGGTTCTATTTCTTCATTGCAAGTGGGATTTTTGTAAATCAAAATATATAGTTACAGAACACGAGTACATGAAAGGCCCTGGTAGAAACTGGGGCCAGACAATGGCCCATCGTTCCAGCCCAAGGGCCAGCCCTGTGAAGAAGTAAGAAAAAGAGAGAAGTTGAAGTCGTATGTAGAAGAAGCCACATAATAAGGTAACACCTCTACATTTTATTTTAAACTGACCATGCTAATTTTGTATTGTACATATGTAAACAATGATATTATATCTAATGTATATGTACCATAAAATTGTACAGTTTTATTCAATTCCAACAAATCAAATATTATTGTGCTTGTTCAGAATAAGAAGTCAAATTATTGAAATCTGGTTACTTTAATCAGAAATACATGTTTATTATTTGTTTTCTGTAATATAATATTAGCATTAGGAACTAAAATTAACGCTACAAAAATGTTAAATGCTCATATTAATAATTAAACACTATTACATATCGCACATACTTGTATTAATAATAGCTAGAGAAATTTACTTATTATATAATAAATAAATAAATTGATGGAGGTGTTGCAAAAGCTTTGGCGGCCGCAACACCTTTGTTTCAAGCAGTTGTGTTGGTCATGTCAGATGCAAATTGATACTGAAATTCCATTGACGGATGGTCGGAAGGGGGATGATGATAGAGGATGCAAATCGCTGGTGATATTCTGTTGATGGGTGATAGGGTATTTTTGAAATTTCAAAAAGACACGGCAAAAATCATATTCGTTAAATCCTTTGTATTAATAGTAGAGATGAACCATTTATTGTGATGAGTACTCAACAACAGTAAAATCTGAAGATTTTTTTGATGGGAAATGTGACATACCTTGCATTGCCCACGTTTGGTATAGTTCGACATAACCTTCAAGTCGTTAGGTGACATAATATCAATACGTTGAGCGAAAATACTAGAATAGGGGAACCACTTTTGAGTATTCCACCAATAAGTCAACCAAGGAGCATGATGAGCAACTCTATATGCCCATCGATCTGGTTTTAGTTGCTGACCGATTGCATGGTTTGATAAATTGGATGGAAAACTAGGCCACCAGTAGTTAGAAGCTGGTGCTACTAAAGCTGCACCTGAAAGCCTGCCATGAAGATATAACTCTTGATTAATTTGATTAGTGCTAAACATGGAACCTGCTGAGAAGTGCAAGCTTACTAAACCTAATAATATACTTGTAGAACTTTAAGTTTACATGGTAATTATATTCACTCTAAATTCATAAGAATCAAATAAAGTATTCTTCCACATGATGTAAATCAACCTATATGAGCTCAGTTTTGAAACTTCTATTTTATTTACATTTAGTTTCTGAACAACTAGAGCACATGTTGAAGACACAAGCGACGATTCTTTGAATTCAAGCGATAACCAGAATTTACTAGTTTAAGGATGATGATGAATTGATGATAGCAATCATATTGTTCGCTCGCAGTTTTTGAAATATACATTCATTAGTACAACTACATCTTACCTATGAGGTATGTATTTCAAGCAACCCCACACAAGTTCTCCTCCTAATGAAAATCCGACCACAAAGAACTTTTCGCCTAGCTCAAAAATATCTGCTATTTCTTCAATGTCCTGTGCATTGCTTTTCACAGACCTATGAGGGTGTGGATCACTCTCTCCGTACCCAGGTCTATCAAAAGAGAGCATATAAATACCATATTCATCAACAATTTCCTGTATATGAAAATAGCTGCTTCATTTTAAGTCAACATATACTTAACAATGACAGACGAGCTTGGACATATTGTGTTGCTAAAATTACCTTAGAGATGGGAAATGCATCATATTTGCAGGAAAATATTCCATGAAGGAAGATAATTTTATATTTGGCAATTTGCTTTGGTACTCCAGTTTCAATGTAGGAAATGTGTCTTCCATCTTTGAGTTTGATTCTGGATGATGTGATGGGAAGGCCGGTTGGTGATCCACATATTTTTGGAGGTGGAGGTTGGATTGCTTGATATGACAGTGCAAGCAATCCCACTACAACAACAATTGATAGCTTCATCCATATTCCTGAGAAGAGAATGTTATGATACCATCTTAAACACTTGGAAACACAAGTTTAACATGTGGTTTCTAGCATGTTACAGCCTCTAGTTTGATCTAGCTATCAGGTTGAAATTAAATAGCAGTTCAATTGAAAGCAATAACTAAGGCAACCATAGGTGTTAACAGCGCATAAAGGCAAAACTTCCCGGAGCCTTTGGTGCAGGGTGTGTCAATCTGCATAGGCCTTACACTTGCTATACATCATAATTAGCCGAACACAAATAATTTATATTTTTCCACTAATAGTTATCTAGAAGAAATTGACTCATTTCGCGAAAAAATCATTCAGCCAGCATCACTATAAAAATATCATTTAATCACATCACATTCAATTGTTTATTCATTTGTTTTGAAGTTAAATTTCAAAATTAAAAGCATACAGTTATTGTTTAGTAATCAATCTCAAGTGTAAGCTTATAGAATATTTTGTATTTTGGCATATATTGTAATTTTTTAAATTTGATATGTTTCTTTTATAATACACATTTAATCTTGAACTTTATTAACAGTTAGTATATATGATCAAATCTACAAAATTCTGCAATTTAGATCTTATGTTAAATTGTCATATCCTATGAACAAACACATAGCATTTTAAATATAATAATAGTTATGCATTCATGATCGATGTAATATTAAACCTTATATTCATAATATATATTACATAAAAATAATTCATATTTCTATGTCAATAGTTACCTGTCTTTTTTCTTAAAGCAAAAAATGTTTAGGAAGACAGCCATCCTGTAATACCCAAAAAATACAAATTAATATGTAATCGCATTCAAAACGAATGCATTATTAGACTGAATTTTTTTTAAAATAGCATAACTTTGAAAAGGCGTACGCGTACCGCATCGGCCCCCCTTAAAAAAAACTTTTTTTGCGTTGTGCTACTTCTGCACCTTGTGAACCTTATGCGTCATTTGTCTTTCTCATGTTCCCCACACCATGAGGAATCACTGCACCTCACCATGAAATGGCTTTCATAACTATGAAAGCAACACACAAAAAGGCATTGTTGCATTCATCTTCTGTCAAATTACTTTCTTACAAATTTGATAGCAAAACAAGTTGATATGAGCAGCAAGATTTATACAACTTCATGTCAAACATATGCTCCTCTTGGGAAGAAATTCAATGAACACATCCTGTTGGAAAACTATGGCTGAGTCGTGGACAACGTCGCCCTCTTGAAGACGTTCTAGGGATCAATTCGGTGGTGCAAAGCAGATCATACTTATCGCCGCCGTCTGTAGAATAAAATAGCCTTATATATATATATATATATATATATATATATATATATATATATATATATATAAGCGTTCAATGGCACCCCGAAAATGCAGCACCCCGATAGCCCTCTTGAATTCCACCTTTCATTCATATTAGTTTAAGTTGGCGAGAGGTGAGAGAATGAGTGAAATGCGAGAGACGGAAAATGTGTTGTGGAAAAATGGGAGGCCATTGGGATGCTCCACTGTTACATGCCATTGAACCTGCCTACACACACACACACATCAATCAGCTTGCACAAACGAATTGATTTTGATTTGCACTAGAAATAAAACTGCACTGCTCGATTTTCCGTGTTTTCGTTTTTGTTTCAAAAAAGAAAATGTTGTTTTGTTTCGTATTGTCTAAACCCTAGAAGGCTAGACGGAATACAAAACAGAAGCAGATGAATTCCTTCATCGTTATAACCTGCTTAGTGCCAACCAGACCTTGGGAAGCGGTGGTGCACCAACTCCAGCTGTCGCGCCACCGGCATTTATGCCCCTAATTGGGGAGCTAGCGGGCGTGCCCCCAGTCGGGGACAAAGAGCAGAAGATGTGCCCCCAGTCGGGGACAAAGAGCAGAAGATGTGCCCCCAGTCGAGGAGCAAGGAGTGGCAGCCCAGCCCCAAGGCCGCAAAAAACAAGCTATCCAATAAGGGATGCTCCAGCGCCCAGTCAGGGTCTCGAAGGAGATGTGGCCGAGAAGTCGTCTGAGAAGGTCACCGGAGAGCATAAGAGTCCTTCTCTAGAGAAGTCGATAACGGAGAAATCTCCCGCCATACAGGAGGGTGTGGAGCAGTCAGAACGTACTCCACCACCGCAAGATCAACTGGATCATCAACCAGTTCAAGAGGGCGGATTACTCTCACTAAAGGATCCCTCTAAGGATTTAGAAATCTTGCCTCTCATATCTGAGCAATACCAGTTTCCAGATATAGATTCTGAAATGTTCTTTCCATCGCCGGAGAAAGAACACGCTACGACTATGGCTGAGGAAGTTACGCCTACCAGCAAGGCGTCGACTACTGGTCTGCTGGGGGGAATGCATTAGGATACACACGACATTTGCATTGCACGTCACAGCACTTGTCTGTCTCATAGCCTCCTAGCTCTAATATTTATTTCTGTTTGCGGCAATCATGCCTACCCGGGGTAAGATCCCAGAAAACTCTGCACCAGCGTTTACAAGGATAAGACTCCTAAATCTTATTATGACCAGGAGAGAGAGCGCACATAAGGAAAGGATGACTGTGATAGAGAGGACAAGAAAGGGAGAGAAACCGTTATCAATACAAGTATCATCCTCATTCTCATTCCCCTTCTCCGCTCCGCCACGACACCGATAAGCATAAAAGCCAAAATAACCCTCGCGAGGGTGATAGATCGGTCGTCAAGGCCCTGACCCATCAAAAAGAATTGCTACCTCAAGAGAGACCTTACAAAAAGCATTATGATCCCAAAGGAAAAAATAAGAAGCAAACAGCATTGGTCTCAAGCAAGCATAAATCTTCTGAGATATCTACTTCGAAGCTCGTTGTCCTTGATGCTACTGCCGTGGAAAGAATGGAAGTCTTGCAGGGCTAATTTCCTCAATATGACTTTGGGCATATGCATTTTGTTCCCAATCTGGAGCATGTGCCCAACAACTTTGGCGAAAAGCTTAAAAAGGATATAGACTTCTCACTAGGCAATATAAAGAGACTTGCAAGTATGTCCGAAAGCTCTTTGAAATAATACACGACCTTGAGCTGGACCTGACCAACGGATGCAACTATGAGATTGTGATAAATCTGCTTTGGAATCTATGGAGAAATAATATGTTGATGCCCAAACTAAGTTGAAAGCAGTGGAAGCGGAGGCCAAGATGTACAAGAAATTGTATACTGATTTGGAAAGAAGCTTCCACAAAGAACTTGACCTCAGCAGCAAGGAAATAACGGCCCTCAAGGAGGAGTGCAAGAATGTTATGACTGAAAATACCAACTTAAGGTTGGCTTTCACTCTTTCAAAGACGGAGAATGATTCCCTTGAGAAGGAAAACGCTGACTTGGAGGATAAACTGGCCGAGGCTGAGAAAAGGACGAAGGAGGTTGAAGAAAATGCCAATACAACTCTGGAGTTCGCTTCCAACTCCCAACTTCAACATGATATTGAAGTGGTCAGGCTGAAGAAAGAGCTTGCTGATGCAAAACAAGAATTAGATGACTTTAGGCCAGTGATTATGGGATTTTTCTCTAAGGTTCTCCGACATCGTGATATCTCCTGGATGGACGATTATCCCACCACTCTAGGTGATGCCTGGAGTGAATTGATTGAGGAGGAGAGGCGCAAGTCTGAGGGTGGAGATGTAGATGAAGAAGAGTTAATGAAGATATTCTTGAGGAATGATGAGCTTGAGCGCTTAGCAGAAGGAAGAAGGTTGCAGAAGGAAGTCGATGATGCTACTAGGCATCAAGCTAAGGGAAAGATCCCTATGGAAGGTCAAGTAATAAGTAGTAATATGTCTGCAAGTTTATATATTGTTTTTAATTTAGTGTACTCGCAATTTAAATATTACTAAGTCAAGTGATAAGTAGTAATCTGGAGTGTCATAGTCTGGAGGTATAGTGTACATCCTCCCAATTAGCTTTGAATCACCAATCGCGTCCGCATCATGTTCGAAGTTAATTAATGAGTCTATACATGTGCCCTCAGCGTTGGTGGTGATCAGGTTAAGTTAATTTGGACGTTCAATAATATCTCAGACTGTGAACGACCAAGGACTGACCATCTGAGTGAGTTGAGTTGATGGAGCTCTTGGAATCTTCGCAAACCTCTAGCACTTGTCGCAACATCGTGAATAATCAGCCGCATCGCTAGTGACGGTAGGCCAGAAATAGCCGTAACGAAGTATCTTCTTTGCCAAAGTTTGCCTCCGGTGTGATCATTACATTCGCCTTCGTGAATTTCTCGTAACACGCGTTTGATGTCTTTGTTGGCAATATGCCGGAATAAAGGAACTGAGAAGCTCTTCCGATATAGTATCTCCTTAGACGACGTATCTCGAGGCTTTGCATACGAGAGCGCGTCTTTCATTCTTTCGCTCTGGAAGAGTTTCCTGCAAGAGAAAGTCTTTGATAGTGGTCATCCACGATTCCTTTTCAGGCTCAGTATCCAACACCACGTCACTTTCATCTGATTTATGCTGGGAGTTGTCAATGTCTCTATCAGGATTGACTCGATTTGCACTTAACCGTCCGAACTGGCCACCTTGGCTAACGAGTCAGCATGTCGATTCTACTCCCACGGAACATAAGAGATGTTATAATACTCGAACCATCCCGGCAATTGCTCTAACTGACTTAAATACTATGTAAGTCACTATCCCTTTGTCTGGAATTCTTTCTTGACCTGAAATACAACAACCTTCGAGTCACAGAAAATGTCTAGTGTTTTAGCTCCTAGTTTCTTTGCGAGTCTCAGCCCGACAATCAGGGCTTCGTGCTCGGATTCGTTGTTTGTGGTGGAAACTCCAACCTCAATGCATAACAGATCAGACGTCCTTCAGGAGTTGTCAAGACAACCCCAACGCCAGAACGTCGATCGTTTCTGGCTCCATCAGTGAGTAGCTTACACGTGACAGTCGGCGGGACTATTTCTACATCTATGCCATCCTCTGGTGCAGTGAATCCAACTATAAAATCTGCCAATGTCTGTCCCAGAATAGCCTTTCGAGGAATGTAAGCAATATCAGACTGACTCAACTCAATATTCTATTTGAGCAACCTCTCAGACGCCTCAGGTCGCTGAAGGACCTGTCGTAGTAGTTGGTCTGTATATACTTTGATCGGATGGGCCTGAAGTAGTGATGAAGCTTCCTTGAGGTTATCAACAAACTGTTAACAAGTTTCTCGATCTTCGGGTACTTGCGCTCTGCTCCAACCAGTTTTTTGCTTACATAATAGACTGGCTACCGGACTCTATCCTCTTTGTGAACCGACGGGCTTTGACAAGATAAGAGGCCTCTCCAAGTGATCCAAGAGATTTTGGAAAACTTCAACACAGTTAGGCGTCTAAGAAAAATTATGCTTCCCTCACTTAATCAATTCAAAGAAGGACATGCATTTGTCAGTAGCTCTGGATGCGAATCTACCCAAAGCTGCAACCTTCCCAGCCAAACTCTGAACATTTTTTATCCTTCGGGGTTCCTGAATGCCTCTATCTGTTCTGGGTTGATTTCAATTCCTTGAGAGCTGACGATGAAACCCAAGAATTTCTCTAACGCAACACAAAAAAAGTATTTCAAAAGGTTGAGCTTCATCCCATATTTGCGAAGAACACCGAACATCTCTGCCAAGTCCCAAACATGATCGACTGATTGCTTTGACTTCATCAGCATGTCGTCTACATATACCTTCATCCTCTTTCTGATTTGATCATGGAACATGTGGTTGACCAACCGTTGATATGTTGCTCCAGCATTCTTTAGTCCAAACGGCATAACCACATAGCAATACAACCCAAGGTCCGTCATGAAACTAGTATGTTTGTAGTCTAGGACATGCATTGCGATCTGATTATATCCCGAATAAGCATCCATAAAAGAGAGGAGTTTGTGTCCAGCTGTTGAGCCGATAAACTGATCAATCCTAGGAAGTGGAAAGCTGTCTTTGAAGCACGCCTTATTCAAGTCCCAAAAATCGATGTACGTTCGCTACTTCCTGTTAGCCTTCTCCACAAGCACTGGGTTTGATATCCACCTAGGGTGTGTCGCATCTCGAATGAACCCATTATTCTTTAATTTTTCAACCTCATCCTTCAAAGTTGTCGACCTCTCCGTGCCAAGCATACGCCTTTTCTGCTTCACCGGGACATACTTCGGATCAATATTCAATGAATGAATCATGATGTATGGACATATCCTACATATGTCAGTATGGGTACACGCAAACACATCAAAGTTTGCATGGAGAAATTCAGTCAGCTCCCTCGTTCGGAGGGGGTCTAGATGGGATCTGATATTCAAGACCTTGGTCAGGTTGTCGTTATCGATCGGAATTTCCACCGTTGTTTCATTAGGAGTCATCCTTTTGCATCTCGGCTTTTCGACCTCTCTTGGGTCAATATCCTCGAGATAATGACTGGACAATCCTGATGGTAGGAGAATTGCCTTCGGACTTCTTGTTTTCTCTATTGCAGACTTCTTTCCATTCCGCTAAGTAGCACGCTTGTCCGGCTACTTGATCTCCTCGTACAACTTCGACTCCATATTTTGTTAGAAACTTCATGAGCAAACACTAAGGAGCGATGCAGGCTCTAAATTCAGCAAAGGTCGATCGGCCCAGAAAAGCATTATAAGAAGAGTTTATGTCCATCACAAGAAAAGAGAGGATCTGTACTCTCCTGCGATCCCCCTCTCCCAACTCTACGGGTAACTCGACATCCCGACTGATTCATTAGCCAAACCATTGAAGCCATGTATGTGACCTTTGCATGGCGTCAAAATGTTTTCTTCAAGCCTCATCTGATCATATGCTCTTCTGAATAGAATATTCACGAAACTCCAGCAATCCACAAGGACTTTCCTACGGTGGTTGGACCAATAATGACTGTAATCACCAATGGGTCAATACTCGGGGTCTCAACCCCCTCAGATTCTCCATTGCAAAAGACGGTCAAGAGCCATCGTTTCCGTTGTTTCATAGGCATATTTTTTCTGGAACTGCTGCACTCCCCAATTTCTAGATGCTTAGCAGCGTTCACATACTGCTCCATAGTCCTTGCACTATGACCTGCCCGATGTGGTCCTCCGGCGATAGTATTAATAACAATTCCTTTCGCTTTCTACGGACGGTGGCTCTAGGAGTCACCTGACCATATTTGGAGGTCGAGGTCCCATGTCGCCTGTCCCTTGAGGCAACTTTATATTCATCGAGCTTTCCTTCTTTAATCAGCTTCTCGATGATATTCCTGCAATGACTGCACTCCGTAGATCTCACGAAATAAGCAAAACTTACCCGCTTCCCGCTCTTTTTCCATGGATTCACAAGGAGGTGGTTTTTTGTACTGCATTGTACTGCACGTATCAAGATAAATATTTTTCAATGTGTCATTCATCGTTGTATAGCTGTCAAACGCCTGAAATTGGGGTTGCTTCGCTGAATTCCCCTTCTGGCTATTGCTTCCATTATCGTTTTTTCGTTAGTTACCGTTTCGCTTGCCATGGTTTCCAACATTCACATCAACATTCCCGAAATTATCTCCGGACGGTTTCACCGTCACGTTGCTTTGGATGCCTTCGTTCAACACATCATTCGACCCTCTCTTTTGGTTCATTTGCACGTCTTCCTGTCATACGCGCACATTAACCTTTTTATATAACAGTTCAATCGACATGGAAGGTTTTCCAATCAAATACTTCCCAAATTTCGTTCCTTTATCCACTCCGTCGACCATCGCCATCAAGACAATTTCAGTATTAGGATTACTAACTTTAGTAATGGCCATATTATATTGTTTGAGATAATCCTGCACAGATTCTCCAAGAGCATGCTTGATTGCAGAAAGAGTCACGACATGTTTATAGTTAGTGACGTGAAGGCGAAATTGGTTCAAGAACTTATCATTCAAGTTGTTGAAGTTCGGCACTGATTTTGGGGGAAGTCGTGTAAACCACATAAGTGTCACCCAGTCAAGCACATAAGTGTCACCCAGTCAAGATATATCTGGAAAGTCTTGCACTTAACCGCGTCTGGACTGGTTGATGCCTCCATGTGCCACGAATATCTCATCAAATGCTACTGGGATTTGTCATACCCGAATAGTAACTTATTTGTGGCATGCTGAGCCTTCTCGGGAATTCCGCTTGCAGAATATCATCTATAAACGGAGCGTGGCTATGCTCAATCCACCAATCTTCATCCTTGTGGCCCTTGTTATCATTCATGATTTGCCGCACCATCGCAGTTAAATCAAGAGTACTGGAAATAAACTGTTGTGAGCTCTCACAGCTTGTCTGGTCCTATCTGCTCTCGCCTCAGGCAACATTGCCTAAGTTGTCGTCCGGGCAGCGCTTCCTTTACCATTGTTGCCTTGGTCAATCATAAAACGCAAGAGAGAAAGAACTGGAGCATGAGAGGTGCAGAAGCATCGCGAGCTCTATGAGGATTCCGGTCGACATGGTTGTGGGGTCGCCACCTTCCGGTTCTGTATTACCGATCCAAGCAGGATCGTTACGCCGAATCGGGATCCTACCGAATTGAAGTTCATCAAGTTTTTGCGGCCTGGTAAACTGTTATGCTACTCTTCCATTCCTTCCTGACGATTATGAGCTTTCAACTACTTGGTGACGTGTTTGGGAAGCAACTTGTTGAGCCCTGAAGTCTTCCCACTATCATGTCATTTGGTCCATGTCCTGCTTCATCCATGTCTTGGCATTCTCCCGTGCCTGAGCATCCAATGTTGTCGTTGTTTCCCGGAGCTGGTTCATCAATACCATGAAATCGTCGCAAGTAGTGAATGCCAATGAGGGAGCTTGATTGGATGGAGATGCACGTGCTGGATAATGGAAAGTTGGTTGAGTCACGACTCGAGTCGGGGCCGACCAGGGGATGATCGGCCCGGGTTGTGCCGAGCGGAGGGCGGAAGCAGGAGCAACGTTTGATGGCGAGCTAGGATTTGGTTGTTGAGGTTGTTTCCCAGTAGCGCGGGTAGAAGTCTTAGAAACAACTGTTACTGAAATAGGATTCTTCCTCTGGACTTTATGATTCAAAAAGTGGGTAATAATCCTTAAGTATTGAGAACTGGTTCCAAGTGAAAACACCAAAGTGTTGACAAAAAGTGACAACACCGAAATAGAGAATATGTAGAGAATGAAAATGAAGAAAAGTAAATGAAAAAATGTGCAAAAGTAACAACACACAAGTTTATAGTGATTCGATGTTAACGAGTCTATGTCCACTTGAATAGAATGAGTACAATAATGGAAATTCTCTTAAACACTCGAGTAAAAAGCAATAACACACAGTATGAAAGAGAATAAATGCCAAAAGTCCCATTTCTAAAGCTTTGGAGGACTATTTATAGCTCAAGTTGGATCCGGCTCGGTATGCTATGTGACGCTCATCCCAGGTCGGTTAGGAGACAATGGAACTAGTCTTTTATCTATGGGGATGTCTTCTTCGGTTAGATATAGGACACGTGTAACGAGATCTGAAACAATAGGAGTTGATGACCAAGGATATAACTGACAGAATAGTTCTTTGAAACGTGCAGTATCGGAGTCGGCATGGTCCGGGTCGGGACCATCCAGGTCGGCAGCACCGAGTCGAACCGGACCTGTTTCATGTTTAATCTATTCATCTTCTCTAAAAAAAGGTCGAGCCGGGGAGGACCGAGCTGGTAGTTGAGTGAAGTATGAGTTGCTTCCTTCAATTTAGTATCAAATGGAGATGTCTGGATCAAGTCTTAAGCGTTTTGTCCATGTACTTTGATGGCCTTGCCAAAAGGTGTGTCAACCATGTTTACCTCCGTAATCATACTTTATTAATATATACATTGATACTACTTGTGCGTGTAATTGTTTGCAACTGTCGTACAACTACACCATGCAACTATATAGTGAAAATATTATGCATAACATCTTTACATGACGAATGTAGAATGTTGTTGACAACAACAGTAAATACCATCTCTCAAAAAAAAATCTGCATTGCAAATAATTGCATCATTATCTCAGCCTTAACTTTGACCAAACCTCATCATTCCTATAACTATGATCACTGTCTGTCGACCTTGCATCGAGCAGTACCAATCTGACCTCCTTCGATTGCATCTACCAAAAACACTAATTTAATATTATTGATCAAAAACTTAATTTCAATCACTACAGGCAAACTTCTGGACAAGCTCCAACTGCTATCAACTTCGCCCACAATCTGCATTAATCGACATCAAAATAGACATTTTTTTGTCAACGTTTTTATTTTGACGATTCCAGAACTTGTAGTTAAAATGTGAAATAAGAGATGTAGAATATGTGTGTTTAATTTTCATTTTTGTCAAATTATGCTTGCGTATTGGGGGATGAGAAGAACGCTACATGAATGAGGAAGGGAAAAGACAAATAGAGCAAGGATAAATTAGTAACTATTTGCAGTGTTTATGAAGAAAGAATCAAAGAATTCTTGTTATAATATACAGAGGTGAATATGCTTTTGTACTTCTATTTTAGTCCCACATCATCGGATAAGTTATATCTCAAGCTCTAAAGTTTAAATACATATATGAGCTTATGGAGTGGAAATGGAGGCACCAATTTATAGTGAATAAAAAATTATTTTGCTCCTTCAATGGCTTCTCACTTCCTTGTTGTTTATGACATTATCAACATGATGCTTTTGATCTACTTTGACCTTTTAAAAAAAAACTATATATCTTCATTTTATTCAATTAATGGAACCATGATAGAAATTTTCTAGATCTTCTTTTCTAGATTTGTTTTTGCAATTAATTTATATCCAAATTTGAGTGTTCTTGATTCACAATCATGGATCTATTTCCTAATTTTTCAAATTTGGATTTAAGTTTAAGCATATCTATTTTTCAGATCTTACCATATTGATTTTGTCTTTTAAGATTTGTACATGTTTTGTAAATGAAGTTGTCATTTTGAAAACTTTTTGTTTTGGATTGAGATTCGGATGAAGATTTCGGAAATGGTTTTAAGATATGCTTTATATTTCCAAAAGAAATATATTTTTGTTTTTTTAGAGAAACATCTATAAAGAAAATATGTATATATCAGTGTAGCTAATAGCAAACAGCACAAAGCTTGCGCTGTAGCAGGCGCTGTTTGGTTCTTCTTTAGCATTTTTTTTACAACTAATCAAGTAAATTATGTCTAAATGAAATTTGATTCTGTTTTTTGCATTTTTTTTTCTTATCCACAGTGACGTTCCGAACAACAATGTTGCCCTAGGTAAAATGCAAAAACATCAAAGGGAGAAAAGTTGGAAAATATATAAAAACTTGTGGATGTTAGAATTGAACTTGGGTGAGCAGACATTTTGTTAAGTTACAACTATATTTCAACTAGTTTATTGCCTTATTGCTTTACAAACTCGGCCTTATTTAAAGACTTCTACAACTTTTGTTGCCCCTTTCGTCGTTGTTGGTGGTGTTGCCCTAGGCAGCCTCCTAACTCATCTACCCACTGGACCGGGTTTGCTTATCCAAACCGTTCAAGCCTTCAAATACAAGCACTACCATACTTCATATATGTACTAAATATATTTTTGGTGTAATGTAATTATATCAGAAAAAAGTTAATAATTCCATATTATATATTCAAAAATAATCAATGGATATAATATATTTGTGTCTTACAGTATTTGAAGTTTATTCTTATGTTTGTGAATTATGATGAAATTTATTCTTATTTGTGAGCGTAATGGAATAAAATTCAAAAATAAATACAAGAAAAATAGAATTTTGCATAAAATGTAAAAGATTTTCTAATGTCAAGAACTAAGAAAAAAATATAAACAAGAAAAGCCATAAATAAGGTAAAATGAAGATAATATATATAAAGTCTACAATAACAAGATTTAAATAAACAAAGTCGAAACATGATTCAAAAGTACAATAATGCAAGTTGAATGAGAAAACAAAATGGACATGTTGCATAATTACTCAATTCCAAATAGATTGGACTCGGTTGTATTCACTATCCAAATATTTTAAAGAAAAACGAAAAAACACATTATTTAGAGTTGTGCACTGTTTTGTGCTTTGATACAATAGCACGCTATTTTTGTGCTACATGAAATCCTTCGCTATTATACAATAGTGCAAGCTTTATGTTATGCGTCATCTAGCGCGACAACACGTGCTTTGATAACACTATTATCCAAAAGATTGTATTAAGTTTAGATTCGACATTGATCTTGATTTAGCACACTTATAAGTGATGGATAAGTTAATAAAAGTTTACGATTTTAGGTTTAATACCTTTTATTTAAATAAATAAAAGGAGATTGAGAACTTGCGGTTTCTATAATGCAAAAAGGTAATTTTGATGTAAAAATAAAGATATAAATGATCTGTACATGGATGGTGCAATGAAATAAAATTCTGAAATGTTTTTATTCTAGGAAATAATCTTAATTTCCATAATTCTTAAATTAAATTATGTTGATTTGAAGATTTACTTGATATAATTGGTAAAAAAAAAAATAGTTAATTTTGTTATGAGTAAAATAATTTATATTTGAGATTATAGTTATTTTATGTTTATGAATGATATGAACAGATCTACATAACTTACAACCATTTATTTATGTAAATATAAAAATCTAGTTGTATACTTATATTATTACACTTAAATTTCTTGATTGAGCATCATACATAAGAGATGGTTATTTTATAAATTATGATTATCAGGAAATAAAGTTTCTTTTATGGTAGTCATTTTGATTTCATCGAGTAATATTTTATTACATCTAAGATGAAGTTAATTTTATGTTTATGAATAATATGAACAGATATACATAACTTACAACCATTTGTGTAAGTAAATATAAAAACCTGGTTCTATGATTACATTATCTTACTTAAATTTCTTGACTGAGCATCATGCATAAGAAATATTTAGAAATTTTGTTTATTAAGAAATAAAGTTTCTTTTATGGTATTCATTTTGATTTTATTGAGGAATATTATATCTATATCTAAGATGAAGTTTTGTTACACCAATATCTTCTATTAAATTGATTCACATATTTATAAAGAAATGTGACTACAATTGGTTACTTCCATCCGTTTTATCATAAATGTATTAATTGTGGTTGTCATGCTAATAAATTAGATAACTTTGTTTTGAATGCACCAATTGAATTGATTATGACAAAATGAATAAGTATTACATGCATACATTTTGAACAAAAGTAGACATATGATTTATTATTGGTGTATTTAGCAAATAATATTTCATATAATGATTAAAAAAGTTTGAACAACAACCTGATGTTTACAAAGAATTCTTACTTAACCAATATTTATATAATTCAAAGCTTCGAGACCTGAAGCCTTGAATTATGAAAAGATTTGTTGATAAAAACTAGAAATCTTATCAATATTTTTCTTAGTCGATCAAAATACACAAGCTTCTAAGCTTGAAGTCTGTAAAAAGTTCAAGAACCAAAAAATCATCATAAATTAATGAACTTGATATATATATATATATATATATATATATATATATATATATATATAAGGAGGGTTCCGCTACATTTCTTATATTGCACGTGAACTCTCCCCCTTAATCTTCACCACACATTATCTCTTCCTACTAAGAAATAATATTGAAATGAAAAGAAAGAGAATGAGTGGAAAATGGATGGTGAAGATTAAGGAGAGAGTTCACGTGCAATATAAGAGATGTAGCGGAACCCTCCTCTCTATCTCTCTCTCTCTCTCTCTCTCTCTCTCTCTATATATATATATATATATATATATATGTGTGTGTGTGTGTGTGTGTGTGTGTGTGTGTGTGTGTGTGTGTGTGTGCGCGCGTGTGTGTGTGAATTGTGAGAATCTGAAGTTCAATAAAAGTAACATAGAAAGTGCATATATATATAATATACATACATATATATAATATATATATGTATGTATGTATGTTAACCACCAAAATGAAAGCAAAATGTTTCATAAAAGTAACATAGAAAGTGCATAAAATGAAAATAATATTCAGAAGAAACCTAAAAAAATTGACTGTATTGAAGGAATTATTTATAAATGTTGAGCATGTAAAAAAGGAAAAATAAAATTGTTGTCTTCTAATTTTAATTTTTTTTAACGATTTTCTAACTATACAGATCAGCAGTGTTGTTAGCATTTGAATTATCAAGATATTAATTCAGACTTGAAGGCAAAACTATAAAATCAGAAACATATATAAATATATTATAATGTACCTTTCCCTTCATAACATTTTTTCCACATAGTTTTGTTAGTAAAGTTTTAGTGAGACATTATACTAATACAGAAGTATCAAATTCCATTTGATGCGGCAAATTATTGACTTACATCGTATTACACTACACTCTTTTTACTTTACTAAAATTTTCCTCATAGGTTTTTCTCTTAGTAAGTGTTTAACGAGACAGTATTGATCCAAAAGTATCAGATTTCATTTGATGCAGCATATTTTCGAAATATGACATATTATATTATACTCTTTCCCTCGTTGACATTTTTCAATTTTTTTCTTGGTAATGTTTTGACGATGCATTATCTTTGTCCTGAATAAAATTGCCTTCATTTCCTTTTTTAATTGCTTCTCATTTTCTAATTGTTTATAACATTCTTTTAGTAAACAAAAACATCATTGAAATCTCCGGTTCTTTCAATCTTATACAAATATTGCTTATTCTTTTAGTAATTACCTGTATATCTGTTCCAGCATACAAAAATGCTAAGCATCCAAGGAAATTTCCAGTTAACATTATGTGTTCTTTAATTTGTAATTCACATCTTCTACGACCAGGATAACAGCAACTGCAATCGTATATTTGCAGAAATTCACGTGATAATCCACCATATAGGTAATCACTCGGATTGAATTAAACTTGGGCTTTTACCTTCTTCTTCTTGTTGTTATATCATTGCAGTTGATCAACGTTGAAATTTTCGCATAATATAAGTACAAATTGGCAAATTGTCATACCAATCAAACTGAAAACACTAAATCTGGAAGTAGCCGTGACTACTTATACCATGAAGTATTGGGTGTTCACCGATTCGGACTACATAAATCACTTATATTTTAGAAAGGTATATTACACAATCTCTCATAAATACAACCAAGCATCGATGAGAAGAACCACAGGAGTTCAAACCTATATAAGCTTTCTTAAATGGAAAAGGATTTATTTCAAAATAGCGCTACCTGTAGTACTTGGGAAAGTTGAAGCAGCTTGATTTTTCCTTCTAGTATGCGATCTAGCAGATGCGGCTGAGATCTTTCTACTTTGTCCCGCCATTGCGAAAGTTTGGCAGTAAGCAAAGTCAAAAGCAGCTCTAACCAACTTAGAAACTGGAATTTTAGCAACAAGCGACTATGGAGCCATCTTTCCCATCTAGGTAGTGCGCTGGCTTTTAGAATACAAAAATAGCGTGTCGCGTTTTTCTTATGCGTTCGCCGAAGACGCAAAAACTAAACTTTAGCAACATGCCCACAGTATAAAACTAGAAACTTTGAGTTCTATTCGTAGCAATTTACGTGGATTTGGGAGAGAAGCGGATAATAATATACATCGAGTGAGTGGGCTCGGTGTTCATTGCTACAGCTAATTATCGAATGTCAACACTTTGGGAGGCACTATAACATAAAATCAATCCCACATTTATACTTCTAGACTAGATGAATTATAAAACATTAAACTCCGATCCTTCGGTAACAATGTTGTAACGATCTGGATTTTTGACCATACACTGATTTGCAAATGTGACTCAAACAAATTCGAAATACATATAAAAGACAAAACACTCCAATCAAAACTAAAAAGTTCTCATATTAGTCAAATCAAAACCATGTAACAATATGAGTGTCATGACATTAGAGATGTTTACGGTAATTCACACCGCATATTCAATGTGTTTGTGAGTGCAGTAGCATAAGAGACGTTACAGAAATTTCCATCTCCTAAGCATCCATTAAACTGGATATTATATAATACAATGCGTTATTATAATGGCGTTTGTCGACGTCTAAAATTGGTCGGTAACATCTGAGGTTCCAAAAATTTGAAACTTTTTGTCCAGAGGGAAAAGTGTGCGAGATGCAGTAACAATGTGCGGGAAAGTAAAGGGCATAGTTGTTATAGTTGTTCCATCCCGTGAGGGGACCACTTTAAAGGCTTTGCTAATTTTATTTTACAATTGAAAAAGTACAATCGAATACATCATTACAAGAGGTTACAATGATTAGTGATATTCGATTAATCCTTGTTGCCGAGCTTCCTTGCTGGTCAGGAGCAGTCGAGGAGCTTCCAAGGTCTGGAGCATGTTGGGAGTTGTCAAGGTCCGGGAGGTGTCAGGTGTTGTCGGAGCCTGAAAAGAGTCAGAAGGGTCCGAGAGTTGTCGGAGTCGGAAGGGTCCGAGAGGTTGTCGGAGTCGCAGGGGTCCGAGAGGTTGTCGGAGTCGGAGGTGAGGAGTCCGAGGTAAGGGGTCCGAGGCGAGGGATCCGAGGTGAGGAATCCGAGGTGAGGGGGCCAAGGTAAGGGAGGCCGAGGTAAGGGATTCGAGCCTTCTTCTTCTTCGTTGGGTGGAAGAAGAGATGTCTTGGTCAACAATGTCCGAGGGACTCGGAAATGTTCAAAGGTAGTGTAAAGGTCCTTGTTAATGTCCGGAAGTGGATGGAAAACGTGTATGCATCGTTCTACAGATCCATGCCATGGGGAATAAGAAGGAGGCCATTAATGGTGCTTGAAAGCTTCAAGAAGCCCAAAAGTGGTTTAATGTCCAGGAGCAAGGTCAAACATTTATGAGTATGCTCATAGGTCTAAGAATATTCGTCTTCTTTCTTGTATGATGAAGGAAGGTGCATATGAGGCCTTGGGAAGAAGATGGAGCCATTAAAGCTTGGAAGAGAGCTTGAACCAACCCCTTTTAAGTTAGAAGTGAGGGGGTATTTATAAGAGTTGGTGGGAAGTGGAGTAGGTGAGATGTGGGGTCCAAACATGGAGATTTTGGATCCTTGGAAGAGCTGCAGAAAAATATCGTATCCCTCTGAGGGATACAAATTTTGTACCCCTCTAGGGGATATGGAATTCGTATCCCTTCTAGGGGATGCGAATTTTGTATCCCTTTGGGGGATACGAAATTCGTATCCCTCTGAGGGATACAGGATATGAAATTTGTATCCCTTCAGGGGGTACGGGATACGAAATTCGTATCCTTCCCGAGGGATACGCGGATGGAAGGCGAGGCTTGCTTGCCCAATTCTGGCGCTGAGCTGATCTAGGTGATACATTTGTTGGTGGAAATCGAATGAATCGGGTAGTGTCAACGTAGGTCGATCACCACCGGCACTGTGGGGCCCCAGACCCTCACCGGCGTTGCGCCCGGGCCTATTGACGGCTCACCTTCGGCTTGGCATGCGGAGCATGGTGATGCGAGGCATGGATGCGAAGTACGGATGCGAGGTGTGGGTGGAGCCAACGATGGATTCTGGAACCGACCGAGTCGTGTTACTCACGCTTTGGTGGTGGTCGGCATGTGTCGGGCGAGTGGTCTTTAATATTGATGAATCTCGCATTCTAGGGACGCGACATTCTGTAAGTGGCCCGACTCGAGTCTTCTAGCGCTGGGACCTTGATTTGCTTGATATGATCACACAGCCCTAAGTACGTTCACTTGATCTGTGACTTGTACTGTTCGAGAGTAGTTTGGCGAGCCATGACGACTATCCTTGCGCGACCCTATCTTGGATTGATTCTTAGCTCTTAAGGATGTTGGCAACGCTTCTGGGGCGTTGAACCATGCGATAGGCTGAGTCGTGTGGGCCTAGACTGCTTCTGGTAAGCGAACCAAAAAGCCTGTTAACAGTTGCCCCTCCCCCCCCCCCCCCCCCAAGTATGTCTTGTGTGAACAGGACATGCTTTGAAATAAGATAGGTATGGCAATGGATGGAAGGATCTCCATGCTATGCTCAGTGATTGGTCGTGACCTTTCTGTTGAGTTGTACGCCAGGGAGTGCGCTGCTTCGGAGCGATTAAGACGCATTGTTGAAACTTGTTGGTGTGAGTTTGGGATTCCAGCATTGTTGAGAGTTTTGGCTCATTTGAATCTTGCTGCTCGAGCTGGAACCTATCTGACGCATCCAATTTCTGTAGATTAAACGTCAGTCGCCAACTGCTGATTGCACCAAAGTGCAAACGGTTCGTTA
Source organism: Allium sativum (assembly GCA_030737875.1). Lineage (NCBI taxonomy): Eukaryota > Viridiplantae > Streptophyta > Magnoliopsida > Asparagales > Amaryllidaceae > Allium > Allium sativum. Next base: position 223,713,616 of record CM060918.1, on the reverse strand, counting down.
TCGGGGCAGAATCGTGTATGCACTCACACATTTGCACGTGGTATTGCGCGATGTATTCTGAGTTGGAATAAGTAATACAAAATTAAATTGTATGTCGTGGGCTAGTGATCGCGCAAGTTAGCTTTCAAAAGTTTACGGATTGGGAATTGATCGCTTGGTGTGCACACTTGAACCATTTGAGCATGTGAGCACTCATTTGGTTAGCGACTCAAGTTGGTCTGATCGGTAAAGATTTTGAAAGCGTGTATGTGCGGTCATTGTCGTGCCTTGGGCGTGCAATCGCGAACAATAGTTATCGAAACGTCGTTGTACTGGAGCTTGATCGTTTGGCATGTTCTAATGAATCACTTGGATTCATAAGCATAAAATCGTTCAGCGATCCAAGCTGGTCCCAACGGTCAAAGTTTCGAGAACTCGCATATGTGAACGTCGCCATAAGGACAATACTTAGTGTATGTCCGACATGCAATTGCGTTAATTTTCCCTTGAAGCAAGGTTGAACCCAAGTGTCAAGTGCATATATTTTGATGGTCGGACATTTGGCGAGTACGCGATTGGTCGTTCAGTCGAGATTGATTTGGTAGTCAGGGTTTCGAAGACAAACGAATGTGACCATGGCTAGGTATATGACCCGGAATTCCGGTTCCGGAATGTATGCTTGGAGCATGCCGATCCCCAATGGCATTTGCTTCCTCTCTTCTCTTCTTCGGGCAGAAATTGGTTTACGGTGTACATGATATAAAATACGGCCTTTGTACCTCGGATGTCTAAGTTGTCTTTGGTTTTTGGGTAAAAGGAAAGGGAGATATGATAAGTGAGAGGGTTTCCGAGATTGACACTCAAAGATATGGAGTGGTGGATTTCGGGAAATGGAGGTAGAAGTTCGGGGAGAAGTCGCCAAGTATGTGCAGATACAGGATTGGCGTGTTGTGGCCTTACGGCGTGGCACTCAAGCAATGGACTTGTTGAACTAACGGCTCGGATGTGCATGTAGGATGTGGACATGTGTTTGAGCTATTAGTTGTTGAGGCTAAAGGTTGTCATCGCGTTCCATGGCATTTTCTTTGTGGAGTCCCGGCACTGACGGAATGTTAGGAACTTCCGGGGGCCTTGGCCTTGGTTCTGGATCGCCTTCTCCGCGAGGTGAATGTGTTTTCAAGACGGTAGCTCCAAGGGCTGCGGTGAATATGATACCAGTGCGAGAACTGAAGGGGGTCCGCCTCCGGTCCTGCAGTGGCCAAGCCGGTGCAACAGTCGGTAGAGGAATGCTTCCGAGCCTGCATACAAGAGGCACATGCAAAGGCTAGGCAGGATGCTAAGGAGCAGGTTGCCGCTGTTGTGGTAAAGGAGAAGGACGATGCCGAGGCAGAGAAGGAAAGGGTCGATGAGGAGGCTAGGAAGAAGAGAGTCGATGACGATGCTAACAAAAGGGACGAGGAGGCCTTTAAGAAAATGCAGGAAGATGCGGACTGGTGTCTCACGAGTCTATCACTCCAGTGAAGAGTAGAGGAGTAAAAGGCAGAAGCGGCTCTGGAAGGACGTGATGCATAACTGGTGGGGACCCGCCTAATGTCGAATATGTATAGAAAAAGAAAAGAGAAAAGAAGAAGGATGAGTAATATCAGTGGTCGTAATATATACAATAGGTATTTTTATGTTGAGTGTTTGATTGTTTATCTTATGCTTTCCAGCGTCTTGTACTTGCACAAGCGTACTTGTTGTTACACTTAACAAATGTGATTGGAGACTCCTCCGTGGGGGTTCCTCCAGTCGAGTGGAGGTTGTGTGTTGGTTCTGCTCTCGTGTCTTCCTTTGGTCAGGAGTCCCGAGTCGCGAGTGGTATTGTTTATACCCCGTCTCGTCGTTAATTCGAGACTCAAGTGGCGGTACCGGCTCCCGTGCTTGGAGTGCCGATACGATGTTTTTGTGTTGATCCCTAGCGTGGGTGGTGTTGCGAACAGCTCCTGTGGTGTTAGGAATTAGATTTCGGGCCATCCTCTTCGCACGGTGGGTTCGCTTCCCAAAAGGTCACTCAGCGGTAGCGAGGAAGATGGTAGTGTCGAGGATGTAGGAATTAGTGAAGAGCTGGTGCCCCCGGGCCTGCCCTTGAGTGGACCCCCGATAGCACTTCAATTCATGCCCCCATTTAACTTGAGGGTTGCTAGAGCTCAGAAGGAGGAAGATTGTTACGAAACGGTGAAGAAGAGGGATCTTTCAAAGGAGAGGGTTCGCTTTCCATTCCATCTTTGCCTCCGATAAAGGAGGCAATGGTGGGAAACGAGCCACGAGCCGACACCAATGAAGATGACCTCAGAGATCCCCACGTCATAGAGGGCGGTTGCAGAACTATTAGAGGACTAGTAACCTCGGGCCTGCTTCCCAGCGTGTCTTCGGTAGTACTCCCCGGCATGCCATGACCGAAGCACCAGATGGAGGAAAATAGCTATGACACAGCAAAGAGGAAGTGTCTTTTGGAGAATAAGACTTGCTTTTCATTCCCATTTTACTTCAGATGAGGGAGGCAAAGGTGGGAATGGGTCATGAACCGATATCTCCGATGACAACTTCAGGGATCACTACATCGTAGAGAACGGTCGTAGGGCTGATGAGCGCCCTCGGGCCTGCTTCCGATATGGCCTCCGGTAGTCTTCATGACGTGCCCCCAGCTAACTGTAGAGTGGTCAGAGCATCAGATGGGGGAAAAAGGCTACGACATAGCGTAGAGGAGGTATCTTTTGGAGAAGAAGGCTTGCTTTCTGTTCCTTTTTGCTATCGATGAGGCAGGAAAAGGTAGGAATGAGTCGCGAGCCAGTATTTTTGATGACAACCTCAGAGACCGTTGCATCGTAGAGAACGGACGTAGGGCTGGTGGAGGACTAGTGGCCCCCGAGCCTGCTTCCAAACAGGTCTCCGGTAGTGCTTCCCGGTGTGCCCCAGTTAACTGGAGGGCGACCGGAGCATTAGATGGAGGGAAATGGCTATGGCACAACGAAGAGGAGGTGTCTTTTGGAGAAGAAATATTTCTTTACGTTTCTTTTTCGCTTCCGATGAGGGAGGCAAAGGTGGGAATGGGTCGCAAACCAGTATCTCCGATGACAACCTAGAGTCCACTGCTCCGTGAAAGTTGTGGTCCTTAGCGCTCAAGTACCATGACTCGGCGTTGCAGTCAGGATTTGGTTGAAACTCTACTCTTGAGTGACTCGAGTCGAGTAGAGTTCGAGGGCGTCATTGGTTCGTCAAGTGTTTCCTGGATCTAGATCCTTTGGGTCGGATGGAGCAAAACGAATGGCCGACGTTGCACCTATTCAACAGGTGAACTGACCCCAAGTCCGGAGACTTAGGAATAGGTTTATTCATGCTCGGTCTCGTCATTGATTCAAGGTTCAAGTCAGGGGACCGGTTCCCCAGGTCTGAGATGTCGATCCAATGTAGTGCGCTCGTGTATGTGAATCAGTTGTAATCGTTGATTACAAGTCGAACATAAGCCATCTGGCGAAGTTACAACGCTTGATATTTGGTGACAACTAAATAAATAATAAAGGCGACCTACACGAGGTGAGTCATGAGGCATGGCTGCTCATTGTCGTTGCTGTGACGGCCCGCCCCGCGCCAACCGACATTTACTCCAAAAGTGCGCTGTACACATGTCCAGTTAGCACGGAACGGGTCGTTAGAAGGAAAAAGGAAGAAGGAAATGAACATGCAAGGAACCTGTAGAATGTCTCACAGCGCATAGAACAAACTATAATAATAACATACTTGACATAAAACAGGAGAGACAGTGCATAAGCTGAAAATCAGAATTAAACATCATAGCAGCAGAAATTTAGAATACAGCTTATTATAACTTTCAAACTGTCTCAAAACAAAACAAGATAAAGGAGGTACACTACTAATGCCCAAGTAGCGACCACCAACGACACAGGGAGAATGTGTATATATATATATAATATGTGGAAGCCTCCTGCCCGCCTCCGAGTCAGCTACTCGCACATCACCAGCTAACCTGTCTCTAGTCTGCTCGTGTGAGCACCCAGAGTAATAAGAGGAGACATAAAACTCTGGGTCAGACATAAAGCCTGGTATGAGCGATAAGCATCTAAAGTGAACAATAACAGGTAGACTAAAACATACCTGAATCTGGACCTGCAACCAAAGAGTTAGCACTACATATTGTACAACACTCTAAGGTATCATATCAAACAGTGTAAAGATACGGAGGTGGGGGAGATGTGTATGTCATAATGATGGTAAACAATCAAGCATAGCATCCATCCTCACATCTCTCACTCAGTGCGTAAAGCATACGATATTCACTACTTCGATCACCCAACATTCCTTGCTACGATCACTTTGCCCCATGAAGTCATAAATGACTTCACTGCATTGATAACGTAGCCACTAATTCCTCGCTATGTCCACTTGCCCCATGGAGTTATTCACCCCATCTGCGCTGGCTCATAGCCTTACTAATCCTTACTATGTCCACTTGCCCCATGGAGTTATTCACCCCATCTGCGCTGGCTCATAGTCTTACTACGCATCACCTTGCCCCTCAGGTCATAATGACCCTACTGCACTGATAACGTAGTCTTGCTACCATCACTTTGTCCCTCAGGTCGTAATGACCCTACTGCACTGATAAGTAGCCATCATCCATTCTTAGTGGTGAATCGAAGTTATGAACGTCGACAACTCCTTAGCACACGTCCCGCAGCAAAGTCCAACCGTGAAGTGAACTCATTGGTTCCCAACTGGTTCCGGGGTCCTGAGCTCTAACTTCCATTTGGACTACCTTTGCATCTCGGGTTATTGGTCATCACAATCGAATCGGATCGGATCAGCCTTCACATTCTTCATCGGATCGGATCAGCTTAGTTCGGATCGCCAACACCCCATGCGGATCGAATCGTGTTCCTACAGCGCGCGGCTCCTTCTCCTGGCTCGGATCGGCGTCACCATTTCGGATCGGATCGGGGTCACCCATTCGGATCGGGTCGGGGTTCCTCCTTCAAGTCAGTTCGTGCTTTCCCCGCTGGTCGGATCGGGTCGGGTGCAACTTCCCAGATGGTCAGCTCGTGAACTTCTGAAATGGATCGGTTCGTGCTCCTCCCTTCGGATCGTTGCGCCTCATCAAATCTGGATCGGATCGTGGAGAGGATTCGCGATCGGGGGTGAACATTAGGATCGCTGTCTTCGGATCGGATCGTGGCATATGTCCACGATCGGTTCGGGTCGGGAAGTCCGATCCGATCCCACTTGCAACTTCCTTCAGTCCTTCCAGCAAGCAGTTTACGCCATTCGACGGCGTTTTTGACCAAACTAACACTTCTAAACAATCACAAAGCATACCATACAGTCATAGCAACATGTAGTGTCGATCCCAAACATCAAAACATAAATCATAGCATATAAAATGGATCAAACATACCTAAAATCCCAAATTTCCCCTTTAGCATACTTTGGTGAAACTAATGATAGGATTAGCAAATCTTAACCAAATTAACCCAAATTCATATCAGAGGCCTAAAACATCATTCCGAATTTTATAAATATTTTTCCAGAATTTTATCATGTTTAAATTCGCTAATTAACACTAATCACTCCTAATTAGCCATAATTAGTGCAAAACTAAGCAAATCACTCACCTTAGCCACAAAATAAACTAAGATCTGAAATGATTCTCTGATTTGATGCGAATTTCAATACCAACAGCAGCTCCTTTGTTGATTTGGTGAAGATCCTTCTTGATTAGGGGTTGCTAAGCCAAATCCTTAACCTAAAGGTGATTTGGAGGTGATTTAGAGGTTGGAGGCCATTTTTAGGGTTCCTTGGTGATAAGTGGAGGCTAGAAAACTGAAATGGAATGATTTTCCATCTCATTTCAGCCCTCCCATAACCCTAATCCCGAAATGAGTTATGGGCCTACTCACTAATCACCCGATTTGGCCCGGTTAAGCAGTTTTTCACCCTCCAAATCTTGTTTCAGCCATATCTCCCAAACGGTAAGTCCGTTTGGCTAATGTGATCACTCTACGGAAAGAGAAACCATCAAACAAATCAAATGGAAGTGGTTTCAGGTCAAAATTCCTTTCCAATCAAAAGTTATGGCCAAAACAGTACTAACTAGGGGCAAAATGGTCATTTAAAAATCGACAAAAATCATAAGCATGGGATATGACTCTAATAAATGTTTCCCAAAGTTACATGACCATACGACTTCACATGGGAAAGAAATAAAAATTCTACGATCCTATGATGTGTAGAATACGGGTCATTACATTCTCCCCCCTTGAGAAATTTCGCCCCCGAAATTACCTAATCCAAACATACACAAAGGTTCCCGCATGCCTATCAATCATAAAACAACAATCAAACATGCAAACAAGCAAAGTAAGTCTATCCTAGCATGCGGAAAACTAAATTACAAAGTAAATCTTACCAGGCAAAGAGTTCTGGATAAGCCTTCCTAATGCTCTCCTCTGTCTCCCAAGTACAATCATTCTCGTTCTCGCCCCACTGAACTTTGACTAGCTTCACCGCCTTCCTTCGAAGTTGCTTCGTATCATACCCCACAATACGAATCGGCTTGCGGTTCCCAACCACCTTGGGTTCTACTTCGAAGTCCTCTAACTGATCAGGTGAAATAGTCACATCTGAGTCGTGAACGAACTTCCTCAACTGGGAAACATGAAATACATTATGAACTCCCGCCATTTTCTCTGGTAAGCCAACTCTATATGCCAAATTCCCGACTAGTTCAAGAACAGGGAATGGGCCAACAAATCTTGGTGCCAACTTGCCTCTCCTACCAAATCGTATCACGCTTTTCAACGGAGAGATCTTGACAAACACCAAGTCACCCACGGAGAATTTCAAGTCCCTTCTCCTCTTATCGGCATAACTCTTCTGCCTATCTTGAGCAGCTTTCATTCGTTGTTGAATGATCTTAATCTTATCCGATGTTTCTCTCACCACATCTGGTCCAAGCACAAACTTCTCGCCGGTCTCTATCCAACATGATGGTGAGTTGCACGGTCTTCCGTACAAAGCTTCATATGGAGCCATACCGATACTGGATTGGTGGCTATTATTATATGCAAACTCTACTAGATGCAAATGATCATCCCATGATCCACCAAAATCCAATATACAAGCTCTCAAGAGATCTTCCAATATACGATTCACCCTCTCCGTCTGACCATCGGTCTGAGGATGATATGCGGTACTGAGATGTAATCCTGACCCTAGAGCCTCTTGTAAGCTCTTCCAAAACCCACTAGTGAACAACGGGTCTCGGTCACTCACAATACTTTTGGGTACTCCATGAAATCTCACTACCCACTTCATATACAATTCTGCCAACTTGGCTGCCGTCCTGGTCGATTTGACTGGTATAAATCTTGCGCTTTTAGTCAATCGATCCACAATTACCCAAATGCTATCATATCCCGATCTAGTCCTTGGTAAGCCATCGATGAAATCCATCGAAACTTGCTCCCATTTCCATTCGGGAATTTCTAATGGTTGCAACAACCCACTAGGCTTCTTTTGCTCGGCTTTAACTAGCTGGCAATTCATGCATTTGGATATAAACTTCCCAACGTCTCTTTTCATCCCTTCCCAGTAGTAAGTCTGTCTCATGCCTCGATACATCTTATTACCACCGGGATGTATAGTCAGTTTTGAGTGATGACATTCTCTAAGCACTTCATCTCTCAAACCATTCACGTTGGGCACAACTAGTCTTCCATTCTTTCGAAGCCATCCATCTTGATCAAGCCCATACACATTCACCTCCTCACCAATACCCATCTCTAACTTGGAGATGATTTCTAATAGATTAGGGTCGTCCCTCTGGCTAGAACCAATCCGCTCTATCAAAGTGGGTCTGATCGTCAAACTAGCTAGCATAACTGGATCCAACTCGCACCTTGGTCTGAAATCAAAACCCGCGATATACTCCAGTTGCTTCCATTCAAGAAACATTGCCCCTAAGCTGGCATGTCTCCTACTCAAGGCATCGGCTACCGCATTACCCTTCCCAGGTGTATACGCGATATCAAAATCATACGAAGCCAAGAATTCCAACCATCTCTGCTGACGAAGATTCAGATCTTTCTGGGAGAAGAGATACTTCAACGATTTGTGATCAGTAAACAACTCAAATCTTTCTCCCAAGAGATAGTGTCTCCACATCTTCAGCGCAAATACAATCGCTGCCAATTCCAAATCATGGGTAGGATACTTCTTCTCATGCGGCTTTAGCTGTCGACTAGCATAAGCTACAACCCTACCTCCTTGCATCAATACTGCACCTAGTCCGGTACCACAAGCATCCGTGTATACCGTCATCTCTTCATTCCCTTTAGGAATGACTAACACTGGCGCACGCGTCAACTTCTCTTTTAGACTCTTGAAGGCATCCTCACACACTCCGTCCCAGACGAAGGACTGATTCTTCTTAGTCAACTGAGTCAACGGTGCTGCTATCTTGGAGAAGTCTTGGATAAACTTACGATAATATCCAGCTAATCCCAAGAAACTTCTTACATCTGTAGCATTCTTGGGCGTAGGCCAATCCTGTACCGTAGCCACCTTCGCAGGGTCCACGGCAATACCACTCTCGGAAACAACATGACCCAAGAATCTTACTTCCTTTCTCCAAAAATGACACTTAGAGAATTTCGCTTTCAATTGGTGTTTCCTCAACACCTCCATCACTATCCTCAAGTGTCCCTTGTGTTCCTCCTCTGTCCCTGAATAAACAAGGATATCATCCACGAACACAAGAACAAACTTATTCAACTGATCTCTGAATAGTCGATTCATAAGATCCACAAAATAGGCTGGTGCATTGGTCAACCCAAATGGCATGACCAACCACTCATAAAATCCAGACGGCGTCCTAAATGCCGTTTTCGGAACACTCTCATCTGCTACTCGAAGCTGATGAAATCCTGTCGCGAGGCCCAACTGGGAGAACACTCTAGCTCCTTCCAACTGATCAAACAAATCATCTATCCACGGTAGAGGATACTTATTCTTCCTCGTCACCTTATTCAACTCGCGATAGTCCACACACAAACGAAGGGAACCATCTGCCTTAGTGGCAAATACAACTGGTGCTCCCCACTCGGAGACACTCCTTCTAATCAATCCCTTCCTCAAAAGATTGCTGACTTGCACCCCGAGCTCTCTCTGCTCCTTTGGTGCCATATGACGAAGTGGCATCACTATAGGTCTGGCATCTTTCACTAAATCAATACGGAACTCAATCTCTCGGTGTGGTGGAAGCCCGGTCACCTCCTCGAAGACGTCCGGATACTGGCCGACCACGGGCACATCTGACAACTCATCCTGCGGGATGTCGAGGGAATTTACAAAACTAGCCATAACCCCATCACTAGGTAGGCTACCAAACACTACCCTCCGCCCATCATCCGCCCTCACTGTCATCAAAAAGCCCTCACAGTCTACCACCACCCCGTATCTTTGGAGCCAATCGACTCCCAATATAATGCCATACCCAGTAAAGCCCAAAACAAAGCAATCACATACAAACATACATCCATGACTCGATAAGACCAAATTCCTGCAAATCATACTAAGGCTAGTCGAACCACCAATCGGGTTCGTCACAACTAATGGTCTATCGACTATCTCGGGTTCCAGTCCCAACCTATCTACCAGGTCACTAGATATGAAGGAACGGGAAGCCCCAGTATTAAACAAAACTCGAACTGGTATATCATAAATAGAAAGCATACCTTGAATAACAACATTCTTTCCTTTCTCCACCGCAGTTGGGGCATTCGACGAAGAAGGAATAGCATCAAGAGCATATGCTTTCACAATCTGCTTCTCCTTAAGAGGTTGCGGACACTTGTCCTTGAAATGTCCCACTTGACCACAGTTGAAGCACTTCTTATCCGCTGGCTTGGCCCGACAATCTTTAGCATAATGGCCTTTCTTTCCACAGCTGAAGCACTCAACATCCTTCTTGCTCTTTTTCTGGCCACCTTTAGATTGGTCCTGCCTCCTCTTATTCTGAGAGCTATTCTTGCCTCCACCGCCTGCTTGCGGCTTTGGCCCTTCTGCAGATGCAGCCTCAGTCTTTGACTTAGGGTAAAGACTCTCTGACCTCGAAGCTTTCCCCACAATTGATTCAAAAGTCTCATCGATGTGGTTAATGAGCCTCTCCCCCAAGTACCCATCCAGACCAGTAATGAACTTCTCATTCTTCTTTTCAGGAGTATCGATAAGAGACAGTCCATTCTTCGACAAAGTGTCGAACTCAGCAATATAATCAGAAACTGCCCTCCCATTCTGCTTGAGTTCCAAGAACCTCTTGAACAACACTGACTTCTGGGCAGCTGGAATAAACTTCTCGCTAAAGCGAGCCTTGAACTGATCCCAAGTAACTTGGTCCTCTGGAGTAGCTGTTCTGATAGCATTCCACCAATTCATCGCTCGCCCTTGCAGCTGACGAGACGCTAGCCTTCTCTTCATCGCATCCTCGAGACCCAAGTCATCAAAGATACGATCACAGCTATCCATCCAATCTTGAACATCTGTGGCCGACTCCGTTCCGTGGAACGGCTTCCCACCAAGATTAGTGTAATCTTTGCACAACTTGGCGAAATCGACCCTAGACGCCTGCACTACTGGGCCAACACCAACTCCGGGATTGGGAATTGCCCCTTGCACTTCTCTGAGCATGTCTCTCATGAGGTTAGTAAACATAGCCCTCATGTCAGCGACATTCCCTTGGTTGGTCCCTCTACCAGCACCCCTCGTCTCTCGGCTCATCGTTAATCTGTAAAAAGGGAAACGATTAACGACCCCACAGTGGTGCTAGTGCAGTGCGACTTCATCTTTATACTACTAATAGTATATACATACATAGTTTTTGAAAACCAAAGTAATCACAAATATGCGCTCTCATATACGTAGTATCTCTCCCTAGTGTCTTTCCCTAGGTTAACTACGCAACCAAGAGCTCTGATACCAAGTGTGACGGCCCGCCCCGCGCCAACCGACATTTACTCCAAAAGTGCGCTGTACACATGTCCAGTTAGCACGGAACGGGTTGTTAGAAGGAAAAAGGAAGAAGGAAATGAACATGCAAGGAACCTGTAGAATGTCTCAATGCGCATAGAACAAACTATAATAATAACATACTTGACATAAAACAGGAGAGACAGCGCATAAGCTGAAAATCAGAATTAAACATCATAGCAGCAGAAATTCAGAATACAGCTTATTACAACTTTCAAATTGTCTCAAAACAAAACAAGATAAAGGAGGTACACTACTAATGCCCAAGTAGCGACCACCAACGACACAGGGAGAATGTGTATATATATAATACGTGGAAGCCTCCTGCCCGCCTCCGAGTCAGCTACTCGCACATCACCCGCTAACCTGTCTCTAGTCTGCTCGTGTGAGCACCCAGAGTAATAAGAGGAGACATAAAACTCTGGGTCAGACATAAAGCCTGGTATGAGCGATAAGCATCTAAAGTGAACAATAACAGGTAGACTAAAACATACCTGAATCTGGACCTGCAACCAAAGAGTTAGCACTACATACTGTACAACACTCTAAGGTATTATATCAAATAGTGTAAAGATACGGAGGTGGGGGAGATGTGTATGTCATAATGATGGTAAACAATCAAGCATAGCATCCATCCTCACATCTCTCACTCAGTGCGTAAAGCATACGATATTCACCACTTCGATCACCCAACATTCCTTGCTACGATCACTTTGCCCCATGAAGTCATAAATGGCTTCACTGCACTGATAACGTAGCCACTAATTCCTCGCTATGTCCACTTGCCCCATGGAGTTATTCACCCCATCTGCGCTGGCTCATAGCCTTACTAATCCTTACTATGTCCACTTGCCCCATGGAGTTATTCACCCCATCTGCGCTAGCTCATAGTCTTACTACGCATCACCTTGCCCCTTAGGTCATAATGACCCTACTGCATTGATAATGTAGTCTTGCTACCATCACTTTGCCCCTCAGGTCGTAATGACCCTACTGCACTGATAAGTAGCCATCATCCATTCTTAGTGGTGAATCGAAGTTATGAACGTCGACAACTCCTTAGCACACGTCCCGCAGCAAAGTCCAACCGTGAAGTGAACTCATTGGTTCCCAACTGGTTCCGGGGTCCTGAGCTCTAACTTCCATTTGGACTACCTTTGCATCTCGGGTTATTGGTCATCACAATCGAATTGGATCGGATCAGCCTTCACATTCTTCATCGGATCGGATCGGCTTAGTTCGGATCGCCAACACCCCATGCGGATCGAATCGTGTTCCTACAGCGCGCGACTCCTCCTGGCTCGGATCGGCGTCACCATTTTGGATCGGATCGGGGTCACCCATTCGGATCGGGTCGGGGTTCCTCGTTCAAGTCAGTTCGTGCTTTCCCCGCTGGTCGGATCGGGTCGGGTGCAACTTCCCAGATGGTCAGCTCGTGAACTTCTGAAATGGATCGGTTCGTGCTCCTCCCTTCGGATCGTTGCGCCTCATCAAATCTGGATCGGATCGTGGAGAGGATTCACGATCGGGGGTGAACATGCGGATCGCTGTCTTCGGATCGGATCGTGGCATATGTCCACGATCGGTTCGGGTCGGGAAGTCTGATCCGATCCCACTTGCAACTTCCTGCAGTCCTTCCAGCAAGCAGTTTACGCCATTCGACGGCGTTTTTGACCAAACTAACACTTCTAAACAATCACAAAGCATACCATACAGTCATAGCAACATGTAGTGTCGATCCCAAACATAAAAACATAAATCATAGCATATAAAATAGATCAAACATACCCAAAATCCCAAATTTCCCCTTTAGCATACTTAGGTGAAACTAATGATAGGATTAGCAAATCTTAACCAAATTAACCCAAATTCATATCAGAGGCCTAAAACATCATTCCGAATTTTATAAATATTTTTCCAGAATTTTATCATGTTTAAATTCGCTAATTAACACTAATCACTCCTAATTAGCCATAATTAGTGCAAAACTAAGCAAATCACTCACCTTAGCCACAAAATAAACTAAGATCTGAAATGATTCTCTGATTTGATGCGAATTTCAATACCAACAGCAGCTCCTTTGTTGATTTGGTGAAGATCCTTCTTGATTAGGGGTTGCTAAGCCAAATCCTTAACCTAAAGGTGATTTGGAGGTGATTTAGAGGTTGGAGGCCATTTTTAGGGTTCTTTGGTGATAAGTGGAGGCTAGAAAACTGAAATGGAATGATTTTCCATCTCATTTCAGCCCTCCCATAACCCTAATCCCGAAATGGGTTATGGGCCTACTCACTAATCACCCGATTTGGCCCGGTTAAGCAGTTTTTCACCCTCCAAATCTTGTTTCAGCCATCCAAACGGTAAGTCCGTTTGGCTAATGTGACCACTCTACGGAAAGAGAAACCATCAAACGAATCAAATGGAAGTGGTTTCAGGTCAAAATTCCTTTCCAATCAAAAGTTATGGACAAAACAGTACTAACTAGGGGCAAAATGGTCATTTAAAAATCGACAAAAATCATAAGCATGGGATATGACTCTAATAAATGTTTCCCAAAGTTACATGACCATACGACTTCACATGGGAAAGAAATAAATATTCTACGATCCTATGATGTGTAGAATACGGGTCATTACAGTTGCGGTCTTGACGAGCTGAGGAGACGATCTTGAGTGATCCAGTTGCCGGCCGAGATCCTGCTTAGTTGGAATCTTTGATAAGAGTTGAGTGGCTTGGAGATCCCATGTGGTGGACCCTGTCGGTACTATTAGAGGTGACTCTTGCAGATAAGTTTCTCGATGTTGTCCTACAGGTCACGACACCAGTTTGTGTCGCGTCCGTGGACGCCGTGGAATCAAGAATGTTCCACAGAGTTCCTCGGTGCGCTTGTCGGACCTTTAGGCCTTGGCCTTTTATGGGGCAGGATATTGCAAGTTGCAAGATAGATGTTCTCGGGGTGTCCTTGATAGGAGTGTAGTAGCGGAAGGATGGAAGTCGAGGACACTTCCTCTTATTGTAGTGAATGCCTCTGATGTTGCCAGTGTGAGCAAGATTGCGCAGAGCGATCGGATTAGAGTCGTTGGAGCTCTGGGCTTCGCCTCGAGGCAAGATGTTGAGGTGAGAAGCTCTATTCTTGTATGCTAACTCTCGGCATATGAAGTAGCTGGCATTCTCATAGAAGATCAAAGGAATTTTCAGTTACGTTCGATCGATCCATGCTCTAAACTCAGAATCAGGTGGTATGCCCTTTGCAAGCTGGACGAGCATGGTTCGAGGGGTAGGTTCCTCGATTCCGGCCAAGGCGATGTTGAATCTTTTGAAGTAGCTTTTGACAGTTTCACTGGTGCCTTAGTTAATATTTGATACAGAGAGGATGTCTTTGGGCATTGCGACGTGCATCATGGACTGCGTGACCAAACTCCTAGCAAGTTGGTCAAAAGTTGAGATGGTTCCCAACGGGAGTCGAGAGAACCATGATAGATCCACGTCTTGGATAAGGACGAGGAATCACTAGCACTTTACGACATCGGTAGCGTGTGATGAACTCATGCGCCATTTGTGGTGGTTAATGAAGTTCCAAGGATCATAGTTCCTTTAGTAAGAAGTGAGTTTTGGCATGTCGAAGTGCTTGCGCCATTCGGTATTAAGGATAATTGAAATAAATGGGTTACTCCTCGTATTGGTTTCCCAGATGTCGTTAGCGTGCCCCGCGACTCCCTCACAATCCTATGGATCATGTCGGTGGGAATCGGAAGTTGGGTTCCTGCCGTAGTATGGCGGTTGTGATCTAATTGAGGAGTTTGGAGCCTAAGGCATCCTTTCGAAGGAAGGTCTTCGTCATTCTGTGAGTCTCCAACCTCGATTGCACGATTCGGTGGAGGTTGGTTGATGTGAACTTGGACCCAGTTGGATGCTAGAAGTGTAGGCGACAAGTCCGGACTCGTGGCAGTTTGAGTTTTCCCAGTGGAGGCTCGAGTGCTATTCCCTTGGTCGAGATTAGCTTCAAGTCGGGAATGGTCGGGATGACGTGTTCCATCTCTAATGGTGATCCTGACATTGCCGAGATTAGCAGTCCTTCGTGCGGTCATAGAACGCCATCTGTGGCATGTTGAAGCGCTGGGGCCACTCGGCTTTGTGCACGATGCTAGTGAGAGATTACGCCACGAGTTGGTTTCCCACGAGTCATTGGCGTTCCCTCGCATATCTCCTATGATCCTCGAACCGTGTCGGGGAGATATGTTGGATGGGGATCTTCTGGTGGAATCCAAGGGTTTTGGCGAACTTTGTGAGTTCTATTCCGTGGGCATCTTCTGTGATGCACATCAGGATCGTGCTCTTTCGTGTCGTTGACATCGATGACTTGGTTTTGGTGCGGCTGGTGAGGTCGAGCGGGTTGGTATGCATCCTAATCCGAAGTAACTTGGGTCGGCTAGGTTGCCGAAAGCGTAGGCCCCAGGTTCTGAGCAGCGACACTTGGGTTCTGTTGAGGAGGGGGTCGATTACTCGGACACGGGTCGTCATATATAATCAACCGAGAGCGGTTTCGGTATTATGCTCCCTATTGTAAGTGACGGTGGTTCGATCACCATTTCCATTGCTATTAGTATGAGCGTTGGAGCGGACGATGACGTTATTAATGAGGCTGAACCTTCTTCTTTGACGTGACCCCTAAATTTGGAAGGAGAATTTTCCGGTATGGTATGCCGCGAGCAGGCGTTGTTCTGAGCGAGTTAAAGTCGAGCGACGATGTGATGACTTTCTTGAAGTTGGTGCATAAGGTCGATGTTATTCTTTAATGCCTGGTTGAGTTCGAGAGTTGTATACTCATACTTCTTATCAAGCGCGTGAATCTGCGCTTGAGTCATAGGAGCTTCGGGGTCCACAGGTGGAAGGAGATCCGTTTCGGTCGGGTTCTCTACCACTTAGGGCTGCTGAGGAGTACCGGCGTCAATTGCGGCAGACTGGAGGAGCGTTTGATTCTTTGGTAGCTTAGCCATCGTAAACGGACTCGGCTACAGGTTATAAAAGGAACCCAAAGCATGTCGAAGTCGAGATGGGAATTTGCAAAAAAGAGACAAATCTGAGCTCTCTTAATGATGCGCTCCTACTTGTCGTGAAATGGGCGATGTCTCATTGAGCGTTTTGTTGGACTAACTTCCTGTTTTGCCTAACTTGGGATTCGAGCCATTGCTCAGTTTATCCCAATCTCTGGTTAAACGCGAGAAGCTATACTTGAGTTACTAAGGCCTCGGGGGCCATAGGTAATGCCACATCAATAGTGGCTAAGATGTCAAAAAGAGGTCGCCGATGGACCAGAGTGCCTTGATTATCGTTAGATGGTCCGCCAATGATAGATTTTCCCTTGCTCGCCATTGTCGAGAAGTTTGCTCGGTGGACAAGATGGAATCCGAGTAGCACAAACAAACCTGTAGTCGAGAATTGGTTGGAAAAGTCGGCTTCATCGAGTTTGAACGAAGGTATTGGTTAATGGAGGTGGAGTACCCAAGTCTGCCTGAAGGCGGAGAATGTCGTGTTGGGTGTATTGCTGAAGCTGTTGTGTTAATCCGATATTCTGGTGGATTTTGTCAATAAGGCATCGTCGATTCTCACCCGACTTTCTTAATGTTTCACTGAATTGGGCTCGATCAACGAATGCATATAGATTGAAGCAGTAAGGTTGGTCAGAGCTTCAGTGAGTCAAGGTTGAGGAGAAAACTCTGAATCAGGATTGATAGTGGAAGGTCCGGCCATGGGGTTCTTTCCTTTGTTCACCATTGTCGATAGGCTTGGTCGGTAAGTCTGAGAAAACTTAAGCAACCTCCCAACTCTTGGTGACTAAGTATAAGAAAATGTGAGGTTTCAATTTCTCAAACGAAGTGACTTAAAATCGACCATAGATGCGCGCTTTTCGCACCCTTCTCAGTGTAAGCACCAAATTGTTGATGTCTAAAATTGGTCGGTAACATCCAGATTTCCAAAAATTTGAAACTTTTTATCTAGAGCGGAAAAGTTTGTGAGATGCAGTAATAATGTGCGGAAAAGTAAAGGGCACAGTCATTTATAGTGGTTCGGTCCCGTGAGGGGCCTATCCTATGTCCACTTTGAGGGCTTTGCAAATTTTATTTCACTATTGAAAAAGTACAATCGAATACATCGCTACAAGAGGTTAAAATGATTAGCGATATTCGATTAATCCTTATTGCCGAGCTTCCTTGTTGGTCGGGAGCAGTCAAGGAGCTTTCGAGGTCTGGAGAATGTCGGGAGTTGTCGAGGTCCGAGAGGTGTTAGGAGTTGTCGGAACCCGGAAGGAGTCAGAAGGGTCCGAGAATTGTCGAAGTCGGAAGGATCTGAGAGCTTGTCGAAGTCGGAGGGGTCCGAGAGGTTATCGGAGGTGAGGAGTCCGAGGTAAGGGGTCCGAGGTGAGGTATCTGAAGCGAGGGGGACGAGGTGAGGAGGCCGAGGTGCGGGATCCGAGGCCATCTTCTTCGTTGGGTGAAAGAAGAGATGTCTTGGTCAACAATGTCCGAGGGACTCGGAAATGTTCAAAGGTAGTGTAAAGGTCCTTGTTAATGTCCGGATGTGGATGGAAAACGTGTATGCAACGTTCTAGTGATCCATGCCATGTCCAATGGCCATGGGGAAGAAGATGGAGGCCATTAATGGTGCTTGAAAGCTTTAAGAACGCCAAAGGTGGTTTAACGTCTAGAGGCATGGTCAAACCTTTATGAGTATGCTCATGGGTCCAAGCATATTCATCTTCTTCCCTGCACTATGAAGGAAGGTGCCTAGGAGACCTTGGGAAGAAGATGGAAGCCATTAAAGCTTGGGAAAGTGCTTGAACCAACCCCTTTTAAGTTGGAAGTGAGGGGGTATTTATAGGAGTTGGTGGGAAGTGGGGTAGGTGATACGAATTATGTACCCCTCGAGGGGATACAGAATTCCTATCCCCCCTGGGGGATACGAAATTTGTATCCTTCTGAGGGTTACGAAAATTGTATCCTTTCTGAGAGATAAAAATTTTGTATCCCTCCAGGGCATAGGAATTTCGTATCCCTCTTGGGGGATGCATGATACGAATTTTGTATCCCTATGGGAGATGCGAAATATGTATCCTTCTGGATGGATACGAATTTTGTATCCCCCTAGGGGATACGAATTTCATATCCCTTCAAGCGAATACGGGATACAAATTTTGTATCCCCTTAGGGGATACGAAATTCATATCCTTAGGGGATACAAATTTCGTATCCCCTTAGGGGATACGAAATTCATATCCTTCCTTAGGGATACGAGGATGGAAGGCCAGGCTTGCTTGTCCAATTCTGGCGCTGAGCTGATCCGGTGATTCTGGATGATACACTTATTAGGGGAAATTGAGTGAGTCTGGTGGTGCCCACTTAGGTCGATCGCCACCAGGACTTTGGGACCTCGGACACCCACCGGCGCTACGCCTGGACCCATTGACGGCTCACCTTCGGCTCGGCGTGCAGAACACGGTGATTCGAGGCATAGATGTGAAGCATGGATGCGAAGCACGGATGCAAAACGCGAATGCGAGGTGTGGCTGGAGCCGAGGATGGATTCTGGAACCGACCGAGTCGTGTTGCGCACATTTTGGAGGTGGTCGGCATGCGCCGGGAGAGTGGTCTTTAATATTGATGAATCTCGCATTCGAGGGATGCAAAATTCTGCAAGTGACCCGACTCGAGTCTTCTGGTGCTAGGACCTTGATTTGCCTGATACGATCACATAGCGCTGAATGTGTTCACTTGATCCGTGACTTGTAGTGTTCGAGAGTAGTTTGACGAGCCGTGACGACTATACTTGCGCGACCCCATCTTGGCTTGATTCTTAAGGATGTTGGCAACGCTTCTGGGCCATTGAACCACGTCGATGGGCTGAATCATGTGGGCATAGAATAATCTGGTAACCGGACCAAAAAGCTGGTTAACAGTGTCTATGGTTAAATATACTATTGAAAACAACGTAAGCGGGACTACATTTTTACCCTTACACTGTTTATACACTGTCGTAAACATTGCATATAAAACACATGTTCAACGATCGGCGGATAAGGATGCGTCGATATACGCCAATGTTAAATCAAAATCGTCGGGTGCTCAATCAGGATAATATGACATGGCGCGAGGTCAATATACTGGGTTGGAATCTACCAGTTACACGCTCAGACTGGTGGTAATGGATAGCCGTAGCTACCACCCACCTCGGAACAATACTGCCAAATTAAGGATGCGCATCAAATCAAATCTACCCGAGAAACTATAGTAATAAAGGAAAATGTGATGCCGATAGAGGTAGCTAACTCACTTGGTCACTGTATAGCTCTTGTTTTAATCATTTTAATTATGACCCGAAGGTCAAGGATATCCATCATCCTTCTCTTACTCCATTCCAATAGCATTCGCCAAACCAAACAACTTCATTCTGGATTCTCCACTACATGCTGAAAAATGCGTGTACGTGCTAATATAGTACACATGGATCGTGTAATATGGTGCAAAAACACAAAAATATGAAATAATAGCTAATCACATATATATATACAAAACAGTAGATGCAGTAAACTATAAAAATCACACCAGGGATTTTTATACTGGTTTGGAGCCCCGTCCTATGTCCAGTCCCAGACTTCTATTTGGATTTTCACTAACAACCACCTCACTTCACCCGGAGGAACAAGTATACAACACCCGAGGAGACGAACGGGATTTCACGCCTCTAACAACATTGAGGACTTCAATACATGCCTCTTACAACACTGAGGACTTCAACTAAGATGAATATACTTTGTCGTTGACAGTATGTGTTCTTGATAACACGATTTTGTCACTTGTAGTACAAACTTCCTATAACCTTATCCTCAAATAATATATTTGTGTATATGAAGATTTGGAAGTTGATA
The DNA here is from genome assembly GCA_030737875.1 of Allium sativum. Lineage (NCBI taxonomy): Eukaryota > Viridiplantae > Streptophyta > Magnoliopsida > Asparagales > Amaryllidaceae > Allium > Allium sativum. Next base: position 223,693,635 of record CM060918.1, on the reverse strand, counting down.
TCGTATTGAATCAAAAGAATGTTAAATAGATTCTAGGATTCAAACGATATATGATAGAATATGAGCAATTTGAGTGCTTGAGAGTTCAAGATTGAAATCAAGAGAATAGAGATTAGATTGATAGAATCAGTGATTTGGAATGATGATTTCATGATGTTTATATAGAGGATAAACAGTTGTAACCCTTTGTGAAAAGTTACAAACAATGGCCATGATTGTTGGTGAAGAGAAAGAGAAGTATCCTTTAATGAAAGAAGGTGTCTCTTCGAAAAGTTGCTATCTAGAAGAAAATGATTGACAGGTATAAAAGGACCAATAGACAGGAATTTGAATATATATATATATGTATATACTTTATGTACCCTTGTGCATGTTATCTGTGCATTCTAGACTGAAACGATCGACCGGTTTTGCCTAGATTGCACAGTTAATGTGCACTCATATATTCTTGTATATATATTCAAAGATTGGAGGTGTGAGATTATTTGAGGATAGACTTTAAGATAAATAACACTACTAACATACCAAATAATCAACCTCTAATGTATAATACCAATGAATATCTTCTTTTTGTCGATCACGGTGTATCTCTTTGTCAGAAATCAAAACTCTATGAAAATCTTGACTCAACATTCTCCCCCTTTTTGATTGATGACAATATAATTCTGAATCTCCCCCTGTATATGATCTCCCCCCTAAGATTGTGCCTGTAAACGTAAATCTGTATTTTCCTGCATATACACCGTTAGCACAATTTTAATCTCCCACTTTTTGATTGATGACAACATAATTCTGAATCTCCCCCTGTATATGATACCCCCCTGAGATTGTGCCGCAATTGCCGACATCGCCTTTGCCGATGATATAGCCTTTTGAATTATCTCCAAAAGTGACGGAGCCACCATCTGAGTATGTAATATTTGTCAATAAGCTCTTGTCTCCAGTCATGTGTTTTGAGCAACCACTGTCCAAGATCCACTTTCCTCTTTTCCTATGTGGGACCTGCAAAAAATAAAATTAAGTCCATGTTACCTACTTTTTATGGGGTCCTAAGAGTTAGGTCCCTTTATATATATAATTAGAATTAAGATGCACAGTATTCATGAAATGTCGAATATATTTGTTCCTAATCAAATTGTTATTTGTTTTAGGAACCCATATTTTGATAGTCTTGACATTTTTCTTTTAAAACTTCACAACTAGTTTTGGCTTGGAATTTAATAAACTAGGATTTTTCTTAGCTACATCTCTCTACTTCTTGAGATGTTTCTTGGTTTCTTGTTTCTTATATCCCAAACCTTGTTTGTTTGAAGCAGGTTGTGAATTTTCAATGATCTTTGCCAAATTTTCTTGACCTTTATTGAAGTTAGAAACATTTTGAGTAATATCATCTAACTTAGTTTGTAAACTAGCCTTTTCTAAGTCCAGAATTTTGACTTTTGCCTTAAGCTCATGATTTTCAGTAGTAAGAGCATCACTTTTCTCTTTTTGAGTTTCAATTTCTTGACTCAAAAGAGATAATTGAGAGTTAATGTTAGATGATGATTCTTGAAATTTTTCAAGTTCTTCTTCTAATATTTTCTTCTCGTCTTTTAACATATCTCGTTCAAACTCTACTCTACTCAAATCTACTTTGGCTTCTTTTAATTGTCGTTTTATGTCTTTATATTTAACTATCTATTCGGCATTAATATCAATTACTTCATCAAATGTAGGAATTTGTAACTCATCTTATGCTGCCGTGAAACAAACGTTTGCTTGTTCATTTTCTGTATCACTTTCACTTTCTGATGAAGATGATGAATCATCCCATGTAACTGAGAATGCTCGTTTCTTTGATGTGTCCCTCTTGTATCTGAATTTGTCATTTTCTGACTTCTTCTTTTGCTCCGGACAATCCTTGTGTATGTGCCCCTTTTTGTGGCAGTTGAAACATTCTATAGCGGATGAAGATGATTTATTTGATCCAGTTTTCTTTTTGTTATATCGACTAGATTTTCTTTGTTTCAAGAATTTTTTGAAACCTTTTGCAATGAATGCTAGGTCTTCGTCTTTAGAATCTGATTCATCTTCATCTTTTTTTGCATGAAATGCTACATTTTTCTTTTCTTCTTTCTGTTCCTTTCTAGCCTGCAAATTAGCTTCATAGGACATTAGATTTCCTATTAATTCATCTGGCTTCTTGACGGAAAGGTCATTAGCTTCTTCAATTGCTAATACCTTTCTTTCCCATTCACTATTCAGAGAATGTAGGACTGTTAAAACAACATCAAAATCTGAATATTTTTGTCCTAAACCAGTAAGTGCATGATGAATAGTTTAAAACCGTGAATACATACACTGATTGTCTCATTCGGCTTCATTTTGAAATTTTGAAACTGACTTTTCAGCATGGCTATTTTGGCTTGTTTAATCTTATTAGTACCTTCATTAGTGGTTTTCAGCATTTGCCAAATTTGATATGCAGTGGTGCAGATACTAACACGGTTATATTCATTTTGGTCTAATGCAGAAAACAACATGTTTATTGCTTTTGCATTTACGGCTGCTGTCGTTTTCTCAGCCGATGTCCATTCTGAATAATCAGTTGTTGGATTTACTATTTCTTTTTGGGTAGCATTCAAGGCATCATAGCTATTTGATTGCAAAAAAAATGACATATGAGTTGCCTAATACTATAGTTGAGACCATTGAAGAATGAAGGTCTTTTTGTCGATTAACCTTCTGTGTAAGTGGTAGTGCTGGTGCTTGCGTTATTTGCCATATTACTAAAATATATCAAATAACTGTGTTATGGTTATATGAATACCTTGCTCTGATACCAAATGAAAAATGCGTTTACGTGCTAATATAGTACACACAGATCGTGTAATATGGTGCAAAAACACACAAGTATGAAATAATAGCTAATCACAAATATATATAAAACAGTAGATGCAGTAAACTAGAAAAATCACACCAGGGATTTTTATATTGGTTCAGAGCATCGTCGACCTACGTCCAGTCCCAGACTTCTTCCTGGATTTTCACTAACAACCACCTCACTACACGTGGAGGAACAAGTATACAACACCCAAACAGATGAACTGGATTTCACGCCTCTAACAACACTGAGGACTTCAACACGTGCCTCTTACAACACCGAGGACTTCAACAAAGATGAATATACTTTGTTGTTGACAGTACGTGTTCTTGATAACACGATTTTGTCACTTGTAGTACAAACTTCCTATAATCTTATACTTAAATAATATATTTGTGTATATGAAGATTTGGAAGTGGATATCGTATTGAATCAAAAGAATGTTAAATAGATTCTAGGATTCAAACGATATATGATAAAATATGAGCAATTTGAGCGCTTGAGAGTTCAAGATTGAAATCAAGAGAATAGAGATTAGATTGATAGAATCGGTGATTTGGAATGATGATTTCATGATGTTTATATAGAGGATAAACAATTGTTACCCTTCGTGAAAAGTTACAAACAACGGCCGTGATTGTCGGTGAAGAGAAAGAGAAGTATCCTTTGATGAAAGAAGGCGTCTCTTCGAAAAGTTGTTATCTGGAAGAAAACGATCGATAGGTAAAAAGGACTAGTAGACAGGAATTTGAATATATATACGTTATGTACCCTTGTGCACGTTATCTGTGCATTCTGGGTAGAAACGGTCAACCGCCTGGTATCAACCGGCAGACCGGTTTAGCCTAGATTGCACAATTAATGTGCACTCATATATTCTTATATATATATATTCAAAGATTGGAGGTGTGAGATTATTTGAGGATAGATTTTAACATAAATAACACTACTAACATACAAATAATCAACCTCTAATGTATAATACCAATGAATATCTTCTTTGTCTCGATCACGGCGTATCTCTTTTTCAGAAATCAAAACTCTATGAAAATCTTGACTCAACACGTGCAAAATTGTTAAAGTGGTTTTCGAAATTAACGAAGAGTATGACAATATTTGATCCTGGTCTCTTTAACAACTAAATGCCTATTTCACACCGATTGGTTATTTGCATTTCAAAGTGGTTCGTACTTCATATTAAAATATCATATTTTGCTTTAAACCCATTTCGTATCCGAAATATAATATATTTTCATACCAAAATCTCTATATAAACCAAATTTAGAATATTGAAAAAGTTCTAAATTTAAAAACAATTTAAATAGTTAAAATAGTGGAATTTGTTTATATATTAAAATAGCTTAAATACATTTGAAATAACTCGAAAATGAATAGTTTGAATTTAAAATAAGATTTATCAAAATAGTTTATTTCTAAAGTAGTTTATTAAAATAGTTAATATATATACGTTAAAATAAATTGTTTATAAAGTAAAATAGTTATTTAGAAAAATAGTTTATATAATGGGTTAAAATACTATAGTTTGATTTGTAATTGTTTCTTCTAATTTTAAATAAACCAAAAGTCATTTTCCAATTTCAAATCAATTCGATTTAATTTCAATCTTTCAATTCGAATCAACTTACATTTTAAATTCAATTAAATCAATTCAAATAGTTGAGTTTCCAATTAGAATTCTCATTTAAACGATTTCAATTTATGACAAATCTCAAGCTCACAGTTCAGTTATTACTTTAGCCAATCGGTGTCACAATTTATGACAAATTTTATTTAGCCAATCGGTGTCCGTATATATATATATATATATATATATATATATATATAGAGAGAGAGAGAGAGAGAGAGAGAGGGAGGGAGAGAGAGGAGCGTTCAGGGTCACTCCTGTTTTGCAACACCCCTCTAGGATCCTTATCCTACCGTGAGCTACACTAATCCCAATCCAACAAGATTTTGTAGATGTTCAATCCACATATACATTATCATCTATCCAAAATTTGAGCTCGTTCCGTATAATGACCCGAAAATCCCCGCCTTTAAATCGACTGTAAACCACACAGGTCCGATCCAAGACGACAGAAATTCTCGAATCGTTATGGGATATAACACATTAGAACAAAACACATGATAATATTTCATTGCTATTACAACAATTTTACGTCAAAGTACAAAAATATATCAGAGTAATAATAATAATTTACAATATAACGGAAACATAGTTACATAAATACAAACAGCGGAAGACTACAAAATAATCCAGAGTATAGCTCCAGCCATAATCCGGAATCCTGCCAAATAAATATGTGCAAAAACCAAAGCTACTTGTTGCCCAAGTGGAAAAATATTGGCACCCAAAGTTTAGGTGGGAAACAGTAAACTTCAGGTCATCCATGGGACTGGTATGAGAACTAAAACAACCATAAAACTTTATTTTTAAAAGTTGGGTATACCACGGGACCACGCCATATGACACAGAACGAGTTTCTTCCACATGAATACCATCATAAACCAATCGCAATGTTTTTTGAAAAATGAAACTATTATAAGACTCAAGTCCCATCACACAATGCAAGCGCAAACCGAAGGATAGAGTTTTACCTTATAACAGCCAAACATGCTTGATACGTGAAAATCTAAATCATTTGATATTATGATTAGTGTCTAAGTGTTGAAAACATTTTCAAAAATAAATGTATTAATCTTAGACGACATAAAACCCTATCCTATTATGTCGTCATATAGGTTTACAATAGAAAATGCAAGGCTCGTATTGGAAGTTGGATTTCCATCAATGATCAAGGCAAATGACCTTCCTTATCTGATTCAGATCGCATCTCTAGCAGGATGTCTAGGATTCACATGCATGAGACCCTTGGAGCGACAGAGCTGGCCCACCAATTCCCAGTGAGTTCAGGTTATTCCTGAACATAACGTTCCCCGGTCCTATCGGACTTTCATACTGGTCGGTACATTGACCATCATTTAAGGCACCTCGATTCTAACATCCACATAAGTAAATATGCCTGAGATCCATACCATGGCATCACTTACAACTAGAAGGGAACATATGTCCTTTCTCTGCTATCCTTCATCCTATTTTCGGTCATTCACGGGTTGTGAGGCTTGTTGAAGTCATGTCTCGACACAAAGCTACGCTATATCAGCTATGCTTTAATCATTATCAACAAAGCTCTTCTTTTCAACAAAAGCTTTGATTAAATAACATCTTAGCATGTCACATAGTCAATCCATACCATACAACTAATGTCTATTAATATATAACCTCTAAACTCATACGTCTCAAAGAAGGGTGTTAAGCTAAAAGAATAAATTCTCCGCTACCAAATATATATATATATATATATATATATATTTAGTAGAGACCAATTAATACAACACTAAATACAATGTTAGACATACTGATGTGCACGTAAATGCATACATTTTTATTCATACATTTATTTTTGTTTTAATTAAATAAATGACATATTAGGCTATTTAACATGTTTAAACCAAAAACCCAAAATTCTCAAACCATCATGCATTCATCTTCATATTGGGGAAAAACAGACACTCGTGCATATATATCTTTTGATAAAATTTACTTATTTCTTTTCATGTTGTTTTTTTAGGAATTTTGGTGAAGATATGCATGCACAAAGTGAATACAAAGAAATGGAGATGGAGTTAATTCACATACAACTTAGTGGAGGACCCCACCTACATATCTATCCCTCTTTCCGTAAGGCAACTATTTGAGGCTAATGTATTGGCTAATGGAGACAAAACAAGCTTCAAACACTTTTAATGATTCATTGGTGGATAAAGACAAACGGAAGCTTCATGAAGAGGGTACTGTTGGTAGTTCCCAACAAATAAGGATTAGGGTTAGGATTTTCAAACATGTATAAATACCCCTTGTATGCTTATATAAATGCATCCTGTCTTTTAGTTAGTTGAGTTGTAGGATCAAAAGTAAAGCTCTTTCTTTCATGGCTTCTTAGCCATTTCCTCTTATGTAATTTCTTACTTTTACGCAATGTCAGTTAATTAGTTCTCTTTTATTTACGTGCTTCTTACTTCTTGTTGTAGTGTAGATCTCTTTTAATTTATGCAAGTAGAACAGATTTTCCTTTATTTTGCTTTCTTTTTTCTTTGCTTTTCTCTCATGTTGCATGTTATAATTATTGATATGATAACATACATGCGTAGCTAAACCCCTTCAAGTTAGGGGTAATGAAGCTCTCTAATCATGTAGATTCAACATATTTTGATCATTCATGTTCTCCTTTTGTGCTTTGTGGAAATAGTAGAGGTGGTTTAACTTGTTGTTTAGCTTTGAATATGATAGCCTATATTGTTGACACCAAATACACTACAAGAAATATGACATTTGCCTACAAATATTTTACCTCCCAATAAATATGGGTACGTAAATAGAACCTTTATCTACCAATATTCAGTGGTAAAATTTATTAGTAGGTAATAATTATCAGTGTTATGAAATTGTTGAAGGATGATTATCTACTAATAATTATAGGTAGGTAAAATGTATTATCTACACATATATAGAAGTGGAAGTTTTTTTGTGATCAGCCACTATATTTTTCTCATATCATTTTAACCTTTCATTAAAATTAATGTTGAGTTGTGTGATGATGTATCAAAAAAGTATATTCTAGCAATTTTTTTGAATTGAAGATTTCGTTTACATATCCTAGCAATGTTTTTTGTAAAATAATCTCTTTATTAATCAAGCACTTTTGCAAAAGGCCATTGCCGTCAAAGATCACGCACTTTTGGAAACAAAAGGCCACAAATCAAGCAAAAAAAAAAAGGAAAGAGAAACCAAAATCAGCAAAGGGAATTTCAAGAAATCGAACAGGGAATTTCTAAAGTAGTTTATTAAAATAGTTAATATATATAAGTTAAAATAAATTGTTTATAAAGTAAAATAGTTATTTAGAAAAATAGTTTATATAATGGGTTAAAATACTATAGTTTGATTTGTAATTGTTTCTTCTAATTTTAAATAAACCTAAAGTCATTTTCCAATTTCAAATCAATTCGATTTAATTTCAATCTTTCAATTCGAATCAACTTACATTTTAAATTCAATTAAATCAATTCAAATAGTTAAGTTTCCAATTAGAATTCTCATTTAAACGATTTCAATTTATGACAAATCTCAAGCTCACAATTCAGTTATTACTTTAAATCAATGTTAATTTAAAGTGAGTTTCAAAGGTGGATAAAACAATTCAATTTCATTTTTAACTTCGGTTTACACATTAAATAATTTCATTTAGCTTTTTTATATCAAAATCCAAAGTTCAAGTTCAAAGGGAATCAACTTACAAAACATAATTTATATTGTCTCCGAAACAATATTTCAATATTCAAGGTAAAAACAAATTTTATTTAGCCAATCGGTGTCCATATATATATATATAGAGAGAGAGAGAGAGAAAGAGAGGGAGAGAGAGAGAGGAGCGTTCAGGGTCACTCCTGTTTTGCAACACCCCTCTAGCACCTCTATCCTACCGTGAACTACACTAATCCCAATCCAACAAGATTTTGTAGATGTTCAATCCACATATACATTATCATCTATTCAAAATTTGAGCTCGTTTCGTATAATGACCCGAAAATCCCCGCCTTTCAAATCGACTGTAAACCACACAGGTCCGATCCAAAACGACAGAAATTTTCGAATCGTTATAGGATACAACACGTTAGAACAAAACACATGATAATATTTCATTGCAATTACAACAATTTTACGTCAAAGTACAAAAATATATCAGAGTAATAATAATAATTTACAATACAACGGAAACATAGTTACATAAATACAAACAGCGGAAGACTACAAAATAATCCAGAGTATAGCTCCAGCCATAATCCGGGATCCTGCCAAATAAATATGCGCAAAAACCAAAGCTACTGGTTGCCCAAGTGGAAAAATATGGGCACCCAAAGTTTAGGTGGGAAACAGTAAACTTCAGGTCATCCATGGGACTGGTATGAGAACTAAAACAGTTATAAAACTTTATTTTTAAAAGTTGGGTATACCACGGGACCACGCCATATGACACAGAACGAGTTTCTTCCACATGAATACCATCATAAACCAATCGCAATGTTTTTTGAAAAATGAAACTATTATAAGACTCAAGTCCCATCACACAATGCAAGCGCAAACTGAAGGATAGAGTTTTACCTTATAACAGCCAAACATGCTTGATACGTGAAAATCTAAATCATTTGATATTATGATTAGTGTCTAAGTGTTGAAAACATTTTCAAAAATAAATGTATTAATCTTAGACGACATAAAACCCTATCCTATTATGTCGTCATATAGGTTTACAATAGAAAATGCAAGGCTCGTATTGGAAGTTGGATTTCCATCAATGATCAAGGCAAATGACCTTCCTTATCTGATTCAGATCGCATCTCTAGCAGGATGTCTAGGATTCACATGCATGTGACCCTTGGAGCGGCAGAGCTGGCCCACCAATTCCCAGTGAGTTCAGGTTATTCCTGAACATAACGTTCCCCGGTCCTATCGGACTTCCATACTGGTCGGTACATTGACCATCATTTAAGGCACCTCGATTCTAACATCCACATAAGTAAATATGCCTGAGATCCATACCATGGCATCACTTTCAACTAGAAGAGAACATATGTCCTTTCTATGCTATCCTTCATCCTATTTTCGGTCATTCACGGGCTGTGAGGCTTGTTGAAGTCATGTCTCGACACAAAGCTACGCTATATCAGCTATGCTTTAATCATCATCAACAAAGCTCTTCTTTTCAACAAAAGCTTTGATTAAATAACATCTTAGCATGTCACGTAGTCAATCCATACCATACAACTAATGTCTATTAATATATAACCTCTAAACTCATACGTCTCAAAGAAGGGTGTTAAGCTAAAAGAATAAATTCTCCGCCACCAAACATATATATATTTAGTAGAGATCAATTAATACAACACTAAATACAATGTCAGACATACTGATGTGCACGTAAATGCGTACATTTTTATTCATACATTTATTTTTGTTTTAATTAAATAAATGACATATTAGGCTATTTAACATGTTTAAACCAAAAACCCAAAATTCTCAAACCATCATGCATTCATCTTCATATTGGGGAAAAACAGACACTTGTGCATATATATCTTTTGATAAAATTTACTTGTTTCTTTTCATGTTGTTTTTTAGGAATTTTGGTGAAGATATGCATGCACAAAGTGAATACAAAGAAATGGAGATTGAGTTAATTCACATACAACTTAGTGGAGGACCCCACCTACATATCTATCCCTCTTTCCGTAAGGCAACTATTTGAGGCTAATGTATTGGCTAATGGAGACAAAACAAGCTTCAAACACTTTTAATGATTCATTGGTGGATAAAGACAAACGAAAGCTTCATGAAGAGGGTAGTGTTGGTAGTTCCCAACAAATAAGGATTAGGGTTAGGATTTTCAAACATGTATAAATACCCCTTGTATGCTTATATAAATGCATCCTGTCTTTTAGTTAGTTGAGTTGTAGGATCAAAAGTAAAGCTCTTTCTTTCATGGCTTCTTAGCCATTTCCTCTTATGTAATTTCTTACTTTTACGCAATGTCAGTTAATTAGTTCTCTTTTATTTACATGCTTCTTACTTCTTGTTGTAGTGTAGATCTCTTTTAATTTATGCAAGTAGAATAGATTTTCCTTTATTTTGCTTTCTTTTTTCTTTGCTTTTCTCTCATGTTGCATGTTATAATTGTTGATATGATAACATACATGCGTAGCTAAACCCCTTCAATTTAGGGGTAATGAAGCTCTCTAATCATGTAGATTCAACATATTTTGATCATTCATGTTCTCCTTTTGTGCTTAGTGGAAATAGTAGTGGTGGTTTAACTTGTTGTTTAGCTTTGAATATGATAGCCTATATTGTTGACACCAAATACACTACAAGAAATATGACATTTGCCTACAAATATTTTACCTCCCAATAAATATGGGTAGGTAAATAGAACCTTTATCTACCAATATTCAGTGGTAAAATTTATTAGTAGGTAATAATTGTCAGTGTTATGAAATTGTTGAAGGATGATTATCTACCAATAATTATAGGTAGGTAAAATGCATTATCTACACATATACAGATGTGGAAGTTTTTTTGTGATCAGCCACTATATTTTTCTCATATCATTTTAACATTTCATTAAAAATAATGTTGAGTTGTGTGATGATGTATCAAAAAAGTATATTCTAGCAAATTTTTTGAATTGAAGATTTCGTTTACATATCCTAGCAATGTTTTTTGTAAAATCATCTCTTTATTAATTATTAATAATTATTTTGAAATATGAAATAATTAACAATTAATGAATTGATAAAAAATAATTAAATTGTAAATAATTAATATTAAATAATCGTTTGTTAATAACTTATCATACATTGTTATTTTTTCCAAACAATTGACTACAAAAGTTTTAACTTTAAATTTTTCTAAAATATTTCATAATTTCACACTAATATGTCATCATTTGAAATGACTAAAACATATTTTCTCTAGTTCATTGCAGAGACGTAACCCATATCATCCTTTCTGGCTATAAATTTAACAGCTTATTTTAAATCAAATCTAACGTATAAATTTCAATCCATGTGATCTCTTTTGTGACCTCAATCTGCGTAGTCTCTCTTGATTGGCTACAATATAAACCACAAAAACTGCCATGACAAATAAATACCAATAATCTTAATGACATCTATTTACTCTAATTGCTATGTTTACATAATTGGCCAAAAAAAGATGCCAAAAAAATATGCGTGTTCCTCTCCTATTTCTATTTCACTCGCATCGTTGTTCCTTCTCATACCCCTATTTCTTTCTATTATCCCTATTTCTTCTCCTTTTTCCATCTTCTCCTTGTTTTTTCTGCTTCTCCTTAAATCCAGTATCCACTTTGAATCCGATTTATCAAAACATCCCACCTTCCAAAACCTAACCCACATACAGTCAAGTATCTGATTTGCCAGATCTACGATTTTGTTGAGTGTCTAGGTATCATCATTTTATACACTATTTTGTTTTTGTTTCACTAATAAGTTATGCAAAGATTAACTATTTTTCTAGTTAAAGTTCGGATTTTTTTTCCTAAGATCTTGAACATAGATTTTATTATTATTATTAGTTTGAATGAACTCAATGCACACGCTGGAATAACAGGATTTTGTACAGATCGGGGACGGTCCTGAGGATTTGAGTAAAGAGAAAAAATCGCGGATTCTATGAATGTTTCTTTTTATTTTGTTTGAAAACATTTGATGCGCATATTTCCAAAAGTAATATGTAAATAAATGTCAGTACACAATAGCAGAATGATTGAATTACATTTTTTGGGACTAAGTTTAGTATATGCTTTGTCCTTTTGAAAGGTGCTTCTCATTACATTTTCAAAATTAAAATATCTTCTTTATCTCCCATACAAACAGTCAGTAGATATTTACATTGGAAACTCTACCAGGACATAAAAGTATCCTAAGAATTTCAATTATATAATTGAATCTTTCTATCTAGCTATGCAAGTTTCTGAGATGATCAGATTTATTTTGTTTCATTTTTTTGTTAGGTATGCCAGTTCTCAAAAGATTGGATCTTCTTCTTCCTTCTATTTTCCTGTGCCTGAAATTAATTCTATTCAATCAATTTTTCTGCTATTTTAAAAAATAGTTGTTGATTTCTGGCTGAGATTTGAATAGAGTCAAAAAGCTTCATTACCGCAGTAAAATCTAATGAAGAAAGGAAAAGCAGAGAGTATGAATAGTGAGCCTTTGTTTCCTGGATTGAATGTAAATGATGTAGAAATAGGTGGCCCGAGAGTTCCTCCTAGAAATAAAATGGCTTTGTATGAACAGCTCAGTGTTCCATCTAAAATACTCAAGTCAACTATTAGTCAGATTTGTTTTCTATTATTATTTTCATAGTTTCTCTTTATTGTTTTGATAGTTTATTGTGTTGTTAAATTATAATTGCTTTGATTGTGAATTGTGGTGTATGCTCAAAGATTTATAGTGAAGCTAGATTTGTTGGTCTGTTATGCTTGAGTTGCTTGGTTATGCTGTGATAACAACAGTTCATGCTACATGCTTACAATATTCACTTTATTCTCCACCAAGACAGAAGCTTCTCTGCCTTGCATGTTAAAGGGTTCACCCGATGTTTACTTAAGTGGCCCGATTAGAAAATATATCACAGACAAAGGCGGAAGGTTTCATTTAAGATGGGAATATAGAGAAATACTGTATGATAAATCAATGAATGGAGATACATACGTCAAGGGCATTGCTATGTCTAAGTATACAAATAAAAAAATTGTAATGACCCGCATTGGCAGAGGTATTATAATTAATTTATTTAATTATTTAAAAGGTGATATAGTGAATTAAATGGTCGGAATTAAATAATGATGAATATTTAATTTAAAATAATAAATTAAATAATATATTTAATTCTGATAATCAGAATTGGCTGAAATGACGATATGGTGTGAACTAGATCATCTGTGATATTTAATTTAGCTTGGAATTGAATTTGAATAACGAATATATTATATAAACGACAGTTTGAACATAGAATTATACTATAATTAAAATCGAGCCTGAAATGGCGCTACAGTTCATAATTTGGCGATTCGAACTTCAACTGAATGTACAGGATTCGTTTTAAGCCGGATTTCTGTGAAACAAGAAAAGTGTGGAGTTGGTGGAGTATATCTTTCTAGTGGAAGAGAAACATTGGGATTTCATCGTGTAGATTTTGATGTATGTCCAAATCAAATTTTAGAAAAGTTGCTGTGGAATTCCTTTATAATTTATAAAGGAATTGTATATATTTTAAAAAGGGATTTCAATATAAATCGAATAACGGGTTAACCCAGAAGTGAATATCGAGTTAGAAATTCATATAGGAATATTCTAGAGCTGTATGGTATTCCACTGCGAATATATACGATAATATTAATTTATTAATGTTTTATTTAATTATATTTAAATATATTTATATATTTAAATGGGTCATCCAGAGCTTTAAAAATAGCCACTTTTGCAAACGAAGCTGGAATTCGACGAAACTAGTTTTATTGGATCTACAATGTCAAATAGTTGTTAGATTTCCAGTTTCGTGATTTTTAGAGTCACTGTGTGGTCATACGGATTTTTAGAGTGAGAAACAGTCAGTATTTTAACGGTTAAAAATACGCTGTGTGAGCAAATGGAGTCGGAATTCGACGAAACCAGTTTCGTTGGGACCGTAATGTCGAATTGTAGCTGCATGTCCAGTTTCGGGGGTTTTGGGTATCGTATACGGTCACAGGAATTTTAGAGGACAAATACGTATAGTGTGTGCTTAAAAATCAAAATAAAATCAAATATAAAAATATTATATTTCTACTATAAAAACACCTTAACCCTTTTTAACCTAATTCATTTTTCCAAAAGTCAATGAGGCGCCGTAACCTCAGAGAAAAAAATATAGTAAAGTTCCATCTCAAATAAAATCACAAACAATTCATGGAAAATCATATAAATCGTAACACCTATGTACATGCACTCAGCAACTGAAAAGCTTCACGTTGATGTTCATTGTGTTGAACTCGACGTCGGTATTGGAATTGGGGTTTTGCTCAGCGTCGATTAGGGTTGGGGTTCGATCCCACCACAACGGGTTTTATCTCGAATGGATTATGAATTTGGGTCTGTGGGTTCAATCCGCACTTGCAGTGAGGTTTTGGATGGATTCGGTGGTCATTGTTGTCGCGGGTCCCTGTAGCTACTCGAGATGGTGACCGAGGAATGGCGAGCGAGGTTCAGGTTCTGATGTTGGGAGGATGGAGATTGGTTTAAGGATTTCAATGGTGTATTGGATGTGCAAGTTCATGGAGTATACAAGGAGAGAATGGTGGTCAATGGTCTGCCATTTTCGATTATTTTGATTTCCTAGAGTTCGTGGTTTTGGGAGAGAAAGGTGCGGGTTGAGTTCAACGAAGGGTAGTGGGCCGGATATGAAAATGGGTAAAGCCCATAATAAATATTAATTATGTTTTAATTCCATTTGAATAGAGTATTAACTTGTAAATTGAATAACTTACCCATACGGTATCGAAATTCAGCGAAACAAGATCCGATAGGATCGTATGGACGGGGACTACCCAATGGAACTGACTGGGAGTGGAGTGGAGCTCGTTTGAATTTATGGCAGAATAAACTATTTGATTCAAATCAAATAACAGTTTATCGTTCTTTAACGATGAACTGCCAAAGTGAGTAAATCTCACTAACTCTGAACAGTTTATAATTTCATGTTGTATTTTTAGAACTGTTAAATATTGGCTGATAGACTGTGTGTTGACTGTTTGATTGAACTGCTAGTCAGTTAGTTGAATTTCTATATCGATTCTGTTTAACAGAATATATCATATGGAACTGAAAGTGATGTTATCTATATTGTTTAACATCTGTGATGCAGGGAAACAGGTGGGAGGAATCCAACTGGATTCCTCAACATTTATTTTACTGTGATTCATATATTGTGGTATATAATCTGTTGTCGATTATATGTGTTTGAACGATACTGATCATCGTGATTTGATATGTTGAATATCCTAACATACCGAAATGTTGATAAGGGAATATTTTCAAAGTGATATTTGAAAATAAAATATTTATAAATGGAATATTTATAAATAAGAAATATTTATAAATTGGGATATTTATAAATAGGTGATATTTAGAAAAAGGGAAAACGTTATAAAAAGGAAACTGTTATAAGAAGGAAATCATTTTTAAAGTGGAGAACCGTTACTAAAAGTAAATCTTTAAAAATAAATAAACGTTGTTAAAAGAGAAATCTTTATAAAGCGAATAAAGGAGTTAAATCGAATATGGCATTCGAAAGGAGTTAAATCGAATATGGTATTCGAGAGGAGTTAAATCTAATATGGTATTCGAAAGTAGTAAATCGAATTAGTTATTTGAAAGGGGTTAGTCGAGTCGAGTTAGCTGAATAGAGTTAATCGAATATTTGTTAATCAGTTAGAGTTAATCAGTTAGAATTATCGATTATTAGTTTAATTGAAGTGAGTAATCGAATATAGTTTATTTGAAAGGAATTATCGAATATGGTATTCGAAAGTAGTAATTCGAATTAGTTATTCGATTAGAGCTAAAGCAAATAGAGTTAATCGAATATAGTTTTTTTCGAATATAAAGTAAATAGAGTTAATCGAATATAGTTTATTCGAATATAGAGTAAATTGATTTAATCGAATATTAGTAATTAGAATAGAGTAAAAGGAGTTATCGAATACAGTTTATTCGAAAGGAGTTAAGTGAAACGAGTAAAGCAATAGCATTAGTCCGATAGAGTTAATCCAATAGCGTTAGTCAAATAGAGTTAATCCAATAGCGTTAGTCCAATAGAGTAAATTGATAAGGGTTAATCGAATAGAGTAAATTGAATAGAGTTATCGAATATACCTTATTCGAAGGAAAGAATTATCGAATAAAGATGATTCGAAAGAGAGTTACGTAAGGAAGTTTGTCAAAAGAATTAAAAGGTGAACTTTGTCTATTTCAAGGTTAGAAACGTTGTTCAGTTAAGGTCTGAGAGGTAGTATTACACCAACTTGATTGACTTCGTTTTTAATTTAGAAATGTTTAAGGTTCAAGAGTGAAAGTGGTTAAGTGAATTTAGTAAATAAGTATAGTGGTTTGAGTTGGCATCGCGATGGCTTGTTTAAACATCTGTCTAAGTCCAATGAAGGAGTTTTGGAAATGTTTTTCCAAATAAGAACCAGAAATGTTTTCGGATATAGAAAACAAGAAATGGAAATGTTTTCCGATGGTAATAACATATATTTTCTAAATATAGAAAATAGCAAATGTTGAATATAGGGAAACAGGAGTTGTAAAATGAACTAAAGAGATTAATGTTAAAAGATGTTTGTTCGATAAAATTTCCATCTGGAAATAATATCGTTGTTTGCACACTTGTTTTTGTTTGATAGTTAACTCACAGACTATCGAAGTTTTGACCATTTTAACGTTGTTAATATGGAGAGATCGGTTGGATTATTATCCAAAGAACCACTCTGTATGGGCATAAGCGTTGTGAATGATATATGCCAAAGATAATTGAAGACAGAGTTATGCAAGGGCTATCATGTTTATAGAATAGTGCCTTCGGTTCATCCTATTCCTGGATGACATGTATGGACGGATGTCTGACAGAGTATTTCCTGACGATCACATATATTGATTTTCTCCCACCGTACCAAGAGTGGAAGCGGAGAAGGAAAACTTCTTTTAGCTAACACATATTGTATGGTTGAGGACTTCAATCGGTGATTTGATGGATTTGACGATGTGGCATTCGAAGTGAATCTGGTGTGATGATAAAGCGTAGCTTCTAGCCTCATCAACCGGTAAATGACAGAAATCGGGCAGGCAGCATGGCTAAGTCGGTCGCACCGAAGTAGGATGTATAATCACCTGATCTAGAGTTTCATTTATTTCTAAAAATCTACTGTTAATGCTGTCCCATTTGGGAAACGGTTGCTGATCCCAACCGTTGGTGATATACATTCGATACAATCAAGCGAAATGAGTGGTCGGTCATGTGTGGTCGGGTTGCAAGATGTTCTTGTTGAACCCAGTGTATTCCTTTCTAGAGGTACACTAGCGAAAGGTGGTTTCATACCTTGTCATAGTTGAATTCCATTACCCATTACGTGCTTGCAGTTTTGATTGTATACTATATATGTAGAACGTGAGATGAAAGCGTTTCTGCTAGATGATTATTATATTGTGGTTGATAGACATTATTATAATATCAAAAGGTTTTTGATATAAAGATATTTTGGACTCTCATAAGGAAAAAAACCCGTTCCGTTATACGGCGTGGTCTTATGAGATATCATTTACCTGCTTGAACTGTTTTAAACTGTTTTACTCATACCAGTCCCATGACTGACCCGGAGTTTATTTTGTTGTTTCCCTAAACTCTTGGGTGCCTAATTTTGTACGGGCAGTCAATTAGTTGGGATTTACAGATATACTGGAAGAGCTTGGAGCAGGAGGCTTCAGGATTATATAGCTATAGTTATTTCCGCTATGTTGTAAGTGTTGTACTTTGATAATGTTGTATATTCAAATAAAAATTTATATTTCAAGGTTTTGTTACATATATTATATGTTATTCGTTCCGTTGTAAGGTTTGTGTTACTCTGATGTTGTGTTCTTCTTCTTCTTCTTCTTCTATTCTAAGTTTCTATCTTATCTATCCTCACCCTCTAATTTCTTTCATTAATGACCGGTATTTTCGATCCTTGGATGTTCGATATGTGTTGTATATCCGATAACCAAGATCGACAAAAACCCGGGTCATTACAGTTGGTATCAGAGCAGAAGGTTAATTGATTAACTTGGCTCTGTGGCGTGACTCGGTAGAGATAGGGTTAGTAATACCCTAGACTGAGATTGAGTGTATATATATGAGTGGACGTATTTGGTATTGATATAAGAATTGTTTATATTGTGGGGATTTTTTGGTTGAGTTGTTTATGAGTTCTGGTCGATCAGTTTGATCCACTGTATCGGTAGGAGTTTATAAACACTCCAATACGATGGGTCGACACGATATGTTTTGAAAAGAGGGTAAATTAAAATAAGTTTACCCAAAGTATATTTTGATATATATTGGATATATTGGTTGTTATTATAATCGAGTAAGATTATAAATTAAATGGTTATGTAAATAACCAATCAGAATTCATATAAGTAAAATACGTGAAATCAGATGAGTTGAATCTGAAATTTTAAACCAGAAATTGAATAAAAACTCTGGAAAATTGGAAATGTGTTTGTAAAGGGATTTGGATTAAAAACAAGGAAAATTTAAGATCCTGGGAGATTTTAAATTGTTTTACAAGCAGTGTGAATTATATTTTGAAATGAATTTCAAAGTGGAAATGTTTAGAAATGGTTTTATAGTATTGAACTCACTTCGATCGCTGGAAAATAGATTCTGATGATGACAGCTGCATCATCAGTATTCATTTTCGAGTTGTAAGTGACGAATTACTACCAGAGATATTGTTTTGAAATTGTTTTGGGAAAGACAAGTTGTGTTGAATTTCAAATGGGATTTATAATAAAGAATGAATAAAGAGAATTTGAAATGGAATTTGAATATAGAATTCAAAAGGAATTCAAATATAGAATTTGAATATATGTAATTTGAATATAGAATTCAAAAGGAATTCAAATATAGAATTTGAATATATGGAATTTGAATATAGAATTCAAAAGGAATTCAAATATAGAATTTGAATATATGGAATTTGAATATAGAATTCAAAAGAAATTCAAATATAGAATTTGAATATATGGAATTTGAATATAGAAATTCAAATGGGATTTATAATATAGAATTTGAATAGAATTTGATATATAGATTTGAATAATAGAAGTGATATAAAATTTGAATAGAAATTGAATAGAATTAACTAAGTCGAAGAGGAATTAGTTAGTCGAGTTTTGAATTTGAAGTTGAATTTTGAAAGGTGAATTGGATTTGTAAATGGATATTCGATATCGAATATAGAACTTAAATTTGAAATTTGGATTCAAATTAGTTAATAAGCAAGTTAAAATATATTTGAACATGTCATGTTCAAATATAAAAGTGAAATAGACTACAGAGTTAATTAACAAATTAATTAACGAATTGAGTTAAAACGATCAGGTATAGTTAAAATAGATTGGGCAGTTATAATTATACATGAGATAGGTATGGATAAGGTATGAAGGTATATACATAGAATGCTCGACAAAAAAGTATGTATTTAATTCATATATGAGATTTTATGCACCGTATCGGCTAGCCGCTTGGCTTTTTCTTTTTCTTTTGGATTGTTGAGGGCCATGGGAGGCTATTTGAAATATCCCGATGCTCCTGGTACAAAGGAGGTTATGGCGAATTTTGCCGGGAATTTAAGGAGTTAGAATATTCTTAAGATAATTTGATAGTTAGAAATCAACGTATCGATATATATAGAAGTCGATAAGGAAACGAACTTAGAAATAGAATAGTAAAATCAATAAAGGAAGACTAAGAATAAAATCTAGTAAGAATAGAAAGAGGAAGCGTATACGTGTTTAAAAGTGAATAAGTAGTTGTATGTTATTGATTATTCGAGTAAGTAGTCATATATGTTTTGACGTTATAAAAATGTTATTCATTCAAGGTCTGAGAGGTAGTTGTACCCCAACTTGATTGATTTCATTATTAATAAATAAATAGTAAGATTTCAGGCTCGAAGATCAATGTTGAAAAAGAGTTAGTTGAATATAGTATTTGGATTGTCGTAACGATGTTTTGCACAACATCTGTTTTAACCCAAATAAGTAAAAGCTTGGAAATAGAATAATAAATATTTCCTAAGTATAGAAATAAACGAGATCGGAAAAGAGATAAGTAATTGGAGTATTTTCCAATTATAAATAGCATATATTTTCTAAAGTTTAGAAAATAAAGGAAGGCGATATTCGGAAATGTTTTCCAAATAACGTAAAAGGCAAATATGGTTATTGAAAATATTTGGTTAACAAATATTGATAAAGAAATAGAGAAGTGATTTAACTAATGGAATATTAATTAAGGGTTCAGGGACATGTTCAAAAGGAAAATTTGATTTTTTTTGAAAGAGTAAACTATTTAAAAACTCCCAGGGAAAAGACTGTTTGAATTAAAAACAAATTTAACAGAAATTTGTGAAAGAAAAATTGAATTAAAGTAAAGCCAGTAAAGTGGTAACTGAGATTGAATTAGAATGATATCGAGACAAATTGGATTGTGAGATTCAAATTTGAAGTGTAATGTGATAATCAAGTTAAGAGTTGGAAATCGAGAAGAAACTCGAGTTGAAAAGATATTTGGCTCGGATATAAGCGAATGGTTGTGTTGTGGATAAAAGCAGATTGGAATTTGATTGGGATGACCCTTGTATCTGCTGAATTGATAACAGGTGGAAAGGATATAATGATTTGCCGACAAAAGGTACAAGTTTATATTTCTATTGGATATAAGATTTATGAGCCGAATTGGCAAGCCGCTTGGCCGTTTGATTTTCTTTTAGGATGGAGATGGCCCAGAGAGGCGAGTGGTAGTTTGACGTATTGACCAGTACAAAGGAGGTGCTGGCGAAATTTTTCGAAAAGTTAAGGCATTAGAAAATTTTCAGGATTTTTGAAAATTTTCGTTGATAAGAATTAATTAATATTTAATTGAAATTAAATTGGTTCAGTTGAAACTGAAGTTAAAAAGTGAAAAAATATGTTCTAACCAGTCGATAGGGTCATCCTATACCTTTTAGCAATTTCGAGGACGAAATTATTTTAAGTGGGGAAGAATGTAATGACCCGCATCGGCAGAGGTATTATAATTAATTTATTTAATTATTTAAAAGGTGATATAGTGAACTAAATGGTCGTGGAATTAAATAATGATGAATATTTAATTTAAAATAATAAATTAAATAATATATTTAATTCTGGTAATCAGAATTGGCTGAAATGACGATATGATGTGAACCAGATCATCCGTGATATTTAATTCAGCTTGGAATTGAATTTGAATAACGAATATATTATATAAACGACATTTTGAACATAGAATTATACTATAATTAAAATCGAGCCTGAAATGGCGCTACAGTTCATAATTTGGCGATTCGAACTTCAACTGAATGTACAGGATTCGTTTTAAGCCGGATTTCTGTGAAACAAGAAAAGTGTGGAGTTGGTGGAGTATATCTTTCTAGTGGAAGAGAAACATTGGGATTTCATCGTGTAGATTTTGATGTATGTCCAAATCAAATTTTAGAAAAGTTGCTGTGGAATTCCTTTATAATTTATAAAGGAATTGTATATATTTTAAAAAGGGATTTCAATATAAATCGAATAACGGGTTAACCCAGAAGTGAATATCGAGTTAGAAATTCATATAGGAATATTCTAGAGCTGTATGGTATTCCACTGCGAATATATACGATAATATTAATTTATTAATGTTTTATTTAATTATATTTAAATATATTTATTTATTTAAATGGGTCATCCAGAGCTTTAAAAATAGCCACTTTTGCAAACGAAGCCGGAATTCGACGAAACTAGTTTTGTTGGATCCGAAATGTCAAATAGTTGTTAGATTTCCAGTTTCGTGATTTTTAGAGTCACTGTGTGGTCGTATGTATTTTTAGAGTGAGAAACAATTAGTATTTTGATGGTGAAAAATACGCTGTGTGAGCAAACGGAGTCGGAATTCGACAAAACCAGTTTTGTTGGGGCCGTAATGTCAAACTGTAGCTCCATGTCCAGTTTCGGGGTTTTTGGGTATCGTATGTGGTCACAGGAATTTTAGAGGACAAATACGTATAGTGTGTGCTTAAAAATCAAATATAAAAATATTATATTTCTACTATAAAAACACCTTAACCCTTTTTAACCTAATTCATTTTTCCAGAAGTCAATGAGGCGCCGTAACCTCAGATAAAAAAATACAGTAAAGTTCCATCTCAAATAAAATCACAAACAATTCATGGAAAATCATATAAATCGTAACACCTATGTACATGCACTCAGCAACTGAAAAGCTTCACGTTGATGTACATTGTGTTGAACTCGACGTCGGTGGGTTTTGCTCAGCGTCGATTAGGGTTGGGGTTCAATCCCACCACAACAGGTTTTATCTTGAATGGATGATGAATTTGGGTCTATGGGTTCAATCCGAACTTGCGGTGAGGTTTTGGATGGATTCGGTGGTCATTGTTGTCGCGGGTCCCTATAGCTGCTCGAGATGGTGACTGAGGAATGGCGAGCGAGGTTCAGGTTTTGATGTTGTGAGGATGGAGATTGGTTTAAGGATTTCAATGGTGTATTGGATGTGCAAGTTCATGGAGTATACAAGGAGAGAATGGTGGTCAATGGTCTTCCATTTTCGGTTGTTTTGATTTCCTGGAGTTCGTGGGTTTGGGAGAGAAAGGTGCGAGTTGAGTTCAACGAAGGGTAGTGGGCCGGATATGAAAATGGGTAAAGCCCATAATGAATATTAATTATGTTTTAATTCCATTTGAATAGAGTATTAACTTGTAAATTGAATAACTTACCCATACGGTATCAAAATTCAGCGAAACAAGATCCGATAGGATCGTATAGACGGGTACTACCCAATGGAACTGACTGGGAGTGGAGTGGAGCTCGTTTGAATTTATGGCGGAATAAACTGTTTGATTCAAATCAAATAACAGTTTATCGTTATTTAATGTTGAACTGCCAAAGTGAGTAAATCTCACTAACTCTGAACAGTTTATAATTTCATGTTGTATTTTTAGAACTGTTAAATATTGGCTAATAGACTGTGTGTTGTCTGTTTGATTGAACTGCTAGTCAGTTAGTTGAATTTCTATATCGATTCTGTTTAACAGAATATATCATATGGAACTGAAAGTGATGTTATCTATATTGTTTAACATCTGTGATGCAGGGAAACAGGTGGGAGGAATCCAACTGGATTCCTCAACATTTATTTTACTGTGATTCATATATTGTGATATATAATCTGTTGTCGATTATATGTGTTTGAACAATACTGATCATCGTGATTTGATATGTTGAATATCCTAACATACCGAAATGTTGATAAGGGAATATTTTCAAAGTGATATTTGAAAATAAAATATTTATAAATGGAATATTTATAAATAAGAAATATTTATAAATTGGGATATTTATAAATAGGTGATATTTAGAAAAAGGGAAAACGTTATAAAAAGGAAACTGTTATAAGAAGGAAATCATTTTTAAAGTGGAGAACCGTTACTAAAAGTAAATCTTTAAAAATAAATAAACGTTGTTAAAAGGGAAATCTTTATAAAGCGAATAAAGTAGTTAAATCGAATATGGCATTCCAAAGGAGTTAAATCGAATATGGTATTCGAAAGGAGTTAAATAGAATATGGTATTCGAAAGTAGTAAATCGAATTAGTTATTCGAAAGGGGTTAGTCGAGTCCAGTTAGCTGAATAGAGTTAATCGAATATTTGTTAATCAGTTAGAGTTAACCAGTTAGAATTATCGATTATTAGTTTAATTGAAGTGAGTAATCGAATATAGTTTATTTGAAAGGAATTATCGAATATGGTATTCGAAAGTAGTAAATTGAATTAGTTATTCGATGGAGTTAATCGATTAGAGCTAAAGCAAATAGAGTTAATCGAATATAGTTTTTTTCGAATATAAAGTAAATAGAGTTAATCTAATATAGTTTATTCGAATATAGAGTAAATTGATTTAATCGAATATTAGTAATTCGAATAGAGTAAAAGGAGTTATCGAATATAGTTTATTCGAAAGGAGTTAAGTGAAACGAGTAAAGCAATAGCATTAGTCCGATAGAGTTAATCCAATAGCGTTAGTCAAATAGAGTTAATCCAATAGCGTTAGTCCAATAGAGTAAATTGATAAGGGTTAATCGAATAGAGTAAATTGAATAGAGTTATCGAATATACCTTATTCGAAGGAAAGAATTATCGAATAGAGATGACTCGAAAGAGAGTTACGTAAGGAAGTTTGTCAAAAGAATTAAAAGGTGAACTTTGTCTATTTCAAGGTTAGAAACGTTGTTCAGTTAAGGTCTGAGAGGTAGTATTACACCAACTTGATTGACTTCGTTTTTAATTTAGAAATGTTTAAGGTTCGAGAGTGAAAGTGGTTAAGTGAATTTAGTAAATAAGTATAGTGGTTTGAGTTGGCATCGCGATGGCTTGTTTAAACATCTGTCTAAGTCCAATGAAGGAGTTTTGGAAATGTTTTTCCAAATAAGAACCAGAAATGTTTTTGGATATAGAAAACAAGAAATGGAAATGTTTTCCAATGGTAATAACATATATTTTCTAAATATAGAAAATAGAAAATGTTGAATATAGGGAAACAGGAGTTGTAAAATGAACTAAAGAGATTAATGTTAAAAGTTGTTTGTTCGATAAAATTTCCATCTAGAAATAATATCGTTGTTTGCACACTTGTTTTTCTTTGATAGTTAACTCACAGACTATCGAAGTTTTGACCATTTTAACGTTGTTAATATGGAGAGATCGGTTGGATTATTATCCAAAGAACCACTCTGTATGGGCATAAGCGTTGCGAATGATATATGCCAAAGATAATTGAAGACGGAGTTATGCAAGGGCTATCCTGTTTACAGAATAGTGCCTTCGGTTCATCCTGTTCCTGGATGACTTGTATGGACGGATGTCTGAAAGAGTATTTCCTGACGATCACGTATATTGATTTTCTCCAACCGTACCAAGAGTGGAAGCGGAGAAGGAAAACTTCTTTTAGCTAACACATAATGTATGGTTGAGGTCGTCAATCGGTGATTTGATGGATTTGATGATGTGGCATTCGAAGTGAATCTGGTGTGATGATAAAGCGTAGCTTCTAGCCTCATCAACTGGTAAATGACAGAAATCGGGCAGGCAGCATGGCTAAGTCGGTCGCACCGAAGTAGGGTGTATAATCACCTGATCTAGAGTTTCATTTATTTCTAAAAATCTACCGTTAATGTTGTCCCATTCGGGAAACGGTTGCTGATCCCAACCATTGGTGATATACATTCGATACACTCAAGCGAAATGAGTGGTTGGTCATGTGTGGCCGGGTTGCAAGATGTTCTTGTTGAACCCACTGTATTCCTTTCTAGAGGTACACTAGCGAAAGGTGGTTCCATACCTTGTCATAGTTGGAAATCCATTACCCATTATGTGCTTGCAGTTTTGATTGTATACTATATATGTAGAACGTGAGATGAAAGCATTTCTGCTAGATGATTATTATATTGTGGTTGATAGACATTATTATAGTATCAAAAGGTTTTTGATATAAAGATATTTTGGATTCTCATAAGGAAAAAAACCCGTTCCGTTATACGGCGTGGTCTTATGAGATATCATTTACCTGCTTGAACTGTTTTAAACTGTTTTACTTATACCAGTCCCATGACTGACCTGGAGTTTATTTTGTTGTTTTCCCTAAACTCTTGGGTGCCTAATTTTGTACGGGCAGTCAAGTAGTCGGGATTTACAGATATACTGGAAGAGCATGGAGCAGGAGGCTTCATGATTATACAGCTATAGTTATTTCCGCTATGTAGTAAGTGCTGTACTTTGATAATGTTGTATATTCAAATACAAATGTATATTTCAAGGTTTTGTTACATATATTATATGTTATTCGTTCCGCTGTAAGGTTCGTGTTACTCTGATGTTGTGTTCTTCTTCTTCTTCTATTCTAAGTTTCTATCTTATCTATCCTCACCCTCTAATTTCTTTCATTAATGACCGGTATTTTCGATCCTTGGATGTTCGATATGTGTTGTATATCGGATAACCAAGATCGACAAAAACCCGGGTCATTACAAAAATTGTCAAAGTTGATGTGTACATTCCAGCTTGTGATGTTCCAGGAATCAAAAGGCTGATTCCGTCTCAATGGAGAGAACGGGAACCATTTGAAAATATATATAAACCTGTTGGAGATCAAGTTGTTACAGTTCATCTTTGATATAATGGTTGGGTCACCTAGTTGCAAGACATTGAAAAATCGAGGCAAGTTGCACATGTAGTGTGGTAGGATAATTTACTTTACACTCCAGATGCATGAGCAGTAGGGTTGGATAATTTATGGTTCTAGATTTGTTTCCATCCTCTCAAGGTTTAGAAGTGATATGGTCATCAATTGTCAAAATCGGGTAATCACTTTTACTGTGAAGGGTCGGGAATGGACCCATTTAGGCCCTATCAGTGAACATCACTCAAGAATTTCTTCCTTGCAGGATCATACACTAAACAGGATTATATCGACAACATGGAAGATGCGACTCTCTCAAGAAGACAAGCCGCTGCATATATATGCAGCTCAGGCGAAGAGCTTGAAAAACTTCAAAAAGTAATTACTGCTGAACAAACCGAACCTCAAAGAGGGATCAAACGTATCAGATGAGATGAGTCTTGTATAGAAACATATATACCATTTTATTATAGTTTACGAGTTAAAAGTTGTATGGTTCAGAAGCATGGTTTATTTGACCTACTTTGTACATGGTACGTAGGATATATTCAGGCAGCTAATATGGGCAACGATAAAATGTGGATGTTGGAAATATTGTTATATTTTGTGCTTTGTTGTTGTTCATCGAGATGAATACAAGTTATATATAAAATATTATAATATTGTATAGTCTGAAGGGAGGTCTCCATTGTTATAGTTGGAAGAAAATAAATAATGTTAGCATTGATTATTTTATTATTGTATGTTTTTTAGTTAATTTCTAATATAAAACAGTCATAAATAAATGTTATTACTTTTTACCTACAAATAACCATTTAATTTTATCAAAATAAGAATCGTCTAATAAACTAATAAAATGATGTCATGTGTGCTGTTACAATAATGTCATGTGGTACAATAACATTGTATAATATATACCAATGACATAATGCCATATGGACTAATCAAATAATGACATGTGGCCTAAAAAATGATGTCATATGCACTAATCAAATGATGACACATGGATAAATTATTATTTGACACATGAACAAACCATTAAATGCCAAGTGTCAGCGTTAATATATGACATGTTTATACTACTATGACAACCATGTCAACAACCATGTAGGATGACACATCAGTTGATGACTCATCGCTTGAGTCATAACGTAGTGGGGTCCATTGATTCTTTTATCTGCCAATATCAATAAGTGTAGTAAAAGCTCTTTCTCTACTAACCTTTACCTACCAATTTTTACCAATTCAATATTGGTAGCTAAAATATAATACTCACCATTATGTTAGTTTTGCATACGCTTACAATTGGTAGGTAAAGACCCCATTTTCTTGTAGTGATAGACT
Source organism: Allium sativum (assembly GCA_030737875.1). Classification (NCBI taxonomy): domain Eukaryota; kingdom Viridiplantae; phylum Streptophyta; class Magnoliopsida; order Asparagales; family Amaryllidaceae; genus Allium; species Allium sativum. The sequence continues at coordinate 223,665,705 of CM060918.1, read as the reverse complement.
ATGATTAAACAAACAAAACACAAATTGCATCTTCGTCTAAATATGATTATGGCAAAAAAGTGATTGTTTAAATTGAAATTTGATGGCTTATATTTCTAATTAATAGTTAATAGGCCATGCTTAAAATAAGTTTGATTTTCATCTTTTTGTCATTTTCATGAGAGTTAAACAAGTGGGTGGATGGTTGAATTAAAGTTTGATGGCTTATGTTGGGCTAATTAATAGCACAAGTACGCCATGCTTAGGATAAACACATCAACTAATCACACTTATGATCAAATTAAAAAGATAATGGTTTCATTTTATGTTGATTCATGTGATTTAGAGAGTGGATTTATTCCTAAGTTGTCGTTTAATCTCATAGTCCAATTAACTTTTGTAGTAACTAGTTTGTTAGATTTTGCAATTTTTAGTTAGTTAGAATTTCACTTGATTTCGGTTTAATTTGATTGAATAGAATTAGAATTATTTCTTTCTCCGTGGATTGACCTGTATTTACCACGTACTACAAGTGTACGTCATGCGCTTGCGGTTTAATACACTTCGCGGCGGTTTCTAATTGATAGAATATTCATTGTTAAGCAAGTTTATGGCCCCGTTGCTGGGAAAGGAATTTAATTTTAATTTTATTCTTCGAATTAATTTTCTTGTTTGTTGTTCTACTTGAAAAAAAAAATTGTATCATTTGTTTTATTTTGTTTACTTGAGGTAGTTTTGTTTGTGTGTGTTTGTTTTGTTTCTTTTTCCTTAGTTTCTGTTTTGAGTCTGTCTGTCTATTTCTGCATTTTTTTTACTAGTTTTGTGTTCATCTTATAAAGAAGGAATTACGTCTTTGTTTAGTTTGTATGATCTTCATTTTTAGCACTATTACTTTCATTTCTGTTGTTTACCTTTCTTTCTGCACAGTTGCATTTTATTTATAGTCACTTCACTTTCACAGGGCATTTTGCATAGTCTTCATTGTTCAAAGAAAAAGAAACAAAATTGCAATCATAGTTGCATGTTGTCAATTTTTTGTAAACAATGCATGTCATTGATCATTCTATTTATTACATACTATGATTTACAAACATTGCTCCATTTCATGTTCTTTTACATACAGTTGCATATTTCATTTCTTGCACATTGTTTTGCATTACTGTTACATATCTCCTTCCTTTTTCCTACAATCCAATCCCTTAAGCCCAAAAAGTGTGCATACTTCACTCTCTCCATCAACAACCCTCCTCTGCTATAAACAAACACCCTACCTTTTGACCTTCATTGCCATACATACATACCATAGCCACATACAAGCTACCATCACCACTGCTACTCAACAACCCAACTACAATAACTCCATTCAACAGCTTATAAAACTCCTCAAACCCATCATTCAACCACCACTGCAACTACTCTTCATCCTCTATCATTCAACAACAACCATTCCTTGCTCCATCTTCCATACGATTACCTTGCAAAATTCAACCATCATTCGTCTTCAACTCAACACGCCACTATCGAAGCTACTTCCCCAACCTGCCAAGATCCACTGAATTCACACCGTCAAAACCACAGTACTCCTCACTCTTTTCTGAACCTGCAACACCCACTAACATCCATTCACAGGTACACGAGCGCAACTAACAACTCCATCAAACTCTTCACAACCAAACTCATACACTATTTTGCACTTCATAACAACCTCAACCAAACAGTTAGTCAAACCCATTTATTGCAACTACAACTTAACTCCACTTTCATACATCATTTGCCACATCTGCCAACGTCTGCCACTTCAATAATCCATATACCCATCACCGCCACATCAAAAATTCCATTCAAACACCCTACCCTTCCATAACTGACCTTCACCACCCTTATAATCATCTCCAAACTTAACCACCCCTTCTACTGATTACCACTGTCAAGTGCACTCTTGCACAGTCCCATCAATATAAATCCGTCACACAAATCCAACCAACCCACTGCCTCCTGGTTCCATTGCTTAATCATCACACAAATCCATTGCCTCCTCATCACCAACCAACTCATCACCAAGTCCATTGCCAACCATCACAGCAAAATCTCACTACACCGCCACATACACAAACAATAACTCCACATTCACTTCAACTTGAACCTCAAATCGCAAAACCCAAATCATAGATCACCAGTGAACAAACTCAAAGCACCTCACTGTCACCGCGAACCCCTCATCGAAATCGAAACGAATTCCAAAACCTGACATCCACACTTCCAATCGAATTCCCTTCCAATCGGAAACACAATCGAAAAGAAAAGAAAAGAAAAACCACACATGCAAAGCCTGAAGTTGAAATAAACTTTCAATTTTTTCGCCTCTTTTTGTTTCTTTTCTCTGGAATTCTGGTTTTCGACGTGTGAATGTTGATTTTTATTTAGTGGAAAGTTTGGGAAGTTAAAGCCTTGCATTTTATTTTTCTTTTGTGAAGTTCAGATTCGTGGGACTTGTCTCATGGGATAGTGAGTGTTTAGTTTTTTTTTTTAGGCTTTTAAATGTGTTCGTATTAATAAAAACGAATTTTCTTGTTTTGTTTTGATATTGGACTATTTCCATTTGATTTTTTTAGAACAATTGCAACAAGCAACCATATGTTTGGTTTTCATAAGTTTTGATTGTTTTCATTTTATTCTAAAAGAGAAAAAAAAATATTGCTTTTGGTTTCGTTGTTTTGGATATCTTTTCAGGTTTACGAAATCAATGGAAAAGGGCTAACTTGCTTGGTTTGCTTTGCACTTGCTTAAAAATAAAATAATCGCTGCATAAAATAAAAAATTGATAATAAATTCTGCACGCTCAGGTATCGTGTTCTAACCTCTATTTTTATTTTCCTTGCATTGTTGTTTTCTTGCATTTGCATTTTAAAAAAGATCCAAAAATCCAAAAACGAATAAAAAAATCATTCTAGTTGCATTGTTAATTATTAACATAGAAATGTGTTTATTTTATACTCTTATATCTTATCTTTTGTATATAAATAAATATTATTTGGGTATTGTTTTGTCACTTTTTACAGATATGCCTATTAAGCCACTTACAGTCAGAAAAATGGAAAATTGAGGTCAAATTGCCGTGGATATATATTTGAAGACTTGCAGATGAAGATCTTACGTCAAATTTGCTTTTTGAACAAGAAATAATTGGAAGAAGGGCTATGCATATCACAAATTGTAAACATCCATCCTGGAATCAATAAAATTTCTTCTTTTCATTTTCTGCATTTACTATTTCTTAGCAACTAGTGCCATCTACACAATTAGATTTGATATAGTACTAGTTGTAATTTACATTTATTTTCATTAATGATTAATCATTTGATTAGTTTCAATGATAATCCTAATTTTATTTCTGCTGTTATTTCTATTCTGCACTTTTAATTTCTGCATTTTTAATTTCTGTTCTTTTTACTGCTTTCCTAGGTCATATTGGATTGAATACAGATTTGATTAGATTCAGATCTAATTCAATTCAATAATAGTTTAATTGTAGTTTCAATTTCGTTTGTTTTCAAAGCCAACCTCGAAGATTTGTCTAACTCGCCCAAGAAATTATATAAATAATTTAATTTAATTTACCTCCCTGTGATTCGACCTGCATACTACACGATCTGTGCGCATGCAGTATTTATTTCAAAATTCGCGCTTTTCTAATTCACTAGAAAGCGTTGATCAAGTTTTTGGCGCCGTTGCCGGGGAGGTAACGATTAAATTTTATTATTTATTTAGTTTCTGATTCGTGTTAGTTTTTATTTTTAATTTCTTTTTTTTTTGTTTTTTTTTTAGAAAAAAATAAAAATCTCTTAATTAGTTGATTTGGTATTATAAGTTAATACTATAATTTTCTAGATAAGGAAAAAAAACTTGCAAAAGGCTAAAATCAAGCACTTTTGCAAAAGGCCGTTGCCGTCGAAGATCACGCACTTTTGGAAACAAGAGGCCACAAATCAAGCAAAAAAAAGAAAAAAAAAGGAAAGAGAAACCAAAATCAGCAAAGGGAATTTCAAGAAATCGAACAGGGGATTCAAGAGTTAAGAAATTTGCAAATACTTGATTTTAATCGTTGAAGCTATTCAATCTCTGCACAGACTGCCATACCCACTGTAAAATTTTCTGAACTCTACAGGTTCTCTGCTGCTTTGAAAAAATGTAGAAATTGCTTGTAAAAATCTTCTGTAGGGGCAGCGGCTTGCTTGTACAATTTTTTTCAATTCTGCTATTATTCTGTGACTGTTCTGTGATTGAAATTTCTGAATCTGTTTGTTAGGAATGAATTTCCATGACTTAATTCATCACTCTCATTAAAATTTGATTCTAGGAAAACACAAGCTCATATAAAATAACATAATTTAAAAGTGGTGTTTTGTGAAGTTGACTGTCTCATATAATTGGATCGCGAATATATATTGGTTCAATTTATATAACTATTAGCAAAAGAGGTTGCATACTACCCGTAAAACATTGGTCGTATCCCTTAGTATTCATACTATACGTGAACGACCATAAGACCCTCTTCCCCCTTCCAATTGAGTCAGTTAATTAATAGAGCGTAGCTTATTATTTTATACAATTTTGAATTAAGAATAATTTCTGTCTTCCCTTGATTGCATTCAAATGTCTGATTCAAAAAAATTCTTGAGAGAATTATGTGTTAATAATCGGAGTAGACGTCCTCTTGAAGAGTATGAGTATGAATTACAACTCATGAGACAAGATTTTCCGAAATTTCTTGAGTCCAATGTCGACAATTTTCAAAATTTTCCAACTGACCAACATTTTCAAAATCATAGAAATGATCGAAATTGCGACTTCAATTCAAAATTCAATAATTTCGATTATGGGCCGCATCCTCATCAAAATGGCTTTGAATCCCAATATAGCTCTGATCCACATCAACATGGGTTATAAACCAAAATTTTCAAAATTATAGCCCACATCAACATCTTGAAAATAATTAAAATTGCAATTATCCCTCGAATTTTAATAGTTTTGGTTACGAACATAATTTTCATAATCAAAATGATTTCCAATATCATTGTCAATTTTCTGAAAATTCAAACAACCAGCACATTGAAAATAATATTGATTGTGAAATTGATGTGGACTATAATTTTGAGAATCAAGAAATCCAAAACGAAAGCTTTCAAATCAACGATTCTGAAGAATATCATCTTAACATTCTTAGAGAGAGGGTAGAAAGGCAAGATAGACAACTTGATGAAAAAGATAGACAACTTGATGAACTTCTTTGTTTAATGACGTCTTTTAAAGAACAACTCGAGCAGCAAAATCAAACTCAAACAAGCGATGAATCAGAAAATAATCCATTCTTTACTGATAGTGAATATTTTCAGATTACAACTTTGGAAATTGAGAATAACGATCTAAATGAAGTTGTTTAAAATTCAACAAATGAGTTGGACTTCGATTCTTTTTAGGAAAAAGATTTAAGCTCAGATTTTGATCTTCCTCTTTCAGGCAGTGAGAAACTTGAAATTCTAGAAATTGAACAGAATAAAAATGTTGAATTTTTCAATTCAAATTTGGAGAAGGATTTTTAATGAACATGAATTTTTTGGATTGTATGAGGATGAGTTGCCAAATGAGGATGAAATTGAATCAAGCCACCAATCCAAGTTCGAAAATTTTGATTTTGAGGTTTCAAACGAACTAGAATTTGTCAGTGTCAAAAATACGTTGTCAATTGAGAAACGTGATCACATAATCTTGAATAACACTCAGAATTCAAATTTCACTGAACTTATATACCATCACAAATTTTTGAACAATTACACTGATAAATTTGTTGAACACATGAATTATTTTTGGAATGCTGGGTTGGTTGAAAAACTTCATGTTAGGAAGACCCTAGACATTTACCCTAGGTATAAAGATGAGATGGTTTTTGAAAACCTTTGCTTATTAGAAAACATTCCTAGACATAGTGAGAATCTGATTCATCGGGCTAGATCCAAGTGTGGGGAGAAAAGTTGGTGGCATTATTTGCATCGCATGCATCGCAAACACATATATCATTATACATATGATCCATTCTTACATATAGTTAGACTGCATTTCATTCTACAAATCATTTTGCATTTAATCCACCTATGGGTTTTATCATTCAAATTTAGGAAACGTGTTACGGTGTGGACACTGTTTAGTTTTAGTGTGGGGGGGGGGGGGGGGAGTCTGCATTGCAACCTTTTTATTTTTATTTTATTTCTTCTTCTTTTTTCAATTTCGTGCATTTAGATAGGATCATCATGCATTTTAGGTCGTAGTAACATACCATAAATTTTTTTTTGGTGGAAATATGACTCATTTTAGATTGATACAACAAAATAAGTTAATGATTGTTAATCAGTTGATAGTATTTTTTTCTCTCAACTAAGATCAAATAAGAAATATGATGAAAAGTTGAATTTTGAGGGATAATAGTGTAACCGGTACATAGGGAGATTCTTAGGTGATGGCCATGAAATCTATTCTATATTGTAGTCTTTGTTTAAATAAGTGGAGGACCTAAAATACTTATATTGGCTTTTCGAATCTTTAAAACTAAGTCGTGTTAAGTTGAATTCGTGTAACTCTCTTTTGTGCTTATATTTAAATAATAATAATAGTAATCCAAGGGTATCCAACATTGCTTGTATATCTAGCGTTGGTGTGCAAACCCGCCAAGATCTATCCAACATGTTGTTGACAAAGTCAGCGTTGGAATATCTTGGTCTCATTTTATGAGATTGGACACCTGAGGATTACCGACATGTTGTTGACAAAGTCAGCGTCGGTCTGCACAATCCGCCAAGCTCTGTCCCAACTCTCCGTCAGTCCACAAGGCAGTGTATGGGTGGTATACCTTGGTCTTTTAAGTTAGGTGTATGTAATGAATCATAAATTTCAATTTTTATAGAGATAGAGAATAAGTGATGGAGCCCAAGCATTTCTTGACCTTATTGATTTGACTAGCCATATACAAGGAAATTAGAATACCACTTTACAAACTGTGCCAAACAACTAAGAATCTATTTCATGGCTGCACTACGTTATTGACCAAACCAACTGGCCAAACTAGAGTTTAACATTGAAAACTTGAATTATATTGAAAATTTGTGACAAGTTGAGGTATCTAAAGTACAATCAGTTGATTAGAAATTGTTAACTTAATTTGTTGTACCACTTTCTTGAAACAAGTCGTGTTTTCAATTGCATAAGTCCTCTGCATTCATGTAGTTAAATTAGAGTCATAGCATACTGCATTTGGATTTTGTGGGTAGTATTCGCTGAAAACCCTCACGAGACACCACTCGTCCTACTAGGGACACCTAGAGGTTTAACGGCTTGTTGCATACGCTCAATACAATCGTGTTTCCTACGAAAGTGTGACCTATATAGTTAGTTTTTAATTTTTGTTTTACTCGAGGATGAGTAAAAGGTAAGTGTGGGGGTATTTGATTAACATAGAAATGTGTTTATTTTATATTCTTATATCTTATCTTTTGTATATAAATAAATATTACTTGGGTATTGTTTTGTCACTTTTTACAGATATGCCAATTAAGCCATTTACAGTCAGAAAAATGGAAAATTGAGGTCAAATTGCCGTGGATATATATTTGAAGACTTGCAGATGAAGATCTTACATCAACTTTGCTTTTTGGACAAGAAATAATTTGAAGAAGGGCTATGCATATCACAAATCAATGAAGAATTGTCAAGGAATCAAGAGGAAAAGAGGAAAGGCCAAAATTGACTAGATTTCACTAAGGCCCATTTGTAATTCTTATTGTAAACTCTTTTGTGATTTCCCTAAGGCCAATTTGTCATTGTATTAGGGTTAGGGTTGGATATCTACTTTATATATACCCTTGTATTCTCATTGTAAACATCCATCCTGGAATCAATAAAATTTCTTCTTTTCATTTTCTGCATTTTCTATTTCTTAGCAACTAGTGTCATCCACACAATTAGATTTGGTAGAGTACTAGTTGTATTTTACATTTATTTTCATTAGTGATTAATCGTTTGATTAGTTTCAACGATAATCCTAATTTTATTTCTATTGTTATTTCTATTCTGCACTTTTAATTTCTGCATTTTTAATTTCTGTTCTTTTTACTGCTTCCCTAGGTCATATTGGATTGAAAACAGATTTGATTAGATTCAGATCTGATTCAATTCAATAATAGTTTAATTGTAGTTTTAATTTCGTTTGTTTTTAAAACCAACCTCGAAGATTTGTCTAACTCGCCCAAGAAATTATATAAATAATTTAATTTAATTTACCTCCCTGTGATTCGACCTGCATACTACACGATCTGTGTGCTTGCAGTATTTATTTCGAAATTCGCACTTTTCTAATTCACTAGAAAGCGTCGATCATTAATACACGTTTAATTTCTGTTTTGCATTCATCTCATTTTATTTTTATTTTCTAAGGAAATTATTGTATTTTGACAAATTGGTTTCTTTCCAATGAGTTACTTCTCGATATCTAGACTACGGCAGAGAAATAACTATTTATAAATATTACGGTGATTCCTAAATTTTATAGCGGTTGTTCCTTTGAAGGTACTTAAACCTTTGGCTACATTGCTACGGAGATTCCTAGTGCACTGATAACTCATGTCCGTTAACTGGCTGAGAGTTCTTTTATTAAAATTAATCTAATGGTCACTATATAATTTTAGAAAATTTGTAAATAAGCAATTTCATAAGTTTCATTAGGTTCATGCATATATATATTTATATATATATAACAACAACAAAGAAAATCAAAATCTCCAAAAAGGAAATAAATCCATTTGAAAATAATCTCTTTCCTTTTTTTTTAAAAAAACCATTCAAAAACCCAAAAAACTTCTCTTTTGTAAATATTTATTTCCTTTTCTCTTTAAAAAAAATTTCAAAAACAAGGAAACTAATTTCTTAACAATATCTCAATTTCCTTATTCGCAAGAATTTTACGATAGTTGTGAAAGCCAATATGATCCACATAATTTTACACCAAATATATATATGAATATTTTAATAATAACTATTGTACAAATAACTCGGATTTTGCACCATAAAATTTTCAAAATGATGAACAACCCTAAAATCTTTAGACAAGTATTGAATCTTTACTTGAAATGAGCACTCAACAAAATCAAAGAATAAATGAATGATGTAATTCATACTTGTGCAACAAATCAAGTCAAAGTTTTCAAAATAATCAGAATTTGAATTCACTTCAAAATTCAAATTATTTTGATTATAACACTTGCCCATTCAATTTCGAACTCCAAAATGAATTTCAAATTCAAAATGGAAATGTGAATCAATTTTCAAATGGTTTTGGTAATGAGAATAATTTAAATTGTGGTGCAACTAAAAAATTTTATTCTCAATAATTTTAAATTGAAAATTCTCAAGCTAATAATTATAAGTTTGATTTTATTGAGAAAATGGACGAAATTTACGATGATCACACGAATTTGTTATTAGAAACATATTTGAATTTTTGTGAGAAACAAGATCAAATACCAACATGTGACGAGTCAAATAATAATCCATCTTTTACCAAACTCTACAATTTTCGAATAACAACTTTTGAAATTGAAAATGACAATGAAATTGTTGAAAACATGGTAATTGATTTGGATTTCAATTCTTTTGAGAGGGTGGAACTAAATCTCAAATTTGATCTTCCTTTTTCTGAAAATAAAGAATGTCAAACAACTTTCGACTTTGAAGATGATATATGCAATGAAGTTGTGAATAATTCAAAGGATGATGAAATAAATGAACATGGAGTTTTTGGACTTTTCGAAGATGAGTTGTCGAATTTTGAAAAGGTAGAGTTAAATCACCATTTTGATTTTAAAATGAGTAAATTTGAAGAATTTTTCAATGATGGGCTTAAATTTGAAATTGGTGAAAAAAAACTTGAATTTCAACAATTTATCATCAAAAACAAGACAACTCACACAATTTTTAATAAAGTGACATCCGTTTTTCCAAATCTACATCCAACCTTGGAATCTTTTACGATTTGGTTTTTCTAGCTTAAGCTGTGTCTATCATACTTGAAGAGGCAAATGAATTAGTCTTTGGAAGACCGTTTCATTTACTTCTTGTCAGTATATTTTTTGATATGGTATAAATAATAACTGTTTTTTGTAAATGTAGGGCATATTTTCAAAATTTTCATTTCCTTTTCTCCTTTCACTTGGGTTGACTGTGGGGACACAGTCCAAATCAAGCGTAGGGGTGTCTCATATTTATTTTGGTAATTTTTTTCTTTTCATTCCAAAAAAAAATTAAAAAAAAAGCATTTTAATTTACTTTTAAATGGGAACGATGAAGTAAACATACGATTTGGTTGTCAAATCGATTTTTTTGGGAATATGACTTCTCTTAATGAAATACGAAAGAAAGGTTTAAATTATTAGCACTTTTAGTGTAACTGGTATATAGGGAGATTAGTAGTTGATGATTATGAAGTGTTTTCTAAATTGTAATCTTTTATTAAATGAGTGGTTGATTTAGAGTACTTGTGGTAACATTTTCGATCATATAAGTCAAGTTGTGCTAAGATATTTCCGCTTAACTCTCTCTCTCTCTTAAAAAAAAGAGCAAGAAAAAGATAAAAAAGAAACAAAGAAAAAAATATATGTATATATATAATAATAATAGTAAACAATACCTACTATTAATAGTGCATGCACATTGCACGTAAGTGTATGCACCGCCAGCCTTTGTACTTTCTCATGTCAGTCCGAAAGGTAGTGCGTGGAATGTATAGCTGGCCTCAGTTTACCTCAGCTAGGTGTTTGTAAATAATAATAATAATGTGAATATTTTTTAAAATAAAGAGAGAGTAAGCAATTGAAATCCAAGCACTATCTTCACTTATTTGACCGAACTTGTTAATCAAAAGCAAATGAAAATGCCATTTTGTGATTGTTGATAAATGATTATAAAATTCGTTTCATAATTGCACTATGTTTTCAATCAAAACAACTGGCCAAGCTAAAGGAGATTGTAACGATAACTTGACTTTTGTTTGAAGTTTGATTAGTAACGGACTTAAATTTCATAGTAACGACGCAAAATTGTATCTAACTCACTCGTGTCAAATTTAAAAGTAAATTACCCATTTGTAAATATTTTTTTTGGAAATTTGCATTCATTTGAAAATAAACTTGCATCTAGGAAATTTTTGCATTATATTCAGATTTTCTGGGTAGTATCCGCTGAAAACCCTCACGAGACAACACTCGTTCTACTGGGGACAACCAGACGATCAATGGCTTGTTGCATACGCTCAGTGCAATCATGCTCCCAATGAAAACGGATTTATCTTAGTTTTTGTTTTGTTTATTCGAGGACGAATAAAAAGATAAGTGTGGGGGTATTTGATGTGCACGTAAATGTGTACATTTTTATTCACATTTATTCTTGTTTTAATAAAATTATGAATATTGGGCTATTTTAACATGTTTAAACCAAAAACCTAAAATTCACAAATTATCATGCATTCATCTTCATATTGGGGCAAAAACATATATTTGTGCATATATTAATTTTTTAATAAAATTAACTTGTTTATTTTCATGTTGTTTTGTGGGATATTTGGTGAATTTTGGTGAAGTTACATGAAGATATGCATGCACAAAGTTAATACAAAGGAATGGAGATGGAATTAATTCACACACGGCTTAGTGAAGGACCCCACCTGCACATATATCCCTCTTTCCTTAAGGCATCTATTAGAGGCTAATGTATTGGCTAATGGAGACAAAACAAGCTTCATACACTTTTAATGATTCATTGGTGGATAAAGACAAATGGAAGCTTCATGTAGACTGAAGAGGGTAGTGTTGGTAGTTCCCAACGAATATGGATTAGGGTTAGGATTTTTAAACATGTATAAATACCCCCATATGCTCATGTAAATACATCCCCTCTTTTAGTTAGTTGAGCTGTAGGATAAAAAAAATGCTCTTTCTTTTATGGCTTCTATTAACCCTCTTTTTGGCAAGGGCCGCAACGGGTCAGATCGAATCCCAAACACGCAACTAGCCAAATTGGATAGATCGCGCTCTAGGAAGCCCAGCAGAAGCTCAGTCCAAAACAGTCACGCATCGGCCCGAGCCAATTTTCATCTGCTGACAGCTCACTCCAGAAGAATCATTCTCTCAATCGACTGAATATCTCGCTCCCATACAAAGCGCATCGGCCGAGTATCTCGAACCAGCATGGAAATATTCAACTGAGCTATTCCGATGCATATCCCGACTTTCAAGGCAGTAAAGGCGGTCAACCACATTCGGACAAAACTCTACTTTTGATATACCTCACCGTGGATGCCACGTAGGCCACAACTTCCGAGGATACTATTTATGAACGGTGGAATTAGTCTTCCAGCCGCTTTTGCAACCAATGAATGGACTCCAAGCGTCCAAGTTTTCCCGAAAAGGCCGAGCCACGTCAGAACAGCCCTAACCACCTTCTCTACCTATAAATACCTCAAAGCTCAAAGAGGACCCTTTCTGGAAGCATTCTCAATTTTCTCCTTTAAATTTCTCGGATGGCTAACTCAAAATTAGTCATCTTCTCTTCTTTCTTCAAACACAAAAAGCGTTGTATTTGTAATCCAAAGCAGTAATACATATAAAGTGGACGTAGGCACAGTTTTTGCCGAATCACTACAAAAATTTTGTGTGTGATCCCCTCTTTCTTTACCTTTTCTGCATTTCATAATCACTATTCGTGTGCTTTCCACATAATTGGAGGTTGATTGTCACTAGTGACCAACTTTTGACGTCAACAGCTTCTTAGTCATTTCCTCTTATGTAATTTCTTTCATTTATGCAATGTTAGTTAATTAGTTCTCTTTTATTTACATAATTCTTACTTCTTGTTGTAGTGTTGATCTCTTTTATTTTATGCAAGTAGAATAATTTTTCCTTTCTTTTTCTTTCTTTTTCTTTCTTTTTCCTTTGCTTTTCCTTCATATTGCATGTTATAATTGTTGATATGATAACATACATGCGTAGCGAAACCCGTTCACTTAGGGGTAACGAAGCTCCCTAATCATGTAGCTTCAACATATTTTGACCATTCATGTTCTCTTTTTGTGCTTAACGGAAATAGTAGAAGTGATTTAACTTATTGTTTGGCTTTGAATTAGATAGTCTGTATTGTTGACACCAAATAGACTATGCTTAAACAAACAAACACAAATTGCCTCTTCATCTAAATATGATTATCGCAAAGAAGTGATTGTTTAAACTGAAATTTGATGGCTTATGTAATGTCCCGCATTTTTATCGGTTTGTATTTGAATATTTAAATCAGTTTAAATACTGAATTCACAATATAAGTGGATTTATATATTAATTAAAAAGAAGTTGAATGTATGAAAATATATATAAAATATAATCGAGCTTATAACGATACTGCAGTTCGTAATTTAATGTTCCGAACTTCAACTGAGTGTACATGATCCGTTATTAGTCGGATTTCTTCGAAACAAGAAACGTTGGAATCTGTTGAACTGTATTTTTCTAACAGAAGTGAAAAATCGAGATTTTGTGTTATAGATTGCGAGTTATGTCCAAATCAAAATTTCAAATAGTCGCTATAGAATTGTTTATCGACCATAACAGTTAATTGGATATAACTGGATACCGGTTACAAATCTGGACAAGGTTCTTTTGAGACATAGTGATAATTTAATTTTTAGAATTTTACTGTAATTTTTAGTTAATTAAATATGCAACTTTTTATTTGGGGTATTTTGCACCCTTAACCAGTATTTTGGGGTTTCACAATATAAGTTAAACTACCAATATTTTTATATTTATGGGATCGTGGCACCTCGCTGGACACGACTGTATTTTTATTTCTGTCTGCAGCGGCTTGGACATGAACGAAATCTTATATAACACGGTAGACTAAAATTATAAAATATAAAATGTACATACCCTGGTAACTAAATATATCAAACGGTACTAAAACACTCTACCTAACACAGATTGTCACACCTTGTTATTTTATACAAATTGATAATGACATTTTCCATACATTCACTTGTTCAATGTTTAACTTAGCTATTTTGTGGGGACGTTTAGTCTTTCAGTTCCGTGTATCATACATTTGTAAACGATGGATGTATTTGTCCAACAATCTGAACATCTATTTATAAGTTCATAACTTGCCTTGTATCAAAATTTGAAATGAAAAGAAAGGGGAATAAAATAAAATAACTTAGCATACCTATCTTATACACTACTGCTCACGCTGGACCTATTACTTCTCGTAGGAGGCTTGATGAGTTTTCAAATCTGAGCAGACATAACACTATTCTAACGTAAGGCTAAGAAAGGAAATGACTCCCCTATTCTTTCTTGTCTTCGTCAAAATTAAATATCTGAACCATACCCTATGAGCCTACCTGTGCTATCGCCATCTTCATAGACCAGAAAATTTCAACGCCTAACCTATAGGATATAACACAGGCTTATTCTATAGGAACATGGAGGCCATACTTTTCACATGCTAAGATTTATACAATACCTATGTCTTGTTTCTTTCCATGTATTTTCAAAAGCGTACGAACCTGCATTTACTTCCAAGCACCATCGTATATTCAAATCACAAACAACTACCGGAGTTTGGACTAAAAGCTTCACTGCAAAGGAACAGCAAGTACTTGCCTATTCACATGGACTCTATGCAGCATTGGAACTCAGTCGAAAATGCATATAAATCTTACTTCACTGCTTAAACCCTGTCCTTTCCATTTCTTAAGCATTTAATTTCTCTCATATATCAAATCAATACTGACACCTACCTAAAATTCTACGGTATGCTACTACTTGGCCATCAAATTTTATATACTATAAATACAAGCAGTGGTTGCTGCGGTTCTTTGTGCTACGTTTCAGTAAATTAAAAACCGAAGTGTTTTAATGGGTGCAAAAAGGAAAATGAAAGTGAATGACGCAAGAATTAAAAACCGCAACTATATATATATGTCCAGAAATCGTGTCTCATATATATATTCATGCGTGCGTTGAACTTGGAGGAGCGTAACCGGACGCATGCGAGCGGGGAAGTTTGACTGTTCGGACGATTTTGTAGATGGAGTTCGGGAGCCTTCAAAGCTTCGAACCTTTGTTGTTCTGCATGAAGAAATATATGGGGCTCACGTTTTAACTAAAAGGGAAGTAGGAGGAGTTCACCACGTTTTGATTTTTCAGGTGCGGAGGAGTGTATGTGATGGAAGGATGAGGACGTTTGCGGGTTGCCTGGGTGGAAGAAAAAGTGTACAAGTGAAGTGGTGCTGGGTGGAAGCTGAGTTGCGGTTTCATTTGGTGGTACATGGGCGTGAGAGTTGCATGGTTTTCTTTGTGGAAGCTACTCGTTCTCAGGAGCATGAAGTTCCCTGTAGGCATTCTTCTTGGTCTCGTGAATACTGGGGACAAAATAATAAACGTAGAGAGGGTTAAAATGTGTGGCATGTTTACGGGAGTATACTTGAAAATATGAAGGAGCAAACTGAGAAATTCTAGAGTTTACAAGCTTGTTCTAGCATGCATGCATGATTCTTGGACTTGGGTGATATATCAGGTACGTTAGGTAGCATTGTATGAGGAGCATGGACGCAATATTATTTGTACAAGAGGTCTCTTGTGCATGTGTGAAGTGAAGGGAGTTATTGCCTGAAATGATAAAACGTGATGAAAGAAGTAGGAGTAGGATGTGGAAACAATTTGTTGTGAAAGGAAGACATGTTACTCTCGTTCATATCACAAGGAAGCAAAATCGAGTGGTTGGCCTTACGGTGTTGAACTGTACATGAGTGAAGCATGGAAATTAGGACGGGTTTCACATGGAGAGTGGGATGATGATGGTTCCACGTGAAAATGACGGTGGGTGTAGTGCATACGGTGGGAACGTTTGCTTTGGGATGATAGGATTACACGTTGAAGGGCTTGCGGTTTTAATACATTGCACGGGAAGCGTAGAAAATGGCCGTGGACTATATGTATGATGGTGAAATGGACAGGAGAAATAGAGTACAGGTTTAAAGCTTGGTGTTGGGTTTAGCGTTGAGTTCAACGTGTGGAAATGGTGGGCCGTTTACTCATAGTTGGAGGCCCAGTTAATATAAAAAGAAATGGAGCTGCTCTTGACTTTATAACACAGTACAGCCAGGGCGTACCGGTTTAGTAACAATCGGTGAAGATCGCGACAAGGTAAAAGCAACGATTGTGTATTTATGCGATAAAGGAAGAGTACTGAAAATGATATCTTGAAAGGGGAAAAACACGTTATTGTTCATACGGATAAAGGCCATGAACAAAATAAAGCGAAGAGCAAAGAAGTTCGGGTACGGTTTTAAACTAAGACGAGGGAGCGAACAAGCGGTGTATGGACTGACAGTGGAAAGAAGAGCATGCAGGTTGGTCATAAATTGTTTACTGAGACGAGAACGTCAGTAAAAGGAAGCAAGGAACGACGCAAATCGTTATTTAACGGTTAACGCGCAAAGGTGAGTAAATTCACTAACTCTGTTTTATTTAAAATATTTTAATTATATTTTAAATAATGGTTGAATGCTGTGTGATGGTTGTTTAGGCAGATTATGGTTTAATTGGTTGAAACATTATATATCGTTGCATATGTTTACATCACCGGTTGAATACTGATTCCATCGATTATAATATTCCCTGGTATGGAATCAGTGATAATTGTTTGACTAACATCTGTGGATGCGGAAACCGGTTGGTGGAATTCAGCCGGATTCCTAAATATTTATATGTACTGTTTGTGCACTGGTTGAACCATGTTGAATGGAAATTCAACGTTATTTCGATTAAATCAATAAACGATATCGATTAATTAAGGAAGCGGCAACAACCGACATAAATCCATCGTTGGGTTGAGAAATTGAATTACCGATAGGCGGATCAACGATATTGGTTATAAGAATTATATTTTTATAATTAAAGCGAATTTTTAAATTATAATAGACGTTCTATTATAAACTGATATTTTATGGTTCGTTTTTATAAAGTAGATAAAAACGATCATTTGATAAGTTATGAAACTTTAATTATTCGGCGAGTAAATCTTGAATAATTATTTTAATACAAATCGGTTAGAGAATATTATTGGATTATATTAATCAAATGAGGAGAAGTAATTAAATCAGTTAACGAATTAACTGGTGGATTGAAGTTGATCAAATCAACTGTTTTATTAGAAATTGATTATTTAAATTGATTTCGATTAATCTATGCTAATGACTTAGCGAGAAATTGATCAAAATTAATAAGATTTATTATTAATTACCTTTCAATTAATGAAGTTTAAATGATTATTGAACTGAGCACAATTAGTTATTATTTATTTAGGCAACTAATATGTTATGAAGAAAATTGTTTACTTAGTAATGATAATTACTATTTAATTATGTTAATTAAAGCAAGTGTTTCTTAAATGGAGTACATTTAAGATGTTATTGAGTTGGGAAAGAGATGTGAAGAATTTTTGTAACGGAAAGAGATGTCAAGATTTTTGTAACGGAAAGAGATGTCAAGCTTTTTGTAACGGAAAGGGATGCCAAGATTAGTTATAAAGAGAATATTACTACGTATGACAAGTCCTAGAACTATAGCGATAAAATAACGCTGTTGACTAAACTTAAGCGTGACTGTTATGTCGAGATTAGTTATAAGGGGAATATTACAGCGTATGACAAGTTTTGGACTATAACGTTAAATTAACGTTGTTGGCCAAACTTAAGCGTGATTTTTATATATAGCACTACTCCCTAGGGAGTGAAAACAATTTGGCTTGAAATCCACTTATTCTAAAGTAATAAGCAACGATGTTGTCCAAAGAGATATAAGAATAAGAGTTATACTAACTGAGAATATTTTCCAAGAAGTGTGAAAGTGATAAAACGAGATTTGAGAAATATCTGGTAAGATATGGGAATTCGAATAATAAAATGAATGTTAAATAAAAAGTACCTGTGGTTGTGTGATGTTTAGTCGTACAATTGAATGGATGTTTGATTTACTTCGATAGTTAAATAACCGACTATCAAAGTGTTTTGACCATCGTTGTCAATACGGAGAGACCGGTTGGATATATTATCTAAAACCACTCCGTATAGGCATAAGCGCTGCGAATAGATTATGCTGACGACAATTGAAGACGGAGTGAAATGCAAGGGTCGTCCTGTCCCAGAATGGTGTTTTATGTTTGTCCAGTCCCAGGACAACTTGTATGGACGAATGTCTGACCGAGTATTCCTAACGGTCACATTAGGCGATCTTTTCAAGGTATTACGTCTGGTGGAGGAGAAATTCGTTTCTCTTAGCTTTTATACCTGTGATATCTTTGAGAAGATTAACAAGTGATTTGATGGGTTTGACGATGTGACATTCAAAGTGTATGGTGGCCAGATGTTCTAAAGGATAGACGTAGCCTCAAGCTTCACAACCGGGAAATGACAAAAATCGGGCAGGCAGCATGGCTATGTGGGTCGCTCCCATTAGGGTGTATAATCACCTATCTAGAGAAATTCCTTTTATTTCTTACTCTATCGATTCTGCCCATTCGGGAACGGTGGTTTGAGTCCAACCGTTGGTGATATACATTCGATACACTCAAGCGAAATGAGTGGTCGGTCATGTGTGGGCCGGGTTGCAAGACGTTCTTGTTGAACCCAGGTGTATTCGCCTCTAGAGATACACTATCGGCAGGTGGTCCCATACCTTGTCATAGTTGGAATCCAATCTCCAATAAGCGCCCTGCGGTTTTTGATTTTATACTATGTATGTAGAGCGTGAGATGCAAGCGTTCTACTATTTGGTTATTTATTTGATTTAGACATTATTATAATATCACTGGATTTTGATATCAAAATATTTGGGCTATAGTAAGGTAAAAACCGTCCATGTTTATGTGTGGATTGGTCTTACTATTATCCTTTTGTTTCAAAAGGATTTTCAAAGTTAAACCGAATGGTTGGAATTTACTCACACCAGTCCCTTGACTGACCCAGAATTTTATTTTGTTGTTTACCCTAAACTCTTGGGTGCCCAAATTTGTACGGGCAGTCAAGTGTTTCAGGCTTTTACAGATACACTTGGAGGAGCTAAAAGCAGAAGGCTTCACCGTTAGTATTTAGAGATTATTTCCACTGTGATATGATGTATTGTACTTTGATAATGGTATGTATATACAATACAATTTTGTATTTCAAAGTTATGTTATATAATATATTTTATTCGTTCCGCTGTGAGATTCGTGTTTACTTTGATTATGCTCAGTTATGTTCTTCATCTTCTTCTTCTATTCTACTAGTTCTATCTTTTCTATCTCACCCTCTAATTTCTTTCTATTAATGATCCGGTATTTTCGATGTCTGAACAGTCAAAGCTGGGTTAGTGTCGATTTTCGGAGTCGAAAATCTCGTGGTCGTTACAACCTATATTTCTAATTAGTTGTTAATAGGACATGCTTAAAATATATTTGATTTTCATCTTTTTGTTATTTTCATGAGAGTTAAACAAGTGGGTTGGTGTGGTTGTGTTAAAGTTTGATAGCTTATGTTGGGCTAATTAATAGCACAAATACGCCATGCTTTGGATAAACATATCAACAAATCACACTTATGACCAAATTAAAGAGATTATTGTTTCATTTTATGTTGATTCATGTGATCTAGAGAGTGGATTTATTCATAAATTGTCATTTAATCTCATAGTTTAATTCAACTTTTGTAGTAATTAGTTGGTTAGATTTTGCAATTTTTAGTAAGTTAGAATTTCACTTGATTTCAGTTTAATTTGATTTAATAGAATTAGAATTATTTCATTCTCCGTGGATTGACCCTTATTCTCCACATACTACAATTTTACGTCGTGCGCTTGCGGTTTAATACACTTCGTGACGGATTTCTTATTGATAGAATATTTGATGTTGAACACTTACGTCTATACAAGTCTGTTTTGGGTCGAATGAAACCGAAGACACCTTATTCCTCGTCCCCCTATGGGGAGAGACCCTTGCATATCTGGTCGATCTCCAAGTACGTTTGGATGACTACCACTTAAAATCTCCTCTTGGGTGTGTGGCCCAATCGAGACTTCAATGATAATCCAAACGATGTGAAGATATCCAGTCTCCAATCACCGTCTTCAATATCTTCGACAATCACCAGTTATTAAGAATGGGTTGAAACCCGGTCTTTCCAAATAACTATGACATCATTAAAATCAAGTGATTTTATAAACATATCATAAGACTCATTCAAATCCATAATATTCTTTTATTCAGATATTCTTTATATTGGGAATTACTCCCATAAATCTTATCAAAGATTTACGTCATTTAAACTTCTTGTTTAAATCTTGCATTGGAAACCATTTCAAAAGATTATATAATCTTTTTTCACAAACTTGACTTAAATAAAGGTTAATAAGCCTTATCGGGATCATCGAGCCTCGCCAAAAAGGTAATCACTCATATCGTTATCCCATTCCCAACATATTCCTCCTATGGAGCAAAACCGGTGGTACTCCATATCCAACATCCCTTGGGTTTTGGTAAATTTAATTATCTTCTACCATTTCAAATCTAACTAAAGATTAATTAAACCTCTAACTTGGTTTTAAATATCCATTTCATCCAATCAAACCTTTATTGAAGGATTTATTAACTCAAATTTGAGAAATCATCTTTCCATTAACTGGGTTAAAAAACAAACGATATTTAAAACATCGTCCATGATAAATCCAAAATCGACTTCCATTCAAAATGGAATTTTAGCGGTAATCATATCTGTTCACAATCGATATAAATTCCCGTATCGGACTAATACTATAAGCAGAATAAGAACAAAGGCCTTTAAATTCCTTAAATAGTAAAGACCTTCCTTCACAGAGGTGCATGTCGATTACCACTATACCGATTTCCATTCAATTCCAATTTAATTCATTAATTGGATACTTAACTTTGGAAAATTCCATCAAATCTTAATTAAAAGACTTATTCCATAAATTTCATTTCAGCTGGGTTTAAGAGAAGTGTTATTGAAGACACCATTCATAACAAACCCAAAATTCAATTTGATATCAAATATAGGGCTTTAAATAGAAATCATATCGACTTACATTTAATACCAAATTTTGCAATCAACATATACCGCATAGGGAATAACAATATTTATATCTTCCAAATTCCTCAAAATAATATTCATATAATTGTTGAATCCACTATCGAAATATCCGAAGGTTATTTCCTTTCAAATCCAGTGAAATTCATACATCGGAAAACTTTGATTTTTTTTTAAAATCCTTTCATTCCAATATTTTATTTTAAAACATTGGATCATCTAATTACAGAAAACTTCATCTATTATTAGTCAAATATCTGATGTCCTTTCGGTTCATCACACTTCTCACCTAACGGAAAAGTTCCCAGTTAGATCTCACAGGCAGTACTAGACTATATTCTTAAGAATCATCACATATTCCTTTTGGTTCTTTACTTTAGTTGTTAAACAACTCATTTAGATAAAATGTATTTTATCTTTCTAAAACTTGAAATATTCGATGCAGAACCATTTTTAACCATTTATTATGATTTATCATTATTTATCCATGTTTTTTATAATTTTTATAAGGCCCTTATAGTCGGTTTCCAATTTCGGTCATCGAACTGCATTTTTAGCGACCTTTACTAAAACAGATTTGAACTTGTTTTAAAATCTAACCGTTGGATCTTAAAACTTATTATTTCAATTGAAAACTCTTTTCATTTCGGATCCAACGTTTTTCGTTATGGGAGAATCCGACTGGCGGATCTCCCAGTACGTCCGTTTAAAGTTCATGGTCGAACTTCGCGAACTGTTGCTGCGCGACAAGTCCTATTCTGACAAAACTTTGATTTATATTAAAAATCGAATCAAATTCCCTTAAAAATAGTTTATTAACTATTTAATATCTTTCAAAAATTACATTTTCCGTATTCAACTTCAAAACTCCGTATCCCTTTTAAATGGTTATAATGATATTATTGAAATAATATTATTTTTCAAAACTTATTATTTTGTATCCAAATTTTCCTAACATTCGTTATAAAAATAAATAAGATAATTTTGAAAAGAAACTTCTTTCAATACGCTTTCTCGCTAACCTAACCCATCTTCACTTTCAACCATTACTATTCATTTTAAAAATAAAACTTGAATATGCCATATCTATATGAAAATTAATTCGAATCAATTCATTCCAGTTACGAATATTCATCGTAATTTTATAAACTTTATGTCCATCCTACATCGGACATCAAATTCAAATTTTTATTTTTCATTGAATATTTTATTGTTAAAATATTCAAATTTATTCCGACTTGGAATGAGATTCAACCAACTACCATATAATTCCATTTATATGGATTTCACACATCAGATACATCCAATAATAGTTGTAAAAAACTATCAACATCCAATCAACATACGAAGTGGAATTCACCATTTAAACCTTAAGTCAATAACGCTTACACAAGTATGTCAATCAAAAATTAATATGTAAATCAAACAATTAGGAGATGTGTCAATCAATTATCATACCAATAACCATGTGGGGTTTACATCATAAATCAAACAATTGGGAGATGTGCTAATTAATTATCATCTCAATACCCGTGTAGGGTTTACTATAAATCAAACAATTGGCAGATATGTCGATTTATTATCATCCCAATACCCATGTAGGGTTTTCATCACAAAATCAAACAATTGGGAGATTATCACCTCAATACCCATGTGGGTGTTTATGTCACATTCAATAACCAATAATTGGTTAATTACTTCATCAAGATCATTTAAGACTCAACTACTTTCAAATCGACGTTGTTTATGTTTTAAGTGTCATATCCCCAAACAATCCTACATATATCAAGTAAAAATGATATATTTATCATACTACACAACATTTAACATCATATTAAACTTATATGATCAATCACTAATGATTTTATTAACCCAAATTTAATCAACTAATAACAGTCAAACATTACACAGTGTAACTATGACTTAACTAAACTAGTTAAGCAATTAAAGTGGGAAATTCTCACCAAAGCCATTCCAACTCCACGACACTTCAAATGTAGGTCGCTTAGCTTGCTACTTCACCCAAAATCACATCTTTTTATTTTAATTCACCAATTACTAACCATATGAACATATATACATCTCTACTTACAAATTTAAGAGGAAATATGCATTTTTTATAGGGTTTAAAGGCTTAGGAGCCTTATGGGGCCGACGACCACAGATGAAAGGGTGCCCAAGCTGCTGGTCAAAAGGTGAGGGTCTAGGGCATGACATGGTGGGGCCCACGAAAAAGCTTTGGTGGTGTATGCTTGAATTTACGGTGAAAGGAGTTTTAGTACTTTTTAAAAAGGAGATAAGGGTTTTGGAGCCCAAGAGGGGGCCCACCACGTTGGTGCAGTAAGGAGGTAGTGTAAGGAGGATGGTGTGGGGTTGTGGGTGCAAGGAGAGGAGGCATGGGTAGGGATCTTGGATTTAAAGAGAAAAATGTGATTTTTTAGGGCTTAAAGGTGCAAAAAGGGGAATTTGGAAAGAAGGAGGCCACAACTTGGCTAGAAGGAGAGGAGGGGCATTGCGCAGGTGGTAGGGAAGAGTAAGAGGCTGCTGGTGGTGGAAGTGGTGGTGTGGCCATAGGAAGGAGGAGGAAGAGGGAAGACATGAAAATGGAGCTTAAGGAAGTAGACATAAGAAAAGTGAAAATAAAATTAAAAAAAGAAAAATGGCGCATGCCTAAGTACAGAGGAAGTGACCCATTAGGAAGAGCTTGAAATGTGTCTTAAGAGAGTACAGGATGTGTCTAATGCATATAGGTTATAGAAATTAGTGTATAAGTGATTTGATCACTTCTTAATTATTTATACTACGTTAACTTACTTCTTGTCTTATTACCAGATACTAACTCCAAAAATTACAAAATTTGAAACCTCGTTACGTTTCACAATTACGGTTCCAACGAGCCTGGTCTCGTTGAATTCGGTGACCATTTAAAAAATGGCTTTATTTCTAGCTTTTGCTGAAATTTAACTAGTTTTTCAACATACGTTTATCTTACGTACGCTCACATATGAACTCCGAAAATTATGAAATTTTAAATCCTACCATATTTTAACGTTATGGATCCAATAAAATTGGTTTCATCAGATTTCTAGGTGATTTCAAAAATGGTCCTTTTTCAGGTCATCAATATAATATTAAAATATTAATTTTCAAAATATTCACTTTTAAATTAATTTTAGAAGTTTACTTACCTTGTCTTCACTATTAAATAGGTCGTATTCAAATATATAACTCAAAATCTCAAAATTTATAATTTCGGTGAATAGTGTTTCTGACAAAAATTGTTAAAACTGATAAGTTGATAAAATTGATTTAAATAGCTTACCTAGGCGTTGTACTTTTTGAAATCGTATTTAAAAATGAGTGTATGTATCCAAAACCATGCGCAATTATTCCGAATTCTTGAAAACTCGAGTTTTCAAAATATCAGAATTTCTGGGTCGTTACATTCCGACATTTGTAGCATTTTCAAAATCTTAGCTCAGTTATTCACCTTTCAGACATTTATTCAAACCGTTAAATTTAAACATCAAATATATTATTCTACGAATGTCGGAAGGAGCTCAAATTTTGGACAGAAAATAATATATATGTGGATTGAACGTCTATAAAATCTTGTTGGATTTGGATTAGCATACCTCACGGTAGGGTAGGAGTGCTACAAAACAGGGGTGCCACGAAAGCTCCTCATATATATATATATATATATATATATCGTACAATCTAAATTAAGGGTTATGGGTATTTATCATTTCAACCTATATTTTTAATTCATTTCAATGATTAATCTCGGGATTATTTGATGCCCATAACATCTAGGGTAAATGGTCGGGATTAATCAACACAAATAAATGGTCTTATATAATTAAGGTAAATAATAAGGTGAATCACACAATTGAACATCGATATACCAAACTATCAATCCAAGGCATCCTTCTAAATAAATCTATCCAAACAGTTCAATATAACATCAGTTTATTAGTCTTCTGGTGTTGGATTTAACTAGCAATTAAATTCCAAATTTAACATAATTATATATTTAAATTAATAGATAAATTTAATCATACTATCGATGCAAATCAAAATAAATTTGCATTTTTAATTATCAAACAACAATCAATACAATCATATATTATAACATGATTTTAATCTAACTAACAATCAAAAATTTTAGTTAATTGTAAGTAGGCTTAATCACTTACCTTTGATTTTGAACTGTTGAAATCCAAAATATAGGCCCAAAAATTTAACAGTTTCCAAATTAGACCAGCTCCATGTCATCTGAAATTTCAATACGATTACAACGAAAGAAACCTCGCGTCAATCTGAGTTCGTATGAGAAAGTTATACATGTTTTAACATTTGAAATATAAAATAATCTCACCTGACCATCATTTGCCACGTCACCCTATTCTCCCTCCCTCTTCTTCGTTCGCTACAGGGAACCTCCGAGCAACCTAAAACATGTCCAAACCCATTCGCCCTCGCCCATCCCAACAACCATCGTTCCACGATCCAACACCACTACTATGTGCAACATCTCAAGGTGAACTATCAGGTAAAATCTGTCTCCCTCTGATGATCATCTCATCCTCCAAGGAACCCAAACACGCGGTGCAATCAAAGGCCAAATTCTGTCAATTTTAGTCTCCATCGACTACGATCCGCCTTATGGATTTGAAGATCTCGCGGTGTTCTACAGCTTTTCTTTTGAAACTTTATCGAATCATTGCACGGATGGAAAGAAATTATGGTGAGAAGTTACGTGCTTTGCTGGCCATTGAAATTCTATAGGAAGCGGCCATGGGAAATAGGGTTTCTGAGAGTATTTTAATATTAAATTGTCTCGATTAGCGTGTTTTAAAGCCAAAAATGGGCTGAAGTAAGAATTATACTCGCTAATAGACAATTTGTAGGTTTAAAGGCCTTTTGAATGCAATGGAACTAGTACCAAGGTCCGATTCCATCATTTACAGTAGTTGTTCTTAAAATTTTAATTATTCTAATTAAATTGCACAATAATTTCCTATGTGTTTTAGATTCATGCGACCAAACTATAAGTCAGATTGACATGAAATTTGAAACCATACAACAATTTATAATTCTGAATCTAATGAAATTAATTTCGTCGAACTCCGAGATCATTTGAAAATGGCTATTTTAACAAGTTAATTAATATATATTATATTTATTTTTTGTTTATTCACATTTTAATTCAATTCAAAAGTTTATAAATTTTATTCAAACCAAAACAAATTTTAAAATAACTTTATTAATCAAATTTTCATTTACAAATTCCTATTTTAATCATTTATCAGCTTCGTTAGAATTTCAAATATAAATTTTATTAACTCAACTTCATTCACATACTTCACTATTAATTTTCAAATCTCAATATTTATCAATACAAACAAATCATAGTTTCATTTATAATCAATACAAGTGATCACTGTTATAACTAGTTGAAATTCATTACAAGATCAATTTAATTAAGTTTACATCATAAATTTACATAACTAAACCATAAAATTTCATTTTTAATCAGAATAATAATCAAAATTATATTAAATTCAAGAACATAAACAGTGGAAAAATACGGGTTACACTCTCCCGCACTTTCAAGTTTTCGTCCTCGAAAAGGCATAGTAAGGAAGTTGTTAATTAATATATTTAACCATACAATTTCCTACTCAACTTAGAAAACATTAACTTATACAAATAGTTTTATATAAGTTTGAAAACTCAAATTTCCACAAAAATATTCTAAATCCTAAACTCATGAAAAATTTCAGTAGAGACTCTTTTATACGATTAGGTTTGTAAGAATAACAATACATATATAACCATAAATATACATCTCATCTCAGTGATGAGGCATCCCAAACCGTGGTTAAATAATATATAATTCCAGAATACAATATATATATATATATATATATGTATTTCGTTATCATTACTAGCAATTTAGCTATATTTTAAGCAAGCAAAATTAATATTTATGCACAAGCAATTCTAGAAGCAAGCAAATGTCATCAGTACCTGCTAAAATACTCAACATCCAAATAAGAACATATATATATATATATATATATGTATATATATATATATATGTATATATATATATATGTATATATATATATATATGTATGTATATATATATATACAGATATGAGAAATAAATGACTGTCTACAATAATCAAATACAACTAAAGGATTAAGTAAAAACATTCAAATTGTAACAGCCCGCATTTTACGTATCGGAAGATCGTAAAATATTTTTATTTTATTCCCTGGGGGTTGGATCATTCTCATCTTTTAATATATTGCTTATGGGGATGTGGGACATGTCCATAATTTTTACCGATTTTATTTGTGACCATTTTACCCCTATCAGTCTTGCACAGGGAATAACTTTTGACTTAGGTCGAATCAGAGGGTGAGACCTATGCCATTGGAAAGGAATTGATGGTTGCCTTTCCATAGAGTGGTTACATTAAAGATTTGGCTCAACGGTTTGGGAGGAATAGCTGTTTTAAGGTTTTTCGGTTGGCTGTTCAGGTTTTGGAGCCTTAGTGGTTGAGTTGGGAAGGCCCATTAGTGGGCTGGTGGAATCCTATAAATAGGGGGTGAGAAAGGAGGGAAAAGTTTACTTTTCCATTCTCTCATTTGGAGGCATTGATCTTCTTCTTCCTCTAACACCTTTCCATCATTAAAAACCCAAATCCAAATCCAAGGAGGGAAATCATAGATCTACACCATCAGTGAGTGGATTACATCTCTCACATGGATTCAATAAAGTGTATGGGAGTAGATCATGTTTTTCATCAAATTCAAGTGTTTTTCCTTAGGTCCATGCATTGGTAAGTTCATTTTCATATAGATCACCCTAGGATCTGATTTAGCAAGTTTAGATAGGTAATTTCTATGATATTTCATACGAATGTGCAAGTTAGATTCATGGAAAATAAAGCAACGGAAAATAAAGTCAGACAAATAAAGCAACGGAAAATAAAGTCATTTTATAAGCAACAAAGTTCAGTCAAGCTTTTACAACAATTGACTCAATCATACTTAAAAGTATTACATAAAACTTCTATCTTGATTCAAAAACTTTCGAGTATATAAGAAGCATAAAACATAGCAAAGTAACATAAGTCCCCAAATTAAAGTGCAATCACAGCCATAGCCAAAGATAAGAGGTTCCAAGCCATACATCACAGAATCTCCGAGCTTGGAAAGAGAAACGGTCCAAACTAAGCTGAGCTATTCCCTCCCTGACTACCTTGGCCGGGGGGGGGGGGGGGGGGACGAAAGAAAACAGGTCAGACATAAGTCTGGTAAGTCCAGTGATATTTCAGCATGTAAACAAGATAAAGGATCATGACATGAATAAACTGAAAATAGGACGATACCATAAAACAAGATAACTTAAGACAAGATAAGGCAAGGTAAACTGAATGTGCTTCTACTCTTTCTCTGCTTCACTACTACCCTGTTATTCTGATTTCTATATCTCTGCATCGCCTAACTGGTGTCCCAACTAGTAATCTATATAAAATGATAATATTACAACATGATCCAAATCCCCGCAATTGTGGTAGCCTTCAGGTGTACATCTAGTAGGAGGATCTTACCTCAATCAGCCAAATTGCCACGAAGATGTTAGATGTACCCTTACTACCCTATCGATCGGCTCCCTGCTTGTATTAATGTCCCATGTGTCTGTGTCAATCGGCCCTCTCTTGCATGTAGATACACTGTGTTGGTCCCACCATAAGGTGTATCAATCCTTATGATAGCAGCTCGACACGATTCAAGATGCACAGTGTGTAACTACTGGTACCTAGTGCCTGCTTTTTCCCACACCGGAGTACGTGCACGCCCGTAAACCGTCAGAACCTACATTGACGTACCCCCTGCCGCTATTTTGACCGTTTATAATTAGCCCAGTAATCGTGCCCCACCCTGCCTAGTTCAGGGTACCATGATACATATATGTGGGTTACTGCTGAAATGGGTCCCCGTTACCAGGTTTTCCTGTTGGTTAAGTTTGTGGGCCTATATATACAAATATTACCCACCTACACGATATGTACTTGACCCTCCCACCGATTCAAGCATGTTTATTTAACGGTTAAGTTTGTGGGCCTATAAATACTAATATTACCCACCTACACGAGATGTACTTAACCCTCCCACTGAGCAAGTCAATACGTATTATTGGTTAAGCTTGCCTTAACCATATCTGCTTCATTCATGTAATATTGGTTAAGTGTTGTCCATTCATGTTAACTTAACCCACCCACACATCATGTTGTATTGGTTAAGTGTTTTCTATTAACTTAACCCCACTCGTTCATCATGTTATATTGCTTAAGTGTTGCCCTCTTGTGTTACTTAGCCCTATCATACATTATGTTATATATATTGGTTAAGTGTTGCCATCTCGTGTTACTTAACCCTACCATACATCATGTTATATATTGGTTAAGTGTTGCCTTCTTGTGTTACTTAACCCTACCATATATCATGTTATATCGGTTAAGTGTTGCCTTCTTGTGTTACTTAACCCTACCATACATCATGTTATATATATTGGTTAAGTGTTGCCCTAGTTAACTTAACCCTATCATTCTTAACATGTCATGTTCATTAGCATTAATTGATTTATTAATGCACCAACCTCTCACATTAGATCTGTGTTGTTGCGGTTACTGGATGTGCTGGGCGGTTAAAGGGCAGTTTTACACCACAACTCAATCTAACCTCGGGTTTTTCTTGGGCATGATGCACTAACCTCTCACATTAGATAGGTGTTGTTGCGGTTACTGGATGTGTCGGGCGGTTCCGGGCAGTTTTACACCACAACTCAATCTAACCTCGGGTAGGCATGTTCGTCCTTTATTTAATTTACATATTTGTCATTTATGTCAAGTTTATATGTAAATTATCCACAAGTGTTGTCATGTCACATTTACTATTTAAATTATCTTCATAATTAATTGTATACAAATTATACCATTTCATGCTATTAATCATTTACATGATTATGAGCCAATCTATGCCATTAGCACGTAAATTTAATGTTTTACCCCAACGTTTCCCTCCGATATTCATTCGCATTATTTACATAGAACGTTAGGCTCGCAAATTATCCTAACTCATAAACAAAAGGGAAAAGAAAGGAACATGTAGCATTCCAACAGCACAAAATAACATGAATCTAACTAAGCATGTGTAATACAAATTTTTCATGAACAATACAAACTTAATTAAGCATATCAATGTGAACTTGTACTTGAGTTAGATCCAATTAACATAGATCTTAAGCATATGAACAGGAATTTACATAGATCTTAAACATTAACTTGGATCTAAACATGTAAGCATATATGAACATGACTTAGTTTATGAACATGTACATAACATAAAAGCAAGCACATAGATCTAAACATATAAGCATATATGAACATGACTTAGTTTATAAACATGTACATAACATAAAAGCAAGTATGTAGATCTAAACATATAAGCATATATGAACATGACTTAGTTTTTGGACATGTACATAACATAACATAACATAAAAGCAAGCATGTAGATCTAAACATATAAGTATATATGAACATGACTTAGTTTATGAACATGTACATAACATAACATAAAAGCATCACCAAATTAATACACAATATGATAGGTTCAATTGTACAAATCACAATAGTCTCATAGGCATAGTTAATTTTAGATTTGTCATAAGGATAAACATGAATCATAATCACAATTAGGAACAGTTCTAGATTCAATTTATTTCAAGTCATGACTTTTATATATATTTAAATCTGAAATACAACTAAACTTACAGAAAAAGAACAGTTCTTGTATTCTGAAATCTGATTTCTGAATTTGTTAAGCTATTCCTTTGATGTAGACTAGTGATGTTCTTCTAATTGACTTCTAGTTGAAGAAGATATTCTAGTTTTAAGAAGATGGAGGCTATGCTAGTTCAGAGAGAGACGGCATGACGGCTTCATAGAATGTGTTTATATGTTTAGGTTTAGGGTTTGAGTTGATTATATAGAAGTCTAGGATTAATTCTAGCCTTTAGATCAGCCTAGGAGTAATCAGAGCCATCCAAACCAAAGAGATGTGTCACTCAGCCAATCATAGTATGACACATATGCCCTAATACATCAGAATTCATCACCGGGTCAATCAGAGAAGGCCACATCAGCTCAGAACTACAGAAATTGTCACAGGAACTGGATCTCGGAAGGGGTCTACCTCCCTTAAGGGGGGTCGACACCTATGTCTACCCCCTTAAGAGGGGTCGACACCTATGTCGACCTCCCTTAAGAGGGGTCGGCACCATTTGAGTGGGATCTTTCCCGCTCACTCGTCTTTGGCTTATTTTGCTATGGAGATGATTTTGTGTATATATATACTTCCTTGCGCGTATACAAACTTCTACGGCTTATAACTTCTTCATACGTTGTCCGATTTACGCAAACTCAGACTCTATCCCAAGCAGAATTCCGAGACGAATGCAATGGCATAACCTATTTCCCTAAATTTCCACTTTTAAAATTAAGTATTATTTAATTTTTTATTTTAACATTCACAGAAAATACAGGGTGTTACATTCTCCCCTCCTTTAAAGGATTTCGTCCCCGAAATCGCTAAATTAAGAAGAATGTATCCTAACATTCAACATCCATCTACTCAACCATCAATCACAGGCATCCATTATCCTTAAAAAGATTTCTAATGCTTTCATGATCATATGCATAGTGTGTGTACATGCCCTTATCTAATGCAAAATCAGGCGGTCTACTGATTAAGTTGACCTGCTTAATGCAAATTATGTCAGTGCTATGAGTCCATCATGTATGCAATTATTCCTAATCGTACTTTATAACTCCTACATGAGTGCTCAATCATTCATACAAATGCAACATCCATATGATAACACATCAAGTTTCAATCCATATATATACACATATATGCATATGCAATATGAAAGTGACTGAGCCAATCTAGTACCTAGTGTGTGTGTATATGCAACCACGAGCGACCACTAGTAACCACTTGCAACCATCAATCATAACATGTTTCAAATACATGTTTACATCCATTGGTTTCAACCTAAGGATCAAGGATTGGACCGAGAGGATATACTTAAAAGATAAAGACTAGCAAATAAACTTTACAGAAAAAGAGAGATCAAGGATATACCCTCAAAAAGGGTATGATGCGCGTATCTAGTCTTCAGTCTTCTAAGTCACATCTTCTTGAGCTTCACTCCATATTGCTCTGACTGTCTTAACTTCATGATTGCGTAGCTTCTTAATTTCTATTTCCAGAATATGCGTTGGAACTTATTTCACTGTCGCCTCTCGTTCCACCTTTTCTTGTTCTAGTATACTTGGCACTACAACTTCTGTCGTGTCATGCTAACATTTCCTCAAAAGGTCTTCCAAAATCCTATTCACCCTTTTTGTCAGAGGATGATAAGCGATGCTCAAACATAACCGCGTACTCATGGCTTCTTGCAAGCTTATTTATTAAGGTGACTAGAGGTCTCTTCTCTACTTACTTTATCCATTGCATCAGCTATCTGAGAGTATTTTCTTTGTGAAGTCCCTATTTAATTCAAAAGCGTAGGTCGTACTCCTAGCGATGCCGACTACTAACTTAACCGAAGGTTTTAAAATCAAGGTTTGATATGTATTCTGAACTTTTCCTTTTCACATAAAGAGGACTTGAAGTCAACCTTTTTCTTCTTAAGGCATCCGCTACAACCTTACCCTTACATCAAAATGGCGCCTAGTTCCATGCTGCATGCATCCGTGTATACCGTAAGCCTTTTACTACCGTCAGGTAAAAGTCAAAACTGGGGCCGCTGTAAGAGCCCTCTTCGATTGTTGGAAAGCGATATCACAACCAATATCCCGAGAAAAGGTTAGATTCTTCTTCGTCAATCTTGTAAGTGGGGCTAATACCTTCGCAATGTTGTTAATGAACTTCCTATATTAGCCCGCTAGTCCAAGAAAGCTTCTTACTTCTATTGCATTCGTTGGGACCTTCCAGTCTTGCACCGCAACTACTTTTGCGGGATCTACTGCTATCCCTTCTTTGAACGCCACATGTCCTAGAGACCTTACTTCTTCTATCCAAAAATTGCATTTTTGGAGAACTTCGCCTTAAGTTGATGCACTTGGAGGGTATCCGAGACTTCCCTTAGATGCAAAGCATGTTCTTCCTCACTCTTAGAGAAAACCAAAATATTATCTATGCACAAGCGAAGTGAACCATCCGCCTTTGTAGCGAAAACAACTGGAGCACCCCTATTCAGAAATACTTCGCCTTATGAACCCTTTCCGAAGTAACTCTTTTACCTTTTTACCGAGCCCTTCCTTTCCCTTGGAGCCATGTGTCATACAGGTAATGCAACTGGCTTTGCATTGTCAACTAGATATATGCAGAAGTCTATCTCACGTTTTAGGGGACCAACCCCTAACTTGATTAAAAACATCTGCGTACTCATGGACTATTCTAACGGATTGCAAATCGTCGATAGATGCATCAAGTGATTCTAGGTAGCTAAGCCAAACTGATCCCTTAGGATCGCACGAAATCTCGAGGGTATTCCCGAGGCAAGTCGAAAGTCTAACTACCCTCCTTTCACAATTACTAGCTAACCAATCCATGCCTAGAATCAACCCATAGCCCATGAAACCAAAAACATAAGCATTAGACTTAGACTCAATATTTAATATAGCTATTCTAAAATCCTTACAAACCAAAGATAAATGAGCCGAACCACCAATTGGATTTGAGAAAATAATGGGATCTTCTACTATACAAGCACTAATGTGTAGAGACTCAACTATGGAAACAAATATAAACGAATGTGAAGCGCTAAAATAAAAAAGAGTACTAAAAAAAAGAAAAACTAGACTTTTTCAACAGAAACTTTACTACCTCTCTCTCAGGTATGCTGGCGGTGAGAGCATGCACTTGCCCTCCTGAAAATCCTGTCCTTTGTTCTTGCCCTTGTCCTTAATTATATGACCCGTTATACCATAATAACAACACTTCCTCTTGTCTTAGATTTTTTTCATTCTTTCCACCTTTGTGAACTAAGTCCATATCCATGAGTTTCTCATCCTTGGGTTGTGCTCCTTAGACAAACTCTCTCATTCTCATATTTTTCATCCTTGTGTGGCTTGTTGACAAGTCTCTTGAAAGCTGCCTCCATCGCATGGAAAACCCTACAAAGCTTGAAAGAAAATTAGTCGTAGGTGAAACTACTACGGCTATATGGAAGTTGGGCACTTCTTCACCCTTTGACAAGTGTCATAGCCTCATCAAGCCTACGAAACCATGTAGCGATGTGGTTACCTCCCAGAAATCCAGGAGCCCCGGAGACTCAGTAAAGAAGGAAAACAAGGATTCAAACAGAGGATCAAAAGATAGTGCATATGGCTTTGGGGAATATGCCTTTAAAACAAAACTTTTCTTTAGAAAATGCTTCTTTTAAAACTGTTTTGAAAATAATTTTTCAAATCTTTTATCTAATCTAGTAACCTTCAACCCTGATACCAAGTGAAACACCCTACGTTCATTAATGTCACTCACAAAGGGAATGCATTAACTTCAGTGTAGCGTTATAGGTAAGAGGTGCAGATAAATTACAAGACAGACAAATAAAGCAGCAGAAAATAAAGTCATTTTATAAACAACGTAGTTTAGTCAAGCTTTTACAATAATTGACTCAATCATACTTAAAAGTATTACATAAAACTTCTGTCTTGATTCACCAACTTCCAAGTATATAAGAAGCATAAAACATAACAATGTAACATAAGTCCCCAAATTAAGGTGCAATCACAGCCATAGCCAAAGATAAGAGGTTCCAAGCCAAACATCACAGAATCTCCGAGCTTGGAAAGAGAAACGGTCCAAACTAAGCTATTCCCTCCCTGACTACCTGGGGGGACGGAAGAAAATAAGACGAAAGAAAACAGGTCAGACATAAGTCTGGTAAGTCCAGTGATTATTCAGCATGTAAACAAGATAAAGGATCATGACATGAATAAACTGAAAATAGGACGATACCATAAAACAAGATAACTTAAGACAAGATAAGGCAAGGTAAACTGAATGCACTTCTACTCTTTCTCTGCTTCGCTACTACCCTGTTATTCTGATTTCTATATCTCCGCACCGCCTAACTAGTGTCCTAACTAGTAATCTGTATAAAATGATAATATTACAACATGATCCCAATCCACGCAATTGTGGTAGCCTTCAGGTGCACATCTAGTAGGAGGATCTTACACCAATCAGCCTAATTGCCACGAAGATGTTAGATGTACCCTTACTACCCCATCGATCGGCTCCCTACTTGTATTAATGTTCCATGTGTCTGTGTCAATCGACCCTCTCTTGCGTGTAGATACCCTGCGCTGGTCCCACCATAAGGTGTATCAATCCTTATGATAGTAATCCGATACGATTCAAGATGCACAGTGTGTAACTACTGCTACCCAGTGCCTGCTTTTTCCCACTCCGGAGTACGTGCACGCCCGTAAACCGTCGGAAACTACACTGACGTACCCCTGCCATTATTTTGACCGCTTATAATCAGCCCAGTAATCGTGCCCCACCCTTCCTAGTTCAGGGTACCATGATACATCTATGTGGGTTACTGCTGAAAGGGGTCCCCATTACTAGGGTTTCCTACTGGTTAAGTTTGTGGGCCTATATATACAAATATTACCCACCTACACGAGATGTACTTAACCCTCCCACCGATTCAAGCATGTTTATTTAACGGTTAAGTTTGTGGGCCTATATATACTAATTTTCCCACCAACACGAGATGTACTTAACCTTCCCACTGATCAAGTCAATACGTATTATTGGTTAAGCTTGCCTTAATCCTATCTGCTTCGTTCATGTAATATTGGTTAAGTGTTGTCCATTCATGTTAACTTAACCCACCCACAAATCATGTTGTATTGGTTAAGTGTTTTCTATTAACTTAACCCTACTCGTTCATCATGTTATATTAGTTAAGTGTTGCCCTCTTGTGTTACTTAACCCTATCACACATCATGTTATATATACTGGTTAAGTGTTGCCTTCTTGTGTTACTTAACCCTACCATACATCATGTTATATATTGGTTAAGTGTTGCCTTCTTGTGTTACTTAACCCTACCATACATCATGTTATATCGGTTAAGTGTTGCCTTCTTGTGTTACTTAACCCTACCATACATCATGTTATATATATTGGTTAAGTGTTGCCCTAGTTAACTTAACCCTATCATTCTTAACATGTCCTGTTCATTAGCATTAATTGATTTATTAATGCACCAACCTCTCACATTAGATCTGTGTTGTTGCGGTTACTGGATGTGCCGGGTGGTTCCGGGCAGTTTTACACCACAACTGAATCTAACCTCGGGTTTTTCTTGGGCATGATGCACTAACCTCTCACATTAGATAGGTGTTGTTGCGGTTACTGGATGTGCCGGGAGGTTCCGAGCAGTTTCACACCACAACTCAATCTAACCTCGGGTTAGGCATGTTCGTCCTTTATTTAATTTACATATTCGTCATTTATGTCAAGTTTATATGTAAATTATCCACAAGTGTTGTCATGTCACATTTACTATTTAAATTATGTTCATAATTAATGGTATACAAATTATACCATTTCATGCTATTAATCATTTACATGATTATGAGCCAATCTATGGCATTAGCACGTAAATTTAATGTTTTACCCCAACGTCCCCCCCCCCACCCCTCCCGTTATTCGTTCGCATTATTTACATAGAACGTTAGGCTTGAAAATTAGCCTAACTCATAAACAAAAGGGAAAAGAAAGGAACATGTAGCATTCCAACAGCACAAAATAACATGAATCTAACTAAGCATGTGTAATACAAATTTTTCATGAACAATACAAACTTAATCAAGCAAATCAATGTGAACTTGTACTTGAGTTAGATCCAATTAACATAGATCTTAAGCATATGAACAGGAATTTACATAGATCTTAAACATATGTATTAACTTGGATCTAAACATGTAAGCATATATGAACATGACTTAGTTTATGAACATGTACATAACATAACATAAAAGCAAGCGTGTAGATCTAAACATATAAGCATATATGAACATGACTAAGTTTATGAACATGTACATAACATAACATAAAAGCAAGCATGTAGATCTAAACATATAAGCATATATGAACATGACTTAATTTACGAACATGTACATAACATAACATAACATAAAAGCAAGCATGTAGATCTAAACATATAAGCATATATGAACATGACTTAGTTTATGAACATGTACATAACATAAAATAAAATAACATAAAAGCATCACCAAATTAATATACAATATGATAGGTTCAATTGTACAAATCACAATAGTCTCGTAGGCATAGATAATTTCAGATTTGTCATAAGGATAAACATGAATCAGAATCACAATTAGGCATAGTTCTAGATTCAATTTATTTCAAGTCATGACTTTATATATATTTAAATCTAAAATATAACTGAACTTATAGAAAAAGAACAGTTCTTGTATTCTGGAATCTAATTTCTGAATTTGTTAAGCTATTCCTTTGATGTAGACTATTGATTTTCTTCTAATTGATTTCTAGTTGAAGAAGATATTCTAGTTTTAAGAAGATGGAGGCTACGCTGGTTCAGAGAGAGACAACATGACGGCTTCATAGAATGTGTTTATGTGTTTTTACTTTTAGGGTTTGAGTTGATTATATAGAAGTCTAGGATTAACTCTAGCCTTTAGATTAGTCTAGGAGTAATCAGAGCCATCCAAACCAAAGAGATGTGTCATTCAGCCAATCACAGTACGACACATAAGCACTAATACATCAGAATTCGTCACCGGGATAATTAGAGAAAGCCACATCAGCTCAGAACTATAGAAATCGTCACAGGAACTGGATCTCGGAAGGGGTCTACCCCCCTTAAGGGGGGTCGACACCTATGTCTACCCCCCTTAAGGGAGGTCGACACCTATGTCTACCCCCTAAGAGGGGTCGACACCTATGTCGACCCCCCTTTAGAGGGGTCGACACCATTTGAGCGGGATCTTTCCCGCTCACTCGTCTTTGACTTATTTTGCTCTGGAGATGATTTTGTGTGTATATATATATGCTTCCTTGCGCGTATACAAACTTCAACGTCTTATAACTTCTTCATATGTTGTCCGATTTATGCAAGCTCATACTCTATCCCAAGCAAAATTCCGAGATAAACGCAATGGCGTAACTTGTTTCCCTTAATTCCCATTTTAAAATTAAGTATTTGTTAATTATTTATTTTAACATTCATAGAAAATAAGGGGTGTTACAAGGTGGGTCGAACCAAAATTGGATCGGACCAAAGTTGGTCGAACCAAAGTTGGATCGAACCAAAGTTGGGTCAGACCAAAGTTGGATCGGACCAAAGTTGAGTCGGACCAAAGTTGGATCGGACCAAAGTGGATCAGACCAAAGTTGGGTCGGACTAAAGTTGGGCCGGACCAAAGTTGGGTTGGACCAAAGTTGGATCGGACCGAAGTTGGGTCGGACCGTCGGGCTGAAGTTGGGTTCGAACTGAAGATGGTGGGACCAAAGTTGGGCCAGACTAAAGTTAGGTCAGATCAAAGTTGGGTTGGACATAAGTTGGGTTGAACCAAAGTGGGTTATCCTATTCTTGTCAGCCATTTTTGCCATTTCTAGTCGGACACTTCCGGTGATGATGTGACTTCAAAGTGAATTCAATTGGGAAGTTTGGAAGTGTTGAAAAGTGTTTTTTATTGTATGTAACAAATGGGGATACAACTCAAGGATGTATTGAGTTCGTGTGAAGTGACAGTTCTAAGGTGTTCTGAGCTAATTAATAGTCGTAATTGATAAAGACTAGAGAGGAGAAGGCTGAGAAATTATTGTTGTCATAGGTTCTAGCGGACTCAAAGTAGAGGTACAATTGAAGTCCAATTGTATGTCGAGTGACTTGGGCGTCATGTATGTCCTAGACACGTGTTGAGTATAGCGTGTAGCATGTATTGAGTATAACATGTGGAGTTTTGCTAGAACCGGGGAATCGTGTGTGGTCCTTGACAATTTATGGCAAATTGTTAGCCAGTCATACGATAACAAGTTTCCAAAGCAAGGTTGGCGGTGATAGCCAGAGTCAATCATGGACGTTTGAATGCATGTTGTGATTGTGATTGAGTTGCTTTGCCATATATGAATGGATGCTTTAATTACCGTGACTGAATTGTTATTCCTTTGGGTGTATGGATTGTAAAGGCTATCATTGTCATGTGATGGGGAAGGAAATTGAGAGTTCTTCTTTGAAGCTAGGTAGATTAGTTGATTATTTACCCATTCTCATATTCTTTATTGATGAAGTTTGTTTGTCATTTTATCGCTCATTAAGACTGTTGTCTGACTCAAGGTTTTATGTTTCCTCTTATTACCTTGGGTTGTTCGTCCTGTTGTGGATGGGCAGACTGAGTAACAGGTGGCAGGTATTGCTTTAGTGAGGACGACGATGCTGATCGATGGCGAGCAGGAGGCTCACGTACCATTTTTATTACTATCTAGTATTTGTTTCCACTGTTTGCTATTTCTCTGAGTGTTGTAGTGATGCAAATTGTACAAACACTATTGTTGTTATCCACGTGTATGGGAAATACTTTCTAGTTTTCATGAAAGTTTAGTGTTTTCTGCTTCACTATCACTACCTTTTGTATATGTACTATTATATTTTATTCTTGCGTTGTGATTTTGCGACAGGTTTCGTTTGTCTACCATACCTTGATGATCGTCCATAGCTGCCTGGCACACCCTTCAGCGTATTATTCCTCTTGTATAGTGCGGGGGCTGTGGATGGTCGTCACATAAACAAACATATCCATTCAAAAAAGCACAATTACACATTTTGAAGTCAACATATTATTTATAACATATGAGTTTGCTCATTCCATTTGTATATAATTCACATTTTCAAATGTCAATATTTTAGTTTATTGCATCTTAATAAGTACTATTATTGACACTCCATTTTGTGTTAAGGGGGGCCAAAATTTAAGGACACTCCACTTTTTTTAAATTGTTAAGGGGGGTCAATGTAGGTGACTAATTTTTTTCTACTTCTTATGTTTTTACCCTCACTTCTAAAAATTACTCACCGTAAAATCATCCGTCCACTAAATCACAAAAACCCTAAATCGTTTCAACTGCAAATAACGTTAGGGCAAAGCCGAAGAAAAATTGGTGAGAATGAAGAAAACATCACTATCCTCCCTACTAGATCGTAGGATAGCGAAGAAGCTAATC
Organism: Allium sativum; assembly: GCA_030737875.1. Taxonomy (NCBI): domain Eukaryota; kingdom Viridiplantae; phylum Streptophyta; class Magnoliopsida; order Asparagales; family Amaryllidaceae; genus Allium; species Allium sativum. The sequence continues at coordinate 223,625,111 of CM060918.1, read as the reverse complement.
GAAAGGTACGTGATATTGATCTTGATTCTTCTTTATTTTGATAGTTGTAGTTAAATTTCTTAGTTCTAAAAGTCTCGATTTTGGTGTAATCAATCGAATCAACTCATCCAATTTTGAAAATTTTGGGGAATTGCTAGTTGCATTTTTTTTATATGTCATAATAATAATTTTAGCTCGGTCAAGGGGGTTGATTTGTCCACAATTAATGGTGTTGATTAACCATTACAAAATAGATTAATGAACATAAGAGTGAAATTAAGCGTAAATGGGTAATAAGGTAAAATTACATTTATTTGTTAAGGGGCTACTTTCCTCATTGGTACTCTCCTTAACAAATTTTTTTAAAATAAAAAATTGGCCCTCTCTTAACAATATTTGGAGTGTTAATAACAATCCCCATCTTCATTTGTATGAATATTCAATTGACTTGCATTACTCATTAACATTCATTCTATTAAACCATTAACGAATTTTCTTGAATTCATTTACGTCTGAGTTGATTCATTTTAATTTTATTAAGGTAAAATACACTTATTCAGCTATAATGCATTCATATACAATTCATTTACATTATTCTAAATTTTACTTTATCAATCTTAGTTCAATTCAATATCTTATCGACCGCTATTTCATTTGACTTCATTCTTTAAATTTAAGTTGAATATAACTCAAATTCATATGAAACTTAAATTTACAATCAATTTCATTCTACATTTCTTAAGTTGCTTATATTTTATAGTTCTTATTTATTTCACTTAAGTTGTATTTTGTTTTATTTTTCCTTTTAACTCTAATTCAATTTAAAACAAAGTCCATATCTTATTACTTAAGTTTCATTGACTTGTATAATATTCTGTTACTTATTTATACTAACATTTTTAACTTCTTAAACATTTTTGGTAAGTTTTATTTATGCTATAGGATGTAACAGAGTATCATACAAATTTATCTACTTCAATTCATTATTGCTTATATAACAATTTAAGTTCATTCTATATTATATCAAATCTTTGTTTCATTTTACTCATGTCATTAATTTATTTCTTTAACCAAATTTTGTATTCATGTCTATTAACTTCCTCAAGTTAAATAAATCTAAGAATCCATTCATAACTTTATTTCATTGGTTCGATTCATATATTTTACTCAGCTGAATTCCATTTTATAACAAACTAAGTATACATCATTTATAGTCATGACTTAAGTTTTATTCATATTTATAAACCATTTAATTTCACCTTTAATTATTCATACTTACATTTGTATATTGTTCAATTTCTTATTCTCATTACATTTTTATTTTTTAGATAAATTTGGCAAGTTATATATATGTTATAGAAAAAGATTAAGTATTATCCAAGTTCATCAATTCGGTTTGTTTCAAATTCACTATTTCTAATTTCTAAGAGTTTCTACTTCAATTTATTTTTCTTTGGTTCATTTTTTATTTCATAATTCATAAGTTTTTGAAATTTCAAGTTTAAATTCATTTCAATAGTTTAAGAATCATTAATTATTAAAGAATTTAAGAATACAAATTTGGGATCATTTCCAAATCAACTTTTGAAATAATATGTGTAATAATTTTTATATCAAACTATACTGTAAATATTCAAGTGAAATTCAGCTTTCTCAAAAATAGATAGGTATAAAATTTCTATGTGGTCGCCCTCACTCAGACTCTTGAAAATAAACATTGATGATGCGTGCACTCATCACTGAAGTCATTACCCAGTGACAAGAGAGGAATATATACTGTAACGTCCCAGATTTTTCTGTTATTTAAATTTGAATATTTAAATCTGTTTTATATATTATATTGGAAATGTAATGGACTTTATATCGAATATAATTTATAAAATGGAGTTCGAATATATATATAATTTATAATATAATTAAAACGGGCTTGAAAACGATGCGGTAGTTCGTAATTTTCGTTTTGAACTTCAATTAAATATACGGAATCCGTTCTAAGTCGGAATTCTGTGAACCGTCCGAATAAATTTGATTATAATTTTCTAACGAAGGAGACAAATTGAGATTTCATATTGTAGATTTCAAGTTATGTCCAAATCAAAATTTCAAATAGTCGCTATGGGATTTCATTAATAAACGATAACGTTTATTTAATGAATATAAAGGAATTTCTATATATTTATATACCGTTTTAACCCGAATTTCTGAATATTGAGTTTTAAAGACGACATTGACCGGGTTTAAAGCTGTATAAAACCCGTTTAAATATATTTACGATAATATTAATTTATTATCGTTAAATAGAATTGTTTTGAATTTAATTATAATTTATCGACTATATAGGCGTCAGAAATAATTTTCTTTTCAAACGATCTCTGTTTTTGACGAAAGGAGTTTTATTGGGATGCGTATAATTAAATATTGTTATATTTCCAAATTGGAGCCCAACGGAGTTGTTTTTGTCGATTGATGAAATTTAAGGATGAACCGATGGTTATAATTCGAATTAAAACACGCTATTTGTGCAAAAGGAGCCCGTTTTCAATGAAACTAGTTTCATTGGGGCCGTAACGTCAAACAATACCATGACGTCCATTTTCATAATTTTTGGAGTTAGTATTTATCGGTGCGTATATTTAATGGTAATATAAATAGCGGTAGGACTGATTTACCGTTTACAAATGAAAACAAAAACTACCCCATATAAACCCACCCCTTGTAAATTTATAAAGGCTACCATGCATTATTTACATCAGATATTTCCTCTCATACTTAATGCATGCCATATCGTGTAGGGGCATTTCAAACCATACCTCAACCATACTGCGCCAACATACCTCAACCATACTGAGCCAACAGACTGTATAGTGTAAAGTGTCAAACAACCGCATCACTAGCTTTCAGCTACACTGAACTGTATGCCCATGACCTAAAAAGTATAAATATACAGTTCTAACATGAGCACATGCTCTCGTCAGTCCTTGTTTGCGTGACTGCCACACTGTATACCCGTGCTGACCAAGTTTCAAATAAAAAAAATGATTTTCCAGTGCCTTGCTCACCACACTTCTCCCCTTATAAATAATAATGCCCCTTCATTCTTTTTTTCAGCTCCACAAGACAAACTCAATTCGGCCATTTCTTTCTTTTTGCAAAACCAAACCATTTCTTCTTCAACATATATAAAACCGATCCCTCATCAAACTCTTCAACCCATTTCAAACTGGTGGTAAATCTTAACGGTGGTAGTACGGAGGGGTTCTTGGAACCGATCTGCTGGCCACTAACAGCAGGACTGTGGGGTAGGAGTTGACGCTTGAAAGGATATGGAAATGGTCTGAGTTTCGGGAAGTGTCAGGGCGCAGTTTTCTTTTGGGGGCTGTGTGCGTTTTGTGGAGGAGAGACTGGAGGAGGGAGGACTCGAGGGTGGTCCGATCAGTTGAAGGAGGTATTCGCGAAAACGTCAGAGGAGTGGAGCAGGAAGGCGGGTAGGGGCTGCTGAGTTGGGAATGAAAGGTGATGGGTACCAACTTCCAAGGTGATTAAAAGAACACTGCATGGGTATCAAATTTTTGAAGCTTTTGAGAAAACACTTGGTTGAGAATGCATGGGATGGTGACTGTGCATATGAAGGGACACGCAATGGAAATGGGGAGGAGGATGCATGGAAATATGGAGCTGCAAGCTTCGGTGGACACGCGGATAGTAGGAAAACGTGGTGTCATTGAAGAAGTGGATGGTAGTATTCGAAGCATAAGGGAGAGGTTATAAATAAACGAGGAGCGTGAAAGTATGGTAAGGACAATATGGTTTTGGGTGTCAGAACCGGTGAAGTGACCTGGAGAGATTAAAAGAAACGAGAGCCAAGGCGGATTGGCAGAGCCAGAGTGCTAATGGAAACGTTGGTGAGCAAAGGCAAGTGAGTGCAGTGGGAAACGAAACTTACTGCGGTAGGGGGAGCTGTAGCATGGGGCGAAAGGGAGAATTCAAGAGGGGAGAAGATTGTTGAACAGTAGCTGTGGTTATGTCTAATGCAAGTTTAAACGTGACAACGAAGGTATCAAGTTAGTTAAGAATTCAGTTATAATATACATAATTACGTTATTAAAGATATCATGCGTAGCCTGAGTATAAGTTTTAAACGTGCGTACTGGCCTAATCATGGTGTAATTAACACAAGGTATTATCTAAGTTAATAACACAGTGTAAGATGATCAGTAGCGTGCATAGTCTGGGAATTTAAAATGACAGTTTTTGTTTATAACATGGCCAAAATAAATAGTAGTTAGTATGCCTGTAACGTGCTTAAGTCAGGTTTACTAAAGTGACTTTAGCATATGGAAGTGACAATTTGGCACATATCCAAAGTAAATAATTCATTATATGCCAGTAACTTAACATGCTGTAGTATATCAAAATGACCTACTTCAATTCGATTTTGGCCAACCGGTTACTTGTACCCAATCAGGTTTATTAAACATCAATAAATGATTAGGTTAAACAAAATATTATTTAAGATTTAATAAATATTAATTTAATTGCCGAATACCGTATTAAAATTATAACTGTGTCATCCGCACATAGAATCAGATCAAGTACGGAGCAGTGAACCCATATCAGTGGACGTAAGATTTTTGGAATGGGAACGGACAGATCTGAATGCAGCTGGGAGCATGTTAAATGAACCGTTTGATGACAATGAAACCAAAATGAGTTCAACTCACTCATTTTATCCCGTTTATATTTTTATAAACCGGGTTTTTATTTTATGTGCAATATTTGCTAATGGTTGATGATTGAATGATTGTTTTTCATGTTTGCTGAATGTTTCAAATATTCATGGACTAAATTAAGTGGTTGTTTAATTTAATCGAATTAAATTGTTATTTTAACGACTAGATTCCAAATAAGGTAACTTACCTTGTTGGCTACATTTGTAATAACATAAACATAGTTAATAAATAACGAGACGCTTGAATGGATATTATTGATTGATTGTTGACAGTTAAACTGTTTATTTCCGTTTATTGTTAAAATAAAAATATTGTTGTAACCATTCTGGTGCAGGGAAGGACAGGTTGGAGGAATCCAACTGGATTCCTCAAATATATTGTTTACTTATATGAACTGTTAATTCATCTGATCGATTCTTGATTATTGATTGTTGAATCCAAATTGCACATTTGTGTGATATAAACCAATGGGTGATATTGGTTGGGAAAATTATCAGCAGATGGCCTATAAATGAATCGGTTTATAGAGGTTGATTTATCGTCAGGTAAATCAATAGCAAGAAAGTTATAAAATTGTTTTATAACTAAAAATAGATTTGAAATCTATTTTATATAAGGCTATTTCTAAATGAAGTTTATTAAAGGAAATTAATAATTATATTTATCTTGTAGGTATAAAACAAATATATAAAGTGAGATTCGGGAGTTAATGAGCTTTGTAAATAAGTAGGCAGTAGTTAACAAAATGGTTAAGGATGGAATTAATTGTTTCAAATAACAATTGATTACAATTTATTTAATTTAATTAGATTACTAAATGAAATTATTTAAATCGATTTTATAAATTAATTTAAAGGAAGGATTGAATTTAATTGTTTCAAATAAATAAATAATTGCAATTATTTAATTCAATTAGATTGTTAATTAAATCAAATAAAACTATTTAAATTTATTTATTAATAACTAAGTGGAAATGGTTAATGAATTAACCTTGTTTTGAGTTGACTAAGTCAATTGCTTTATCTGGAATTGAATCACTGGACAATTATTGAGTTTTTAATTATTATTTAACCTTAAAGGGAAGTTTCGCTATTGTAATAATAGCTAATTTATTGGTTTTTAAAATGATTGGAATTTATTATTATTTAATAATAATCAAAGTGATAAATATTGAAGTTAAGAACCTTAACCGGAAGTTATGAAGTCGTAAAGCCTAATGTGTAGTTTAAATGGAATGGTAAGAGAATTTATATTTAATGTGAACTCATATTAAGAGTTCCATTAGTCGGACTTCTATAAATCAAAATTTTACAATTATAGAGGCAAGTTATAAATTGATAAATGTTATAAGGTAAATTCTTGAATTTAAACAATGTTCATAAACAAGTATTGAATAACTAATAAAGATGATAACCTTTAAAGAAGAGTTAATTATTAAGTTAGATAAAAAATATGGAGTGAACAATATCTAAAAATATCGAAACTGATTATTATTAATTATTAATAATCAAAGGTGATAATCTAGTGCTTAGGATTAAAGCATTGGAGTTTTATGAAAACTAAAGAGGTGAAACAGGTTAAAATCTGATTTAAGAAACTTATGGAAAACTATAAAGGGGATTTAAAAAGCGTAAGGTGGAAAGAATGAGACAAACGGATTTGAGACCAAAAGATGCAAGCTAGGTTTAATAATTCGATGTAAAGTGAAGTATTTAAGAAAGGAAATGTTACTGAAATAAACTCCAAATGAGTTTGGAATCAACTTATTAGTAGTCTTGTTATAACAAAACAAAGACTCGTATATATTATTGGAAGAATGTTTTTATAAGGTAATCGACATGACTTTAAATAAAATAAAGACATTTGAGGTTGAAAATGAAATTTTCAAAGTAACGAGTATGGTTTTTAAAATCCATATTTAAGCCAAATAATATATGGAAATGTCCATGGTAAATATTGAAGATTGAGTTGTTATTAACAAACTATTATTGTTCTAAAGGTAAGAATGTTGTTAATCAAGGTCTGAGAGGTACTTAAAATACCCCAACTTGAATGACTTCACGATTATCCAAAGAATGATATTGGTTTGGATAGCGAGAGTAGACGGGGAAATAAGTTTAGTATTTCCATTAAATTTCAAGTGTTATAAGTTAAGTAAAGTAACGTCGAGAGTATTCTTATTTTAATAAGAAGAAAATGAGGTGATCCAAATATTTGAAAATATAAGAGTTTTGATTAACTACAGATGAAATAAAGAGGCCAAGTGATGCTAAGTACTAAACCAGTAAATCCATCTTATTGTATGGATGATTGATTGTTTGTTTGATAGTTAAATAACCAACTATCAAATCTGGCCAATACGATTGTTGGTACAGAAAGACCAGGATCGAATTTATATTCGAAAACCATTCCGACCAATGAATGCAAAATTGTGAAAGGTGCTGATTGAAGATGGAGCATTGAAGACCGTTGATCTTCAAGAGCGGAAGAACTACCCATTGAATTTCTACAGGTAGCTCCCGAAGATATTTTGACTTGTGATTCTGTCGTGATTGAGTTCTCGGATTGCAAGGACTACTCGCTACTGATCTATAGGGTGATACATAGGATGTGGTAGGAGGGAGCCTTCGGTTCATCCTGTTCCTGGATGATGGGTATGGACAAGTAAATGGTGACCAGATGTTCCAAAAGCCGATTATAACCTCAAGCCTCACAACTAGGAAATGACAAAAATCGGGCAGGCAGCATGGCTATGTGGGTCGCACCCATAGGGTGTATTGTCACCATCTAGAGAATATTAATTTTGTTACTTCTTTCATTTTCTGTATCTCCGCGGACTACGGTGGCTGCAACCGTAAGGTGGCAATATATTTGATACACTCAAGCGAAATGAGTGGTCGGTCATATATGGCCGGGTTGTAAGACGTTCTTGTTGAACCCAGTGTATTCCTCTTTAGGGATACACTATCGGCTAGTGGTTCCATACCTTGTCATAGTCGGAATCCAATTTCCAATAAGCGCTCGCGGTTTTGTTTGTATATTATATATATGGAGCGTGAGATGCAAGCGTTCTGCTAGATTTTATTTACTTGTATTTCGACACTATTATAATATTAGATGATATATAAGATTTCAAACTGTTTTGGGTTATAGTAAGGTAAAAACCATCCATATTTATGTGTGGATTTGGTCTTACTATTATCCTTTTCTTTTAAAAAGATTTTGAATTTTAAAATCAAGATGGATGATTCCCCTTAAACTATGCGAGTTTTTCTCACTTTGGTTCACCAAACTGACCCGGTATTTGAAATGCTCGGATTAGACCGAGTTATACAGGTTTGGATTATTGGATAATACAAAGTTCAGAAGACATGCTGGAGGAGTTCAGACGTATGACTATATCTAGTATATTCCACTGTGTGTTGTATTTGAGGACAGGTTGTTATAACTGTCCAGATTTGTTTGTTATACTCTGATGTATGTAAGTATATTACTTCAAGCTTTCAATAAAGTTATTTATGTATTATATTCTATTTTGCTGCGATGTGAGACTCTGTGTGTTGATTATTCTTATTCTTCTTCTCCTATTCTAATATTTCTTTCTTTCTTATTGCACCCTCTAACTTCTTTCTCATAGCTATCTAGTGTTTTCGATACTTGGGTTTTGGCAAGTAATACAGGTTTTATGTATTATTGTCGAAATCCGGACGCCGAACCCACTGGGTCGTTACAGTGGTATCAGAGCTATTGGTTGAGTAGTAACCTTGGCTCTGTGGAGTAACTCAGTAGAAATGGGGTTAGTAACACCCTAGATTGAGTTTAAGTATATATACGAGAGAACGTATTTGTAGATTTTAAATAAAAATGTTTTATATTGTGTTACTTGATTAGTTCAATATTGAACTGACGACTGATACAATATTGTCTTATAAAGAGGGTAAATGAAATAATTTTGCCCAAATTGTATTTTTCTGTAGTGTAGTAATATTAGTTGATTGTTTTGCTTGATTTAATGGGAATTCAAATTGTAACACCCCACACCCGCTATGGTCACTCTCTAAGGGAATGCCATAACATCGGTGGAGTATTTTAAGTGAATATAGAACAGAAAAATTACAGCAAGACAGATATAAGTAATACTTGAAAATTTCAAAACGCCATTTCATTACAGCAGAAAGTAAAACATGTTTGGTTACATCACAAAACCATAATAAGAGTCAAGTACAAAATATCCATCCTGATAAATAAAAGTACATAATCCCAATACATGGACTGATAGCCATAAAAAAAAGGGTAAGCTGAGCTCTACACCTATGGTCCAAGCTCCAAAAGAGAATAAAGCAGCCTGATCAAAGCCCACTCGTACTAGGCCCACTCTGATAACCTGAGGGTTGGAAAAAAAGATAAAAACAACGGGGTCAGACATAAGTCTGAGCGAGTCCTATAACTTTAACAATACAATCATTAAAGTAACCAGAGAAGACATAAGCTTGATATACGGTAATGTCTGGGGATGAATGGCTACACTAAGCAGCTTGGCAGACTTAGGACAAACTAAGATAACCGTAAAGACGCATTTTCCCACTCAAGGATAATTCCTAGATTTCACCACCCCAGATCTACCCTCCCAAGGGTAATTCCTACACTGCACCACACCAGTTCTACCCACCCAAGGGTAATTCCTACTTAAAGGTTGATCCCACTAAGTGTACTTAGAAATTTCACCCAGTAGATTCGTGTACCCCTACATAGGTGCCGTCTGCCCCTATCTTTACTAGGTGTACCCACTACTCCCAAGCGATCGGCTCCCTAGCGTAGATACCCGTGCTGGTCCCACAATGGGGTGTATCATTCCCCAAAGTGGCCACCTGATAATATCAATGGTGCACGGCTTTATATCTACACGATGCAACAACGACTTACCAACCAGCCCGGGTCCACACACGCATATGAAACCCGTTGATCCTGCGTTGCCACCGCTAACCCGTTTGGCCTCTTATAGTCAAGCCCAATATGCATGTCCCGTCACTCGACTAGAGTCGAGCCTACTAAGATACGTTTGGGATATTGGTTGAAATGGGCCCCCACAAGCTACCACCTAAGCTTGTTATTTCTAGTGAATCCCACTTAACCCTTTAACCATGTCCACTTACATGTTATAAATTTTGGTTAAGTCATTAATCATATTTTAATTGCCATTCAAGGCACCCACTAGATCTCTACATGCCACCCAAAAGCACTTACTTAACCCTTTAACCATGTTTTAATTACATGTTCCACTTTGGTTAAGTATTCTAATCGTATTTTCTATTGCCACCTAAGGCAACCACTAGATTTCCTCATGCCACCCAAGGCACCCACTTAACCCCTCATGTCCCACTACATGCTAATAAGGTTAAGTGTTTCTTAATTAATTAAGACCGTGATCTCCCATAAAGACCTCCCACATTAGACTGGCTTTTACGACAACTGGTTAAGCCGGTAGGGTCCGGGCAGTTTTACGTCATAACAGAGTCTAACCTCGTGTCTTTACTTTAATCACGTATTTAATTTGTGCCTAAGACCTCCCACATTGGGCTAACATTTGTAGCAACTGGTTAAGCCGGTAGGGTCCGGGCAGTTTTACACTACAAATGAGTCCAACCTCGTGTCTTAGTCGATTAATTACACCTAATTAATCACCCCCATATTAATTATCCCTAATTAATATCAAGTTTTTCATAACATGGGTAGACCTAACTCAATAGGTAAATTCCCATGGGGTAGACCTAACTCAATAGGTAAATTCCCACTTATGTTAATTTATTTTTATGGTATGCTTAATCATAACCATTTCACACCATTTCATTAACAGGTCTATTAACCCCATCGTTTCCCACGTACTTATGCTAACACGACATATTTCCAAGAGAAGATTCTCTCATAATTAACATGGGTTTCACTTAGCATACATTAGCATTAACATGGGTTAAAAGGTGTCCACTTACATCATGATATTAACCCAACTAGCATTACTAAATAACCCAACTTGCATGAACATACATATGTCATGTATAAAGGCAACTTGCATAAGTGTTCATAGGTTACACAAAGGTGAACTTGCATGTGTCTTAAAGGTGTGAACTTGCACAACATGTTACATGTTAACTTGCATAACATCATACACATAACTTGCATAATATCATAAACATAACTTGCATATCAACATACACATAACTTGCATAACATCATGCACATAACTTGCATAACATCATACACATGACTTGCATATGAACTTGCATAACAACATGCACATAACTTACATAACATCATACACATAACTTGCATAACATGTTGAACTTGCATATAAGCATACACATAACTTGCATAACATGTTGAACTTGCATATAAGCATACACATAACTTGCATAACATGTTGAACTTGCATCTTAAAGGAGGGTAAACATGCATATATATATATATATATATATATATATATATATATATATATATATATATATATACACACACACATAGCATATAAAGGTGTCATCTTGCATATGTATGCATCACATTTAAAAGGGTAAACTTGCATGTCATGATTTATGCATAATACCAAACACTTAGCATGCATAAAACCACATACTTAGCATGCATAGAATCAATTACTTATTATGCATAAACCCACCACTTAACTTGCATAAACCCACATACTTAACTTGCATAAACTCACATATCCAACTTGCATAAACTCACATATTCAACATGCATAAACTCACATATTCAACATGTATAAACTCACATATTCAACTTGCATAAACTCACATATTCAACTTGCATAAACTCACATATTCAACAATCATAAACTCACATATTCAACATGCATAAACATAGGATTAATATTAAACATAGATTAGAATATTCACATCATATCATATGACTTGAAAACCCATTAATCCTCATGCAAAACCATAGATCTCATCATATCTCATCTACTTAATTTAACAATTGATCATCAAAGTGATAGAAACTCACAACTAGCAAATTTGCACTCCAAATGAAGAAGATTAAGATGCTTAGAATGGATTAGAGGTTGATTAGAGAGTGATTAGCTTGCAACCCTCTTCATAAATTAGTGGAGGCCATGATCAAGTTTCATTTTTCCATAGTTTAGTTACAAGATCTAATTATGAATATTTTAGGGTAGGGTTAGGGTCTTATTTATAGGATTAGGTAGTGTTTTAGGCCCTTAGATTAACCCTAGATTAGATTAGGACCCTTAGATTTCAGAAATCTCTAGAACCCAGCCCAAGACTCAACCAAAAACCAGATCTGGTGCACCCAGATCAACAGGGCCGACACCCTGTGTCGACACCCCTGTCGACAGGGCTGTCGACACCCCTGTCGACATGCCTGTCGACACCCCTGTCGACACGGGGCTAGGCGGGAACTTTCCCGCCCTTTCCGCTTTTGGCTCCAAACTTGTTTTAGAACTGAATTTTAAATCTGTTTTTAACTTTGAATTTTCTGAAAACTTCTTTGGGCCTTAACTGGGCCATACGGACTCCGATTTACAAAATTTCGGACTCTATTCTGCGTATTTTTCCAAGACGAACGCAATGACGCAGCCCGTTTCCCCTGATTCAAATTATTAAATTTAATTCTGCCCTGATTTCTATTATAACAAGGTATTCAACATACGGGGTGTTACACAAATGGGATTATGGAAGGGAATTGAATTGGTTAGAAACCAGTTGGTTAATTGAATATGAAACTTAACCTGATTAAGTGGAACTGAATAAAATAAATTTATAATTTGGAATCCAATGGATAATAATGGAAATCCATCAGATATTGATCAACTAATATTAGGGTATGTTAAACCAAAGTGAATATAGACCAATAAGTATCAATGTTGAATATGATCCTAATGATTTGCTTGTTTGTTATTTGGATGTTGGATTGGTTGAATAAAATTCACCAAATTAGCCAATAAAGAAGTTGAATAAATTGAAATAAATTCCAGTAAAATAAATGAGGAATAAAATTGGTTATGAAAGGAAACTGGAGTGTTTAACCCGGGATTATTACTTGCATTGTAAGTTGAGTTTAGTGCAGATTTCAGAAAGCTATGGAATGGATTAGGTTACACAGATTGGAATTACAGATGAAGAGCAGTTAGTTGATTTGCTTCGAAATTGGAATTAAGTTGCTTGAAAAATAGGTAAACGTTAATATTGATTGGAGTGATTGATTTTATACGCCTGAATTAGATTAACCATTTGGCTTTTGTTTTCGTTATATCGATGTGAGGCCCAGAGTGGCATTTATAGTTGTTCTGATCGAGTTGTGCAGAGGAAGCGCTGACGAAATTTTTATAGAGACTGAATTTGTTCTGGTGATAATTCAAAAATAATTATTTTAAATAATTGAGTTCGGATCATTCTTCTTACATTGTAATTTTGGGGACAAAATTCTTTTAAGGGGGAAAGCATGTAACGTCCCAGATTTTTCGGTTATTTAAATTTGAATATTTAAATCTGTTTTATATATTATATTGTAAATGTAATGGACTGTATATCGAATATAATTTATAAAATGGAGTTCGAATATATATAATTTATAATTTAATTAAAACGAGCTCGAAAACGATGCGGTAGTTCGCAATTTACGTTTTGAACTTCAGTTGAATATACAGAATTCGTTCTAAGTCGGAATTCTGTGTAACAAGAACCGTCCGTGTGACGGCCCGCCCCGCACCAACCGACATTTACTCCAAAAGTGCGCTGTACACGTGTCCAGTTAGCACGGAACGGGTCGCCAGAAGGAAAAGGAAGAAGGAAATGAACATACAAAGAACCTGTAGAATGTCTCACATCGCATAGAACAAAATATAATAGTAACATACTTGACATAAAACAGGAGAGACAGTGCATAAGCTGAAAATCAGAACTAAACATCATAGCAGTGGAAATTCAGAATACAGCTTATTACAACTTTCAAACTGTCTCAAAGCAAAAGTAAGATAAATGAGGTACACTACTAATGCCCAAGTAGCGACCACCAACGACACAGGGAGAATGTGTATATATATATATATATCATACGTGGAAGCCTCCTGCCCGCCTCCGAATCAGCTACTCGTACATCACCAGCTAACTTGTCTCTAGTCTGCTCGTGTGAGAACCCAGAGTAATAAGAGGAGACATAAAACTCTGGGTCAGACATAAAGCCTGGTATGAGCGATAAGCATCTAAAGTGAACAATAACAGGTAGACTAAAACATACCTGAACCTGGACCTGCAACCAAAGAGTTAGCACTACATACTGTACAACACTCTAAGGTATCATATCAAACAGTGTAAAGATACAGAGGTGGGGGAGGTGTGCATGTCATAATGATAGCAAACAATCAGGCATAGCATCCATCCTCACATATCTCACTCAGTGCGTAAAGCATACGAGCACTTCGATCACCCAACGTTCCTTGCTACGATCACTTTGCCCCATGAAGTCATAAATGGCTTCACTGCACTGATAACGTAGCCACAAATCCTTCGCTATGTCCACTTTGCCCCATGGAGTCACAAGAACCCCACTGCACTGGCTCATAGCCTTACTAATCCTTACTATGTCCACTCTGCCCCATGGAGTCACAAGAACCCCACTGCACTGGCTCATAGTCTTACCACGCATCACCTTGCCCCTCAGGTCATAATGACCCTACTGCACTGATAACGTAGGCTTGCTACCATCACCTTGACCCTCAGGTCATAATGACCCTACTGCACTGATAAGTAGCCCATCATTCCTTTTTAGTGGTGAATCGAAGTTATGAATGTCGACAACTCCTTAGCACACGTCCCGCAGCAAAGACCAACCATGAAGTGAACTCATTGGTTCTCAACTGGTTCCGGGATCCTGAGCTCTAACTCCCATTTGGACTACCTTTGCATCTCGGGTTATTGGTCATCACAATCGAATCGGATCGGATCAGCCTTCACATTCTTCATCGGATCAGATCGGCTTGGTTCGGATCGCCAACACCCCCTGCGGATCGAATCGTGTTCCTCTAGCTCGTGGCTCCTCCTCCTGGTTCGGATCGGCGTCACCACTTCGGGTCGGATCGGGTTCCTTCATTCGGATCGGGTCGTGCCTTCCGATCGGGTCAGATCGTGAATACCCTTTGGTTCGGGTCGTGACACCTTGCTGAGATCGTGACGCGTTCCTTCAGGCGGATCGTGACACCCAGGCTAGAATGGATCGTGGAAGATAGGGGCGGATCGGGTCACCTCTTCGTGAAGCCACGCGGGTCGTCTCGCGAAGTCGTGATCGAATCGGATCGGGTCACCTCTTCGTGAAGCCACGCGGGTTGTCTCGCGAAGTCGTGATCGAATCGGATCGGCATCATCGGATCGTGGATGTGGCATGCGATCCGATCTGGATCCCTGCATAATTCCTGCAGCTGTTCCAGCGACTGTTTACGCCCCTCGACGGCGTTTTCGACCATTCCAACTATTCTAACCAATCACAAAACATACCATACAGTCATAACAACATGTAATATCGATCCCAAACATCAAAACATAAATCATAGCATGTAAAATGGATCAAACATACCCAAAATCACATATCTTCCCCTTAAGCATGTTTAGGTGAAACTAATGATATGATTAGCAAAACTTAACCAAATTAACCCAAATTCATATCAGAGGTCTAAAACATCATTCCGAATTTTATAAACATTTTTCCAGAATTTTATCATGTTTAAATTCGCTAATTAACACTAATCACCCCTAATTAGCCATAATTAGTGCAAAACTATGCAAATCACTCACCTTAGCCACAAAATAAACTAAGATCTGAAATAATTCTCTGATTTGATGTGAATCTCAATGCCAAACAGTAGCTCCTATGTTGCTTTGGTGAAGATCTTCCTTGATTAGGGGTTGCTAAGCCAAATCCTTAACCTAAAGGTGATTTGGAGGTGATTTAGAGGTTGGAGGCCATTTTTAGGGATCCTTGGTGATAAGTGGAGGCTAGAAAACTGAAATGGAATGATTCTCCATATCATTTCAGCCCTCCCATAACCCTAATCCCGAAATGGGTTATGGGCCTACTCGCTAACCACCCGATTTGGCCCGGTTAAGCAGTTTTTCACCCTCCAAACCTTGTTTCAGCCATATCTCCCAAACGGTAAGTCCGTTTGGCTAATGTAACCACTCTACGGAAAGGTAAACCATCAAACGAATCAAATGGAAGTGGTTTCAAATCAAAATTCCTTTCCAATCAAAAGTTATGGCCAAAACAGTACCAACTAGGGGTAAAATGGTCATTTAAAAATCGAAAAAAATCATGAACATGGGAAATCACTCTAATAGATGTTTCCCAAAGTTAAATGACCACACAACTTCACATGGGAAAGAAATAAATATTCTACGATCCTATGACGTGTAGAATACGGGTCATTACACTCTCCCCCCTTAAGAAATTTCACCCCCGAAATTCCCTAATCCAAACACACATAAAAGTCCGGCATGCCTATCAATCATAAAACAACAATCAAACATGAAAACAAGCAAAGAAAGTCTATCCTAGCATGCGGAAAACTAAATTGCAAAGTAAATCTTACCAGGTAAAGAGTTCTGGATGCATCTTCCTAATGCTCTCCTCTGTCTCCCAAGTACAATCATTCTCGTTCTCGCCCCACTGAACCTTGACTAGCTTCACCGCCTTCCTTCGAAGTTGCTTCGTATCATGCCCCACAATACGAATCGGCTTGCGGTTCCCAACCGCCTCGGGTTCTACTTCGAAGTCCTCTAACTGATCAGGTGAAATAGTCACATCTGAGTCGTGAACGAACTTCCTTAGTTGGGAAACATGAAATACATTGTGAACTCCTGCCATCTTCTCTGGTAAGCCAACTCTATATGCCAAATTCCCGACTAATTCAAGAACAGGGAATGGACCAACAAATCTTGGTGCCAACTTGCCTCTCCTGCCAAATCCAATCACGCTCTTTAACGGAGAGATCTTGACAAACACCAAGTCACCAACGGAGAATTTCAAGTCTCTTCTCCTCTTATCAGCATAGTTCTTCTGCCTATCTTGAGCAGCTTTTATTCGTTGTTGAATGACCTTAATCTTATTTGAAGTTTCCCTCACCACATCTGGTCCAAGCACAAACTTCTCGCCAGTCTCTATCCAACATGATGGTGAGTTGCACGGTCTTCCGTACAAAGCTACATATGGAGCCATACCGATACTGGATTGGTAGCTATTATTATATGCAAACTCTACTAGATGCAAATGGTCATCCCATGATCCACCAAAATCCAATATACACGCTCTCAAGAGATCTTCTAATATACGATTCACCCTCTCCGTCTGACCGTCGGTCTGAGGATGATATGCGGTACTGAGATGTAATCTTGACCCTAGAGCCTCTTGTAAGCTTTTCCAAAACCCACTAGTGAACAATGGGTATCGGTCACTCACAATGCTTTTGGGTACTCCATGAAATCTCACTACCCACTTCATATACAATTCTGCCAACTTGGCTACTGTTCTGGTCGATTTGACTGGTATAAATCTTGCGCTCTTAGTCAATCGATCCACAATTACCCAAATACTATCATATCCCGATCTAGTCCTTGGTAAGCCATCGATGAAATCCATCGAGACTTGCTCCCATTTCCATTCGTGAATTTCTAATGGTTGCAACAACCCACTAGGCTTCTTTTGCTCGGCTTTAACTAGCTGGCAATTCATGCATTTGGATATAAACTTCCCAACGTCTCTTTTCATCCCTTCCCAGTAGTAAGTCTGTCTCATGTCTCGATACATCTTATTACCACCGGGATGTATAGTCAGTTTTGAGTGATGACATTCTCTAAGCACTTCATCTCTCAAACTATTCACGTTGGGTACAACTAGTCTTCCATTCTTTCGAAGCCATCCATCTCGATCAAGCCCATACACATTCATCTCCTCATCGATACCCATCTCTAACTTGGAGATGATTTCTAATAGATTAGGATCGTCCCTTTGGCTAGAACCAATCCGCTCTATCAAAGTGGGTCTGATCGTCAAACTAGCTAGCATAACTGGATCCAATTCGCACTTTGGTCTGAAATCAAATCCCGCGATATACTCCAGTTGCTTCCATTCAAGAAACATTGCCCCTAAGCTGGCATGTCTCCTACTCAAGGCATCGGCTACCGCGTTACCTTTCCCAGGTGTATACGCGATATCAAAATCATACGAAGCCAAGAACTCTAACCATCACTGCTGACGGAGATTTAAATCTTTCTGGGAGAAGAGATACTTCAACGATTTATGATCGGTAAACAACTCAAATCTTTCTCCCAAGAGATAGTGTCTCCACATCTTCAGCGCAAATACAATCGCTGCCAATTCCAAATCATGGGTAGGATACTTCTTCTCATGCGGCTTTAGCTGTCGGCTAGCATAAGCTACGACCCTACCTCCCTGCATCAATACAGCACCCAGTCCGGTACCACAAGCATCTGTGTATACCGTCATCTCTTCATTCCCTTTAGGAATGACTAACACTGGCGCACGCGTCAACCTCTCTTTTAGACTCTTGAAGGCATCCTCACACACTCCGTCCCAGACGAAGGACCGATTCTTCTTAGTCAACTGAGTCAACGGTGCTGCTATCTTGGAGAAGTCCTGGATAAACTTACGATAATATCCAGCTAATCCCAAGAAACTTCTTACATCTGTAGCATTCTTGGGTGTAGGCCAATCCTGTACCGTAGCCACCTTCGCAGGGTCTACGGCAATACCATTCTCTGAAACAACATGACCCAAGAATCTCACTTCCCTTCTCCAAAAATGACACTTAGAGAATTTCGCTTTCAATTGGTGTTTCCTCAACACCTCCATCACTATCCTCAAGTGTCCCTTGTGTTCCTCCTCTGTCCTTGAGTAAACAAGGATATCATCCACGAACACAAGAACAAACTTATTCAACTGATCTCTGAATACTCGATTCATAAGATCCACAAAATAGGCTGGTGCATTGGTCAACCCAAATGGCATGACCAACCACTCATAAAATCCAGACGGCGTCCTAAATGCCGTTTTCAGAACACTCTCATCTGCTACTCGAAGCTGATGAAATCCTGTCGCGAGGTCCAACTGGGAGAACACTCTAGCTCCTTCCAGTTGATCAAACAAATCATCTATCCGCGGTAGAGGATACTTATTCTTCCTCGTCACCTTATTCAACTCGCGATAGTCCACACACAAACGAAGGGAACCATCTGCCTTAGTGGCAAACACAACTGGTGCTCCCCACTCGGAGACACTCCTTCTAATAAATACCTTCTTCAAAAGATTGCTAACTTGCTCCCCGAGCTCTCGCTGCTCCCATGGTGCCATACGACGAAGTGGCATCACCATAGGTCTGGCATCTTTCACTAAATCAATACGGAACTCAATCTCTCGGTGTGGTGGAAGCCCGGTCACCTCCTCAAAGACGTCCGGATACTGGCCAACCACGTGCACATCTGACAACTCATCCTGCGGGATGTCGAGGGAATTTACAAAACTAGCCATAACCCCATCACTAGGTAGACTACCAAACACTACCCTCCGCCCATCATCCGCCCTCACTGTCACCAAAAAGCCCTTACAGTCTACCACCACCCCGTATCTTTGGAGCCAATCGACTCCCAATATAATGCCATACCCAGTAAAGCCCAAAACAAAGCAATCATAAACAAACATACATCCATGACTCGATAAGACCAAATTCCTGCAAATCATACTAAGGCTAGTCGAACCACCAATCGGGTTCGTCACAATCAATGGTCTATCGACTGTCTCGGGTTCCAGTCCCAACCTATCTACCAGGTCACTAGATATGAAGGAACGGGAAGCCCCAGTATCAAAGAAAACTCGAACTGGTATATCATAAATAGAAAGCATACCTTGAATAACAACATTCTTTCCTTTCTCCGCCGCAGTTGGGGCATTCGACGAAGAAGGAACAACATCAATAGCATATGCTTTCACAATCTGCTTCTCCTTAAGAGGTTGCTGACACTTATCCTTCTGATGTCCCATTTGGCCACAGTTGTAGCACTTCCTTTCCGCTGGCTTAGCCCGACATTCCTTAGCATAATGGCCCTTCTTTCCACAGCTGAAGCACTCAACATCCTTCTTGCTCTTTTTCTGGCCACATTTTGATTGGTCCTGCTTCCTCTTATTTTGAGAGTTATTCTTGCCTCCACTGCCTGCTTGCGGCTTTGGCCCTTCTGCAGATGCATCCTCAGTCTTTGACTTAGGGTAAAGGCTTTCTGGTCTCAAAGCTTTCCCCACAATCGATTCAAAAGTCTCATCGATGTGGTTGATAAACCTTTCCCCCAAGTATCCATCTAAACCAGTAATGAACTTCTCATTCTTCTTTTCAGGAGTATCAATAAGAGATAGTCTATACTTCGACAAAGTGTCGAACTCTGCAATATAATCAGAAACTGCCCTTCCGTTCTGCTTGAGTTCCAAGAACCTCTTAAACAACACTGACTTCTGGGCAGCTGGGATAAACTTCTCGCTAAAGCGAGCCTTGAACTGATCCCAAGTAACTTGGTCCTCTGGAGTAGCTGTTCTAATGGCATTCCACCAATTCATCGCTCGCCCTTGCAGCTGACGAGACACTAGCCTTCTCTTCATCGCATCCTCGAGACCTAAGTCATCAAAGATACGGTCACAGCTATCCATCCAGTCTTGAACATCCGTGGCCGACTCCGTTCCGTGGAACGGCTTCCCACCAAGATTAGTGTAATCTTTGCACAACTTGGCGAAATCGACCCTAGGCGCCTGCAGTACTGGGCCAACACCAACTCCGGGATTGGGAATTGCCCCTTGCACTTCTCTAAGCATGTCTCTCATGAGGTTAGTAAACATAGCCCTCATGTCAGCGGCATTCTCTTGGTTGGTCCCTCTACCAGCACCCCTCATCTCTCGGCTCATCGTTAATCTGTAAAAAGGGAAACGATTAACGACCCCATAGTGGTGCTAGTGCAGTGCGACTTCATCTTTATACTACTAATAGTATATACATACATAGCTTTTGAAAACCAAAGTAATCACAAATACGCGCTCTCATATACGTAATATCTCTCCCTAGTGTCTTTCCCTAGGTTAACTACGCAACCTAGAGCTCTGATACCAAGTGTGACGGCCCGCCCCGCACCAACCGACATTTACTCCAAAAGTGCGCTGTACACGTGTCCAGTTAGCACGGAACGGGTCGCCAGAAGGAAAAGGAAGAAGGAAATGAACATCCAAAGAACCTGTAGAATGTCTCACAGCGCATAGAACAAAATATAATAGTAACATACTTGACATAAAACAGGAGAGACAGTGCATAAGCTGAAAATCAGAACTAAACATCATAGCAGCGGAAATTCAGAATACAGCTTATTACAACTTTCAAACTGTCTCAAAGCTAAAGTAAGATAAATGAGGTACACTACTAATGCCCAAGTAGCGACCAACAACGACACAGGGAGAATGTGTATATATATATATCATATGTGGAAGCCTCCTGCCCGCCTCCGAATCAGCTACTCACACATCACCAGCTAACCCGTCTCTAGTCTGCTCGTGTGAGCACACAGAGTAATAAGAGGAGACATAAAACTCTGGGTCAGACATAAAGCCTGGTATGAGCGATAAGCATCTAAAGTGAACAATAATAGGTAGACTAAAACATACCTGAACCTGGACCTGCAACCAAAGAGTTAGCACTACATACTGTACAACACTCTAAGGTATCATATCAAACAGTGTAAAGATATAGAGGTGGGGGAGGTGTGCATGTCATAATGATAGCAAACAATCAGGCATAGCATCCATTCTCACATCTCTCACTCAGTGCGTAAAGCATACGATATTCACCACTTCGATCACCCAACATTCCTTGCTACGATCACTTTGCCCCATGAAGTCATAAATGGCTTCACTGCACTGATAACGTAGCCACAAATCTTTCGCTATGTCCACTTTGCCCTATGGAGTCACAAGAACCCCACTGCACTGGCTCATAGCCTTACTAATCCTTACTATGTCCACTCTGCCCCATGGAGTCACAAGAACCCCACTGCACTGGCTCATAGTCTTACCACACATCACCTTGCCCCTCAGGTCATAATGACCCTACTGCACTGATAACGTAGGCTTGCTACCATCACCTTGCCCCTCAGGTCATAATGACCCTACTGCACTGATAAGTAGCCCATCATTCCTTTTTAGTGGTGAATCGAAGTTATGAATGTCGACAGCTCCTTAGCACACGTCCCGCAGCAAAGCCCAACCATGAAGTGAACTCATTGGTTCCCAACTGGTTCCGGGATCCTGATCTCTATCTCCCATTTGGACTACCTTTGCATCTCGGGTTATTGGTCATCACAATCGAATCGGATCGGATCAGCCTTCACATTCTTCATCGGATCGGATCGGCTTGGTTCGGATCGCCAACACCCCCTACGGATCGAATCGTGTTCCCCCAGCTCGTGGCTCCTCCTCCTGGTTCGGATCGGCGTCACCACTTCGGGTCGGATCGGGTTCCTTCATTCGGATCGGGTCGTGCCTTCCGATCGGGTCAGATCGTGAATACCCTTTGGTTCGGGTCGTGACACCTTGCTGAGATCGTGACGCGTTCCTTCAGGCGGATCGTGACACCCAGGCTTGAATGGATCGTGGAAGATAGGGGCAGATCGGGTCACCTCTTCGTGAAGCCACGCGGGTCGTCTCGCGAAGTCGTGATCAGATCGGATCGGCATCATCGGATCGTGGACGTGGCATGCGATCCGATCCGGATCCCTGCATAATTCCTGCAGCTGTTCCAGCGACTGTTTACGCCCCTCGACGGCGTTTTCGACCATTCCAACTATTCTAACCAATCACAAAACATACTATACAGTCATAGCAACATGTAATATCGATCCCAAACATCAAAACATAAATCATAGCATGTAAAATGGATCAAACATACCCAAAATCGCATATCTTCCCCTTAAGCATGTTTAGGTGAAACTAATGATATGATTAGCAAAACTTAACCAAATTAACCCAAATTCATATCAGAGGTCTAAAACATCATTCCGAATTTTATAAACATTTTTCCAGAATTTTATCATGTTTAAATTCGCTAATTAACACTAATCACCCCTAATTAGCCATAATTAGTGCAAAACTATGCAAATCACTCACCTTAGCCACAAAATAAACTAAGATCTGAAATAATTCTCTGACTTGATGTGAATCTCAATGCCAAACAGCAGATCCTATGTTGCTTTGGTGAAGATCTTCCTTGATTAGGGGTTGCTAAGCCAAATCCTTAACCTAAAGGTGATTTGGAGGTGATTTAGAGGTTGGAGGCCATTTTTAGGGATCCTTGGTGATAAGTGGAGGCTAGAAAACTGAAATGGAATGATTTTCCATCTCATTTCAGCCCTCCCATAACCCTAATCCCGAAATGGGTTATGGGCCTACTCACTAACCACCCGATTTGGCCCGGTTAAACAGTTTTTCACCCTCCAAACCTTGTTTCAGCCATATCTCCCAAACGGTAAGTCCGTTTGGCTAATGTAACCACTCTACGGAAAGGTAAACCATCAAACGAATCAAATGGAAGTGGTTTCAAGTCAAAATTCCTTTCCAATCAAAAGTTATGGCCAAAACAGTACCAACTAGGGGCAAAATGGTCATTTAAAAATCGACAAAAATCATGAACATGGGAAATGACTCTAATAGATGTTTCCCAAAGTTACATGACCACACAACTTCACATGGGAAAGAAATAAATATTCTACGATCCTATGATGTGTAGAATACGGGTCATTACACTCTCCCCCCCTTAAGAAATTTCGCCCCCGAAATTCCCTAATCCAAACACACATAAAAGTCCCGCATGCCTATCAATCATAAAACAACAATCAAACATGCAAACAAGCAAAGCAAGTCTATCCTAGCATGCGGAAAACTAAATTGCAAAGTAAATCTTACCAGGTAAAGAGTTCTGGATGCATCTTCCTAATGCTCTCCTCTGTCTCCCAAGTACAATCATTCTCGTTCTCGCCCCACTGAACCTTGACTAGCTTCACCGCCTTCCTTCGAAGTTGCTTCGTATCATGCCCCACAATACGAATCGGCTTGCGGTTCCCAACCGCCTTGGGTTCTACTTCGAAGTCCTCTAACTGATCATGTGAAATAGTCACATCTGAGTCGTGAACGAACTTCCTTAGTTGGGAAACATGAAATACATTGTGAACTCCTGCCATCTTCTCTGGTAAGCCAACTCTATATGCCAAATTCCCGACTAATTCAAGAACAGGGAATGGACCAACAAATCTTGGTGCCAACTTGCCTCTCCTGCCAAATCGAATCACGCTCTTTAACGGAGAGATCTTGACAAACACCAAGTCACCAACGGAGAATTTCAAGTCTCTTCTCCTCTTATCAGCATAGTTCTTCTGCCTATCTTGAGCAGCTTTCATTCGTTGTTGAATGACCTTAATCTTATCTGAAGTTTCCCTCACCACATCTGGTCCAAGCACAAACTTCTCGCCAGTGTCTATCCAACATGATGGTGAGTTGCACGGTCTTCCATACAAAGCTTCATATGGAGCCATACCGATACTGGATTGGTAGCTATTATTATATGCAAACTCTACTAGATGCAAATGGTCATCCCATGATCCACCAAAATCCAATATACACGCTCTCAAGAGATCTTCTAATATACGATTCACCCTCTCCGTCTGACCGTCAGTCTGAGGATGATATGTGGTACTGAGATGTAATCTTGACCCTAGAGCCTCTTGTAAGCTTTTCCAAAATCCACTAGTGAACAACGGGTCTCGGTCACTCAAAATGCTTTTGGGTACTCCATGAAATCTCACTACCCACTTCATATACAATTCTGCCAACTTGGCTACTATTCTGGTCAATTTGACTGGTATAAATCTTGCGCTCTTAGTCAATCGATCCACAATTACCCAAATACTATCATATCCCGATCTAGTCCTTGGTAAGCCATCGATGAAATCCATCGAGACTTGCTCCCATTTCCATTCGGGAATTTCTAATGGTTGCAACAACCCACTAGGCTTCTTTTGCTCGGCTTTATCTAGCTGGCAATTCATGCGTTTGGATATAAACTTCCCAACGTCTCTTTTCATCCCTTCCCAGTAGTAAGTCTGTCTCATGTCTCGATACATCTTATTACCACCGGGATATATAGTCAGTTTTGAGTGATGACATTCTCTAAGTACTTCATCTCTCAAACCATTCACGTTGGGTACAACTAGTCTTCCATTCTTTCGAAGCCATCCATCTCGATCAAGCCCATACACATTCATCTCCTCATCGATACCCATCTCTAACTTGGAGATGATTTCTAATAGATTAGGATCGTCCCTCTGGCTAGAACCAATCCGCTCTATCAAAGTGGGTCTGATCGTCAAACTAGCTAGCATAACTGGATCCAATTCGCACTTTGGTCTGAAATCAAATCCCGCGATATACTCCAGTTGCTTCCATTCAAGAAACATTGCCCCTAAGCTGGCATGTCTCCTACTCAAGGCATCGGCTACCGCGTTACCTTTCCCAGGTGTATACGCGATATCAAAATCATACGAAGCCAAGAACTCTAACCATCTCTACTGACGGAGATTTAAATCTTTTTGGGAGAAGAGATACTTCAACGATTTATGATCGGTAAACAACTCAAATATTTCTCCCAAGAGATATTGTCTCCACATCTTCAGCGCAAATACAATCGCTGCCAATTCCAAATCATGGGTAGGATACTTCTTCTCATGCGGCTTTAGCTGTCGGCTAGCATAAGCTACAACCCTACCTCCCTGCATCAATACAGCACCCAGTCCGGTACCACAAGCATCTGTGTATACCGTCATCTCTTCATTCCCTTTAGGAATGACTAACACTGGCGCACGCATCAACCTTTCTTTTAGACCCTTGAAGGCATCCTCACATACTCCGTCCCAGACGAAGGACTGATTCTTCTTAGTCAACTGAGTCAACGGTGCTGCTATCTTGGAGAAGTCCTGGATAAACTTACGATAATATCCAGCTAATCCCAAGAAACTTCTTACATCTGTAGCATTCTTGGGTGTAGGCCAATCCTGTACCGTAGCCACCTTCGCAGGGTCTACGGCAATACCATTCTCTGAAACAACATGACCCAAGAATCTCACTTCCCTTCTCCAAAAATGACACTTAGAGAATTTCGCTTTCAATTGGTGTTTCCTCAACACCTCCATTACTATCCTCAAGTGTCCCTTGTGTTCCTCCTCTGTCCTTGAGTAAACAAGGATATCATCCACGAACACAAGAACAAACTTATTCAACTGATCTCTGAATACTCGATTCATAAGATCCACAAAATAGGCTGGTGCATTGGTCAACCCAAATGGCATGACCAACCACTCATAAAATCCAGACGGCATCCTAAATGCCGTTTTCGGAACACTCTCATCTGCTACTCGAAGCTGATGAAATCCTGTCGCGAGGTCCAACTGGGAGAACACTCTAGCTCCTTCCAGTTGATCAAACAAATCATCTATCCGCGGTAGAGGATACTTATTCTTCCTCGTAACCTTATTCAACTCGCGATAGTCCACACACAAACGAAGGGAACCATCTGCCTTAGTGGCAAACACAACTGGTGCTCCCCACTCGGAGACACTCCTTCTAATAAATCCCTTCTTCAAAAGATTGCTGACTTGCACCCCGAGCTCTCGCTGCTCCCTTGGTGCCATACGATGAAGTGGCATCACTATAGGTCTGGCATCTTTCACTAAATCAATACGGAACTCAATCTCTCGGTGTGGTGGAAGCCCGGTCACCTCCTCAAAGACGTCCGGATACTAGCCAACCACGGGCCCATCTGACAACTCATCCTGCGGGATGTCGAGAGAATTTACAAAACTAGCCATAACCACATCACTAGGTAGACTACCAAACACTACCCTCCGCCCATCATCCGCCCTCACTGTCACCAAAAAGCCCTCACAGTCTACCACCACCCCGTATCTTTGGAGCCAATCGACTCCCAATATAATGCCATACCCAGTAAAGCCCAAAACAAAGCAATCACAAACAAACATACATCCATGACTCGATAAGACCAAATTCCTGCAAATCATACTAAGGCTAGTCGAACCACCAATCGGGTTCGTCACAATCAATGGTCTATCGACTATCTCGGGTTGCAGTCCCAACCTATCTACCAGGTCGCTAGATATGAAGGAACGGGAAGCCCTAGTATCAAACAAAACTCGAACTGGTATATCATAAATAGAAAGCATACCTTGAATAAAAACATTCTTTCCTTTCTCCGCCGCAGTTGGGGCATTCGACGAAGAAGGAACAGCATCAATAGCATATGCTTTCACAATCTGCTTCTCCTTAAGAGGTTGCGGACATTTATCCTTCTGATGTCCCATTTGGCCACAGTTGTAGCACTTCCTTTCCGCTGGCTTGGCTCGACATTCCTTAGCATAATGGCCCTTCTTTCCACAACTGAAGCACTCAACATCCTTCTTGCTCTTTTTCTGGCCACCTTTTGATTGGTCCTGCTTCCTCTTATTTTGAGAGTTATTCTTGCCTCCACTGCCTGCTTGCGGCTTTGGCCCTTCTGCAGATGCAGCATCAGTCTTTGACTTAGGGTAAAGGCTTTCTGATCTCAAAGCTTTCCCCACAATCGATTCAAAAGTCTCATCGATGTGGTTGATAAGCCTTTCCCCCATCTAGTCTCAAAAGTCATCAAAGATACGGTCACAGCTATCCATCTAGTCTTGAACATCCGTGGCCGACTCCATTCCGTGGAACGGATTCCCACCAAGATTAGTGTAATCTTTGCATAACTTGGCGAAATCGACCCTAGGCGCCTGCACTACTGGGCCAACACCAACTCCGGGATTGGGAATTGCCCCTTGCACTTCTCTAAGCATGTCTCTCATGAGGTTAGTAAACATAGCCCTCATGTCAGCGACATTCCCTTGGTTGGTCCCTCTACCAGCACCCCTCGTCTCTCGGCTCATCGTTAATCTGTAAAAAGGGAAACGATTAACGACCCCATAGTGGTGCTAGTGCAGTGTGACTTCATCTTTATACTACTAATAGTATATACATACATAGATTTTGAAAACCAAAGTAATCACAAATACGCGCTCTCATATACGTACTATCTCTCCCTAGTGTCTTTCCCTAGGTTAACTACGCAACCTAGAGCTCTGATACCAAGTGTGACGGCCCGCCCCGCACCAACCGACATTTACTCCAAAAGTGCGCTGTACACGTGTCCAGTTAGCACGGAACGGGTCGCCAGAAGGAAAAGGAAGAAGGAAATGAACATACAAAGAACCTGTAGAATGTCTCATAGCGCATAGAACAAAATATAATAGTAACATACTTGACATAAAACAGGAGAGACAGTGCATAAGCTGAAAATCAGAACTAAACATCATAGCATCGGAAATTCAGAATACAGCTTATTACAACTTTCAAACTGTCTCAAAGCAAAAGAAAGATAAATGAGGTACACTACTAATGCCCAAGTAGCGACCACCAACGACACAGGGAGAATGTGTATATATATATATATATATATATCATACGTGGAAGCCTCCTGCCCGCCTCCGAATCAGCTACTCGCACATCACCAGCTAACCTGTCTCTAGTCTGCTCGTGTGAGCACCTAGAGTAATAAGAGGAGACATAAAACTTTGGGTCAGACATAAAGCCTGGTATGAGCGATAAGCATCTAAAGTGAACAATAACAGGTAGACTAAAACATACCTGAACCTGGACCTGCAACCAAAGAGTTAGCACTACATACTGTACAACACTCTAAGGTATCATATCAAACAGTGTAAAGATACAGAGGTGGGGGAGGTGTGCATGTCATAATGATAGCAAACAATTAGGCATAGCATCCATCCTCACATCTCTCACTCAGTACGTAAAGCATACGATATTCACCACTTCG
Organism: Allium sativum; assembly: GCA_030737875.1. NCBI lineage: Eukaryota > Viridiplantae > Streptophyta > Magnoliopsida > Asparagales > Amaryllidaceae > Allium > Allium sativum. The sequence continues at coordinate 223,596,374 of CM060918.1, read as the reverse complement.
ATCACCCAACATTCCTTGCTACGATCACTTTGCCCCATGAAGTCATAAATGGCTTCACTGCACTGATAACGTAGCCACAAATCCTTCGCTATGTCCACTTTGCCCCATGGAGTCACAAGAACCCCACTGCACTGGCTCATAGCCTTACTAATCCTTACTATGTCCACTCTGCCCCATGGAGTCACAAGAACCCCACTGCACTGGCTCATAGTCTTACCACGCATCACCTTGCCCCTCAGGTCATAATGACCCTACTGCACTGATAACGTAGGCTTGCTACCATCACCTTGCCCCTCAGGTCATAATGACCCTACTTCACTGATAAGTAGCCCATCATTCCTTTTTAGTGGTGAATCGAAGTTATGAATGTCGACAACTCCTTAGCACACGTCCCGCAGCAAAGCCCAACCATGAAGTGAACTCATTGGTTCCCAACTGGTTCCGGGATCCTGAGCTCTAACTCCCATTTGGACTACCTTTGCATCTCGGGTTATTGGTCATCACAATCGAATCGGATCGGATCAGCCTTCACATTCTTCATCGGATCAGATCGGCTTGGTTCGGATCGCCAACACCCCCTGCGGATCGAATCGTGTTCCTCCAGCTCGTGGCTCCTCCTCCTGGTTCGGATCGGCGTCACCACTTCGGGTCGGATCGGGTTCCTTCATTCGGATAGGGTCGTGCCTTCCGATCGGGTCAGATCGTGAATACCCTTTGGTTCGGGTCGTGACACCTTGCTGAGATCGTGACGCGTTCCTTCAGGCGGATCGTGACACCCAGGCTAGAATGGATCGTGGAAGATAGGGGTGGATCGGGTCACCTCTTCGTGAAGCCACGCGGGTCGTCTCGCGAAGTCGTGATCGGATCGGATCGGCATCATCGGATCGTGGACGTGGCATGCGATCCGATCCGGATCCCTGCATAATTCCTGCAGCTGTTCCAGCGACTGTTTACGCCCCTCGACGGCGTTTTCGACCATTCCAACTATTCTAACCAATCACAAAACATACCATACAGTCATAGCAACATGTAATATCGATCCCAAACATCAAAACATAAATCATAACATGTAAAATGGATCAAACATACCCAAAATCGCATATCTTCCCCTTAACCATGTTTAGGTGAAACTAATGATATGATTAGCAAAACTTAACCAAATTAACCCAAATTCATATCAGAGGTCTAAAACATCATTCCGAATTTTATAAACATTTTTCCAGAATTTTATCATGTTTACATTCGCTAATTAACACTAATCACCCCTAATTAGCCATAATTAGTGCAAAACTATGCAAATCACTCACCTTAGCCACAAAATAAACTAAGATCTGAAATAATTCTCTGATTTGATGTGAATCTCAATGCCAAACAGCAGCTCCTATGTTGCTTTGGTGAAGATCTTCCTTGATTAGGGGTTGCTAAGCCAAATCCTTAACCTAAAGGTGATTTGGAGGTGATTTAGAGGTTGAAGGCCATTTTTAGGGATCCTTGGTGATAAGTGGAGGCTAGAAAACTGAAATGAAATGATTCTCCATCTCATTTCAGCCCTCCCATAACCCTAATCCCGAAATGGGTTATGGGCCTACTCACTAACCACCCGATTTGGCCCGGTTAAGCAGTTTTTCACCCTCCAAACCTTGTTTCAGCCATATCTCCCAAACGGTAAGTCCGTTTGGCTAATGTAACCACTCTACGGAAAGTTAAACCATCAAACGAATCAAATGGAAGTGGTTTCAAGTCAAAATTCCTTTCCAATCAAAAGTTATGGCCAAAACAGTACCAACTAGGGGCAAAATGGTCATTTAAAAATCGACAAAAATCATGAACATGGGAAATGACTGTAATAGATGTTTCCCAAAGTTACATGACCACACAACTTCACATGGGAAAGAACTAAATATTCTACGATCCTATGATGTGTAGAATACGGGTCATTACAGTCCGGGTCGATTTGATTATAATTTTCTAACGAAGGAGACAAATTGAGATTTTGTTTTGTAGATTTCAAGTTTTGTCCAAATAAAAATTTCAAATAGTCGCTATGGAATTTCGTTAGTAAACGATAACATTTATTTAATGAATATAAAGGAATTTATATATATTTATATACCGTTTAACCCGAATTTCTGAATACTAAGTTTTAAAGACGACATTGACCGGGTTTAAAGCTGTATAAAATCATGTTTAAATATATTTACGATAATATTAATTTATTATCATTAAATAGAATTGTTCTGAATTTAATTATAATTTATTGACTATATATAGGTGTTAGAAATTATTTTCTTTTCAAACGATCTCTGCTTTCGACGAAAGGAGTTTTACTGGGATGCGTATAATTAAATATTGTTATATTTCCAGTTTGGAGCCCAACAGAGTTGTTTTGTCGATTGACGAAATTTAAAGGGTGAACGAATGGTTATAATTTGAATTAAAACACGCTATTTGTGCAAACGGAGCCCGTTTTCAACGGAACTAGTTTCATTGGGGCCGTAACTTCAAACCATACCATGACTTCCATTTTCGTAATTTTGGAGTTAGTATTTACCGGTGCGTATATTTAGTGGTAATATATATAGCGGTAGGACTAATTTACCGTTTACAAATGAAAACAAAAACTACCCCATATAAATAGCGGTATTCCTCTCTAGAGATACACTATCGGCAGGTGGTTCCATACCTTGTCATAGTCGGAATCCAATTTCCAATAAGCGCTCTCAGTTTTGTTTGTATATTATACATGTGGAGCGTGAGGTGCAAGCGTTCTGCTTGATTCTATTTACTTGTATTTAGACACTATTATAATATCAGATGATATATAAGATTTCAAACTGTTTTGGGTTATAGTAAGGTAAAAACCGTCCGTATTTATGTGTGGATTTGGTCTTACTATTATCTTTTTCTTTCAAAAATATTTTGAACTTTAAAATTAAGATGGATGATTCCCCTTATACAGGTTCAGATTATTGGATAATACAAAGTTCAGAAGACGTGCTAGAGGAGTTCAGACGTATGACTTTATCTAGTATATTCCACTATGTGCTGTATTTGAGGACAGGTTGTTATAACTGTCCATATTTGTTTGTCATACTCTGATGTATGTATTTTATTCTATTCCGCTGAGACGTGAGACTCTGTGTGTTGATTATTCTTTTTTTTCTTCTTCTATTCTAATATTTCTTTCTTTCTTATCGCCCCCTCTAACTTCTGTCTCATAGCCATCTTGTGTTTTCGATACTTAGGTTTTGGCAAGTAATACGGGTTTTATGTATTATTGTCGAAATCCGGACGCCGAACCCACTGGGCCGTTACATATACTTACTTTTAAAAATTCATTTGGAAAAAAGTTCTATTCAAACCTACTTCCATATTATACTATTATTTCAAAGCCTTTGCAAATCAATATTTCAAACGCACCCGAATTTAAATTCTCAAATTCATATTCAAATTCATCTTATTTCATTATCAATTAATTTACAACATTCTAGTTTTCTTAAAATCATCCAATAGTCAATACTTTAAATATATTGACTAATCAAACAGTAAATAATGACAATCTAAAATTGTCATCTCCTAACAACCAACAAATCAAAATTAGTAGATTTTCAAAATTGATTCCTTATATATAAAATATAAGGTCTGTCCAATTCAAGTGTTTAGAAATCCCGGTCGATGCCTTGATGTCCCAAGTATCAACCAGAATTCACAAATACTCAACGAAACAAATTAACACAATACAAACCATTTCTATATCAAAATTACAAGTACGCTCTCTCATACACACTCAAGCTCAATCCAAGGTATTACTGCTGTAACTACACGGAATTTTGGAATCAATTTAAAATTTATTTTTAATTTATTTCAATGGAAATTAAATATTTCAAATTATTTATTTTGAGAATAAACGACTTAAAATCAATTTAGAATGAAGTTAGAACGTATAAATTTATATTTGTTATAAAGTGAGACGTTAGGGTGCGGTAGTTTGAAAATTTAGTTTTAAACTTCTAATGAATGTACAAAGTTCATTATAAACTAGAATTCAATGTAAATCAAAATATGATGAAACAAGAAACGTTTGAATCTATTTAATTATATCTTTCTAATGAAAGTAAAAAATTGAGATTTCATTTTTATAAATTGTAAATTATGTTCAAATTAAAATTTAAAATAGTCTCTATTGAATTTATTAATATTTTAATATTACATAGCCCTTAAAAATGAACATTTTTCTAACGACCTCCGTTTTGGTGAAATTAATTTTTGTTGGATCCATAATATTAAATTATCGCTAGATTTCAAATTTCGCGCCAAACGGACTTAGTGTGTGGCAAAGCACGATAAAACAGTTCACTGTAATATTTTGAGCGGTTTTACAAAGAAACATTATTGAGACGACCTCGGAATTCGATGAAACTTTTTTTTATTGAATCTATAGCGTCGAATAATGGTGAGATTCCAAGTTTCATGATTTTTAGAGTTGATATGTGGTCGAGCGTGATTTTACTGTGAAAAACAGTTAATCTTTTGGCTTTATAAATTCGATGTTTGAGCAAACAGACTCGGAATTCGATGAAACCGGTTTCGTTGGGTCCGTAATGTCGAAGATTAGCTGCATGTCAATTTTCATTGAAAATGGGAATCGTATGTGATCACACGAATATTTAAACCATGAAAACCAACATAAACTGGATAGAATAAAATATATAATTAATAAAAAATAATTTCCTCCTACTATATAACATCCTAAACAGATTCTAAACCTAATCTTATTCCTCATTTTCACGAAGCCCTCTTCATTTCCACTAAAATGTGAAATGCAAACTTTCAAAATCCAAATCATACAAAATGAAATCCTATAAATCACAATATATATATATATATATATATATATATATATATGAGTTCGGCGAGAGGTTCTCTACATCCTTATGCAAGTTTTAAGGGGTTTGGAGCAAGTTTTGATCGCTGCGTTGTGTACAGAGTGAGCTTCGGGTGGGCTAGGGTTGAGGAAATTGGCAAATTAAGGCATCGATCCTTGTTTTGGTAATTGTTTTGGAGGTGAGGCAGAATAGCATTTGTACATGAAGTTTGAGTGAATTTGGTGTCGAAAAGATCCAGGAGGAAGCATAGGGCTGCTGTGTTTGACGTCGACGTGATTTTTTGGGAACTTTGAGTTTTTGTGTGTGTGCATGAAGTTGAAGACAGGAAGAAGAGAAGAAGAATAGTGTTTACGGTGTGTGATTTCGTTGTGAAACGAGTGAGAATTGATGGCATGAATGTTGCATGAAAATGTACATGGGGTTACTGTGTACGGGAGTTTAGAGGAGGAAGAAGAGGATTAGAGGAGTGATTAGGAAGGATTAAGGTAGTTAATTAATTAATTACTTATGCTAATGGTATATATATGTACATGAAACTTGTAAAATGCATAACTTTTTTATATTAACTCGAAATTCAGCGATTCATGATGTGTTGGAACCGTATCGACGAGAGCTTCGCAATGAAACTAATTTGAAGTGATTTGGAGCTCGTCTCAATTTTAGGCGGAAGAAAATGTCTGATTCGGTTAATCGACCATTTACAGTTATTTAGCGGCAAACAACCAACGTGAGAACTCTCTCACTCAAATATTTACAGTTATTTATTTTTATAACTGAAAACATATTGATTGCATATGCTGATTTTAATTAAATTAATTATCAAAAATTGTATACGATACATGGTAGCTCTATCACAGTTGTTTGAAAACCCATGGATGAGTTGTTGATTTTTTCGTGTTATGTTGTGATTGTAAATTTGAGATATTTAACATGTTAAAATGATGTTAATATACTAGTGGCAGTTGAAATTTGATATAAATATCCATTTATAATTTGAACAGTAAAATTATTATTACCCGTTTAAGTAAAAATGTGTTAGTTAGAAAATAATTAAATTGGAATAGTAATGATTAAATTCATGAATCAATATTGATTTAAAATGATTGTTTATTGGTTGAAAACCCCACACGGGTATTGGGATGGTATTTGATTTACACTATTTCCAAGTGTTTAGATTGAATGTTAATCGATTGATTGACACCCCGATATACGTGTTAAATAATTATTAAAGGCTTATATGGATGTAAGTGCACTTTGGATGTGAATTGGGTGCTTAATAGTTGTTTATAGCTATTGTTGAATAAATGAGATGTATAAAATCCATATAATTAAAATTATATGGTAATTGGTGGAATCTCATTTCAATCTGAAATAAAAAAAATATTTTAACATAATATTCAGTTAACAATTGAAGTTTGGTTTTGGTGTCTGATTTTGGGTGGATATAAAAATATTAAAATTGACTGAACAATGAAATGTGCAATTTTAAAGATAAACGACTAAAATGAGCTTTCAAAGATGATTAAATATATTTTATATAATTTATAAAAATGGTTTTGAAGCGTTCTATTTATATTTAAATTTTATAAATCGATTCTGGCGAATAGAACGCATCGCATAGCGACAGTTCACGAAGTTCATCCCGTAACTTTGAATTGACGTAACGGGAGATCCGACCGTCAGATTCTCCTGAAATTTGAGCCATTGGTACCGTAATGAAAAGAAATTTCCAATAAAATGAATTTTTTTGAAATCCAACGATTGTATTTTAATATGAGTCTAAATCGGTTTTGGAAAAGGTCTCTATGGATATAGTTCGGTGGCCAATATTGGAAACCGACTGTAAGTGCCTTAATAAAATTATTAAAAATATGAATAAATTATGTAAAACCATAATAAATTATTTGGAAAGATTTTGGATAAAATATTCCATATTTTAAGAGATAAAAGATATTTTTATCTGAATGAACTAGTTAAGAAGTAGAGTAATAATCCAATGATTTTTAAAATAATAAATTGGATTTGTGAATGGTTTTGTCGTAACCAGAAATTTCCAATGTAGAAATTGGAATGGATTTGAATGGAAATTATCTTCGGATATTTTCGATACTAGATTTCGTGATTATACATATATCAATGAGGAATTTGGAAGATACTGATATCGTTATTCCAAAATGATATCTGTTTGTTTCAGAATTTGGTCTTGAATGTAAGTCGACATGATTTCCATTTAAGATCTTATATTTAATATCAAATTGGATTTTGGGTTTGTCGTGAATGATATCTTAAATAATATTGTTCTTGAACCCAGTTATGCAAGGAATAAATCTTTTAATTAAGATTTAAAGTATTTTTCCAATTTATTTAATAAAATTGGAACTGAATGGAATTCGATTAATAATAATTGAGATGAGAGTCAAAGAAGGAAGGCATTTACTATTTATGGGATTTAAAAGGCCTTGCTGTTATTCCACTTATAGTATTGGATACGGGAATTTATATCGATTATAAATTGTTCAAATTTCCATGAAGATTCCATATTAAATGGAAGATGATTTTGGGTTTATTGTGAACGGTGTTTTTACATGACATTTTTGTTCTTTAACCTAGTTAAAACAAGACTAATTTCCTAAAAATTGAATAATCATAAGTAATGATTTTTGAGATCAAAACTTTTCTGGAGTTTTAATGAATCTTTAATTAGGTTGAAATGTAAAAAGAGGTAAGTAAATTTACCGAATTCGAAAAGTGTTGGAGAATGGAGTACCAACAGTTTTACTCCATGCGATAATTAAATCTTTAATTAGATTTGAAATGTTAAGTGGTAATTAAATTTACCGATAACACTATGGGTGTTAAATATGGAGTGCCACTAGTTTTTCTTCATGGGATGAATAGGTTTGGATTGGGATAAATAAAATAAATGATTACTTCAGTAAGGTTCGATAATCCCAACTAGTTTCATAAACCTTAATTTGGTTTAAATTGTGAAAAGATGTAATAAAATCTTTTGAAATGAACTCAAAGGAAGATTAAACAAAGGTTTAATTGATGTAAAACTTTGACAAAATTAACAGGAACCTTTCCCGGGGTAATGAATATTTGAATAAAAGAATAATCTGGATTGGAATGAGATGTGTGTTACCCTTATTTATCATTTGATTTTAAAGATATGCGAGTTATTTTTGGAAAGACCGGGTTTAACCCATTCTGAATTATTGTTACGATGATTAAAAGTTGGCGATGAAGACGGTGGTTGAAAACCAAAGATCTTCACATCGTATGGTTGATTACTGATGTCTCGATTAGGCGGTACACCCAAGACGAGGTAATAAGTGGTGATCGTCCAGACATACTTGGAGATCGACCGAATATGAAAGGACCTCTCTTTTGTATTGGACACATGGGACGAGGAATAAGGTGCCTCCAGTTTCGCTTAGACCCAGAATGAACTTTCAAACGGATTGCGTGTCTAACATCGTAGTTTATGCTATATTAATTTATCTCTACTATATATATATATATATTTGTTTGGTGATGGAGAATTTGTTCTATTTTCTTAACACCCTTCTCTGAGACATATGGGCTCAGAGGTCATATATCGGTAGACATCAGTTGTATGGTATGAACTGACAATGTGGCATGCTGAGATGCAATGATCGAACCTTTTGTTGAAAAGCATAGCTTTGTGGATGATGATCAAAGCATGGCTTTAATATAGCGTAGCTTTGTGTATAGCCTTTATTCACGAGCTTCACACTCCAGTATGAGTCAAAAATGAGATTAGGGACTGCAAGGAGTGCATGCATTTCTTTCTAGCTAAGAGTGGTATCATGGTATGAAGCCCGGACAATTTTACTTATGTGGATGATGGATTGAGAGATGCCTCCCATATTATTGTTCGACATACTGAGCAGGTGACAGGTTCGATAGGACCGGGAAACGTATTGTTCTGGAATACCCAATCCATAAATGTTAGGTGTGGATCGGCCTTGCTAGATCCAAGGGTTGCCCATAGGTGTGATCCTGGACATCTTGCTAGAGGCGATCCGAGTTTGATAAGGACTCTTTGATTCATGATGGAAATCCAATTTCCAATGCGTGACTTTTCAGTTTTAGCTGTAAACCTATATGGCGACATAATATATGGTATCTATGTCATCTATGATTGATACATTTATATCAGAAGTTGTTTTCTGCACTATGCACTTATAATAATAACAAAATATTTGTTTTAAAGAGTATCAAGCATATTTGGATATTATAAGGCAAAACTCTATCCTCCGGCTTGCGTTGCATTGTGTGATGGGACCTGAGTCTTATAATAGCTTCAGTTTTCAAAAAGCATTGCGTTGTTTTATGTTTAAACTAGTATTCAAGTGGAGTAAACCCGTTCCAAGTCATACGGCATGGTCCCATGATTTTTCCACTTTTAAAGTAAAGTTTTAATAACTGTTTTAAGTTCTCACACTAGTCCTATGAATGACCTAGAGTTTATTGTTTTCACCTAAACTCTGGGTGCCCATATTTTCTACATGGGTAGTTTATAGTTTTGGTTTTGCAGATTTCTATTTGATAGGATCCTGGTTTACAGGTGGAGCTATAATCAGAAAGCTTTGTATCTGTGTATTTATTTTAGTTGTGTTAGTTGATGTATTTCCACTATGCATTGTATTTAAACATTTTATTTCTGCTATTTTGTAATTTATTCTCTGATATCTATTTTCCGCTGTGTATTATTAATTTGTACTCTGATGTAAATTGTTGTAATAATAATGAAAAGTTCTCTTGTTTTATGTTATGATGCGTCATGTTCTCAAAGCAGTCTGTCTCCTTGTTTGGTTTAGTCTGACCCGGGAGTTCGTGTCATGATAACTACCCTATTTCTAATAAGTAAACCCCAAATAGATCCAAGGTTATAGCTGAACCAATGCTCTAACACCAAATGTAACGACATGGATTTTTGACCATTTAAGCCGGCACTGATTCACGCATGTTGACTCAAACAATTCCAAAATACAAACAGTTACTGGGGTTAATATAAGAAAGGGAAGAAAGAAGAGAAACAACCATAGAATCCTATAGTGGAAGGATAAAATATAATAATCAAATAACAGATCATAAAGTTGTTAAATCATACATTTGATTATTCTTTACAATAATTATCAGAGTTATGCTATCACAAAATATACCCATAAATGTAGCGGAATAATACTAATAAATTTATCAAGCTTCATCTTCATAACGAGGTCGTCGATGACTGAAAAACTCAGGCTGACCCGGGTACAAATGAAAGGATAAAACACTGAGATCAGAACTAAAATATTCTCATATCAATCAAATCAGAACCATGTAACATTATGAGTGTCACAGCGTCAGAGATGCTTACGGTAATTCATATCATTTATCCAATATGTTCATGACTGCAGTAACTTGAGAGATGTTACGGGAATTTCCATCTCCAAAGGATTCGTTAAACCAGATATTATATAATATGATACGCTATTACAATAATGTCTATGGTTAAATATACTGTTGAAAACAGCTTAAGAGGGATTACATTTTTACCCTTACATCGTTTATACATTGTCGTAAACATTACATTATAACACATGTTAAACGGTCAGTAGATAGGGATGCCTCGCTATACAACAACGTTAAATCAAAATTGTAGAAGACTCAATCAGGATAATATGACAAGGCATACGAGGTCAATACTCAGGGTAGTAATCTACCAGTTGCACGTCCGGACTAGTGGAAATGCAGCCGCAGTTACCACCTACCTTAGAAAAACACCCTCGAATCAAGGATGCACATCAAATCAACCCAAGGAGCTATAGTAATAAAAGAAGTCCTGCTAATAGGGGTAGAAAACCCGCTTTATCAAGGTATAACTCCTATTTTAATCATTTTAATTATGATTAGAAGGTCAAGGATATTCATCATCGTCCTCTTACTTTATTCCAATAGCGTTCGCTGAACCAACCTACTTCATTCTGGATTCTCCACCACGTGCACAGTTGTTAAAGTGGTTTTTGGTATTGGCAGAGCGTATGACAATATATGATCTCGGTATCTTTAACAACCAAACACTTATTTTCATATCAAAATCTCTATTTAAACCAAATACAGAATATAGAAATAATTCTAAATTAAAAAAAAATGAATAGTTAAAATAATTGATAGTGTTTATGTAGTAAAATATTTTAAATATATTTAAAACAACTTGAAAATAAAAAGTTGGCATATAAAAGGTTTAACCCCGTTATTAACGCGGTTCAAAATTATGAAGTGATCAAACAAGATATCGCCCTACACGAAGGGTCGGTCAAATAAATCAGAATCTTAGAAGGGTTCGGTGTACACGGATCAAATTCTTTTATGCATGACAAGTTTCTTTGATTATGCGTTAATATGGGATGCATTAAGCATGAATGGTATTTATAATATTCATGCATGGATAGTCTGTTATTAATAAATATAAGGGTCATAGTAAGTACATGTTGAAGTTTGCACACGTGGTCCAGGAGATATATCAATATAATAACGCAAGTAGTTTGTACGCGTGGCCTTATTTCCAAAGATGGATTTAACATATATATTAGTGAGCTGATGCGTGCTAAATTGGATACACACGAAGCATGTTAAGGTTTAACTAATAGTAGCACATTATTATATTTAAAGGTCGAGCATATATTAAACATAAGCTACGCTAATGTATGGACCAAAGTATATATAGTGTATGAAGACGTGAAAGCTTCAGGCAACCTAAGAATGAAGAAAAAGCATGCATGCATGAGAAGAGAACCGCGTAGCAGCATCTTTAAAAATCCAAATCTAGACATGTGAATGCATGGTGATGCAAATAAGTGTCTTGTCGGTCTGCATACTCAACTTCGGTCGATCGATTGCTAAAGAATTCTACGTGGACTAGTGGATCAGCTCCAGCAAAATACATTGGAACGCGAGTAACAGATATGTGTTGGTCTCACTCAATACACGTTGCAAGCAACTCAATACATGCTACACACATACACTACGATTTGGCAATCCCACTCGATGGCAGCACCATAAATATGAGGATCGATCACGAAAAATCATCTGCATACAACATGTGCATTGGTTGGTTAAGATGGACTCACGTAAGGGGTTGGCTCTAAAGTATAAAGTGGTTCAGTACTTTAAATATAAAAGGGGATGGCAAAGTTGTAATAAAGGGGATTGGTTAGTATTAATATCACAGAAGAAGACAGCGGTGGCAAAGATGTAAATTAGCTGATCGGTCGTATTGTAGTAACGCAGCAGGGATCGGTATCAAAACGGAAAAGATGCGGTCGGAAAGTACATAATTTATGGTCGATCGGTGGTCTAAAATGATGGCCAATCGGTGGTCTAAAATTATGGCCGATCGGTAGGTTTCAAGCATGACAGATCGGTACCCTAAAGTATGCCAGCTATTGCTAGCTGGTCCAGTGGCACTTTTGTAAATAACTTTTACGCTGATCGATACCCTACACACCATAATTACAACACTGCCACTACCCTCAAATTACACCTATAAATAGCCCACTTCTCCACCATTGAAGGGACTGATTTTTCCACCCCGAAGTGCTGCCCAAATCATTTCTCCACCACTTTCAAGCACTCCAAGCTCCATTAATGGCTTCTTTAACTCAATCCATTCTCCTTCAATAACAAATGGATCAAATCTTCTCCAAACACCATTAATTCTCTATCAAGCTCAATTAAGTGATCTCCAACCGCTACTAATCCTCTCTAAAGCCTAGATCTAATTCAAAATTACCATAGAATCATGGAAAACCACTCAAGTGACTTAGTCTTGAAGATATTCATCAATCTCCACTACATTTAAAGAGATCAAACCATTCCTTTGGTAGATTCAAGTGAGATCTAGATTAAAGAGAGAAAAAGAGATAATTACTACAAAATGAGTGAAATCTATACAGTGATGTACTTTGTAAACTCATATATGGTAATGAGAAGTGATTCCATAGTGGATGTAGGTCTAAATTGACAGAATCACTCTAAAAGTTCCTTGTTCTTACTTTTTTGCTCTTTACTTTGTGATTATGGCCTCATTTTCTTAATTCTAACCATTTGGTGAAGTAATGCTAAAGTACCTTTCGTGTTGTAGAATAATTTTGGTTTCAACATTTGGCGCCCACCGTGAGGCCACGTTCATACTTCTCTCAAATTTAAAAGCCTTGCATTGAAGTTCTAAGCCTGCTTTTACTATAGATCCTCTAGATCTAAGATCCAGGCCAAGGGACAAATCCTCTTCAAAATTCGAAACCTTATCTGATATAATTGCTAAATCTAAGAAAACCGCAAGTAAAACCGTTGGACAAACCAACAATGTTGCTAATGAGGCTACGCAACTTACTAATCACTTTGAAATTTGTTAAAGCTCGATTGGCGGAGCTGGAATAACTAGAACCGAGTTAAACGCCGTTGTCACCAATTTGAACCAAGGGATGCATAGTTCTACTAAGGATTTCATGAACAAGTTAGATGCGGTTCTCAATGCTCGACCAAATCCATCCCCTCAAATGATCCATATTAGTCTTGATGAAGATAAGGGTGTGTCTGCCACTTCTCAAACTAATAATCCGACCATTGGCCAAGTTCCGAGGGATATTGTATCTCGAGAAGAGTTTGACAATGCTATGGCCGGTTTACATCTAAAAATCGATGTTTCAAATGAGATGTTTTTGAATCAGCTTTATGTTCTCAAAGTTGCTCAAGCCGATCTTGCGAATCGCCCAACAAACATCGGTTTGGAAGGAAACACATATTCCTATGCTTTGGTTTTTCATATGTATTTACCGTGGTCTAGTGGAAGTTGAGCCCAAGCAACCTTTATTTCTCGTCAATTGGGAGGACAATCAGAAAAATACTCAGGGGCAAAAACGCGCCAACGATGGAAAGAGAAACAAAGAATTTAATAAAATTCGCCTTTTCAACCCACCAAAACTGACGCCTTTGAATGACACCTATGAAAATATCTATCTTGCAATGAAGCATTTAGAAGAATATGCGGAACCAAAGCCAGTAAGGATAGGTGGTAAAGCAACGATGTTTGGAAGTTTTTGCCACTATCACAATCACCTGGCCATGATACGAATAATTGTAGACATCTAAAAAGCTCAATTGAATTGTTGGTTAGAAGGGACAAGCTGCAACAATATGTTAAGAAATCGCATGCAATAAATTCTCTTCCAACTACCCAGGGGAAAAGCGGACCCACCAATCAACTGGGCTCGGATGAAAACGCTCCAACAGTGAATAGTTCTTGCTTAGTCGATAAAAGCGGGGAGAAGATGAAAAGCTACGCGAATGCTCAGGAGTACAGTCCAATAGAAGCAATGACTCCTATGGAATTAAAAGCTGATGTTCATCCAATGATCTCCAGACACTTCCATACCCAAGTTCAGTAAAGGTTGTGTTCGAGTATTTGAGCCTAATTGGCAGGGGTCATGTGTCATTAGTCAAAAGCTTCTAGATGGCATCTACAAATTGTCAACCCTTGACGGAATCTCAATATCAAGAATCTGGAATAACGACTGCTTGTGTCAACATTCTGCATAAAAGCACTACTCAATGCTTATGAAAAATTGATACTTTCTTTTACAAATATAAACCTCCCTTGGTAAAAGAGCGATTGTAATAGAATATCATATCTACTACTAAAAGCATACCTTCCTACATAAATCTGTTGCTTGCAAAATTTGCTTAAAGTTGATTTCATCTTGCAGGCTACCCATTGAGCGCTCGTTCCGTTAAAATCTAACGAAACATGGCGACCCTAGCAACGCTAGTTCATGTGCCAAATGTTGTAAATATTAGCATGCACATATACAAAGAAAGAAAAGCACCGCCTTGGAAAATGAATGGGAAAAGCCACAAAGATTCAAACAACGAACAAGCGCCACGACATACAAACGAGAGGGCTGTAACTTTCATCGGAGGGGCGTTTCCCCAGATGAGAGGTCCAAAGCCCCAACTCCTAAACTGTGATAACCCGCCAAGTTAAATGTCCGACAAACGAACTGGTGGATGACCCATGGAACGACACAACAACCATCAGTTCATTTGTGTAGCATTTGAAATCTCAGATGTGAAGAAAGACAAAATTCATCTGCGTAGCATCTGAAATCTCAGATGTGAAGAATGACAAAATTCATTTCCGTAGTATCTGAAATCTCATATGTGAAGAATGAAAAAATTCATTTGTGTAGTGTCTGAAATCTATGATGTGAATAGTAAAAAAATTCATTTGCGTAGCATCTGAAATCTCAGATGTGAAGAACGACAAAATTCATTTGCGTAGCATTTGAAATCTCAGATGTGAATAATGACAAAATTCATTTGCGTAGCATATGAAATCTCGGATGTAAAGAATGACAAAATACATTTGTGTAGCATCTGATAAACTCAGATGTGAAGAATGATGAAATCCATTTGTGTAGCATTTGATTATCTCTAATGTAAAGAGTGACGAGCTGCCAATTAACTTGCGTAGTGTCTGAATATTTCAAATGCGATAATTGTTGGACATTAACCAAATAACTTGCGTAGTGTCTGAATATCTCAGATGTGACAAGTTTGGATCCTCTCCAATTAACTTGCATAGCGTCTGAATATCTCAGATGTGACAAGTGTTGGATCCTCTCCAATTAACTTGTGTAGTGTGTGAATATCTTATATGCGACAAGTTTTGGATCCACTCCAATTAAATTGCGTAGTGTCTGAATATTTCAGATGCGGCAAGTGTTGGATCTTCTCCAATTAACTTGCTTAGTGTCTGAATATCTCATATGCGACAAGTGTTGGACCTTAACCAATTAACTTGCGTAGTGTATGAATATCTTAGATGCGATAAGTGTTGGACATTAACTAATTAACTCGCGTAGTGTCTGATTATCTCAGATGCGATAAGTGTTGGACCTTAACCAATTAACTTGCACATGTTGTATATAATGGTGTTGTATACACAATTACATGATTTTTGTTTGATGATAACAACCAAATATTTATTATTATAAATGTGTTTGTTATTGCACTATTTCAATATATACATCACATACAGGAATATAATATTTATATTTAAATGGAATACAACTGTACAAACATTCATATGTTCACACAGTATTTTATTTAAATATAATATTATATTTCAAGCATTTAAACTATACAAATTTTTTATAACTCCACTATTTAAACACTTCACATGATATTGTTCTTGTATTTCAATAAAATACAATAGACAAATTTGTTTGAACAACAATAAAATAATATTTTATCTCAATCAAATTTGTTTATTACAATTATTAGTACAATTTTCTATTTTCTGTACATCAGCTCCTTACTACAGTTCACTCAACACTCATGTACATTTCTATACAGTTCACACTCATATATACTAACACATATGAACATCATCATCTTCAGTCTTCAGTCTTCATAGCTCATAGTCAGTCCAATCATCATTTGCTTACTTATCACATGAAACACACACACAGCACACTGCAATAGAAATAAAACTGAATACATGTGAATATAAATTTTATTTTTAAAATTTTATTTGCCTCAGATTTCTGGTGTATTTCTCATCATTTTTCATGACTTGATCTGATTTGTGTTTATCCATCTAATACCCACTGATCAGCCTCAACATGCTACACTGGTTTGCTGATCAGAACCCACGTCAAAACTAGCTGATTCTGAACAGCTACAACATAGTGCAGCAGTTTGCTGATAAATAAATTACACGTGCACGATATATGTATACACACACTGTTGTGTATATACACACATATATAAATTTGCAGGTAAACATGGTCGAGCTAGTGCAAACATGAAACTGGTGAAACATCATAGTAGCATGGTTTGAGTGTAAAGCAGCAACATATTGATGGTGCAACTCAAAAATGCAAGCAGGATGCAAGCAGCATGTACAACATGCAGTTTTGAACTCAAGTGGATGTAGAAGTTACATATACACACAGTTTACACAAATGGTTCAAATGCAAGTAGGATCACACACACAATAATGCATATATAAGCAGATTCACATTCAAGTGCAAGGAAGCCAACTCAACAGCATGGTGTAAAGATGAGTATGCATGCAGTTCAAGCTATGTTTCAACCACACTAACATCTCAACAAAACAACAAGTGAAGTATACTTTGGCAAGCAAAAATGGATCGAGAAACATAAATGGTTGGTACATCAAATTCAAATGTACACTAATAAAGGGGCAAATCAATGTAGCATGACAGCATATGCTAAAGTGGCACAAAGCACAAGTTTCAGGTTCATGTATGCAAGAAATGGATGGTGCATAAAGCAAGCAGCATGTACATGAGAGTAGTACACAACATTTACAAATGGCTCAAGGGAAGATTCAAGGGAGCCTCATATACATGGTGATGTACATAAGTGTACAACAATACAAGCCTCTAATGTCAAGTCAGAATTACACATGCACAACAAAGGGATAGTCAAACTCAGCAGGCACAACTTTGATGCATGGCAGCAGGCAATTAAATGGTTAATGGCATATACAAGTAAGCAACTTTCAGGAATAAAAGAGCAGTGCATAACTGGTCAATGCATTGTGCCAGGAATGGTGAACAAAGCCACAAACCAAGTCCACACAACCACAAACAGCAATTTTCAAATATGGTACGTGTTGTATATGACGTAGTTGTATACACAATCATATGATTTTTGTTTGATGATAACAACCAAATAAATATTATTTTAAATGTGTTTGTTACTGTACTGTTTCATATACACATCACAAACAGGAATATAATATTTATATTTAAATAGAATACGACTGTACAGACATTCATATATTCATACAGTGTTGTATTTAAATATAATATTATATTTAAAACATTCAAACATTACAACTATTTATAACTCCACTATTTAAACACTTCACTTAAAATTGTACTTGTATATAAACTGAATACAATAAACATTTTTGTTTGAACACAAGTTTAAACACAATAAAATAATATTTTATTTCAAACAAATTTGTTTTTTTACAAATATCAGTACAATATTCTTTTTCATTCACAGCTCCTACAACACTCATTCGATTATACATTTTCAATAGACATTCACATTGATTCATATACAGATACTCAACTCTTTATACAGTCACATATACATTCATTTACACAGACTTATATATATACACACATTTACGGACACATGTTGTCTTCTGCCTTCTATCTTCATTCTTCTGTCTTCACAGCATCTTCACTGTCAGTCCAGTCATCTACACCTGTCATATACAGAAGCACACACATTACACTGCAATAGAAATAAAAACTGAATATATGTAGATTTGAATTTTATTTTTGAAATTTTATTTTGCCTCAGTTTTCTGGTGTGTTTCTCATCATTTTTCATGACCTGGTCTGATTTATCTATGTCTAGACAGTCTGTATATATAGCAGGGACAGGGAAATCTTTTCTGATGGTCTGCATATACACACGTGTATAGATATACACGTGTGCACTGCCACGCCAATCAGTATGCATCTGAGGATTAGCCGCGTGGACCATCTCGACTTAGTACACATGAAAACAACAAAGTCAAAGTCAACAACAATGGTTCAACATAGTGAAGCATGGTCAACAAGCATAGCACATGTTTAAAATGACAAGGTCAAGCAAAGTCAAATATGACATGACAAAAAGGTGCAGCCAAGAAGTGATCAGTAAAAGTCGATCTCATGTAAGTGAAATGCTAATGAATTTAGCACAACAGCAAAAACAAATGGCCGAGGACAATACAAAGTGGACATGGCAGAATACATAACACAATAGGCCAAGTGGACTAGTATGTAGCAAAACAGCATATACATGTTCCAAGTAGTCAGGTTAATGATGGCATGGCTGAGCTAAACAAGAACAGTAAACATATCTCAAATTACAGGGTGCAACATATACGGGTGAAGTGATCGAGCCAGCATATATGGCTATGCAGTGTGGAGATATATGCACAAATGATCAGTGGAATAACAATTTCAGATTTTCAAAGTGCTGGTGCACAAACATATAGGGACACAACATACACATGATTAAAGTTAATACAACAGCAAGCAAAGTGTTCAGGTTTCAGATATGGTAACCACATATAAGTCACATATAAATCATGGACTTCATTTTCAGGGAAGTCAAGATCATAAACAAGCCAAGAAATGATGATGTGTACACATGGATATATACATGTCGGTATACAACAATCAAACTGCATATGTGTAGATTTTTTTTCAGTACAGTCAGTGGATCACATGTGCACAAATGCATGGTGCATCTAATTGAAGTGCACAAACCAGAACTCAAGAACAAGCTAGCATGGTACACAAGTACGACAAATCAGATGAGTAAACTTTGGCAAGAAAGTAATTTTTAAATTTAATTCTTTCTAGTAATGTCAAAGAAAAATGCATGAGGATTCTTGGGCAAGAATTGCGAGCAGAAAGCATGACAATGCATACAAGGAAATTGAAGATCAAGAAATCAAATATGTTTCCAGAAATGACAGTATGAATTCAAGATATTCAGGAATTAAAATTGGCAAGATTTCTTTTTGGAAAATCTTTTATAAATTAAATTAAAGAGGCCACAAGCAATTCTGAAATTACAGTGATTATTTTTTTGGAAAAAAATCAATTCTTTCTAGATTTGATTCAAAGATTATCTCGAATTCAAAAGGTACAAATTGTATTCCTAGAAATGACTCAGTTTTCTTTTACGGTTTTAAATCAAGGAAACTAATCATGCAAAAATCATCAAGGGACCACAAGTCATTAGTTTCCAGTGTTTCTTTCACCAGATCAAAGCCAAGGATATCAATACCAAAAAGGGGAAACACGCACGCAATCACATCAAATCACATATTTGAAATCAGAGCAAATTTAGGATTTCTATATTCTTATTTAACACCAATTTCATCATAGGAAACTAAGATCGAAACCCACAAAATCTATTCAAGCATTTTCGAAGCAAGAAATTTCAGAAAACTCACAATTTCGATCGAGCCAGAGAGAAATCCCAAATCGGACGAGCAAAGTAATCGAAGAATCAAGCATCCATTGATTCAAAGGCATCAGCGAAACAAATTCGATTAATCCAGCAGCACGATTTGGGGAAGACTCAAAAAACTCTAGTTTCAATTTCTTATTCCAGCCGCCATTTTTATTATCAGAGGAAAAGAGACATCGAGCTAACATAAAAGGAAAGGGGGCCGACCTGTTTCTAATTTGGCTAGGCCAAGTTTAAAAAGGAGATGACTCTTTAGTTTTTAAATCCTAGGGTTTTCATATTGTTATTATTTTTTTGTATTGTTTTTTGTTTTTTCATTGTAAACAATCTGATCAGTTTCTAGTGTCTGTAAAATACTAGGGGAGCTAGTCAGGGTGTTGAGTGACAGTTGCTAGAGTCTGTAAAATCTAGGTTACTGGTTACGGGGTTGTAATCAGGGGAAATCTGTTCTAGGGGATTAGAACAGTCTAGAGTTTTGAGTGTAGGGTTAGGACAGGAGCAGGCGCTGCGAGTGTACATGGTCTTGTATGCGGGATCTGTATATAACACCTAGTAGAAACCTTAGGAATGCAGCAGTAGGCACGGTTTTGCCGAAGCTGGGTATATCTATGTGTGATTTATTTTCTGCACTTTTATTTCTGCTGCATTCTATGATTTGTTAATTATTTTAATATCCTGTCAGATTTTCAATTCAGTTAAAAACTGTGATAAACCCTATTCACCCCCCCTCTAGGGTTAATCTAGATCCAACAATTGGTATCAGAGTAGGTATTCTGTTTAACTCTAGAGTAATGGTGATCCCTAGTTCAGTCCAGTCATATGCCATCTATTTTTAATGGTACAGATTTTTTAAATTGGAAATTAGAAATAAAATCCTATTTAAAATCTGTTGATATTAAATGTTGAAATAGTATTATAAATGGGTATGATATTGTAAATAGGGTTGATATTGAATTTAATTTACACGCTCATATTTTATATTCTTATATTGATGATGTACAATATAGTCTTATTTCCCATTGTTTAACTGCACAGGAAATCTGGCAGACTCTTAACGCGCTGTATGGAAAAACTGACAATTGCTCAAAACCCTAGAAAGTCAACTCAACTTCAGATTTGTGCTTAACAGGTTGTAGAGATGGAAATTCAGTTGGAGACTCAACATGAAATATTTCTTATAAACATTTAACTCATCGTTCAAATGGTTTAACTGAATATGTTGAGAATCTAAAATCGAAAAATAAACTTCTGAAATCTGAGAAGCTTGAGTTGATCTGCAAAACTAATCTTTTGGAATTGAAACTCAAAATTGTTAAGAAGTCTTCAAATTTTTGTTGCAAAAATTGTTTAAATTTGAAAAATGATCTTGTTCATCAAAATAAAAATATTCAAAGACTTGAAAATGAAATCCTGATTTTAAAAGAGAACAAGATACAGTTTGAAAGCACAAATAATTATTTGCAAAAAGAATTTGAAAATTTTAAGACTACTAAATATTCCAAATATATTTTTGCTGAACGACAAAGTTTGTCGAAAACTGAGTCTATTCTGAATGAGCTAGAAATTGAGATTGAAAAACTCAAGAAATTTGATTCTGAGAGTCAAAAACATTTTGAATTCGAAATTGCTGAGTCCTAAACCAAAATTAAATTGCTTAATGATGAAAATTTGGTTTTGAAATCTGATTTTGAGAGATGTAAGATCACTAAAAATCGCTGCTCAGATTTAATGAAAGAAAACAGTGATCTTAAAACTAAAACTTGAAACAATTTTGAGTAAATTTTCTGATGGAGAAAAATCTTTGAATATGTTGTTGAAAAACCAAATTTCTATTGGAAATAAATGTGGTCTTGGTTTTGGGAAAAACAATGTTTTTGGAAAACTAAATTCTTGTGATTTTAAAAATCCATCAAACTGCTTCAAGATGGGTCATTCTGAAAATTTGAATTTTGAAAATTCCAAAAGATTTTTGAATCACAAACGAGACAAGAATTGGTTTGATAACAATCCAGTTGAACAGTTGTGGACCCCTAAAAATAATAAAATGATTTTTGGAAAAACTAAATGAATTTGGGTTCCAAAGGGTACTCTAGTTGATTCTAACGGATTGTTATACAAACAGATTTGGGTATCAAAAGATGTGAACAAAACTGTGAGTGGTTTTACTACTTTTGTTAGACCACTCAATTCTCTTAACAGTTAGGTACCAAAGGAGGCTGAGGAACTGCATAGCTAAAGAAAAATTGGATTCAAACTGCTACATATCAAAGAATCATTTTCAGATCCTTAGCAAAACCTGTTGAGTTAGAGATGCTGATTTACATTGGATTATGGTATGATCTCTAAACTCACTTTTGTAAATATTTTCTTCTTGTTTATTTCTCCTTCTACCTCCTTCTGTTTTTTTTTTGTTTTTTCTTGTTTTCGTTTTGTCACTGCTATATTTTTCTTCTTTGGGCTTCTTTAACTTCCAGTTGCAGAACTCCTGATTTTCTGGATATTTACTTCACTTGAAAGGAAATCTATTGTTTTAAATCTTATCCAGACCTTTAATCTAAACTTGTATATATCTGCAATTATTTTGAAGTTCATTTTTTGTTTTCTAAATTCCTAACAGTGTTGATGTATTCTTGCTATATCTTGAACACTGTTGATTCGAATTCTAAATTTTTGAAGATCTGAATAATTATTGAAATTTGACACAAATCTGCTATTTTGAGTTCTTACTAATTTATCTTAGAAAAGCTTGAAATAATATACTTATTACAGCACTCTGCTATTTATCAGTTGTGATAATTTCATTATTTTTCAGATTGGCTTGGATATTTTGAATTGTCTTGAATCAGTGATACATCATGAAATTCATGATCATTATGGTTGAAATTTGTTTGTTTGAAATCATCTGAAATTATTGATATCACACACCTCTTAATTCTATCAATCTTGTGTAGATAATTCATTATACCTCAAACTTGACATTAATTCAAGTGATTTCAAATAAATTATTTTTAATTTTCTAGATCATGAATATATCTTTATCTTGATGTAAATGATCTAGAATTACTCCTGTACTTATCAGAAACACTTGTGAAAATTTCTTTGAAAATATGGTCTTAAAATTCACTGTTATTTCATGAATATTTGATTAGAATATATGTTTGTTTAAAATCATTTGAAGTTACTGATTTATTGAATCACACACATATCTTGAATCTGAAATTACATTCTGGTGTGACTGATTCACTGAATCTTGAGAGTTTCATATTTCTCAAATGATTTCAAATAAACGGTACATTTATTCATTGGATCATGAATCATATTCTGTGACCATTAGAAATGTCCTGACAAGTTCTGCTTTGAAATTGTTTGTGCTGCCTTAATAATGAAAATTGGTAACTGCTTGCTTTTGTAACAACCCGTATTTTCAATAACCTGTTATAACGTAAATCGAGGCAGAATTTAATTCAAAAATCTGAATCAAGGGAAACGGGCTATGCCATTGCGTTCATCTCGGAAAAATACGCGAAATAGAGTCCGAGTTTTCGAAAATCGGAGTCCGTATGACCCGATTAAGGCCCAACGAAGTTTTCGGAAAATTCCTAAGTAAAAACAGATTTCAAATTCAAGTTTGAATTTGAAAATTTGGGCCAGTTTGGGCCAGGCGGGAGAATTCCCGCCAGAACACCCAAGTCGACAGCCCTGTCGACTTGGGAGTCGACTTGGTTGGACCCAAGTCGACAGCCCTGTCGACTTGGCTGTCGACTTGGTCCAGCCGGGCTGTTTAGCCTGGTGCACCATTTTGAGATTGTGTTGAGCTTGGGGGCCAGATTCGGTTTTAAGGGCTAAGATTGCAACTAGGGTTTAATCCTATGGCCTAAAACACTTGCCTAATCTATAAATAAGACCCTAACCTACCCTAAATCATCATTAATCTATCCTACAACTAAACTATGGCAAAATCATTCCTCTCATGGCCTCCACTCTCTTCATACAATTCCTAAACCAATTTCTAAGTGATTTTCCATGCATACAAGTGTTTTCAAACTTGTATGAGCATCATTAGCTTGCATTCAAGTCAAGTTTCTATATTTGCATCATAAAGGAAGGGTTTTGATCATTTTGGCTTGCATTTTTGGGTTTAATAAGGGCTTTGTCATATTTTTGTGACTTCTTAAGCATTGTAAGCCCTATCCTACTTTCATACTTAAACTCTAAAGTTAAATGTATGATATGCAAGTTTTCTATGATGTAATATGCAAGTTTATCATGTTATGCAAGTTTTCTATGATGTAATATGCAAGTTTATCATGTTATGCAAGTTTTCTATGATGTAATATGCAAGTTTATCATGTTATGTAAGTATGCTATGATATGATATGCAAGTTCATCATGTTATGTTATGCAAGTTTGATATGCAAGTTGTCATATGATATGCAAGTTGTGTTATGCAAGTTTGGGTTGAACATTTTGTTCATGCTATCATGTTATGCAAGCTTATCTTGGGTTTATGAACATAAAGCTTCAAGCTTTATGCTAAAGGTTGCATTTTGGCAACACGTAAGTTATCATATCCCTTATGATAACTTGCATGTGAGGCTAAATGCGAACTTATGGCCATTTCTACATGTCATTTAGCACCATGTATCACCAATATGCCAAGTTGGTTTTATGCATGCTTTTGGGGCCTAAAAATGTAATATGCAAGTATATGAACATTATGTACATTTCATATGCCACCATGTTGAACTTATGGCTTCAACACCTTTTATGTCATGATTATGCCAAGTTCCCTCTTTCTATCCTTTATGCGCTATTGTGATATGTAAGCGATGGGATTGCGTTTGGGGTTGGGTAAAAGTAAAAGACATAAAAACATAAGCTTGGGAATTTACCTATTAAGTTAGGTCTACCTATTGGGAATTTACCTATTAAGTTAGGTCTACCCAATTGCTTGAAATTTTGTAACATGTTTTGGAAACATGATGGACATGACACTTAGAAAAGATAGGTGTGGCCAACTCGAGGTTGGGTTGAGTTTGTAGCGTAAACCTACTCGGAACCGCCCGGCTTAACTAGTTGCTACAAACAATAGGACCCAATGTGAGAAGTTGGTCATGTTGTACCTTGGACCCGAGGTTAGACCAAGTTGTGGTGTAAAGCTACCCGGACCCGCCCGGCTTAACTAGTAACCACAACAAGGTCTAATGTGAGAGGTTAAGGCGCATTAAAATTAATTAATGCCTCGTGATTAGGGTTAAGTCATGGTCCACTTAGTACTTAACCAATTTGGGCTCGATAGATTAATCGGGGTTAAGTCGTGAACTCATCGTTACACTTAACCAAGTTAATCTATGATTAGCAAGAGGGTTAAACCGTACTTAACCCACTAGAAAAATCCTAGCAATGGGGGTCCACTCCAGCAGTAATCCCAAGTTAGTATCATCATGACCCTAGGGACTAGGCTAGGGAGGGGGCACGATTACTGGACTGGAGGTAAGTGACCAAAAGCGACGGCAGAGGGTACGCTGGTGTGGTTCCGGGCGGACTCTGGTCGTGCATATAGTCCGTAGCCGGAGAAAACATGCACGGGTACCAGTAGATCGGGACTCTGCACTCATGTTCATGGTGTCCAGGGGTTGACACCCTAGGGCTTGATACACCCGAAGGGTGGACCCGACACAGTTCGACTACAATTATGATTGGGCCGTATTGACACCAACACGTGACGAGTTAGGCTTAGGGAGCCGATCGACTAGACCGTTTGGTTGGACCTTGTACTAGGGTCATTTCATGTTTTTGGGCCAAAGCTTGGGCCAAGGGATCAATACTTGTTTATTCAAGTCATGTTAGTTTGCTAGTACACCTGTGGTGCAAAATCTTAATCCTGATTATGCGATGACACCATTATCTACCCTGTTAGTTAATCATCATGCTAGTATATTGTTATCCTTATGTTCATCCCTGCTGCTCATGTCGTTAACTTTATCAGTTTACATTGATTGTAGTAGGGCTTACTCAGTCTTTTTGACTGACCTGTTTTCTTTCGCCTCTTTTCTTCCGTTTCCCCCCCCCCCAAGGTTCTCAGGGAGGGAATACTGGAGCTTAACTGGATTTCTGACTGCTTGCTTGTGGGATTTAGCTCATGTACGGTTTGACATGAAGCTAGCTGTGGCTATCACTTCTTTTTGGGATTAGTATTTATGTATTTCAGTTTTCAGTTGATGTTGTTTTATCTAGACTTGTTTATTTGGGAAGTTGACATTATGATGTAACAGACTTGTTTTGAAATGGTTTAAAATCTTCCGTTGTTTTATCTATGTTATTTACTCTGTTTACGCATATACATATGTTCTTGTTCTGCCTTGATATATCATTATGCATGTCTACCTGATTCAAACGCCCCTCCAAAGTCAGAGTGCTTGCAAGAGTCACCCGGGCGGAGGTGGGGTGTTACAATTTGGTATCAGAGCATATGGTTTACGAGAAGGAACAAAAAGGTTTTTAAAACTTTTGGAAAACTATTTTCAAAACCAAGTATAGAGTATTTTCCAAAGAAAGGTCTAGTTTATTTTAAAGGCTATTCCCCAAAAAGCCATTAGCAAAATTCCTTCGTTTTTTTTCACCATTCTGAATCTGTCTTTTTCTTCTTTTTCAGCATGGCCGATAACTTTGCTATTCCGGAGGGAGTGCACGTACCTGTTTGGTATAGGAGACTTTTGGAGGCTAGGGCGACCGAAGCCGGCCCCGCAGATGTTCCTCCTCCTCCTCCTCCTCCAGTAGTTAATATTCCTCCTCCTGACGCTAGTGTTCCTCCTCCTCCTGTCGCTGAGGTTCCTCTTCCTCCTCCCCCTCAGCATCCTCAAGCTGACTTCGCAAAGACATGCAAAGATTTCAAAGCAATGGGTGGCAAGAACTTTCAAGGCACTGAGACTTTTGTAGAGGCCAGAAATTGGTTGAAAGAGACCGAGGATTTGTTTGCTATCTTTGGGTTTGACGATCAGAGGAAGCTCTTATTGGCGGTTTGGCTTATGAAGGATGAAGCCGCTTATTGGTGGGAAGTCACCAATGGTACTAGGCCTGTTGAGACTTGGGCCGATTTCAGGGCAAGGTTCATGCTTAAGTTTCTATCTTCTGCCGAGGAGAATCTGCAAATGGAGAGGTTCATAACTCTGAGACAAGGAGATATGTCTGTCAAAGAATATGTGAACAAGTTCAATCAGTTAGCTCGTTTTGGCTTAGATATGGTGAATACTCCTCAGAAGAAGGCTCTTCGTTTTGCTAGAGGATTGAATGAGCCGTTGCAGGGATTGGCTATGTCGCATATTCCCCTTGGGGCCACGTTTGAGAGCTTGGTTGATATGGCGTTACTTCAGGGAGATGTCAAGAAAGAGGTCAAGATGAATGATACTCAAGCCAAGAAGACTGATTCCCAGGGAAAAGGAAATCAGGGAAATCCAAGTGGTCAGAGCAGTCAAGGCAATCAGAACAAGAACAAGAGTCAAGGCAACAAGGGGAACAACAACAAGGGCAATAACAACAAGGGCAAGAACAACAAGGGGAAGTGCCATTATTGCGGTTCAGTTGGGCATCTTATTAAGGATTGTAAGAAGAGGAAAAGGAAGAATGGTGAATGCTTTTTCTGCGGTGAGACTGGACATTTCAGTAAGGATTGCCCGAGGAAGCAAGGGCAAGGCCAGGGTCAGACTCAGCGTGCTGGACCTTCAGGAGGGCAAGTTCATGCTCTCAGTACCGCTCCAGTTCCCGATCGAGGCAGTATTTCTGTTGAGAGCCTTGTATATATTTCTGATTTTCCAGTTCGTACCTTGTTTGATTCTGGTGCATCGCATAGCTTTATCTCATCTGATCTTGTTGATAGTTTGCACCTTAGTACTAGCTTGGTAGATGATCCCGTCTGTGTCTCAAATCCTATCGGGGGTTCCGCCCATCTGTCTATGATATGTGGGGATTTGAGGATCTCTATACTGAGTGTAGAGTTCTTGTGCAGTGCTTATGTTCTTGGTTTCAGGGGATACGGATTGATATTGGGCATGGATTGGCTGTCCAGATATGGAGCCATTCTTGATTGTGAGCATAGGGTTGTGAGGCTCGTGACTCGCCTCGGAAACACCCTAGAGATTTCTTGTGATCCGAGAGGTCCCGTCATGTTGTGCCATCTGGAATCACTCGACTCGTCAATGGAAACTCTTCAGTCTGTGAGAGTGGTTCGAGAGTATCCGGATGTTTTTGATGAAGTTAGGGGGTTGCCCCCTAAGCGAGAGATTGATTTCCGCATTTATCTGGTGGATAATGCAAAGCCGGTTTCTTTGCCCGTTCGGCACATGGCTCCGCGTGAAAGGCGGGAGCTAAGTAAGCAAGTGAAAGAGTTGCTTGAGAAGAACTTCATTAGACGAAGTATATCTGAATGGGGAGCGCCTGTGGTATTTGCTACCAAGGCAGATGGTTCTCTCCGACTTTGTGTTGACTACCGAGAGTTGAATAAGCTGACTAAAAAGAACAGACACCCGTTACCGATGATTGATGACCTCTTTGACCAGCTTGTCGGTGCTTCTGTTTTCTCTCAGCTTGATCTTGCTACGGGGTTCCATCAGCTCAGGGTAGCTGAAGATAGTATAGACAAGACTGCGTTCAGAACTCCAGATGGATTCTTCGAATGGCTTGTCATGCCGTTCGGCTTGACTAATGCACCCGCATATTTTGTGGACTTGATGAGTAGGGTGTTTAGGGAGTTCTTGAACAAGTTTGTCGTGGTCTTCGTAGATGATATTCTGATCTTCTCTAAGAATGAGGAAGAGCACGCAAGGCATCTCATGGAGGTGATGGATACGCTTAGAGCGCATCAGTTAAAGGCCAAGTTCTCCAAGTGTCACTTTTGGAGAAGGGAAGTTAGATTCCTTGGGCATATAGTATCTAAGCAAGGCTTAGCGGTGGATCCCGCTAAGGTAGTAGCAGTTCAGGATTGGAAGACTCCAAGGAATGCAACCGAAGTAAGAAGTTTTCTAGGTCTTGCGGGTTTTTACCGGAAGTTCATCAGGGACTTTGCAAAGATATCCGCTCCTCTCACTAAATTGACGAAGAAGAATTTAGTTTTTGCTTGGAGCATAGAATGCGAGCTTGCTTTTCAGAAGCTCAAGAGAGCCCTCACATTAGCACCTGTTCTAGCGTTGCCCGATGGAGGGAAGTTATTTACAGTACACACCGATGCATGTGGCACGGGGTTAGGAGCTGTTCTTATGCAAGAAGGAAGAGTGATATGCTTTGGCGGTAGACAACTCAAAGTGCATGAGAAGAATTATCCCACTCATGACTTAGAGTTGGCAGCAATAGTATATGCACTCAAGGCTTGGCGCCATTATCTTCTGGGAGAAAGATTTGAGCTTTATACCGATCACAAGTCATTGAAGTATCTCTTTTCTCAGAAGGATCTGAGTTTGAGGCAACAAAGATGGATGGAATTCCTGGCATCCTACGATTTCGAGATAGCTTATACCCCTGGCAAGGGGAATGTGGTAGCAGATGCATTGAGTAGAAGAAGGTTGACCCTAAGTCCTCTATTCGTTGAGATGAAGAGTTTAGAGTATGTGGCAACCTTTGATTTCTCTTTGGCGGTTGAGTCGATGACCGATTCTTTAGCATCTCTGGAACTCAGACCTACCCTTCTTGATCAAGTTGGGGCTTCGCAGAAAGAAGACCCTCAGATAGTTGAGATTATGGATAAGCTGATTCGAGGAGAGACGTCTTGTCATCTCGCTCGATATTCTATTGATGACAAGGGTTGGCTGAGGAGAGACGGAAGGTTATGTGTTCCTATGGTAGAAGAGCTAGTAAGAAGAGTTCTGGAGGAAGCGCATCGCTCTAAGTTGACTATACATCCGGGCGGAGATAAGATGTATAAAGATATGAAGCGCATTTTCTTTTGGCCTGGGATGAAGAAGGATGTGGCAGAATTTGTCTCTAGATGTATCATTTGCCAGCAAGTTAAGGCCGAGTCGAAGAAGCCCGGTGGGCTATTGCATCCTCTAGACGTTCCACTATGGAAGTGGGAGAGTATTTCCATGGATTTTATCGATGGGCTACCAAGGTCAAGGAAAGGGAATACGAGCATTTGGGTTATTGTGGACAGACTTACGAAGAGTGCTCATTTCATTCCGGTAAAGAGCAAGAGGACCGCATCTTGGCTAGCGTCTGTATATCTTCGTGAGATTGTGAGACTACATGGAGTCCCTTCTAGTATAGTCAGTGACCGTGACCCAATCTTTACAAGTCAATTCTGGAATAGCTTGCAAGAAGCCATGGGCACGAGGTTGAATCTAAGTACGGCTTATCACCCCCAGACGGACGGTCAAACCGAAAGGGTGAATAGGGTACTCGAGGATCTGTTGAGGCTTTGTATTCTGGATTTTGGTGGTACTTGGGAAGACCATCTTCCTCTTGTTGAGTTTGCATATAATAATAGTTATCAGGCGAGCATAGGGATGGCACCATTTGAAGCTTTACATGGGAGGCCGTGCAAGTCGCCTACATGTTGGTGGGAGACTACAGATAAGCTTATACTTGGGCCTGATATGATCAGAGATACATCCGAGAAGATCGAGTTGATTCGGAGACGGATGAAAGCGGCCCAAGACCGACAGAAATCCTATGCTGATAAGCGAAGAACTGATTTGGAGTTTGATGTTGGGGATATGGTTTTCGTGAAGGTTTCTCCTTTGCGGAATGTGGTCCGATTTGGAGCCGTTGGGAAGTTAGCACCAAGGTTTGTTGGACCATTCCCTATTATAGAGAGGATCGGGCAGATGGCTTATAGAGTGGAGTTGCCCGAGAAGCTTGTCGGAGTACACGATGTTTTTCATGTCTCGCATCTTCGAAAGTGTTTACATGAATCAGCAGAGGTTGTTGAGCCAAGTGTTCTAAAAGATGTGGAAGTGGAGAAAGAGGCTACCTTGAGGAGAGCTCCTATTCGTATCTTGGGGACGGAGACCAAGAAGCTAAGGAATCGAGAGGTCAAATTGGTGAAGGTTCAATGGGGTGAAGCCGAAGAAGACGCAACTTGGGAAACCGAGGAGAAGATGCGTGGGCTTTATCCATTCCTTTTTGAGGGTACACTCTCAATCTCTTTTCTTTGATTAGCATATCTTTCTCTTTGCTATCCATGTTTATCTAGTTTATCGTGTTAATCTTGTCATGAGAACCTTGGGTAGAAACCCTTTGGACGAAACATGTGTTTGAAACATGTTATGCTTGATGGTTGCAAGTGGTTGCAAGTGTTTGCAAGTGGTTACTCGTGGATGCATTATACACGTTAGGGACTAGATCGGCTCACACACTCCTCATATTGCATATGCATGAGTGTTTATGCTTATTCATGGATGAAAATTTTTGTGTTATCACATGGATGTTGCATATGGATGTATGTTATGTGCACACATATAGATGTTATACATTATGTTAGGAATTGCATACATATGGATTCATTTCACTAACATAATCTGCATTGATGATATTCGCATTAGATAGGTACATATACACACAACTTTGCATATGTTCATACAACATTTAGAATCTTGTAAGGACAATGATTGCTCGTGGATGATGTTTTGAGTAGATGGATGATTGGATGGTAGGATACGTTCTTCCTAACTTGAAGATTTCGGGGACGAAATCCTTTAAGGAGGGGAGAATGTAACAACCCGTATTTTCAATAACCTGTTATAACGTAAATCGAGGCAGAATTTAATTCAAAAATCTGAATCAAGGGAAACGGGCTATGCCATTGCATTCGTCTCGGAAAAATACGCGAAATAGAGTCCGAGTTTTCGAAAATCGGAGTCCGTATGACCCGATTAAGGCCCAACGAAGTTTTCGGAAAATTCCTAAGTAAAAACAGATTTCAAATTCAAGTTTGAATTTGAAAATTTGGGCCAGTTTGGGCCAGGCGGGAGAATTCCTGCCAGAACACCCAAGTCGACAGCCCTGTCGACTTGGGAGTCGACTTGGTTGGACCCAAGTCGACAGCCCTGTCGACTTGGCTGTCGACTTGGTCCAGCCGGGCTGTTTAGCCTGGTGCACCATTTTGAGATTGTGTTGAGCTTGGGGGCCATATTCGGTTTTAAGGGCTAAGATTGCAACTAGGGTTTAATCCTATGGCTTAAAACACTTGCCTAATCTATAAATAAGACCTTAACCTACCCTAAACCATCATTAATCTATCCTACAACTAAACTGTGGCAAAATCATTCCTCTCATGGCCTCCACTCTCTTCATACAATTCCTAAACCAATTTCTAAGTGATTTTCCATGCATACAAGTGTTTTCAAACTTGTATGAGCATCATTAGCTTGCATTCAAGTCAAGTTTCTATATTTGCATCATAAAGGAAGGGTTTTGATCATTTTGGCTTGCATTTTTGGGTTTAATAAGGGCTTTGTCATATTTTTGTGACTTCTTAAGCATTGTAAGCCCTATCCTACTTTCATACTTAAACTCTAAAGTTAAATGTATGATATGCAAGTTTTCTATGATGTAATATGCAAGTTTATCATGTTATGCAAGTTTTCTATGATGTAATATGCAAGTTTATCATGTTATGCAAGTTTTCTATGATGTAATATGCAAGTTTATCATGTTATGCAAGTATGCTATGATATGATATGCAAGTTCATCATGTTATGTTATGCAAGTTTGATATGCAAGTTGTCATATGATATGCAAGTTGTGTTATGCAAGTTTGGGTTGAACATTTTGTTCATGCTATCATGTTATGCAAGCTTATCTTGGGTTTATGAACATAAAGCTTCAAGCTTTATGCTAAAGGTTGCATTTTGGCAACATGTAAGTTATCATATCCCTTATGATAACTTGCATGTGAGGCTAAATGCGAACTTATGGCCATTTCTACATGTCATTTAGCACCATGTATCACCAATATGCCAAGTTGGTTTTATGCATGCTTTTGGGGCCTAAAAATGTAATATGCAAGTATATGAACATTATGTACATTTCATATGCCACCATGTTGAACTTGTGGCTTCAACACCTTTTATGTCATGATTATGCCAAGTTCCCTCTTTCTATCCTTTATGCGCTATTGTGATATGTAAGCGATGGGATTGCGTTTGGGGTTGGGTAAAAGTAAAAGACATAAAAACATAAGCTTGGGAATTTACCTATTAAGTTAGGTCTACCCATTAGGAATTTACCTATTAAGTTAGGTCTACCCAATTGCTTGAAATTTTGTAACATGTTTTGGAAACATGATGGACATGACACTTAGAAAAGATAGGTGTGGCCAACTCGAGGTTGGGTTGAGTTTGTAGCGTAAACCTACCTGGAACCGCCCGGCTTAACTAGTTGCTACAAACAATAGGACCCAATGTGAGAAGTTGGTCATGTTGTACCTTGGACCCGAGGTTAGACCAAGTTGTGGTGTAAAGCTACCCGGACCCGCCCGGCTTAACTAGTAACCACAACAAGGTCTAATGTGAGAGGTTATGGCGCATTAAAATTAATTAATGCCTCGTGATTAGGGTTAAGTCATGGTCCACTTAGTACTTAACCAATTTGGGCTCGGTAGATTAATCGGGGTTAAGTCGTGAACTCATCGTTACACTTAACCAAGTTAATCCATGATTAGCAAGAGGGTTAAACCGTACTTAACCCGCTAGAAAAATCCTAGCAATGGGGGTCCACTCCAGCAGTAATCCCAAGTTAGTATCATCATGACCCTAGGGACTAGGCTAGGGAGGGGGCACGATTACTGGACTGGAGGTAAGTGACCAAAAGCGACGGCAGAGGGTACGCCGGTGTGGTTTCGGGTGGACTCTGGTCGTGCACATAGTCCGTAGCCGGAGAAAACATGCACGGGTACCAGTAGATCGGGACTGTGCACTCATGTTCATGGTGTCCAGGGGTTGACACCCTAGGGCTTGATACACCCGAAGGGTGGACCCGGCACAGTTCGACTACAATTATGATTGGGCCGTATTGACACCAACACGTGACGAGTTAGGCTTAGGGAGCCGATCGACTAGACCGTTTGGTTGGACCTTGTACTAGGGTCATTTCATGTTTTTGGGCCAAAGCTTGGGCCAAGGGATCAATACTTGTTTATTCAAGTCATGTTAGTTTGCTAGTACACCTGTGGTGCAAAATCTTAATCCTGATTATGCGATGACACCTTTATCTACCCTGTTAGTTAATCATCATGCTAGTATATTGTTATCCTTATGTTCATCCCTGCTGCTCATGCCGTTAACTTTATCAGTTTACATTGATTGTAGTAGGGCTTACTTAGTCTTTTTGACTGACCTATTTTCTTTCGCCTCTTTTCTTCCGTTCCCCCCCCCCCCCCCAGGTTCTCAGGGAGGGAATACTGGAGCTTAGCTGGATTTCTGACTGCTTGCTCTTGGGATTTAGCTCATGTACGGTTTGACATGAAGCTAGCTGTGGCTATCACTTCTTTTGGGGATTAGTATTTATGTATTTCAGTTTTCAGTTGATGTTGTTTTATCTAGACTTGTTTATTTGGGAAGTTGACATTATGATGTAACAGACTTGTTTTGAAATGGTTTAAAATCTTCCGCTGTTTTATCTATGTTATTTACTCTGTTTACGCATATACATATGTTCTTGTTCTGCCTTGATATATCATTATGCATGTCTACCTGATTCAAACGCCCCTCCAAAGTCAGAGTGCTTGCAAGAGTCACCCGGGCGGAGGTGGGGTGTTACAGCTTTGATAAATTTTTTGGTCTGCTGCTCTGATAGAAGGAACCGCCTTTGAAATTGTTTGGTGACTGCTTGTTTTGGTATCAAATATATACCATGCTCTGATAAATGAAATTTGTGTGCTAAATTTGTCTGCTTGGTCCTTGTTCTTAAAATTCTTTTGTCTGAGATATCCTTGCTCGTCTCCCGTGTCATGTTAAAATCCTCATTGATTGAGACATCAAGTGGTATCAGTTATTTAGAAGTGCTGAATTAGTTTTTGCTGTATATATATATTTAAATTTTATCCCCCTTGTCTTGTATAAATCAGCATATTCCTGTTGTAATTGATTTTCAATTTTAAAACTATTTATTGATTATTCACTCAGAAATTGAATTCAATATCCAATTTGAACTGTATTTATAATTCATCAAAATAATTATCAGATTTTGAAATTATGATGAATTGTGACTGCAGTATATTTCACAACAAGAGGAGATTTTATTTAGATTTTCATGACGGTTGAACATTTGTTATAATATCTTTGAATTGGCAATTATTTCACGACCATCTCCTTTATCTATCATCATTCTTCATCCATCTGTTTTTTATATAAATGTGTAGATTTTAATATTTTTTTAAATCATCTTGAATAAACAGTGAAAATATTTGTGATGGAATTGTGGTTATACTATTATTCAGAATTAGTGATAATTGAAAATTTTCAACGATCCCGGTTCATTTGAGCATATTTCATAATATAAATAATTTAGAAAATTATTTCACAGTCCATTTCTGTACCTACCACATTTCTATCATTCATATTGGTTGTATATATCGAGGAGTTTTTCTATTTAAAGATAAAAATGATAAAATATATAATTAATACATAAGTGTGTCTCTAATCTCATTTAAAACCCCAAGCTCTGGTTATGCATGGTTATGAGACAACTTATAATTTAAGCTGCGACTGACCTTATTTAAAAATACAAGCTCTGGTTATGCGTGGTCAGTGTGCTCTTAAATAAAATAAAAAGAAAAAGGAAATATTGAGCTATAAGTTGAAATTAATCTAAAATTCTCCTTGGTGTATAAAAACCAGACTATTAATCCATCTTTCTAATCTGTGAAGTGTGTTAATATTTTATGACGTATTATGATTTGTTGTTTGATAGCTATTGGGATTTGAGAGTATTTGATTTTGTCACTTAAATTGAATTGTTAATTATAGTCCAAAATCGATCACTGTTTTTTAACCTCATTTTTATAAAAAATATTTGGAAAATAATTGGAACTCATTTTTTTTTAACCCTCCCCATTTTATATAAAATTCATCGTAAATCCGCCATTCTCTACAATGTGAAATATGTCACCTGTTCTCAGAATATTATGATTTTTGTTTAACTGACGGTGATTTATGATGACCGTTCTTCCTCTTAAGCTGAATTTATATCTTTAGTCATTTTTTCATCTATATTTTAAATTCTGAATCCTTTTGATGATAACAAAAGGGGGAGAATGGATTAGATTTTGAGTTATGAGTGAATATTTTATAAATATTTTTAATTTTGAAAATTTATTAATTCTGAAAATTTACATTCATCTCACTCATGCACAGTTATAGGGGGAGTTTCTGTTGTAGGGGGAGATGATAAATAGGGGGAGTTCAATATTCACTGTCAAACACATTTATTGTGCTCAAAATCTTTTATTTGTTAGTCATCGTCAAAAGGGGGAGATTGTTGTATATGACGTAGTTGTATACATAATCATATGATTTTTGTTTGAAGATAACAACCAAATAAATATTATTTTAAATGTGTTTGTTACCGTACCGTTTCATATATACATCACAGGCAGGAATATAATATTTATATTTAAATAGAATACGACTGTACAGACATTCATATATTCATACAATATTGTATTTAAATATAATACTATATTTAAAACACTCAAACAGTACAACTATATATAACTCCACTATTTAAACACTTCACTTAAAATTGTACTTGTATATAAACTGAATACAATAAACATTTTTGTTTGAACACAAGTTTAAACACAATAAAATAATATTTTATTTCAGACAAATTTGTTTTTTACAAATATCAGTACAATATTCTTTTTCAGTCACAACTCCTACAACACTCATTCGATTATACATTTTCAATAGACATTCACATTGATTCATATACAGATATTCAACTCTTTATACAGTCACATATACGTTCATTTACACAGACTTATATATATACACATTTACTAACACATGTTGTCTTCTGCCTTCTGCCTTCTGTCTTCATTCTTCTGTCTTTACTGTCAGTCCAGTCATCTACACCTGTCATATACAGAAACACACACACAGTACACTACAATAGAAATAAAATCAGAATACATGCAGATTTGAAATTTTTTTTTGAAATTTTATTTTGCGTCAGTTTTCTGGTGTGTTTCTCATCATTTTTCATGACCTGATCTGATTTGTCTGTGTCTAGACAGTCTATATATATAGCAGGGACAGGGAAATCTTTTCTGATGGTCTGCATATACACACGTGTATAGATATACACGTGTGCACTGCCACACCAATCAGTATGCATCTGAGGAGTAGCCGCGTGGACCATCTCGACTCAGTGCACATGAAAACAACAAAGTCAAAGTCAACAACAATGGTTCAACATAGTGAAGCATTGTCAACAAGCATAGCACATGTTTCAAATGACAAGGTCAAGCAAAGTCAAATATGACATGACAAAGAGGTGCAGTCAAGAAGTGATCAGTAAAAGTCGATCTCATGTAAGTGAAATGCTAATGAATTTAGCAAAACAGCAAAAGCAAATGGCCGAGGACAATACAAAGTGGACATGGTAGAATACACAACACAACAGGCCAAGTGGACTAGCATGTAGCAAAACAACATATACATGTCCCAAGTAGTTAGGTTAATGATGGCATGGCTGAGCTAAACAAGAACAGTAAACATATCTCAAATTACAGGGTGCAACATATACGGGTGAAGTGATCGAGCCAGCATATATGGCTATGCAGTGTGGAGATATATGCACAAATGATCAGTGGAATAACAATTTCAGATTTTCAAAGTGCTGGTGCACAAACATAAAGGGACACAACATACACATGATTAAAGCTAATGCAACAGCAAGCAAAGTGTTCAGGTTTCAGATATGGTAATCACATATAAATCATGCATTTCATTTTCAGGGAAGTCAAGATAATAAACAAGCCAAGAAATGATGATGTGTACACATGGATATATACATGTCAGTATACAACAATCAAACTGTATAGGTGTAGATTTTTTTTCAGTACAGTCAGTGGATCACATGTGCACAAATGCATGGTGCATCTAGTTGAAGTGCACAAACCAGAACTCAAGAACAAGCTAGCATGGTACACAAGTATGACAAATCAGATGAGTAAACTTTGGCAAGAAAGTAATTTTTTAATTTAATTCTTTCCAGTAATGTCAAAGAAAAATGCATGAGGATTCTTGGGCAAGAATTGCGAGCAGAAAGCATGACAATGCATACAAGGAAATTGAAGATCAAGAAATCAAATATGTTTCCAGAAATGACAGTATGAATTCAAGATATTCAGGAATTAAAATTGGCAAGATTTCTTTTTGGAAAATCTTTTATAAATCAAATTAAAGTGGCCACAAGCAATTCAGAAATTACAGTGATTTTTTTTGGCAAAAAATCAATTTTTTCTAGATTTGATTCAAAGATTATCTCAAATTCAAAAGGGACAAATTGTATTCCCAGAAATGACTCGGTTTTCTTTTACGGTTTTAAATCAAGGAAACTAATCACACAAAAATCATCAAGGGACCACAAGTCATTAGTTTCCAGTATTTCTTTCACCAGATCAAAGCCAAGGATATCAATACCAAAAAGGGGAAACACGCACGCAATCAGATCAACTCACATATTTGAAATCAGAGCAAATTTATGATTTCTATAATCCTATTTAACACCAATTTCATCACAGGCAACTAAGATCGAAACCCACAAAATCTATTCAAGCATTTT
Organism: Allium sativum; assembly: GCA_030737875.1. Classification (NCBI taxonomy): domain Eukaryota; kingdom Viridiplantae; phylum Streptophyta; class Magnoliopsida; order Asparagales; family Amaryllidaceae; genus Allium; species Allium sativum. Next base: position 223,557,618 of record CM060918.1, on the reverse strand, counting down.
CGAAGCAAGAAATTTCAGAAAACTCACAATTTCGATCGAGCCAGAGAGAAATCCCAAATCGGACGAGCAAAGAAATCGAAGAATCAAGCATCCATTGATTTGAAAACATCAATGAAACAAATTTGTAAAGACCCGTAACTTCCCCGTAAAGGAAAGCGTCGGATAGTTCGAGAACAAGCCACAACAGAACGCATACAGAAGGACATTTCATTGTATATTACAACAATGCATCAGATTACAAGAATATACAGAGTATAAATGAATATTACACAGAAATATCAGAGATTTAAATTACATTTAAATACATAGCAGCGGAAAATAATACAATACACAACTAGAAGAAGATATACGGATACAAAGCTTTCCGGATATCATTCCAGCTGTAAACCAGGATCCTGTGAATATAAATCTGCAAAACCAAAACTACTAGCTGCCCGTGTCGAAAATAAGGGCACCCAGAGTTTAGGTTAAAACAATAAACTCCAGGTCAGTCATGTGACTGGTGTGAGAACTAAAACAGTTATTAATCTTTATTTTAAATCATTAGGTAAATCAAGGGACCACGCCGTATAACACGGAACGGGTTTCCTCCCAAGAATACCAGTGTATAAAACAAACAGCGCAATGCTAATTAAAGAAAAATGAAGCTGTTATAAGACCCAGGTCCCATCACACAATGCAACGCAGCCGAGGATAGGGTTTTCCCTTATAACAGCCAAAGAATGCTTGATACGGTTAAAACAAATCGTTTGATACTATTATAAGAGCATAGTGTATAAAAACAACTTCAAATCATAAGTATCAATCATAGGCGGCATGAGCGCCCCATCCCACTATGTCGCCATATATAGGATTACAACTAAAACCGCAAGATCACGTATTTGGAAATTGGATTTCCGTCTATGAACCGAGGCAAAAGATAGTCCTCAACCGATTCGAGACAATCTAGCCTACCATGTCTCAGGATCAGAGCTCGAGTGACCCTAGGAGCGACAGGGCCGGTCCACCGATGTGGATTAAAATGCCTGAACACTACGTTTCCCCGCCCTTTGGGGCGCAAACGAGCCAACGAATGACTCCATCGGTTCGAGAACGACCGATCAATCCGAGGCGCCTCGCAACAGCAACAACCACATAAGTCAAACTCGTCAGGGCGTGTAAAACCACTGACGCCACTTCTAGCTAGAAAGAAACGCAAGTCCTCCCTGAGGTCCGTCTCCCGTTTTTGGTTCATACCGGGTGTGAAACACGCGAGGTAAACGTTACACAAAGCTACGCCACAAAGGCCGTGCTTTGATCATCACCACAAGACTTTGCTTTTCAACAGAAGCCTTGATCATTTGCATCTTAGCATGCCACACAGGCAAACCATCCTATGCAACCGATATCAGTCACACAGAATGAAATCCGATGTCAGACACACAGTCCATTTACAAGTCCGTCCTGGGTCTGAACGAAACCGGAGGCACCTAGTACCCCGCATATCCATCGATCTCCAAGTACGTCTGGACGATCACTAACTGTTTCCATCCTCTTGGGTGTACAGCCCAATCAAGATCATCAGTTATCACCCAAACGACGTGAAGACCTCCGGTCTTCGACCATCGTCTTCATCTTCGACTTATCGTCGTATCAGTTATTCAAAATGGGATAAACCCGGTCTTCCCGAATAACTCGCGTATATTTTATAAAAGTGTTACACAAACACAACATACGCCTCATTCCAATTCATTAGTCACTAACCGTAAATTAATCAAGAGAATAATTCCCCAAATATTAACCCCGAAGGCCGAAACCAACATCAGATCAATATCCAGAAAACCATTCTGCTTGGCTAACCGACAGTTAGTTTCTAAATTTCACATTCATAGGGAAAGATTCCCATTAATTTTATCAAAGATAAATTCCTTGAATTTATTCTTTAATCCATTTTTGAATATCAATTCAAACTAGTCGGGATTAGCGAACCTTACCGAAGTAATCATTTGTTTTAATTTCCCAATCCCAACCTATTCATCCCATGAAGTAAAACTGGTAATACTTCATATCTAACACCACAGTGTTATCGGTAAATTCAATTACCATTTCACGTTCAAATCTAATTAAAGATTTAACTATCGCCTGGAGCAAAACTGGTGATACTCCACTTTCGATCATTTCAATCTAATTAAAGATTCATTAAAACTCCACTTAGTTTTAATCTTCGACTGGGTTAAAGAATCAGTGTCATTTAAAACACGGTTCACGATAAACCCAAAATCACATTCATTAATTATCGGGTTAAAGAACGAGTGTTATTTAAAACACTGCTCACGATAAACCCAAAAATCAATATCAATTCAATTCCAATTAAATATTATTTAATTGGTATACTTCATTAAATCTAAATAAAAAGATTTAATCTTTTCTCAACTGGGTTCAAGAATAGTGTTAGTGAAGACACCATTCACGACAAACCCAAATCACATTCGATATTCAATACAAGGCTCTGAATAGAAAATATATCGGCTTATATTCAATATCGAATTCTACGACTAACAAATGTCGTATTGGAAATAACGATATCAATATATATCTTTCAAATTTCCATAACAACACCTGTATAATCACGAATTCCAACATCGAAATATTCCGAAGACAATTTCGATTCAAATCCACTCCCATGCAATCATTGGAAATTTTGGTTATTTTTAAAACCCTTTTCGAATTCAATTTATTTATTTAAAAATAAATAGAATTATAATTCTAGTTCAAAACTAGTTCATTTCGATAAAAATCTATTTTTATCTTTTCAAATATGGAGTTTTTCATCCCAATTCTTTCTAAATCATTTCTTATGATTTTACACAAATTATTACTATTTTTAATAATTTTATCAAGGCCCGTACAGTCGATTTCCATCAACGGCCATCGAACTGCACTTACAGCGACCTTTTTCGAATTTGATTTGGACGTATCTCCAAATCCAACCGTTAGATTTCAAATTTCTAACATTCATTAGAAAGCTCTTTTCGATACGAACCCAACGGTTCCGGTTTTAGGAGAATCCGACGGTCGGATCTCCCGTAATGTCCGTTCGAAATAAATGGTCGAAATTCGCGAACTGCCGCGACGCGGCGCGTTCTATTCAGGCCATTATATTATATATATAATATATATAATATATATTTCGTCGATTCCTATTTAAAACGGATTATATAAATAGTTTTAAATTCGTTTCAAATTCTATTTCAACTTCTATTTCAATTCAAAGCCAAAATTGAATTCTTCCTTATAAATTCGTTTTAAAATTCATTTCTATTCAATTCGAATTTCAATTCAATTTGAATTCATTTCAATTCGCTTTCAATTCCATTTGAATTCGTTTTCAATTCAATTCATTTCGAAATCGTTTTCAATTCATTTTGAATTCGTTTTCAATTCAATTCATTTCGAAATCGTTTTCAATTCATTTTGAATTCGTTTTCAATTCAATTCATTTCGAAATCGTTTTCAATTCCTTTTGAATTCGTTTTCAATTCAATTCATTTCGAAATCGTTTTCAATTCAATTCATTTCGAAATCGTTTTCAATTCAATTCATTTCGAAATCGTTTTCAATTCAATTTGAATTCGTTTTCAATTCAATTCATTTCGAAATCTAATAAAATCGATATAAATATCGTTCACGTCGAAATGACGTCAATCTAATCAGCACGGCTTCATATATTCCTTTATTTTCAAATATTCTATTTCAAATATTTCTTTTTCAAAATAGTTGTTATTATCAAAATATTTCGTTCAACACACGACCAATCTCAATGGATGAGTACTGTCAACACATGAACTTTTATTTTATAATATTCTTTATTTTTCAAATTGGAATGAGGCCCAATCAATTACCATATAAAATTAATTATATGGATTTTCATACAACACATGTATATCATAGCATTGAAAAATAATCAAGCATCAACCAAAGTGCACTACACTGTATAAGCATCAAATAAAGATATTCAACGCTTATAACAGCCTGTCAATCAATCGATCGACATATTTAATCAATTAGGATGAGTGAACTTCAAATTTCATCTCAACACCCGTGTGGGGTTTCAAACAATCACCCACATATTTTATTTGTGCAGTTGGGCGATGTGTAAAATTTATCGTCCCAATCAATGTCATTCGAATAGGTGTACATAAACAAACCGTTCGGTTTATAAATGAATATTTTATTTTATTCACTTTACGTTAAAAATTATATTTTTAACGACAAAACATTTTATTTCAACATATGAATTTCTATTCAATTCATTCTTTAAATAAAATGATATTTTTATTTTTCTAACATATTTTAGAAAATTTCGGCGGCATAACGGCACGATACTAGAAACGGGACGAGGCCTAGCCTTATCCTCGGTCTAGTGAAGGCCCACGCCATTCACACATCAATCAAATCAATTCGTTATGCAAACCACAAAATTTGGAGTAAGAGTCTAACCTAGCCTTACTCCTTCGCCTTATAACGGCGCACGTCTAATCCTAACCAATTTATCGATTTGATTTTTCACACCACAAACCACATTCAAACCAATATCACAATCAATAACCAAACAGCCAAACAAACAAGTCCATGGTCTGTGGACGATTGTGTCGGGTGCTACTAAGCACCGTCTGCATCCTAGTATATATATATATAACTAGAAAAATAAATTGAAAGGTGAGAAATTCTCACTTATAGCTATCCAGCTCCACGGCACTTCCTTTGCAGAAGTCTTCGTCGTTTCGCATTCTTGTCACCTTCGTTGCTGCTTTCACTACATACGTAAAAATCACATTTTTACTTCGCTATTCAATATATATAAAAATCGAATTTTTACTATGTTATTCAATATATAAAAATCACATTTTATTTCGAAGTTCAATATACCAAAAATTCTATTTTTCTATCGAAGTTCAATATATAAAAATCATATTTTTAGTTCGCTATTCCATATATAAACATCGAATTTTTACTTCAAAGTTCAATATATAAAAATCGAATTTTTACTTCAAAGTTCAATATATAAAAAATCCTATTTTTATTTCGAAGTTCAATACATAAAAATCATATTTTTATTGCGAAGTTCAATACATAAAAATCATATTTTTATTGCGAAGTTCAATACAGAAAAATCATATTTTTATTGCGAAGTTCAATACATAAAAATCATATTTTTATTGCGAAGTTCAATACATAAAAATCATATTTTTATTGCGAAGTTCAATACATAAAAATCATATTTTTATTGCGAAGTCATATAGATAAAAATTCCATTTCAAAAATATAGACTTCGCCTTTTCTAATAGAAAGTTTTCCTCTTTTCTAATAAAAAGTTTTCCTTCTTTATTAAAAATTCAGTTTTTCTACTTTATTAAAAATTCATTTTTTCTACTTTCTTAAAAATTCAGTTTTTCTATTCATAATCAAATTCAGTTTTTTTTTTTTTTATTCATAATCAAATTCAGTTTTAAAAATAAAATAAAAATCAGTTTATACTAAAAAAAACGAAATCAGATTTATACTTTTTTTTTTTATTAAAAATCAATTCAGTTTATATAAAATAAAAGTAAAATAAATAATTTTAAAACTTACGGTGGGGGCGCTCCATCTTGCGGTGGAAGGAGAAGAGGTCATCTCGCGGTGGCTTAGGGCTCGAATGACGAGGTCGAAGTCTGTGGGGGGGGGGGGGGGGGGGGTCTTCGTCGAGGCGGCGGCGATGCTTAGGGTTAGGGGGGAGGGGTCGCGGGGGTTGTTCGATGGTCTGTGGGAGGAGGAGCGATAGGGGAAGAAGAAGAAGCGGAGGGGTCGGTGGTCACCTGAGGGGAAGCGGCGGCGAGCCTGGGCGGCGCTCGGTGGTTCGACGATCGGCTTCTCCCCCCCTTTTTTTTTTATTTTTTTTTTCTTCTGAGAAAATATCGGGGGGGGGGGCAGCAGATATTAGGGAGAAGAGATTTTTTTTTTTTAATTTTATTATTATTTAATTCAACCTTAAGTTGACTTTTTCATACGACCTCGAAACGAGGCCCACTGCCTGTCGTCCACAGCGTTCTACCCCCATTCCGAACACAATGGGATATGTATCGTACGCTGATTCGGCTGTTACAATCAGTTTCCGTTGAATTAACATTTAAATCACTATATTGAATTTTAAACGTACATTTCAAATTACCGGGGTCACATACTAACACGCAAAATTCCAGAAAAATATTTTCTAGCTTCGTATTGACGATACGGCCCTAACAAAACTAGTTTCGTCGAATTCCGAGACCGTTTGCAAAATGGCCAATTTCCAGTCGATTAAAATCAACTGAAAATGGTCAAACGCATTTTCCTTTGCCACGCTCACATATTGATTCGAAAAATTATGAAATTTGAAACCTATCAATAACTTTACATCACGGACCCAACAAAACTGGTTTCGTCGAAATCCGAGGTCGTTTGCAAAATTGCTATTTTTAAGGGCCTTATATATATAAAAATATATATAAATTCCACAGCGACTATTTCTAATTTTAAACTGGACATATCTTATCATTTCTAAAATGAAATCTCAGTTTGTTAACTTCGTTACAAAGATATAGTTATACAGATTCAAATATTTCTTGTTTCGTTCAATTCTGACTTATATTGAATTCTGTATATTCATTTGAAATTAGAAATCGAATTTTCGAACTACCGCGCCATTTTCAATTCCTTTTATAATTATATATAACTATTATATATTCTAACGACGACGCGTATAATATATACGATCGAATTCTATTCAAAATAAATTTCACGTCGATATTATTTAAAATAATTCATTTTAAATAATCAAAACTCGCTATAATTGCCAAAATAAAAATTTTAAACTGGCCCAGATTTTCGGGTTGTTACAATCTCCCCCACTTAAAACTTTTCGTCCCCGAAAAGGAACAAAGTCGAAAGTGGTTTGATTATTCAGCTCTACGTTCGATCTGGCTTCCATTCTCCAACTCTTTAGTTTCTGAGAATTTTCAAAATTTCAAAAATTTGGCTAACACCCTAAATTTTTGGAAAATTTCGCCATAACCTCCCCTGCAATGGGAGCATCGGGGAATTTCAAATAGCTTCCCCGGTCCTTCAGATCTCAAAAAGAAAAAGAAAAAGCCAAGCGGCTAGCCAATAGACTCACAAAATCATCATCACCCAAACAAAACAGTAAATTATGTAGTAAACATGTACCTATTTGTCGGGCAAACAAATTTTATTCTCTGGCTCTAGCCTCCTTGCTATGACCTGCTCAATATAAGTATATGTATATGCAAGCAAATGCGACCAATTTTCAATATAATCCAATATTTGATTCAATTAGGCTAAATGGTTTAAAATTAGCAAACAAATGAACAAACAACACAAACATCAATCAATTAGTGAATTTAACGTTTCAAATTCATAATTTTGATATATATACTGAAAATCTTGTTTTTGATGCCAATTCACAACAAAGTGTTCTAGCTATATAAGATTTGGTTCTCACACCAGCCTAATGGAAATATATAGATATCACACTTTCGTTACTCGAAAATAAATGCTGGTGATGGTATACTTCATCATCAGGACCATGTCCGGGCGACTAGAGTGCGACTCTATATCTATCCAATATATTAAAACTTCGAATACACGCGGATCAGACGTATACGCAAAATCTATATATACTGGATTGTCCACATCAATTTAAATAGATAATCAAATACGAATAATTGATTAAATTTTCAAAACAAAAATTTGTTTTCATTTTCAAAAATATACTCTTCACACTCGTTCTAGGATACTACTGATCCCATCTCTAACGAGTCATTCTCGTTGGATATTACTAATCCAATTTCTGATGAATTCTTTCGTACGGTTCTAATGTGTCTTGTTCTCTGCTTTGTAAACCAAAGCTCTGATACCAAATGTAAAGACCCGTAACTTCCCCGTAAAGGAAAGCGTCGGATAGTTCGAGAACAAGCCACAACAGAACGCATACAGAAGGACATTTCATTGTATATTACAACAATGCATCAGATTACAAGAATATACAGAGTATAAATGAATATTACACAGAAATATCAGAGATTTAAATTACATTTAAATACATAGCAGCGGAAAATAATACAATACACAACTAGAAGAAGATATACGGATACAAAGCTTTCCGGATATCATTCCAGCTGTAAACCAGGATCCTGTGAATATAAATCTGCAAAACCAAAACTACTAGCTGCCCGTGTCGAAAATAAGGGCACCCAGAGTTTAGGTTAAAACAATAAACTCCAGGTCAGTCATGTGACTGGTGTGAGAACTAAAACAGTTATTAATCTTTATTTTAAATCATTAGGTAAATCAAGGGACCACGCCGTATAACACGGAACGGGTTTCCTCCCAAGAATACCAGTGTATAAAACAAACAGCGCAATGCTAATTAAAGAAAAATGAAGCTGTTATAAGACCCAGGTCCCATCACACAATGCAACGCAGCCGAGGATAGGGTTTTCCCTTATAACAGCCAAAGAATGCTTGATACGGTTAAAACAAATCGTTTGATACTATTATAAGAGCATAGTGTATAAAAACAACTTCAAATCATAAGTATCAATCATAGGCGGCATGAGCGCCCCATCCCACTATGTCGCCATATATAGGATTACAACTAAAACCGCAAGATCACGTATTTGGAAATTGGATTTCCGTCTATGAACCGAGGCAAAAGATAGTCCTCAACCGATTCGAGACAATCTAGCCTACCATGTCTCAGGATCAGAGCTCGAGTGACCCTAGGAGCGACAGGGCCGGTCCACCGATGTGGATTAAAATGCCTGAACACTACGTTTCCCCGCCCTTTGGGGCGCAAACGAGCCAACGAATGACTCCATCGGTTCGAGAACGACCGATCAATCCGAGGCGCCTCGCAACAGCAACAACCACATAAGTCAAACTCGTCAGGGCGTGTAAAACCACTGACGCCACTTCTAGCTAGAAAGAAACGCAAGTCCTCCCTGAGGTCCGTCTCCCGTTTTTGGTTCATACCGGGTGTGAAACACGCGAGGTAAACGTTACACAAAGCTACGCCACAAAGGCCGTGCTTTGATCATCACCACAAGACTTTGCTTTTCAACAGAAGCCTTGATCATTTGCATCTTAGCATGCCACACAGGCAAACCATCCTATGCAACCGATATCAGTCACACAGAATGAAATCCGATGTCAGACACACAGTCCATTTACAAGTCCGTCCTGGGTCTGAACGAAACCGGAGGCACCTAGTACCCCGCATATCCATCGATCTCCAAGTACGTCTGGACGATCACTAACTGTTTCCATCCTCTTGGGTGTACAGCCCAATCAAGATCATCAGTTATCACCCAAACGACGTGAAGACCTCCGGTCTTCGACCATCGTCTTCATCTTCGACTTATCGTCGTATCAGTTATTCAAAATGGGATAAACCCGGTCTTCCCGAATAACTCGCGTATATTTTATAAAAGTGTTACACAAACACAACATACGCCTCATTCCAATTCATTAGTCACTAACCGTAAATTAATCAAGAGAATAATTCCCCAAATATTAACCCCGAAGGCCGAAACCAACATCAGATCAATATCCAGAAAACCATTCTGCTTGGCTAACCGACAGTTAGTTTCTAAATTTCACATTCATAGGGAAAGATTCCCATTAATTTTATCAAAGATAAATTCCTTGAATTTATTCTTTAATCCATTTTTGAATATCAATTCAAACTAGTCGGGATTAGCGAACCTTACCGAAGTAATCATTTGTTTTAATTTCCCAATCCCAACCTATTCATCCCATGAAGTAAAACTGGTAATACTTCATATCTAACACCACAGTGTTATCGGTAAATTCAATTACCATTTCACGTTCAAATCTAATTAAAGATTTAACTATCGCCTGGAGCAAAACTGGTGATACTCCACTTTCGATCATTTCAATCTAATTAAAGATTCATTAAAACTCCACTTAGTTTTAATCTTCGACTGGGTTAAAGAATCAGTGTCATTTAAAACACGGTTCACGATAAACCCAAAATCACATTCATTAATTATCGGGTTAAAGAACGAGTGTTATTTAAAACACTGCTCACGATAAACCCAAAAATCAATATCAATTCAATTCCAATTAAATATTATTTAATTGGTATACTTCATTAAATCTAAATAAAAAGATTTAATCTTTTCTCAACTGGGTTCAAGAATAGTGTTAGTGAAGACACCATTCACGACAAACCCAAATCACATTCGATATTCAATACAAGGCTCTGAATAGAAAATATATCGGCTTATATTCAATATCGAATTCTACGACTAACAAATGTCGTATTGGAAATAACGATATCAATATATATCTTTCAAATTTCCATAACAACACCTGTATAATCACGAATTCCAACATCGAAATATTCCGAAGACAATTTCGATTCAAATCCACTCCCATGCAATCATTGGAAATTTTGGTTATTTTTAAAACCCTTTTCGAATTCAATTTATTTATTTAAAAATAAATAGAATTATAATTCTAGTTCAAAACTAGTTCATTTCGATAAAAATCTATTTTTATCTTTTCAAATATGGAGTTTTTCATCCCAATTCTTTCTAAATCATTTCTTATGATTTTACACAAATTATTACTATTTTTAATAATTTTATCAAGGCCCGTACAGTCGATTTCCATCAACGGCCATCGAACTGCACTTACAGCGACCTTTTTCGAATTTGATTTGGACGTATCTCCAAATCCAACCGTTAGATTTCAAATTTCTAACATTCATTAGAAAGCTCTTTTCGATACGAACCCAACGGTTCCGGTTTTAGGAGAATCCGACGGTCGGATCTCCCGTAATGTCCGTTCGAAATAAATGGTCGAAATTCGCGAACTGCCGCGACGCGGCGCGTTCTATTCAGGCCATTATATTATATATATAATATATATTTCGTCGATTCCTATTTAAAACGGATTATATAAATAGTTTTAAATTCGTTTCAAATTCTATTTCAACTTCTATTTCAATTCAAAGCCAAAATTGAATTCTTCCTTATAAATTCGTTTTAAAATTCATTTCTATTCAATTCGAATTTCAATTCAATTTGAATTCATTTCAATTCGCTTTCAATTCCATTTGAATTCGTTTTCAATTCAATTCATTTCGAAATCGTTTTCAATTCATTTTGAATTCGTTTTCAATTCAATTCATTTCGAAATCGTTTTCAATTCATTTTGAATTCGTTTTCAATTCAATTCATTTCGAAATCGTTTTCAATTCCTTTTGAATTCGTTTTCAATTCAATTCATTTCGAAATCGTTTTCAATTCAATTCATTTCGAAATCGTTTTCAATTCAATTCATTTCGAAATCGTTTTCAATTCAATTTGAATTCGTTTTCAATTCAATTCATTTCGAAATCTAATAAAATCGATATAAATATCGTTCACGTCGAAATGGCGTCAATCTAATCAGCACGGCTTCATATATTCCTTTATTTTCAAATATTCTATTTCAAATATTTCTTTTTCAAAATAGTTGTTATTATCAAAATATTTCGTTCAACACACGACCAATCTCAATGGATGAGTACTGTCAACACATGAACTTTTATTTTATAATATTCTTTATTTTTCAAATTGGAATGAGGCCCAATCAATTACCATATAAAATTAATTATATGGATTTTCATACAACACATGTATATCATAGCATTGAAAAATAATCAAGCATCAACCAAAGTGCACTACACTGTATAAGCATCAAATAAAGATATTCAACGCTTATAACAGCCTGTCAATCAATCGATCGACATATTTAATCAATTAGGATGAGTGAACTTCAAATTTCATCCCAACACCCGTGTGGGGTTTCAAACAATCACCCACATATTTTATTTGTGCAGTTGGGCGATGTGTAAAATTTATCGTCCCAATCAATGTCATTCGAATAGGTGTACATAAACAAACCGTTCGGTTTATAAATGAATATTTTATTTTATTCACTTTACGTTAAAAATTATATTTTTAACGACAAAACATTTTATTTCAACATATGAATTTCTATTCAATTCATTCTTTAAATAAAATGATATTTTTATTTTTCTAACATATTTTAGAAAATTTCGGCGGCATAACGGCACGATACTAGAAACGGGACGAGGCCTAGCCTTATCCCCGGTCTAGTGAAGGCCCACGCCATTCACACATCAATCAAATCAATTCGTTATGCAAACCACAAAATTTGGAGTAAGAGTCTAACCTAGCCTTACTCCTTCGCCTTATAACGGCGCACGTCTAATCCTAACCAATTTATCGATTCGATTTTTCACACCACAAACCACATTCAAACCAATATCACAATCAATAACCAAACAGCCAAACAAACAAGTCCATGGTCTGTGGACGATTGTGTCGGGTGCTACTAAGCACCGTCTGCATCCTAGTATATATATATATAACTAGAAAAATAAATTGAAAGGTGAGAAATTCTCACTTATAGCTATCCAGCTCCACGGCACTTCCTTTGCAGAAGTCTTCGTCGTTTCGCATTCTTGTCACCTTCGTTGCTGCTTTCACTACATACGTAAAAATCACATTTTTACTTCGCTATTCAATATATATAAAAATCGAATTTTTACTATGTTATTCAATATATAAAAATCACATTTTATTTCGAAGTTCAATATACCAAAAATTCTATTTTTCTATCGAAGTTCAATATATAAAAATCATATTTTTAGTTCGCTATTCCATATATAAACATCGAATTTTTACTTCAAAGTTCAATATATAAAAATCGAATTTTTACTTCAAAGTTCAATATATAAAAATCCTATTTTTATTTCGAAGTTCAATACATAAAAATCATATTTTTATTGCGAAGTTCAATACATAAAAATCATATTTTTATTGCGAAGTTCAATACATAAAAATCATATTTTTATTGCGAAGTTCAATACATAAAAATCATATTTTTATTGCGAAGTTCAATACATAAAAATCATATTTTTATTGCGAAGTCATATAGATAAAAATTCCATTTCAAAAATATAGACTTCGCCTTTTCTAATAAAAAGTTTTCCTCTTTTCTAATAAAAAGTTTTCCTTCTTTATTAAAAATTCAGTTTTTCTACTTTATTAAAAATTCATTTTTTCTACTTTCTTAAAAATTCAGTTTTTCTATTCATAATCAAATTCAGTTTTTTTTTATTTTTTTTTATTCATAATCAAATTCAGTTTTAAAAATAAAATAAAAATCAGTTTATACTAAAAAAAACGAAATCAGATTTATACTTTTTTTTTATTAAAAATCAATTCAGTTTATATAAAATAAAAGTAAAATAAATAATTTTAAAACTTACGGTGGGGGCGCTCCATCTTGCGGTGGAAGGAGAAGAGGTCATCTCGCGGTGGCTTAGGGCTCGAATGACGAGGTCGAAGTCTGTGGGGGGGGGGGGGGGTCTTCGTCGAGGCGGCGGCGATGCTTAGGGTTAGGGGGGAGGGGTCGCGGGGGTTGTTCGATGGTCTGTGGGAGGAGGAGCGATAGGGGAAGAAGAAGAAGCGGAGGGGTCGGTGGTCACCTGAGGGGAAGCGGCGGCGAGCCTGGGCGGCGCTCGGTGGTTCGACGATCGGCTTCTCCCCCCTTTTTTTTTTATTTTTTTTTCTTCTGAGAAAATATCGGGGGGGGGGGGGGGGCAGCAGATATAAGGGAGAAGAGATTTTTTTTTTAATTTTATTATTATTTAATTCAACCTTAAGTTGACTTTTTCATACGACCTCGAAACGAGGCCCACTGCCTGTCGTCCACAGCGTTCTACCCCCATTCCGAACACAATGGGATATGTATCGTACGCTGATTCGGCTGTTACAATCAGTTTCCGTTGAATTAACATTTAAATCACTATATTGAATTTTAAACGTACATTTCAAATTACCGGGGTCACATACTAACACGCAAAATTCCAGAAAAATATTTTCTAGCTTCGTATTGACGATACGGCCCTAACAAAACTAGTTTCGTCGAATTCCGAGACCGTTTGCAAAATGGCCAATTTCCAGTCGATTAAAATCAACTGAAAATGGTCAAACGCATTTTCCTTTGCCACGCTCACATATTGATTCGAAAAATTATGAAATTTGAAACCTATCAATAACTTTACATCACGGACCCAACAAAACTGGTTTCGTCGAAATCCGAGGTCGTTTGCAAAATTGCTATTTTTAAGGGCCTTATATATATAAAAATATATATAAATTCCACAGCGACTATTTCTAATTTTAAACTGGACATATCTTATCATTTCTAAAATGAAATCTCAGTTTGTTAACTTCGTTACAAAGATATAGTTATACAGATTCAAATATTTCTTGTTTCGTTCAATTCTGACTTATATTGAATTCTGTATATTCATTTGAAATTAGAAATCGAATTTTCGAACTACCGCGCCATTTTCAATTCCTTTTATAATTATATATAACTATTATATATTCTAACGACGACGCGTATAATATATACGATCGAATTCTATTCAAAATAAATTTCACGTCGATATTATTTAAAATAATCAAAACTCGCTATAATTGCCAAAATAAAAATTTTAAACTGGCCCAGATTTTCGGGTTGTTACACATCCAGCAACACGATTTGGGGAAGACTTAAAAAACCCTAGTTTCAATTTCTTATTCCAGCCGCCATTTTTATTCTCAAAGGAAAAGAGACATCGAGATAAACATAAAAGGAAAGGGGGCCGACCTACTTCTAATTTGGCTAGGCCAAGTTTAAAAAGGGGATGACCCTTTAGTTTTAAATTCCTAAGGTTTTCTTATTGTTATTTTTTTTTATTGTTTTTTGTTTTTTCATTGTAAACAATCTGATCAGTTTCTAGTGTCTGTAAAATACTAGGGGAACCAGTCAGGGTGTTGACTGACAGTTGCTAGAGTCTGTAAAATCTAGGTTACTGGTTACGGGGTTGTAATTAGGGGAAATCTGTACTAGGGGATTAGAACAGTTTAGGGTTTTGATCGTAGGGTTAGGACAGGAGCAGGCGCTGTGAGTGTACATGGTCTTGTATGTGGGATCTATTTATAACACCTAGTAGAAACCTTAGGAATGTAGCAGTAGGCAGGGTTTTGCCGAAGCTGGGTATATCTGTGTGTGATTTATTTTCTGCACTTTTATTTCTGCTGCATTCTGTGATCTATTAATTATTTAAATATCCTGTCAGATTTTCAATTCAATTAAAAATTGTGATAAACCCTATTCACCCCCCTCTAGGGTTAATCTAGATCCAACAATATGTATATACACAAATCAGCATGAATACACAGAATCATTATTGAAAAACAAACCAATCAACGAGCATATATGGCAAGATATCTTTTCCAGGATTTGATATTTTCTGGATATCTTAACAATGCATTAAAGAAATTTATTTAAGGAACACATAGCAATAAATCAATTCAGGTTGATGGAAAATCAATGCATGTTTCGAATTCTTTCCAGAAACGATTCAAAGTGTTAAGAGATTTCCAAAAATTAAAGCATGAGTCATCGGTACATTGAAGAAATATTTGGCAAGGTTTTGAATTGTTTTCACAAATACAATCACATTTTGGGCAAGAGAAATTTCGAGTAATTCCAGTAATCATGTTTTCAAACATGGCAAGAAATCACGCAAAGGAAGTTCAAGAAGACAAGAATTTGTTTCCAGAATTTCATAATTGTTTCCAACAATTAATCAGGGAAAGACGAACAAATCAATGAACATTAGTATTTGGCAAGAAATCAAAATCTTTGGCAAATAAATCAGAAATGATTCATGAATTAAATCAATCATTTTCGGCAAGTGGTTTCAAGGCATAGAAGAATATCAGTCAGAGGATTTCACGTAGGGGATAATTCTCATGTGATTCATTAAAGGCCCAGAATCTCGTCCAGATTCACAAATTAATTCACGATTTAATCAAGGCGACCAAAAAAGGGAATCTTATGCAACAAATCAGACAAGAAATCACGCATCCTCTAAATGGCCGATTCAATCCTTTATAAAGTAAAAAAATCATGCAAAAATAGTCAAGTCGAGGTGATTAAGCCAAAAGGGGAAAGCATCACAATTCAAATCAAGCCAATATAACGAAATCAGAGATGTTATTGGAATTCTAATTCCTATATAAACACCTATCATCACGCGCAAATCTATGATCGAAAACGAGAGCAAAATCAATAAATTAAATTCAGAAGAAACACACTGATTTATCCATTGTTTTTTGATCGAGAGAAAATTCCTTCAAATCAGAAAGCATTCAATTGAAGAAGCAAGCAATTCAAGACTGAATCCATACGAAAAGCATTTCAGCAATCAAATCGAATTGGGGAGGATTTCAGAGAAACCATAGAATTTTTCAAGCCGCCATTTTTAATTCCATAAGAGAAGTGATCGAGTCAAATAAAATGAAAGAGGGTGCACCATTTTTACAAATGGTCGGTCAACTTGAATGGCTTAGAAGAGAGATTTATTTTCTTTTAAATCTAGGATTCCTATTTCTTTTTGTATTTGTTTTTAATTTTAATTTTAGTTTGAGTTGTAAGTCATTCTGAATCAGTTTCTAGATTTCTGTAAAAATATAGGGGAAACCAGTTAAGGTGTTTACTAGAGTCTGTAAAAACTAGGTTTACGACTTACAGGGTTGTAATCAGGGGAAATCTGATCTAGGGGATTAGATCAGTCTAGGGTTTTGAGCGTAGGATTAGAATAGGAGCGAGGGGTTCGCGAGTTTACATGGTCTTGTAAATGGGATCTGTTCTATTACCTAGTAGAAACCTTAGGAATGCAGCAGTATGCAGGATTTTGACAAATCTGGGTATATCTTGTGTTATTTACCTTTCTACATTTATTTTTTACTACATTCCGTGATCTGATATATTTTTTTAATATCTCGCTTAATTTTTAATAAACCCAATTCACCTCCCCTTTAGGGTTAATCTGGATCCAACAAGTGGTATCAGAGCAGGTAATTTTTAACTCTAGAGTCATGGGTCATCCTAGTTGTCAACCGTATGAGAGTCAGTCCAGTTCATCTCCAACTATTTTTGATAAAACAGAATTTTTAAACTGGAAATCCAAAATGGAATGTTATTTAAAATCTGTTAATAATAAGTATTGGGATATTGTTATCAATGGGATTGATATGTCAGATAAGAGAAATGTTGTTTTCAATACTCGTGCTATGAATATCATATTTGATTATCTTAGTACTGAAGAGTTTATTCATACATCTCATTGTTTAACTACGCAGGATATCTGGAGAACTCTCGATGCGCTGTATGGAAAATCTGACAACTGTTTAAAACCCCCGATTGTCAACTTAGATTCAGATCTATGCTTAAAAGGAGAAATAGATAGATCAAACGATGGAGATTCAACAGATGCTGAAACTGAAAATTTCTCATATGAAGATTTAGTTTATACGTGCGTTGATTTGACAAAATCTGTTGATAAACTCCAATCTAAAAACAAATTTATGAAATCTTAGAATTCTAAGTTGACTAGCAAACTTGAGGATTTGGAATCACAACTTGAATATTTGAAAAATTCTTCAAATTCAGTTTGCAAAAATTGTTTGAAACTGGAAACCAATCTTGTTCATCTCAATAAAAATATTCAAAAGTTTGAAAATGAATTTCTGATCTTAAATGAGAACAAGACTGAGTTATCAAGTTTGAATAACATTCAGCAAAAGGAATTTAAATTTTTTAAGACTGATATAAATTCCAAATTTGAAATTGCTGAAAAAGAAAATTTGTTGAAAAGTGATTCTATTTTGAAAGAACTTGAAAACGAGATTGAAAATTTCAAAAAAATTGAATCTAAAAGTCGAAACCATTTTGAATTTGAATTTGCTGAGTCCCAAACCAAAATTAAATTGCTTAATGATGAAAATTTGGTTTTGAAAACTGATTTTGAAAAGAGTAAGATCACTAAAAGCCGTTGTTCAGATCTAATGAAAGAAAATGTGATCTTAAATTTAAAATTCAACAACTTGAAACAATATTGGATAAATTTTCAAACGGTGAAAAATATTTAAATATGTTGTTGAAAAACCAATTTTCTTCTGAAAATAAGCATGGTCTTGGTTTTGGGAAAAATGATGTTTTTGGAAAACGAAATTCAAATGATTTGAAAAATCCTTCAACCTGCTTTGAAAAGAATCGATTTGAAAATTTGAACACTGA
The DNA here is from genome assembly GCA_030737875.1 of Allium sativum. Classification (NCBI taxonomy): domain Eukaryota; kingdom Viridiplantae; phylum Streptophyta; class Magnoliopsida; order Asparagales; family Amaryllidaceae; genus Allium; species Allium sativum. Next base: position 223,539,360 of record CM060918.1, on the reverse strand, counting down.
TAATCTCAAAGGATTTTTGAATAGTAAACGTGATGTGAATTTGTTTCACAATAATCCATCTAAACGATCCTGGATCCCAAAAAGAATAAAACAAACTTCATTAAGTTCAAATAGATTTGGGTTCCAAAGGGTACAAAGGTAAATTTAGATGGATTGTTATACAAACAGGTTTGGGTACGAACGTCGTGAACACATTTTAGAGTAGTTTTGCAAATTTTGTTAGACCACTCGATCCCTTAAATTGTTAGGTACAAGAGGAGGCTGAGGAACTGTATTACTAAATAAAAACTGGATTTAAACAGCTTCATGTCACTGAATCATTCACAGTTCCTTAAGCCTCATCTGTTGAGTTAGAGATCTTTTGCTTACATCACATTCAGGTATGATCTCTAAACTCACAATTTCTTTTGTATATTCTTTTTTTTTTTTTTATTCTTTTCTTATTTGTCACTGTCATATCATTGTAACTTCTTCTGGGCTTCATAAACTTCCAATTGTAGAATTCATATTTTCTAGAAATTCACTTCATTTGTATAATACTCTAATGTTGTAATCATTTCCAGATCTTGAATTTAAACTTGTAAATTTCTGCAATTGTTTTGAGGTTTATTTTATGTTTTCTGAATTCATAACAGTGTTGATGTATTCATATCATATCTTGAACACTGTTAATTTGAATTCTAAATTTTTGAAGATCTGAAAAACAATTGAAATATCACACATCTCTACTGTTCTAAGTTTCTTCTAATTCAGTTTAGAAAGGCTTGAAAATTTATACTCATTACAGCATACTGCTACTTCTCAGTTGTGATAATTTCTTTAACTTTCAGATTGGCTTGAAATTTTTTGACTTGAAACTCATTGTTTACGTCTTGAAATTCACTGTTATTCATGATCATTTGGTTTAGATTTTTGTTTGTTTGAGATCATTTGAAATTTCTGATATTTTGAATCTCACACACCTCTCAAATCTGAAATTGTTAATCCTGTGTGATTGATTCATTGTATCTCATGATTTACATTTGTTCAAGTGGTTTCAAATAAACCATTATTTTTCGATCATGAATTATTACTCAATCTTTATGTAATTATTCTGAAGAATTTCTCTTGTACTTGTCAGAAATACTTGTCAAAAATCTCTTTGAAAATTTGTCCTTAAATCTCACTGTTATTTCATGATTATTTAGTTTGAATATTTGTTTGTTTAAAGTCAAATTACTGATTTATTGAATCACACACATGTCTTGGATCTGAAATTTATAATCTGGTGTGATTGATTCATTGAATCCTGATATTTTCATATTTCATCAAATGATTTAAAACAAACTATATTTTTAATCTTGGGTTGTGAATCATCTTTTTGACTGCTAGAAATATCTCTGAAACATTTTCTTGACAAGTGCACCTTGGAACTGATTCTTGTGCAGCTCTGATATTGTTTTGAAAATATTTTGGAAATTTCTTGTTTATGATCTGTTTGCTGCTCTGATACATCTTTTCAAATAACTGCTTGTTCTTGTCTGTAGCTCTGATAAATGTGCCAAATTTGTTGATTTTGTCTGGTTGGGCTTTGTGATTAAAATTTGTTAATAAGGACACCAATTGGTACTAGATGTGCTGATTTTTTTTATATATTTTAATCCCTCTTGTCCTGTATAGCTCTTCATATTCCTCTTATAATTGATTTTCAATTTTAAGATTATTTATTGATTATTCATTCAGAAATTGAAATCAATATCCAAATTGATCTGTATTTATAATTCATCAAAATTATTAACAGATTTTGAAATTGTGATGAATTGTGACTGTAGTACATTTCACAACAAGAGGAGATTTTATTTAAATTTTTCATGATGGTTGAAAATTTATTATAATATCTTTGAATTGGCAATTATTTCATGATCATCTCCTTTATCTATCATCATTCAGCCATCCATGATAATTTTATATTAATGTGGAGAGTTAATATGTTTTAAAATCTTTTTGAATAAACAGTGGAAATATTTGTGATAGAAATGGGACTATGTTATTTTTCCAGAATTACTGACAATTGAAAATTTTCAATGATCTCAGTACAGTTGAACATACTTCGTAATATTATTAATTTAGAAATTTATTTCACAACCATTTCTGTACCTATCACATTTCTATCGTTCATATTGGTTTATATATACTGAGGAGTGTTTCATTTTGGAGCTGAAAATGAAATGATAAATATAATTAATACATAAGTATTTCTCTAACCTCATTTAAAAATCCAGGCTCTGGTCATGCATGGTTATCAGACAACTTATAATTTAAGCTGCGACTGACTTCATTTAAAAGTCCAAGCTCTGGGGTCAGTGTTGTAACGACCCGGAATTTTGGGGCCAATTTAAATTTTTTAATTTAGAAATTTTAATGGATTGTATATATTTTAAACGATTTATTTTAAATAATAACGACTAAAAATTTATTTTAAAATGAATAAATTAAATTTAATTATAAAAGGAGTTTAAAACAGCGCTGCAATTTGAAAATTTGAATTTGAACTTTGACTGACTTTACAGGATTCATTTTAAATCAGAATTGAGCAAAATCAGAAATATTTGAATCTGTTTAATCATATCTTTCCAATGAATCTGAAAAACTGAAATTTCACTTTATAATTTGAAAGTTATGTCCAGATTAAAAGTTAGAAAAGTCGCTGTAGAATTTATATATATTTTAATATAATATATTGGCCTTAAAAATAGTCATTTTTCAAACGACTTCGGTTTTCGATGAAACCACTTTTGTTGCAACCGGAATGTCAAATTATTGCTAGGTTTCAATTTTCATAATTTTTCGAATTAATATGTGAGCGTGGCAAAGGAAAACGTGTTTTGTCAATTACAGTCAAATTTAATCGACTTGAAAAAGGCCATTTTTCAAACAGTCTCAGAATTCGACGAAATTAGTCTTGTTAGAACCGTATCGTCAAAACATAACTAGAAATTTATATACACTGATTTGACTGATATTGATTGGGATGAAAAATTTTACACATCGCCCAACTGCACAAATAAAAATACGTGTTTGTTGATTTGAAACCCCACACGGGTGTTGGCATGATATTTGGTGTACACTAATCCCAATTATTTACTTGTATGTCGATCGATTGGTCGACATGCAGTGTAAGCGTTAATTATTTATATTTGATGCTTATGCAGTTGTGTGGTGCACTTTGGATGATAGTTGATTGTTTATCGTTACTATTATATACATGTGTTGTATGGAATCCATATAATTAACATTATATGGTGATTGATTGGGCCTCATTCCAATCGGGAAAATAATGAATATTATAAAAGAAAATTCATGTGTTGAATACAAAAATAGTCATGTGTTGACGATATCCATGTGTTGAAACTATTCATGTGTTGAGTAAAATATTTTAACAATAAAATTTACATCTTTATCATATTTAAAATTAGAACTACTTTCCAGTAGGAGTCTAATTAAAAATCAAACGATAGATGCCATAATTTTATAAAATATCTTACATAACAAAAATAGTCGTGTGTTAACATTACTCGTGTGTTGAGATTAGTCGTGTGTTGAAAAAATATATAGATTCATGTGTTGAATAGAATAAATATTCATTTGTTGAATAGAATAACGAATTTATTGAAATATATATATAAAGCCGTGTCGATTAGGGTTGCACCATCTTGTCGTGAACGATATTTATATCGATTATATTCGTTTTTATAATGAATATAGAAAAGAAGTGAATTCAAAATATAACGTTTTGAAAATATTATCATTTATATAGTAATGATATGAAATATTCAATTTTGATTTGAAATTGAATATAGAGTTGAAATGGTTTTGAAACAAATTTAAAACGATTTATAAAATACGTTTTAAAAGGAAATCGACGAAATATATATAATATACATATATTATATATATATATATATATATAATGGCCTGAATAGAACGCGTCGCGCCGCGGCAGTTCGTGAATTTCGACCATTGACTTCGAATTGACGTTGCAGGAGATCCGACCGTCGGATTCTCCTAAAACCGGAACCGTTGGGTTTGTATCGAAAACAGCTTTCCAATGAATATTAGAAATTTGAAATCTAACGGTTGGATTTGGAATTATGTCCAAATCAAATTTGGAAAAGGTCGCTGTAAGTGCAGTTCGATGGCCGTTGATGGAAATCGACTGTACGGGCCTTGATAAAATTATTAAAAATATTAATAATTTGTGTAAAATCATAATATGTGAATTGGAAAGAACTGGGATGTAAAACTCCACATTTGAAATGATAAAAGGAGATTCTTATCGAAATGAACTAGTTTTGAACTAGAATTAAAATCAATTTATTTTTGAGATAAATAAATTGAATTTGAATTAGTTTTGAAAATAACCAGAATTTCCAATATACGTGAATTGGAATGGATTTGAATCGAAATTGTGTTTGGAATATTTCGATGTTGGATTCCATGATTATACAGATATTGTTATGGGAATTTGAAAGATATATTCATATCATTATTTCCAATACGATATTTGTTGGTTTCAGAATTTGATATTGAATATAAGTCAATATATTTTCTATTCAAAGCCTTGTATTTAATATCAAATGTGATTTGGGTTTGTCGTGAATCGTGTTTTAGATGACATTGGTTCTTTAACCCAGTTAAAGACAGGATGTTGATTTTTTAAAAGATTAAAACTAAGTAGAGTTTTAATGAATCTTTAATTAGATTAAAATGTGAATTGATAATTTAAATTATCAAATTTGAAAGGTGATTGAGAATGGAGTACCACCAGTTTTGCTCCAAAGCGATAGTTAAATCTTTAATTAGATTTGAACGTGAAATGGTAATTGATTTTACCGATAACACCGTGGTATTAGATATGGAGTATTACCAGTTTTGCTCCATGGGATGAATAGGTTGGGATTGGGAAATAAAATAAATAATTACTTCGGTGTGGCTCGCTAATCCCGACTAGTTTGAAATGACATCCGAAGGAAGATTAAAGAATAAATTTAGAAGAATTTATCTTGGATAAAATTAATGGGAACCTTTCCCTAAGAATGTGATTTTGTGAATAAAAGAACATTCTGAATTGGAATGAGGCGTTTGTTGTGTTTGTATAACATTTGTTCACCATATACGTGGGTTATTCAGAAAGGCCGGGTTTATACCCATTCTGAATAACCGATTCGACGAGATGTCGAAGATGAAGACGGTGGTTGAAGACCGGGAGTCTTCACATCGTTTGGGTGATTACTGATGATCTTGATTGGGCTGTACACCCAAGATGAGGGAAACAGTTGGTGACCGTCCAGACGTACTTGGAGATCGATGGATATGCGAGGAAAGTGCCTCCGGTTTCGTTTAGACCCAGAACGAACTTGTAAATGGATTGTGTGTCTGACATTGGATTTTATTCTGTGTTGATTGATCTCTATTAAATATACATCTGTTTGGTGGCAGAGAATTTATTCTCTTGCTTAACGCCCTTCTCTGAGACGTACGAGCTCAGAGGTTGTATATCGATGGACATCAGTCGCATGGTGTAAATTGCCAGTGTGGAACGCGTAAGTGGCAATTGATCAAGGCTTCAATTGAAAAGCAAAGTCTTGTGGTTGATGATCAAAGCATGGTCTGTGTGACGTAGCTTTGTGTATAACGTGGATTCGCGAGCCTCACACCTCGGTATGAGTCAAAAACGGAATAAGGACCCAAGGAGTGCACGACGTTTCTTTCTGGCTATGGTGGTGTCAGTGACCTTCCAGCCCTGACATTTATATACTTTTCACCTATGTGGTTGTTGGAATGCGAGGCGCCTCGGATATAGGTCTGTAAGGACCGGGAAACGTGTGTTCAGGAATAACTAATCCTCAAAAGTAAGAGAGGACCGACCTTGGAGGTTCCAAAGGATCATAGTAGGGTCCTGAGGCATTTGCCAGAGTGTCTCGAATCGGAGAGGAGCTTGCCCCTTGCCTCGACTCATGACGGAAATCCAATTTCCAATACGTGATATTGCGGTTTTAATTGTAGAACTAGTATGGCGACATGATATATGGTACCCATACCGTCTATGATTGATATTGTTTTGACACTATACACTTATAATAGTATCAAATGATCTGTTTTAAACGTACCAAGCATGTTTGGCTATTATAAGGGAAAACCCTATCCTCCGGCTTGCGTTGCATTGTGTGATGGGACATGGGTCTTATAATAGCTTCATTTTTCCAAAGAGCATTGCGCTGTTTTGATATATGCACTAGTATTCTTGGGAGGAAACCCGTTCCGTGTTATACGGCGTGGTCCCTTGAATTACTATCTTTTAAAGTAAAGTTTTAAATAACTGTTTTAGTTCTCACACCAGTCCCATGACTGACCTGGAGTTTATTGTTTTAACCTAAACTCTGGGTGCCCCTATTTTCTACACGGGCAGCTAGTAGTTTTGGTTTTGCAGATTTATATTCACAGGATCCTGATTTACAGCTGGAACGATACTCGGAAAGCTCTGTATCCGTGTATTACTTCTAGTTGTGTTTTTGTATTATTTTCCGCTGCGATGTATTTAAATGTAATTTAAATCTCTGATATTTGTTGAATGTAATTTATTTATTCATACTCTGTATATTCTTGTATTCTGATGGAATTGTTGTAATAAACAATGAAATGTTCTTCTGTCTGCGTTCTAATTTGTCTTGTCCTCAACGCAATCCGTGCTTTCCTTCACGGGGAAGTTCGGGTCATCTCAGTTTGGTATCAGAGCTTTTGTTTACAGAGCTCGGAGAACAAGACACATTAGAACCAAACGAAAGAATCCATCAGATATTGGATTAGTAGTATTCAATTAGAATGACTCGTTAGAGATAGGATTAGTAGTATTCTAGAACGAGTGTGAAGAGTATATTTTTCAGATGAAAACATTTTTTTAAATTTAAACCAATTTATACGTATTTGATTATTTATTTATTTTGAATTTGGACAATCGAGTATATAAAGATTTCGCGTATATGCGTCATGAATGTATATTCGAAGTTTTAATATACTGGATAGATATATAATCACACTCTAGTCACCCGGAGATAATTCTGGTAATGCGGCCGCATTATCAGTATTTGTGTTCGTGTTTCGAAGGTGTGATTTCTATATATTTCCACTAGACTGGTGTGAGAACCAAAACTAGATAGATTTATTGTTGTGAATTGGCATAAAAAACATGATTTTTTGTATATGTATCAAAATTATGAATTTGACAAGCTAATTCACTAATTGATTGATGTTTGTGTTGTTTGTTTATTTGTTTGATAATTTTGAACCATTACGCCTAATTGAACCAAATATTGAATTGTATTGAAAATTAGTTGCATTTGCTTGCATATGCATGTACTTACAGTGAACAGGTCATAGCAAGGAGGCTAAAGCAGAGAAATAAAATTGTTTGCCCGACAAATAGGTACATGTTTACTATAATTTACTATTTTGTTTGGGTGATGATGATTTAATGAGCCGATTGGCTAGCTGCTTGGCTTTTTCTTTTTCTTTTTAAGATCAGAAGGCCTATTTGGCAATTTTGGGATTTCCCCGTTGCTCCCGGTGCAGGGGAGGTTATGGCGAAATTTTTCGAAAATTTAAGGGTGTTAGCCAAATTTTTGAAAATTTTAAAAGTTCTTAGAAACTGAAAAGTTGAAGAACTTAAGCCGTAAAGAAAGCAAAGGAAGTTGAGTTGAATTGTTAAACAACTTTTGGCTTTGTTCCTTTTCGGGGATGAAAAGTTTTAAGTGGGGGAGATTGTAACAACCCGGAAATGCGAGCCAGTTTAAAATTTTTATTCTGGCAATTTTAGTGAATTTTGAACATTTAAAATAGATTATTTTGAAAAATATCGACGAGAAATTTATTTTGAATAGAATTAGAACGTATATATTATATACGTCGTCGTTAGAATATAAATAATTATATATAATTATAAATAGGAATTGAAAATGGCGCGGTAGTTCGATAATTCGATTTCAAACTTCAATTGAACGTACCGGGTGCAAAACAATCCAGATTTTAGTGAAACCAAAAATAATGGAATCTAATTAAGAATATCTTTCCAACGAATCCGAAAAATCAAGATTTCATAGCGGGAATCAAAAGATATGTCCAATTGAAATTTCAGAATAGTCGCTATGGAAATTAGTTTTGTTAGGACCGTATCGTCAATATGAAGCTAGAAAATATTTTTCTGGAATTTTTCGAGTTAGTATGTGGCCTCGGTAATTTGAAATGTATGTTTAAATTGAATAGACAAAGAGTTATACTTTGATTTAAATGAAAACTGATTGTAACAGCCGAATCAGCTTACGATACATATCGCATTGTGTTCGGAATGGGGGTAGTTAGCTATTGACGACAAGTGGTGGGCCTCGTTTCGAGTTCTAATGAAAAAGTTGCTTTAATGAATAAATTAAATAAAATATAAATAATATAAAAAAAACCCAACCCCACCTTTCTCTCCTATAACCTCCAGGCCCCCCCATCGTTCATTCTTTGAACGATTAAAGAAAAAAAATCTTCAATCGCGGAAGACCGCGATGCGGCACCGCCGCCTGAGGCGCATGCCCCCCCTCCGCCTGCCGCTGCTATCCCCCCTGTCGCGCCTCCCCCTTCTATTCTCTCTCCTCGTCTAGAATCGAACCCGAGCCCAACCCAACCCCTCAGCCTCCCCTTCTCCTCTTTCTCCTTCCTCCTCCTCCTCTCACACACCCCGACTTCCTTCCTCCGCCTGGAACGCAACCGCCGCCCCGCCAGAAAGAACCGCACCATCAGAGAACGGCTGCCGCCACCACCTCTGGTCCGACCACCGAATCTCCACCCCCCCCCTCTTCTAATTCGCTGTAAGTTTTCCTATTTTATTTTAATTTTATTTTAAATACTTAGTTTAGGTTAATCACTTTCAAAATCTGATTTTTGTAGAAGTATAAAAATATAATCTTTTATATTGTAGAAGTATAAAAATATAATGTTTTATATTGTAGAAGTATAAAAATATAATCTTTATATAGGTAAGATAGTAAAAATATCATCTTTATATAAGTAGCGAAATAAAAATCTGATTTTTATTATATATACGTTGAAATAAAAATGTGATTTTTATAGTGATGAGATGAAAAGGCGAAATATTTATAAATGGAAAGGCAAAATATTTATAAATGGAAAGGCGAAATCTTTATATTTGAAAAGGCGAAATATTTATAAATGGAAAGGCGAAATCTTTATATTTGAAAAGGCGAAATATTTATAAATGGAAAGGCGAAATCTTTATATATGAAAAGGCGAAATCTTTATATGAAGAATAGCGTGATAAAAATATAATCTTTATTATATGAACACCGTTATAAAAATAGAATTTTTATCTATATAGTAGCGGTGTGAAAATAGAATTTTTATCTATATAGTAGCGATGTAAAAATAGAATTTTTATCTATATAGTAGCGATGTAAAAATAGAATTTTTATCTATATATTAGCGGTGTGAAAATAGAATTTTTATCTATATAGTAGCGATGTAAAAATAGAATTTTTATCTATATAGTAGCGATGTAAAAATAGAATTTTTATCTATATAGTAGCGGTGTGAAAATAGAATTTTTATATAGAAAGAAGCGTTGTAAATATGCGAAGTGAAATAAAAATCTGAACTTTATTTCTATCATGAAGTAGAGAGAATATAAAATTGTGATTTTTATATATGTAGTAGCTATGGGCAACGAAAGTGACAAAAAGCGAGAATAGTGATGATTCCCAACATTGGAAGTGTCGTGGAGTTGGGATAGCTTTGGTGAGAACTTCTCACTATAATTTTTTTTTCTAGTTATATATATACTAGGATGCAGACGGTGCTTAGCAGCACCCGACACCCATCATCCATAGACCATGGATGGCTTGTTTGTTTGATTGATGTGTTGTGAAAGTTGTTTGTGATGTTGCTGTGAAATCGATAATAAAATGTAGATAGTTGAAATAAATTAATTATCGTTAAAAATACAATTTTTAATGTGAAAGTGAATAAATGAATAATTATAAACAAATCGGCTGATTTGTTTATATACAATGATTTGACTAATATTGCTTGAGATGAAAAATTTTAGACATCGCCCAACTGCACAAATAAAAATATGTGTTTGTTGATTTGAAACCCCACACGGGTGTTGGGATGATATTTGGTGTATACTAATCCCAATTATTTACTTGTATGTCGATCGATTGGTCGACATGCTGTGTAAGCGTTAATTATTTATATTTGATGCTTATGCAGTTGTGTGGTGCACTTTGGATGATGGTTGATTGTTTATCGTTGCTATTATATACATGCGTTGTATGGAATCCATATAATTAACATTATATGGTGATTGATTGAGCCTCATTCCAATCGGGAAGATAAGGAATATTATAAAAGAAAATTCATGTGTTGAATACAAAAATAGTCATATGTTGACGATATCCATGTGTTGAAACATTCTTGTGTTGAGTAAAATATTTTAACAATAAAATTTACATCTTTATCATATTTAAAATTAGAACTACTTTCCAGTAGGAGTCTAATTAAAAATCAAACGATAGATACCATAATTTTATAAAATATCTTACATAACAAAAATAGTCGTGTGTTAACAGTACTCATGTGTTGAGATTAGTCGTGTGTTGAAAAAAAATATAGATTCATGTGTTGAATAGAATAAATATTCATTTGGTGAATAGAATAACGAATTTATTGAAATATATTTATATATATAAAGCCGTGTTGATTAGGGTTGCGCCATCTTGACGTGAACGATATTTATATCGATTATATTCATTTTTATAATGAATATAGAAAAGAAATGAATTCAAAATATAACATTTTGAAAATATTATCATTTATATAGTAATGATATGAAATATTCAATTTTGATTTGAAATAGAATATAGAGTTGAAATGGTTTTGAACCGAATTTAAAACGATTTATAAAATACGTTTTAAAAGGAAATCGACGAAATATATAATATATATATATGTATTATATATATATATATAATGGCCTGAATAGAACGCGCCGCGCCGCGGTAGTTCGTGAATTTCGACCATTGACTTCGAATTGACATTGCGGGAGATCCGACCGTCGGATTATCCTAAAACGGGAACCGTTGGGTTCGTATCGAAAAGAGCTTTCCAATGAATATTAGAAATTTAAAATCTAACGGTTGGATTTGGAATTATGTCCAAATCAAATTTGGAAAAGGTCGTTGTAAGCGCAGTTCGATGGCCGTTGATGGAAATCGACTGTACGGGCCTTGATAAAATTATTAAAAATATTAATAATTTGTGTAAAATCATAATATGTGAATTGGAAAGAACTGGGATGTAAAACTCCACATTTGAAATGATAAAAGGAGATTCTTATCGAAATGAACTAGTTTTGAACTAGAATTAAAATCAATTTATTTTTGAAATAAATAAATTGAATTTGAATTGGTTTTGAAAATAACCAGAATTTCCAATATACGTGAATTGGAATGGATTTGAATTGAAATTGTCTTTGGAATATTTCGATGTTGGATTCCGTGATTATATAGATATTGTTATGGGAATTTGAAAGATATATTCATATCGTTATTTCCAATACGATATTTGTTGGTTTCAGAATTTGATATTGAATATAAGCTGATATATTTTCTATTCAAAGCCTTGTATTTAATATCAAATGTGATTTGGGTTTGTTGTGAATCGTGTTTTAGATGACATTGGTTCTTTAACCTAGTTAAACACAGGATGTTGATTTTTGAAAAGATTAAAACTAAGTAGAGTTTTAATGAATCTTTAATTAGATTAAAATGTGAATTGATAATTTAAATTATCAAATTTGAAAGGTGATCGAGAATGGAGTACCACCAGTTTTGCTCCAAAGCGATAGTTAAATCTTTAAATAGATTTGAACGTGAAATGGTAATTGATTTTACCGATAACACCGTGGTTGTAACAACCCGAAAATCTGGGCCAATTTAAAATTTTTATTTTGGCAATTTTAGCGAATTTTGAATATTTAAAATAATATCGACGAGAAATTTATTTTGAATAGGAATAGAATGTATATATTATATACGTCGTCGTTAGAATATAAATATTTATATATAATTATAAATAGAATTGAAAATGGCGCGGTAGTTCGATAATTCGATTTCAAACTTCAATTGAATGTACCGGGTGCAAAACAATCCGGATTTTAGTGAAACTAAAAACATTAGGATCTAATTGATAATATCTTTCCAACGAATCCGAAAAATCTAGATTTCATAGCGGGGATCAAAAGATATGTCCAGTTGAAAATTCTGAATAGTCGCTATGGAATTCATGCCCTTGAAAATGGGAATTTTGCAAACGACCCCGGATTGCGACGAAACCACTTTTGTTGGATCTGGGATGTAAAATTATTGCTAGATTCCAAATTTCATAATTTTTCAAATCAATATGTAAGCGTGGCAAAGGAAAACGCGTTTGATCAGTTTAAGTTGATTTTAATCGACTGGAAATTGGCCATTTTACTAACGGTCTCAAAATTCGTCGAAACTAGTTTTGTTAGGACCGTATCGTCAACACGAAGCTAGAAAATATTTTTCTGAAATTTTTCGAGTCCGTATGTGACCCCGATAATTTGAAATGTACGTTTAAAATTCAATATAATGATTTAAATGTAAATTCAACGGAAACTGATCGAAACGATCGAATCAGCTTGCGATACAGATCCCATTGTGTTCGGAATGGGGGTGAAACGCTATGGACGACAGCGGTGGGCCTCGTTTCGAGGTTGAAAATAAGAGTTGCTTTTTGGTGAAAAATAGAATAATTAAATAATAAAAAATAAATAAAACCCTTATCTTCCCTCTGCCTCCCCCCCCCCCCCCCGTTAAAAATCAATCGAGATTTCAGAAGAAAGAAAAAAACCCGCGTCAATGCCCCCCCCCCACGCCGCCGCCGGTGGCAGAGCCACCACCACCGCACGCCTCCCCTCCTCTCCCTTCTTCCCCTCCGCTGCTTCCTCCCCCTCCTCCAGTAAACCGACGCGCCCAAAACTCCCCACCTCCTCCTACGACCTGCGCCCTACCCCCTGGCGCCACCATCCGCCACCACGTCTCGACCGCGCCGGCCAGAGCACCTCCAGGCGAGCCCCAAGTCGCCGTTAGCCTTCTCATCCCCACTCCGATGCAAGAAACACCCCCTTCTTCGATTCGAAAGCCCTAGCCGTCCAATGTAGACGCCACAGCCCGTCACCCCTTGCCACCAGTCCACTAGTGAGTCTTGCTTGTTTATTTATTTATTTTCTAAGTAATTAGTTTTAAAATTTTATAAATAACATAAGGTTAAAACTGAAATTTTATATGAAATGGTTTAGAAGAAGAAAATGCGATTTTGAATTTATAAAGATTTGATTTTTTTTATAAAGTAAAGTAATAAAAATATGATTTTTATATTTTTAAAGTATTAAAAATATAATCTTTATTATGTAGAAGATGTAAAATTATGGTTTTTGTTTATGTAGATAATTTAAAATATAATTTTTACATGATAGGAGTATTAGAAATATCATCTTTATATGTGTAGCAAAATAAAAATGTGATTTTTATATATTGAATAGCAATGTAAAAATTCGATTTTTATATATTGAATAGCGAAGTAAAAATTCGATTTTTATATATTGAATAGCGAAGTAAAAATTCGATTTTTATATATTGAATAGCAAAGTAAAATTTCGATTTTTATATATTGAATAGCAATGTAGAAATTCGATTTTTAAATATATGAAGTGATTATAAAAATATGATTTTTAAATTGAAAGTGAACAAATAAAAATGTGATTTTTATTTTTAAAGATAGCAGTATAAAAATGTGATTTTTATATATGTAGAGAATACGGGCAACGAAGATGACGAAAAGGCGAAAATGACGAAGACTTCTACATTTGAAGCGTCGTGAAGTTGGGATAGCAATTGGTGAGAATTTCTCACTCTTCAATTTCTTTTCTAGTTATATATATATACTAGGATGCAGACGGTGTTTAGTAGCACCCGACACAATCGTCCACAGACCATGGACTTGTTTATTTGGTTGCATAGATTAGTTAGATGATTTGGTTTGTATTGAATTGTTTGGTGAAATGAATTGATTTGATGGATGTGTGAATGACGTGGGCCTTCACTAGACCGGGGATAAGGCTAGACCTCGTCCCGTTTCTAGTATCGTGCCGTTATGCCGCCGAAATTTTCTAAAATATGTTAGAAAAATAAAAATATCATTTTTATTTTGTAAATGAACTGAATAAAAATTCATGTGTTAAAATAAAGTATTTTATCGTTAAAAATATAATTTTTAACATGAATAAATAAATATTCACTTACAAACCGGACGGTTTGTTTATGTACACCTATTTGAAGGACATTGATTGGGTCGATAAATTTTACACATCGCCCAACTGCACAAATAAAAACCTGTGTTTTTTGATTTGAAACCCCACACGGGTGTTGGGATGAAATTTGAAGTTCACTCATCCTGATTGATTAAATATGTCGATCGATTGATTGACAGGCTGTTATAAGCGTTAGATATCTATATTTGATGCCTATACAGTGTAGTGCACTTTGGTTGATGGTTGATTATTTTTCAATGCTATTATATATGTGTGATGTATGAAAATCCATATAATTAACATTATATGGTGATTGATTGGGCCTCATTCCAATTTAGAAATAAAAGAATATTATAATATAAAGGTTCATGTGTTGACAATACTCATCCGTTGAGATTAGTCATGTGTTGAACGAAATATTTTAACAATAAAATTTATATCTTTGTCCCTATAAAATAAAGGTTCATGTGTTGACAGTACTCATCCGTTTAGATTAGTCATGTGTTGAACGAAATATTTTAAAATAAAAATATTTGAAATAGAAATATTTGAAATAGAAATATTTGAAATAGAAATATTTGAAATAGAAATATTTGAAATAGGAATATTTGAAATAGAAATATATGAAGCCGTGTTGATTAGATTGACGCCATTTTGACGTGAACGATATTCATATTGATTTTATTCACTTTAAAATGAATATTGAAAAGTGATTTCGTAATCGAATATTTTGAAATAAATTGAATATAAAACGATTTCGAAATGAATTGAATATAAAACGATTTCGAAATGAATTGAATATAAAACGATTTCGAAATGAATTGAATATAAAACGATTTCGAAATGAATTGAATATTAAACGATTTCGAAATGAATTGAATATAAAACGATTTCGAAATGAACTGAATATAAAACGATTTCGAAATGAACTGAATATAAAACGATTTCGAAATGAACTGAATATAAAACGATTTCGAAATGAACCGAATATAAAACGATTTCGAAATGAACTGAATATAAAACGATTTCGAAATGAACTGAATATAAAACGATTTCGAAATGAATTGAATATAAAACGATTTCGAAATGAATTGAATATAAAACGGTTTCGAAATGAATTGAATATAAAACGGTTTCGAAATGAATTGAATATAAAACGGTTTCGAAATGAATTGAATATAAAACGATTTCGAAATGAATCGAATATAAAACGATTTCGAAATGAATCGAATATAAAACGATTTCGAAATGAATCGAATATAAAACGATTTCGAAATGAATTGAATATAAAACGACTTCGAAATGAATTGAATAGAAAACGAATTCGAACTGAATTGAATAGAAAACGAATTCGAACTGAATTGAATAGAAAACGAATTTGATTTGAATTGAATAGAAAACCAATCTGAATTCGAATTGAATAGAAAACGAATTAAATTCAAATTGAATAGAAAACGAATTGAATTTAAATTGAATAGAAAAGAAAATGAATTCGAATCGAATTAAAATCGATTTGAATTGAAATCAAATAAAAATAAAAATAAAAAGGATCTGCAATAGAAAATTTTAATTTCGATTTGAATTTGAAATAAAGGTTGAAATTGTTTTTGAAACGAATTCAAAACTATTTATAAAATTCGTTTTAAATAGTAATCGATGAAATATATATTATATATATAATATAATGGCCTGAATAGAACGCGCCGCGCCGCGGCAGTTCGTGAATTTCGATCATTTATTTCAAACGAACATTACGGGAGATCCGACCGTCGGATTCTCCTAAAACCGGAACCGTTGGGTTCGTATCGAAAAGAGCTTTCTAACGAATATTGGAAATTTGAAATCTAACGGTTGGATTTGGAGATACATCCAAATCAAATTCGAAAAAGGTCGATGTAAGTGCAGTTCGATGGCTATTAATGAAAATCGACTGTACGGTCCTTGATAAAATTATTTAAAATAGTAATAATTTGTGTAAAATCATAAGAAATGATTTGGAAAAAATTGGGATGAAAACTCCAAGTTTGAAAAGATAAAAATAGATTTTTATCTAAATGAACTAGTTTTGAACTAAAATTAAAACCCATTTATTTTTAAATAAATAAATTGGATTTGAAATGGGTTTAAATAGAATTGATGTGGGTTTATCGTGAACAGTGTTTTAAATAACACCATTTCTTTAACCCGATAATGAATAGAATGTGATTTGGGTTGGTCGTGAACTATGTTTTAAAAGACATTAGTTCTTTAACCCAATAAAAGGAGTTTTAATGAATCTGCAATTAGATTGAAATGAGAATTTGTAATCTAAATTATCAAATTTAGAAAATGAGCGAGAATGGAGTATTACCAGTTTTGCTCCAAAGCGATAGTTAAATCTTTAATTAGATTTGAACGTGAAATGGTAATTAATTTTACCGATAACACTGTGGTGTTAGATATGGAGTATTACTAGTTTTGCTTCATGGGATGAATAGGTTGGGATTGGGAAATAAAATAAATAATTACTTCGTTGTGGTTCGCTAATCTCGACTAGTTTAGAAAACCATAATTTGGTTTGAAATGTCATCCAAAGGAAGATTAAAGGATACATTTCAAAGAATTTATCTTGGATAAAATTAATGGGAACCTTTCCCTAAGAATGTGATTTGGTGAATAAAAGAATATTCTGAATTGGAATGAGGTGTATGTTGTGTTTGTGTAACATTTGTTTTTAATATACGAGGGTTGTTCGGAAAGGCTGGATTTATACCCATTCTGAATAACCGATTCGACGATATTTCGAAGATGAAGACGGTGGTCGAAGACCGGAAGTCTTCACATCGTTTGGATAATTACGGACGATCCTGATTGGGCTGTACACCCAAGAGGATGGAAATAGTTGGTGATCGTCCAGACGTACTTGGAGATCGATGGATATGCGAGGAAAGTGCCTCCGGTTTCGTTCAGACCCAGAACGAACTTGTAAATGGATTGCGTGTCTGACATTGGATTTTATTCTGTGTTGATTGATTTCTGTTAAATATATATCTGTTTGGCGTCGGAGAATTTATTCTCTTGCTTAACGCCCTTCTCTGATAAGTACGAGCTCAGAGGTTATATATCGATAGATATCAATCGCATGGCATGAATTGCCTGTGTGGCATGCTGAGTTGCATGGATCAAGGCTTCTGTTGAAAAGCAAAGTCTTGTGGTTGATGATCAAAGCACGGCCTACGTGGCAGCTTTGTGTATAGCGTGGATTCGTGAGCCTCACACCTCGGTATGAGTCAAAACTGGGATACGGATCGTTGGGAGAACACGACGTTTCTTTCTAGCTTTGGTGGTGTCAGTGACTTATCAGACCTGACATTTATATACTTTTCACCTTTGTGGTTGTTGGAATGAGGCGCCTCGATTATAGGTCTGTAAGGACCAAGAAACGTGTGTTCAGGCATAACTAATCCTCTAACGTAAGTGAGGACCGACCCAACCGATCCAGGATTTCCCAGAGTGTGTAGTCCTGAGACATTTGCTAGAATATCTCGAACGCGGAGAGGAGCTTGCCCCTTGCCTCGACTCATGACGGAAATCCAATTTCCGATACGTGTACTGCGGTTTTATATGTAGAGCCTAGTATGGCGACATAGTAGCATGGGATGTTATGCCGTCTATGATTTATATTTATGATTGAAATTGTTTTGACACTATACACTTATTATAGTATCAAATGATTTGTTTTAAACGTACCAATCATGTTTGGCTATTATAAGGGAAAACCCTATCCTCCGGCTTGCGTTGCATTGTGTGATGGGACCTGGGTCTTATAATAGCTTCATTTTTTGAAAAAGCATTGCGCTGTTTATTCTATGCACTGGTATTCTTGGGAGGAAACCCGTTCCGTGTTATACGGCGTGGTCCCTTGAATTACTCTCTTTTAAAGCCAAGTTTTAAATAACTGTTTTAATTCTCACACCAGTCACATGACTGACCTGGAGTTTATTGTTTTAACCTAAACTCTGGGTGCCCCTATTTTCGACACGGGCAGCTAGTAGTCTTGGTTTTGCAGATTTATATTCGCAGGATCCTGGTTTGCAGCTGGAATGATATCCGGAAAGCTCTGTATCCGTATATCACCTTCAGTTGTGCTTTGTATTATTTTCCGCTGCTATGTAATCTATTGTCATCTCTGATATTTATTGAATGTAATTTATTCATTTATACTCTGTATATTCTTGTATCTGATGGAATTGTTGTAGTAACTTTGAAATGTTCTTCTGTCTACGTTCTGTTTTGTCTTGTCCTCACCGTAATTCGTGCTTTCTCATCTCTTCGGAGACCAGGGAAGTTACGGGTCACTTCATTTGGTATCAGAGCTTTGGTTTACATAGCTCGAGAACAAGACACATTAGAACCATACGAAAGAATTCATCAGATATTGGATTAGTAATATCCAATTAGAATGACTCGTTAGAGATAGGATCAGTAGTTTCCTAGAACAAGTGTGAAGAGTATATTTTTCAATTGAAAACAATTTTGTTTCGAAAATTTAAATCACTTTATACTTATTTGATTATTTATTTATATTGAATATGGACAATCCAATATATAAAGGTTTTGTATATACGCGTTATGAACGTATATTCGAAGTTTTAATATACTGGATAAATATAGGATTACACTCTAGTTGCTCGGAGATGATTTTGATGATGGAGCTCCATCACCAAAATTTATGTTCGTCTTTCGAAGGTGTGATTTCTATATATATTTCCATTAGACTGGTGTGAAAACCAAAAACTTATATAGCAAGATTTATTTGTTTTGATTTGGCATCAAAAATGGGATTTTTGTATATATATCAAAATTTATGAATTTGAAAACGTTAAATCCACTAATTGATTGATGTTTGTGTTGTTTGTCTATTTGTTGACAATTTTGAACCATTTAGCCTAATTGAACCAAATTTTGAACTGTATTGAAAATTGGTCGCATTTGCTAGCATATACATGTATTTACATTGAACAGATCATAGCAAGGAGGCTAGGGCAGAGAATAAAATTTGTTTGCCCGACAAATAGGTACATGTTTACTATAATTTACTGTTTTATTTGGGTGATGATGATTTTATGAGCCTATTGGCTAGCCGCTTGGCTTTTTCTTTTTCTTTTTGAGACTAGAAGGCCTGTATGGTAATTTCGGGATTTTCCCGTGGCTCCCGGTGCAGGGGAGGTTATGGCGAAATTTTTCGAAAATTTAGGGTGTTAGCCAAATTTTTGAAGAATTTGAAAATTCTCAGAAACTAAAAAGTTGGAGAATGGAAGCCGGATCAAACGTAGAGTTGATTAATCAAACCACTTTCGACTTTGTTCCTTTTCGGGGACGAAAAGTTTTAAGTGGGGGAGATTGTAACAACCCGAAAATCTGGGCCAGTTTAAAATTTTTATTTTGGCAATTTTAGCGAATTTTGAATATTTAAAATGAATTATTTTAAATAATATCGATGAGAAATTTATTTTGAATAGGAATAGAACGTATATATTATATACGTCGTCGTTAGAATATAAATATTTATATATAATTATAAATAGAATTTAAAATGGCGCGGTAGTTCGATAATTCGATTTCAAACTTCAATTGAATGTACCGGGTGCAAAACAATCCGGATTTTAGTGAAACCAAAAAACATTAGGATCTAATTGATAATATCTTTCCAACGAATCCGAAAAATCGAGATTTCAAAGCGGGGATCAAAAGATATGTCCAGTTGAAAATTCTGAATAGTCGCTATGGAATTCAGGCCCTTAAAAATGGGAATTTTGCAAACGACCCCGGATTGCGACGAAACCACTTTTGTTGGATCCGGGATGTAAAATTATTGATAGATTCCAAATTTCATAATTTTTCGAATCAATATGTGAGCGTGGCAAAGGAAAACGCGTTTGACTAGTTTTAGTTGATTTTAATCGACTGAAAATTGGCCATTTTTCTAACGGTCTCAGAATTCGTTGAAACTAGTTTTGTTAGGACCGTATCGTCAATACGAAGCTAGAAAATATTTTTCTGAAATTTTTCGAGTCCGTATGTGACCCCTGTAATTTGAAATGTACGTTTAAAATTCAATATAATGATTTAAATGTAAATTCAACGGAAAATGATCGAAACGATCGAATCAGCTTGCGATACAGATACCATTGTGTTCGGAATGGGGGTGAAACGCTATGTACGACAGGCGGTGGGCCTCGTTTCGAGGTCAAAAATAAGAGTTGCTTTTTGGTGAAAAATAGAATAATTAAATAATAAAAAAAACCTTATCTTCCCTCTGCCCCCCCCCCCCCGGTTAAAAATCAATCGAGATTTCAGAAGAAAGAAAAAAAACCGCGTCGATGCACCCCCCCCCCCCCCGCCACGCCGCCGCCGGTGGCAGAGCCACCACCACCGCACGCCTCCCCTCCTCTCCCTTCTTCCCCTCCGCTGCTTCCTCCTCCTCCTCCAGTAAACCGACGCGCCCAAAACTCCCCACCTCCTCCTACGACCTGCGCCCTACCCCCTGGCGCCACCATCCGCCACCACGTCTCGACCGCGCCGGCCAGAGCACCTCCAGGTGAGCCCCAAGTCGCCATTAGCCTTCTCATCCCCACTCCGATGCAAGAAACGCCCCCTTCTTCGATTCGAAAGCCCTAGCCGTCCAATGCAGACGCCACAGCCCGTCACCCCTTGCCACCAGTCCACTAGTGAGTCTTGCTGATTTATTTATTTATTTTTTAAGTAATTAGTTTTAAAAATTTACAAATAACATAGGGTTAAAACTGAAATTTTATATGAAATGGTTTAGAAGAAGAAAATGCGATTTTGAATTTATAAAGATTTGATTTTTTTTTTATAAAGTAAAGTAATAAAAATATGATTTTTATATTTTTAAAGTATTAAAAATATAATCTTTATTATGTAGAAGATGTAAAAATATGATTTTTGTTTATGTAGAGAATTTAAAATATAATTTTTACATGATAGGAGTATTAAAAATATCATCTTTATATGTGTAGCAAAATAAAAATGTGATTTTTATATATTGAATAGCAATGTAAAAATTCGATTTTTATATATTGAATAGCGAAGTAAAAATTCGATTTTTATATATTGAATAGCGAAGTAAAAATTCGATTTTTATATATTGAATAGCAAAGTAAAAATTCGATTTTAATATATTGAATAGCGATGTAGAAATTCGATTTTTAAATATGTGAAGTGATTATAAAAATATGATTTTTAAATTGAAAGTGAACAAATAAAAATGTGATTTTTATTTTTAAAGATAGCAGTAAAAAAATGTGATTTTTATATATGTAGAGAATACGGGCAACGAAGATGACGAAAAGGCGAAAATGACGAAGACTTCTACATTTGAAGCGTCGTGAAGTTGGGATAGCTATTGGTGAGAATTTCTCACTCTTCAATTTTTTTTCTAGTTATATATATATATTAGGATGCAGACGGTGTTTAGTAGCACCCGACACAATCGTCCACAGACCATGGACTTGTTTATTTGGTTGCATAGATTAGTTAGATGATTTGGTTTGTATTGAATTGTTTGGTGAAATGAATTGATTTGATTGATGTGTGAATGGCGTGGGCCTTCACTAGACCGGGGATAAGGCTAGGCCTCGTCCCGTTTCTAGTATCGTGCCGTTATGCCGCCGAAATTTTCTAAAATATGTTAGAAAAATAAAAATATCATTTTTATTTTGTAAATGAACTGAATAAAAATTCATGTGTTAAAATAAAGTATTTTATCGTTAAAAATATAATTTTTAACATGAATGTGAATAAATAAATATTCATTTACAAACCGGACGGTTTGTTTATGTACACCTATTTGAAGGACATTGATTGGGTCGATAAATTTTACACATCGCCCAACTGCACAAATAAAAATTTGTGTTTGTTGATTTGAAACCCCACACGGGTGTTGGGATGAAATTTGAAGTTCACTCATCCTGATTGATTAAATATGTCGATCGATTGATTGACAGGCTGTTATAAGCGTTAGATATCTATATTTGATGCTTATACAGTGTAGTGCACTTTGGTTGATGGTTGATTATTTTTCAATGCTATTATATATGTGTGATGTATGAAAATCCATATAATTAACATTATATGGTGATTGATTGGGCCTCATTCCAATTTAGAAAATAAAGAATATTATAATATAAAGGTTCATGTGTTGACAGTACTCATCCGTTGAGATTAGTCATGTGTTGAACGAAATATTTTAACAATAAAATTTATATCTTTATCGCTATAAAATAAAGGTTCATGTGTTGACAGTACTCATCGGTTGAGATTAGTCATGTGTTGAACAAAATATTTTAAAATAAAAATATTTGAAATAGAAATATTTGAAATAAAAATATTTGAAATAGAAATATTTGAAATAAAAATATTTGAAATAAAAATATTTGAAATAGGAATATTTGAAATAGAAATATATGAAGTCGTGTTGATTAGATTGACGCCATTTTGACGTGAACGATATTCATATTGATTTTATTCACTTTAAAATGAATATTGAAAAGTGATTTCGTAATCGAATATTTGAAATGAATAGAATATAAAACGATTTCGAAATGAATTGAATATAAAACGATTTCGAAATGAATTGAATATAAAACGATTTCGAAATGAATTGAATATAAACGATTTCGAAATGAATTGAATATAAAACGATTTCGAAATGAATTGAATATAAAACGATTTCGAAATGAATTGAATATAAAACGATTTCGAAATGAATTGAATATAAAATGATTTCGAAATGAATTGAATATAAAACGATTTCGAAATGAATTGAATATAAAACGATTTCGAAATGAATTGAATATAAAACGATTTCGAAATGAATTGAATATAAAACGATTTCGAAATGAATTGAATATAAAACGATTTCGAAATGAATTGAATATAAAACGACTTCGAAATGAATTGAATATAAAACGACTTCGAACTGAATTGAATAGAAAACGAATTCGAACTGAATTGAATAGAAAACGAATTCGAACTGAATTGAATAGAAAACGAATTTGATTTGAATTGAATAGAAAACCAATCTGAATTCGAATTGAATAGAAAACGAATTGAATTCAAATTGAATAGAAAACGAATTGAATTTAAATTGAATAGAAAAGAAAATGAATTCGAATCGAATTAAAATCGATTTGAATTGAAATCAAATAGAAATAAAAATAAAAAGGATTTGCAATAGAAAATTTTAATTTCGATTTGAATTTGAAATAAAGGTTGAAATTGTTTTTGAAACAAATTCAAAACTATTTATAAAATTCGTTTTAAATAGAAATCGACGAAATGTATATTATATATATAATATAATGGCCTGAATAGAACGCGCCGCGCCGCGGCAGTTCGTGAATTTCGATCATTTATTTCAAATGAACATTACGGGAGATCCGACCGTCGGATTCTCCAAAAACCGAAACCGTTGGGTTCATATCGAAAAGAGCTTTCTAACGAATATTGGAAATTTGAAATCTAACGGTTGGATTTGGAGATACGTCCAAATCAAATTCGAAAAAGGTCGCTGTAAGTGCAGTTCGATGGCTATTAATGAAAATCAACTGTACGGGCCTTGATAAAATTATTAAAAATAGTAATAATTTGTGTAAAATCATAAGAAATGATTTGGGAAAAATTGGGATGAAAAACTCCAAGTTTGAAATGATAAAAATAGTTTTTTATCGAAATGAACTAGTTTTGAACTAAAATTAAAACCCATTTATTTTTAAATAAATAAATTGGATTTGAAATGGGTTTAAATAGAATTGATGTGGGTTTATCGTGAACAGTGTTTTAAATAACACCAGTTCTTTAACCCGATAATAAATAGAATGTGATTTGGGTTGGTCGTGAACTGTGTTTTAAAAGACATTAGTTCTTTAACCCAATAAAAGGAGTTTTAATGAATCTGCAATTAGATTGAAATGTGAATTTGTAATCTGAATTATCAAATTTAGAAAATGAGTGAGAATGGAGTATTACCAGTTTTGCTCCAAAGCGATAGTTAAATCTTTAATTAGATTTGAACGTGAAATGGTAATTAATTTTACCGATAACACCGTGGTGTTAGATATGGAGTATTACCAGTTTTGCTTCATGGGATGAATAGGTTAGGATTGGGAAATAAAATAAATAATTACTTCGTTGTGGTTCGCTAATCTCGACTAGTTTAGAAAACCATAATTTGGTTTGAAATGTCATCCAAAGGAAGATTAAAGGATAAATTTCAAAGAATTTATCTTGGATAAAATTAATTGGAACCTTTCCCTAAGAATGTGATTTGGTGAATAAAAGAATATTCTGAATTGGAATGAGGCGTATGTTGTGTTTGTGTAACATTTGTTTTTAATATACGTGGGTTGTTCGGAAACGCCGGGTTTATACCCATTCTGAATAACCGATTCGACGATATGTCGAAGATGAAGACGGTGGTCGAAGACCGGAAGTCTTCACATCGTTTGGATAATTACTGACGATCCTGATTGGGCTGTACACCCAAGAGGATGGAAATAGTTGGTGATCGTCCAGACGTACTTGGAGATCGATGGATATGCGAGGAAAGTGCCTCCAGTTTCGTTCAGACCCAGAACAAACTTGTAAATGGATTGCGTGTCTGACATTGGATTTTATTCTGTGTTGATTTATTTCTGTTAAATATATATCTGTTTGGAGGCGGAGAATTTATTCTCTTGCTTAGCGCCCTTCTCTGAGACGTACGAGCTCAGAGGTTATATATCGATAGATATCAATCGCATGGCATGAATTGCCTGTGTGGCATGCTGAGTTGCATGGATCAAGGCTTCTGTTGAAAAGCAAAGCCTTGTGGTTGTTGATCAAAGCACGACCTACGTGGCAGCTTTGTGTATAGCGTGGATTCGCGAGCCTCACACCTCGGTGTGAGTCAAAAACGGGATACGGACCGTTGGGAGAACACGACGTTTCTTTCTAGCTTTGGTGGTGTCAGTGACTTACCAGCCCTGACATTTATATACTTTTCACCTTTGTGGTTGTTGGAATGAGGCGCCTCGATTATAGGTCTGTAAGGACCGGGAAACATGTGTTCAGGCATAACTAATCCTCTAACGTAAGTGAGGACCAGCCCAACCGATCCAGGATTGCCCAGAGTGTGTAGTCCTGAGACATTTGCTAGAGTGTCTCGAATGCGGAGAGGAGCTTGCCCCTTGCCTCGACTCATGACGGAAATCCAATTTCTGATACGTGTATTGCGGTTTTATTTGTAGAGCCTAGTATGGCGACATAGTAGCATGGGATGCTATGCCGTCTATGATTTATATTTATGATTGAAATTGTTTTGACACTATACACTTATTATAGTATCAAATGATTTGTTTTAAACGTACCAATCATGTTTGGCTATTATAAGGGAAAACCCTATCCTCCGGCTTGCGTTGCATTGTGTGATGGGACCTGGGTCTTATAATAGCTTCATTTTTTGAAAAAGCATTGCGCTGTTTATTCTATGCACTGGTATTCTGGGAAGGAAACCCGTTCCGTGTTATACGGCGTGGTCCCTTGAATTACTCTCTTTTAAAGCCAAGTTTTAAATAACTGTTTTAGTTGTCACACCAGTCACATGACTGATCTAGAGTTTATTGTTTTAACCTAAACTCTGGGTGCCCCTATTTTCGACACGGGCAGCTAGTAGTTTTGGTTTTGCAGATTTATATTCACAGTATCCTGGTTTACAGCTGGAATGATATCCGGAAAGCTCTGTATCCGTATATCACCTTCAGTTGTGCTTTGTATTATTTTCCGCTGCTATGTAATCTATTGTCATCTCTGATATTTATTGAATGTAATTTATTCATTTATACTCTGTATATTCTTGTATCTGATGGAATTGTTGTAATAACTATGAAATGTTCTTCCGTCTGCGTTCTGTTTTGTCTTGTCCTCACAGTAATTCGTTCTTTCTCATCTCTTCGGAGACCGGGGAAGTTACGGGTCGCTTCAGTGGTGTTAGATATGGAGTATTACCAGTTTTTCTCCATGGGATGAATAGGTTGGGATTGGGAAATAAAATAAATAATTACTTCGGTGTGGCTCGCTAATCCCGACTAGTTTGAAATGACATCCGAAGGAAGATTAAAGAATAAATTTAGAAGAATTTATCTTGGATAAAATTAATGGGAACCTTTCCCTAAGAATGTGATTTTGTGAATAAAAGAACATTCTGAATTGGAATGAGGCGTTTGTTGTGTTTGTATAACATTTCATCATATACGTGGGTTATTCAGAAAGCCGGGTTTATACCCATTCTGAATAACCGATTCGACGAGATGTCGAAGATGAAGACGGTGGTTGAAGACCGGAAGTCTTCACATCGTTTGGGTGATTACTGATGATCTTGATTGGGCTGTACACCCAAGATGAGGGAAACAGTTGGTGATCGTCCAGACGTACTTGGAGATCGATGGATATGCGAGGAAAGTGCCTCCGGTTTCGATCAGACCCAGAACGAACTTGTAAATGGATTGTGTGTCTGTCATTGGATTTTATTCTGTGTTGATTGATCTCTATTAAATATACATCTGTTTGGCGGCAGAGAATTTATTCTCTTGCTTAACGCCCTTCTCTGAGACGTACGAGCTCAGAGGTTGTATATCGATGGACATCAGTGGCATGGAGTAAATTGCCAGTGTGGCACACGTAAGTGGCAATTGATCAAGGCTTCTGTTGAAAAGCAAAGTCTTGTGGTTGATGATCAAATCATGGTCTGTGTGACGTAGCTTTGTGTATAACGTGGATTCGCGAGCCTCACACCTCGGTATGAGTCAAAAACGGGATAAGGACCCAAGGAGTGCATGACGTTTCTTTCTAGCTATGGTGGTGTTAGTGACCTACCAGCCCTGACATTTATATACTTTTCACCTGTGTGGTTGTTGAAATGCGAGGCGCCTCGGATATAGGTCTGTAAGGAACGGGAAACGTGTGTTCAGGAATAACTAATCCTCAAAAGTAAGAAAGGACCGACCTTGGAGGTTCCAAAGGATCATAGTGGGGTCCTGAGGCATTTGCTAGAGTGTCTCGAATCGGAGAGGAGCTTGCCCCTTGCCTCGACTCATGACGGAAATCCAATTTCCAATACGTGATATTGCGGTTTTAATTGTAGAAATAGTATGGCGACATGATATATGGTACCCATGCCTTCTACGATTGATATTTATGATTGAAATTGTTTTGACAGTATACACTTATAATAGTATCAAATGATCTCTTTTAAACGTACCAAGCATGTTTGGCTATTATAAGGGAAAACCCTATCCTCCGGCTTGCGTTGCATTGTGTGATGGGACCTGTGTCTTATAATAGCTTCATTTTTCCAAAGAGCATTGCGCTGTTTTGATATATGCACTAGTATTCTTGGGAGGAAACCCATTCCGTGTTATACGGCGTGGTCCCTTGAATTACAATCTTTTAAAGTAAAGTTTTAAATAACTGTTTTAGTTCTCACACCAGTCCCATGACTGACCTGGAGTTTATTATTTTAACCTAAACTCTGGGTGCCCCTATTTTCTACACGGGCAGCTAGTAGTTTTGGTTTTGCATATTTATATTCATTGGATCCTGATTTACAGCTAGAACGATACTCGGAAAGCTCTGTATCCGTGTATTACTTCTAGTTGTGCTTTTGAATTATTTTCCGCTGCAATGTATTTAAATGTAATTTAAATCTCTGATATTTGTTGAATGTAATTTATTTATTCATACTCTGTATATTCTTGTATTCTGATGGAATTGTTGTAATAAACAATGAAATGTTCTTCTGTCTGCGTTCTGATTTGTCTTGTCCTCAACGCAATCCGTGCTTTCCTTCACGGGGAAGTTCGGGTCGTCTTAGTTAGTTATTTACTTTAATGCTCACACAGTTATAAATTCCACTCTGGTCGTCATTTGGATGTTTAATAATTATTTATCATGATTGTTGATCACATACAATACATAGTTGTTGATTTAGTCACATTCCAATAAAGGGTATTCTAGAAAAAAAAAAATTTTAGAAAATGTCTTAGAAAAGAATATTTTAGCAGATATTTTAGAAAAAGAATATATTTTATTTGAAATGAACTAGTTATTAACTAGAATAAATCATTAAATTTATATTTAATGAAGTTTTCCAATTTGTAAATATTTAATTGTAATTAAATTAAATAAATTGGATTTGGGTTTGTCGTGAATAGTGTCTTAAATAACACTGTTCTTAAACCCCGTACGAAGAGGATAATCTTTTAATTTAGATTATTAAAGTTTTCAATTATATTTAGTGGTTGAAATAAGATGAATGTGAGTTGGGTTTATTGTGAACTATGTTTTTAAGCGACATTTGTTCTTTAACTCAACTGACAGTGAAGATTATGGTTTGGAATTTATAAATCTTTTATTAAGATTCAAATGGGAATTTTCCAAAAGTAAAGTTTTTCCAATTTAATATATTAAATTGGAATTGAATGGAACTCGAATTAATAATAACCAAGATAAGCTTCTGTAAAACAAGATCGATACTACATATGGAATTTAAGAGGCTTTGTCGTTATTCCATTTATATTATTGGTCGAATACAGGAATTTATAACGATTATATTTTGATTTGATTTCTGTGAAGATTTCATAATTTATGGAAGACGATTTTGGGTTTATCGTGAACGGTGTTTTAAATGACATTAGTTCTTTAACCCAGTTAAGAATAAGATTTATCTCTTAAATCTAAAGAATCGTTTAATAATGATTTTTGATATTTAAAACCAAATTAGGGTTTTAATAAATCTTTAAAAGAAAGATTTAAGAATAAATTTGAAGAATTTATCTTTGATAGAATAATGTGAATATTTTATTAAATAATATTCTGAATTGGAATCAGACGTTGGATGTGTTTTATAGTACTTGATTTTTATTATAAAATACGCGAGTTATTCGGAAAGACCGGGTTTAACTCATTCCGAATAATTACTACGACGATGAAGAGTCGAAGATGAAGACGGTGTTTGAAGACCGACGATCTTCACATCGAATGGATGTGTTGCTACTGAGACCCATGATGGGAGTAGCTACCTTGAAGGGGCTTCAGTGGTGGCCGTCCGGACTATTGTTGATTGTTCGGATTTGGTTTTCGCTCAGACCCAGAGCATAAGCTAGTAAATGGATGCGTGTCTGACATTGGATTTCGTTACATGTGAATTACATCAATTTCTGTTAATGTATGTCTGTTTGGTGGGGGAGGATTTATTCTCTACTTAACACCCTGGTATATATTAATAGTCATTGATCGCATGGCGTGAATTGTCAATGTGGCACACCAAGATGCAATTGATCAAGGCTTTTGTTGAAAAGCAAGGCCTTGTGGGATGATCAAAGTATTGCTTATTACGGCATAACTTTGTGTTTATCGTGACTTCGCGAGCCTCACACCCCGGTATGAGTCAAAAACGGGATATGGACCGTAGGGAGTGCACACGTTTCTTTCTAGCTATTGGTAGTGTCAGTGCTTAAACTGGCTGGCATTTTACTTATGTGGATGATGGATTTTGAGGCGCCTCGGATTTTTATAGGCCGTTAGTGGTCATACTATAGGTTCAAAGGAACCGGGAAACGTGTGTTCAGGCATAACTAATCCACTGCCGATAGGCGGGGACCGGCCCTACCGCATCCAAGGGTTCACTGCGGGGGATCCTGAGGCATTTGCTAGAGTGTCTCGAATCGGAGAGGAGCTTGCCCCTAGCCTCGACTCATGATGGAAATCCAATTTCCAATACGACCTTGCGGTTTTGAATGTAGAACTAGTATGGCGACATGATATATGGTACCCATGCCGACTATGATTGAAATTGTTTTTAAAACATATACACACTAATATCAAATCCGTTTTTTAACGTATCAAGCATCTTTTGACCATTATAAGGTAAAACCCTATCCTTCAGTTTGCGTTGCATTGTGTGATGGGACTTGGGTCTTATAATGGTTTCATTTTTCTAAAAAGCATTGCGTTGTCTAACGTTTTAATTTATTTTATGCACTGGCAATCCAATGGAGTGAACCCGTTCCGCGTTAGCGGCGTGGTCCTATGATTAGCCTTATTATTAGACAGGTTAAGTAAAGAATTCTCATACCAGTCCCATGACTAACCTGTAGTTTGTTTCACTGGCAAACTCGGGTGCCCATATTTTTCCACACGGGCAGTCGAGTAGCTTGTGCAGATATATTTACAGGATCCTGGTTTACAGCTGAAGCGGTATTCGGAAAGCTCTGTATCCGTGTTTTCTTTTCGGTTGTATGTTTGTATTATTTTCCGCTGCTATTTAAGTGTAATTTAAATCTTTGGTATTATTGTATTTCTATTATGTAATAAGTATTCATACTCTGTTACATTCTTGTACTCTGATGTAATTATTGTAATCAGCAATAAAATGTTCTTCAGTTATGTTCTGATGTGTGTTGTTCTCAAAGCAATCCAGCCTTTCCTTTACTGGGAAGTTTGGGTCGTCACATGCGGTATCAGAGCTTTGGTTTACAGAGCTCAAGAACAAGACACATTAGAACCGAACGAAAGAATTCATCAGAGCTTGGATTTGTAATATCCAATGAGAATAACTCGTTAGAGATGGGATCAGTAGTATCCTAGAACGAGTGAGAAGAGTATTATTTTCTTTAAAATAAAAATGGAAACAAATTTAGTTTTGAAAATTTTATCTAAATATACGTATTTGAGAATATTATTATATTTTAATATAGAAAATTGAGTATATAAAGGTTTCGAATATACGAGTAATTAACGGATATTCGAAGTTTTAATATACTGGGTAGATATAGAATCACACTCTAGTCACCCGGGGGTAATTCTGGTAATGCGGCCGCATCATCAGTATTTATGTTCGAGTCTCGAAAGTGGTATTTCTATATATTTCCATTGACTGGTATGAGGACCAAAACTTAGTTAGTACACATTGTTGTGATTTGCACTAAAATATGATTTTTAATTATATATAAAAGTTGTATATATATATTTAAAAAGTTAATCACTTAATTGATTGCTGGTTGGGATGTTTGGTAATTAGCTTCATGAATTAAAATATTAGAATGATAATTAATTAAACCAATAAATAAAAATTTAAAGTTGAGGTGGTTAATTAAAACAACTATTAGCTTCGTTCCTTTTCGAGGACGAAAAGATTTTAAGTGGGGGCGACTGTAACGACCCGAAATTTTGGGGCCAATTTTTAATTTTTAATTTAGAAATTTTAATGGATTGTATATATTAAAAATGATTTATTTTAAATAATAACGACTAAAAATTTATTTTAAAACGAATAAATTCAATTTAATTATTAAAGGAGTTTAAAACAGCGCTGCAGTTTGAAAATTTGAATTTGAACTTTGACTGACTTTACAGGATTCATTTTAAATCAGAATTGAGCGAAATCAGAAATATTTGAATCTGTTTAATCATATCTTTCCAATGAATCTGAAAAACTTAAATTTCACTTTATAATTTGAAAGTTATGTCCAGATTAAAAGTTAGAAAAGTCGTTGTAGAATTTATATATATTTTAATATAATATATTGGCCTTAAAAATAGTCATTTTTCAAACGACCTCGGTTTTCGATGAAACCACTTTTGTTGGAACCGGAATGTCAAATTATTGCTAGGTTTCAATTTTCATAATTTTTCGAATTAATATGTGAGCGTGGCAAAGGAAAACGTGTTTTGTCAATTACAGTCAAATTTAATCGACTTGAAAAGGCCATTTTTCAAATAGTCTCAGAATTCGATGAAATTAGTCTTGTTAGAACCGTATCGTCAAAACATAACTAGAAATATTTTTTCTGTAATTTTTAGAGTCAGTATATAGCCCCGGTAATTTAAAATGTACATTTGAATTTAATAATTAAATGATTTATAATTAAATTTAAAGAAAAACATATCGTAACAACCGAATTGGGTTACGAAACAAATTCCATTGTGTCCGGGATGGGGGTTATTGGCTAGGGGCGACATTCGTTGATTTTGATTTGGAGTTCGTATTGATTAACATGATTTTTTTTAATAATAGGAATTAAATAAAATAAAATACGGTATAAATACAACATATTAGTACAAATCCTAAACCTAAGAACCCATAGCCGCCACCATATCATTCTAATGGCCGGAATCGTTCAAATTTTGTTCATCAAATTCTCCCAAAACATTATGAATTAAAGTACGATTTCAAATGGAAATTCGAGAGATAATCAAGGGCTTTCGATCCGTATGGAGATGATGGGTTCTCGAGGGGGTATTGCGCATGGATTTCTGGCGCAAAGTGGAGGCATTCATCGCCGGTTCCTGGCTCGTCGGGGTGACCGAGTTCACCAGTACTCAGGGCGGAGGCGCGTGAGGTGAAGGGCTTCGATGTCAGGTGTTCGGATTGGCGGTAGATCAACTCCAGAGGCAGGGCGTAGAGAGAGAGGGGATCGACGTTGGGTTCCTTGAACCGACAGTAACGATGATGAAGAAAGGGGGGTAGGAGGGGTTAATCATAGGTTAATTAATCTTAATTATATTTAAATAATAAATAAATTATTCTATGTTTAAAATGGTGTAACTTTTTCATATTAGATCGAAATTTAACGAAACAAGTTGCGTTGCGATCGTATTGAAGAACACTACAGCATGAAGTGGTCTAAATCTGAAACAAAGCAAACCAAAATTCAGGGAAAAATTCAGATCTGAATAGCAATGTGAGAAATTCTATTTCTTTTCTTTTATATAATTAAATATTCTTAATCATGAAATGTATCTAGAATGGATGTTGTTCTGTGGATCTTCATATGTGATTTGGTTGATGATGACTGAGTTATTAGATTTGTTAATTAACGATTGTGTTAATTAAATGTGTCGATTCAAAAAGATTAACCATGGTATTGATTGAAAGATAGTTAAGAAAAATATATCATATATGTAAACTGAAATAATTGAAATAAATATGTCAGGTTGTTATTATAAAATTGTTGTAAACAATTTTATCATTTTTGTTATAATGAAATAGATCGAACAAAATCTCACATTTTTGTTTATTTAAACAGATTAGACTAAATCATCATATTTTTGTCAAACTTGATTAGTGGATAGAAATTAACATTTTTGTGTTAAATTTGATTAGTGAATAGAAATTAACATTTTTGTGTTAAACTTGATTAGTGGATAGAAATTAACATTTTTGTGTTAAACTTGATTAGTGGATAGAAATTAACATTTTTGTGTTAAACTTGATTAGTGAATAGAAATTAACATTTTTGTGTTAAACTTGATTAGTGAATAGAAATTAACATTTTTGTGTTAAACTTGATTAGTGGATAGGAATTAACATTTTCGTGTTAAACTTGATTAGTGAACAGAAATTTACATTTTTGTGTTAAACTTGATTATTGAAGTAAATTCACACTTTTGGTTAAAACTTGATTTTGACAAATAAAATTTACTTTTTATTTGTCATTAGAAATGTAATTTTGTTATACAAACAAAATCATGTTTTGATTACATAAGAAAGGTTTTAACAAAATCATGTTTTGATTACATAAGAAAGATTTGAACAAAATCATGTTTTGATTACGTAAGAAAGATTTGAACAAAATTATCAGTTTGGTCATTTTAAAAAAGAATGATATAAAAAGAGCCATTTTTATACTTTTAAAAAGAATGATATAAAAAGAGCCATTTTTATTTTATACTTTTAAAAAGAAAGATATAAAAAGAGCCATTTTTATACTTTTAAAAAGAATGGTACAAAAAGAGCCATTTTTATACTTTTAAAAAGAATGATATAAAAAGAGCCTTTTTTATACTTTTAAAAAGAATGATGTAAAAAGAGCCATTTTTATACTTTTAAAAAGAATGATATAAAAAGAGCCATTTTTATACTTTTAAAAAGAACGATATAAAAAGAGCCATTTTTATACTTTTAAAAAGAATGATATAAAAAGAGCCATTTTTATACTTTTAAAAAGAATGATATAAAAAGAGCCATTTTTATACTTATAAAAGAATGATATGAAAAGAGGCATTTTTGTTTATTTAAAAGAATTAGACAAAATTTTACATTTTTGTTTATTAAAAGGAATTAAAACAAAATCCTCATTTTGTTACATTGAAAAGAATAAACAAGATTATCATATTTTGTTACATTGAAAAGAATAAACAAGATTATCATATTTTGCTAAAACTTGTTTTGTGAATGAAAAATAGCATTTTTGTTATGAATTGTCCTGTAAGAGGAAATTAACATTTTATTATCAAATGTTACATTAGAAAAAAAATACATTTTTGTTAGAAAATGTAATTAGAATCAAGAATACATTTTTATTAGAAAATGTAATGAGAATAAAGTATACATTTTTGGTTAAATTGTTTACATAGAATAAAACCAGCATTTTTGGTTAAAATGTTTACATGAAATAAAAATACACATTTTTGTCACATACAAGGGAATGAGTTCAAAAGGATCAATTTTTGTCACATATAAAAGAATGAATTTGAAAGGATCAATTTTGGTCACATATAAAAGAATGAATTTGAAAGGATCACTTTTGTCACAGATAAAAGAATGAATGAATTAGAAATGATTATTCTTGTCACATTAAAAAGAAAGATTTGAAATGTATATTAATATACATTAAAAAGAAAGATTCGAAATGTATATTTTTATATATTAAAGAAGAAAATATTCATTTTTATGTTAAAACATGTTAGCGAAGCAGAATATACATTTTTGTTAGAAAATGTAAATTAGAATAAAAAGGACATTTTTGTTAGAAAATGTTTATTACAATGAAAAGTTATATTTTTATTTGCATTCCTTGTTGCAAATAAAATATGCATAAAATGTCGCATTGAAATTTTGATAAATTTTTGGTCATAAAATGTCGTATGAAAATAAAATAACATTTTGCTACAAAAATGTTAGTAATAGAATTTACATTTTATTGTAAGAAGAATTAAAAACCATGTCATTCATATTTGTGAAATATATGTCTGCGATGTTGAAGTATTAAACGTATTATAGATAATGTTAGAATATTAAAATTGAATATTACACTTCCATTTACAAGTCATCTGACTTGTTTATGTGATTGGCTCGATAATTTTTACACATCGCCCAAGTACACAAATAATTTATTATTTGATTGATGGATGAAACCCCACACGGGTATTGGGATGATACTGGATACACACTAATCCCAATATTTAGTTATCTGTCAATCGATGGATTGACAGTCTGTGATGAGCGTTAGTTATTTACTTTAATGCTCACACAGTTATAAATTCCACTCTGGTCGTCATTTGGATGTTTAATAATTATTTATCATGATTGTTGATCACATACAATATATGGTTGTTGATTTAGTCACATTCCAATAATGGGTATTCTAGAAAAAAAATTTTTTAGAAAATGTCTTAGAAAAGAATATTTTAGCAGATATTTTAGAAAAAGAATATATTTTAGAAAAATATATTTTATTTGAAATGAACTAGTTATTAACTAGAATAAATCATTAAATTTATATTTAATGAAGTTTTCCAATTTGTAAATATTTAATTGTAATTAAATTAAATAAATTGGATTTGGGTTTATCGTGAATAGTGTCTTAAATAACACTGTTCTTAAACCCCGTACGAAGAGGATAATCTTTTAATTTAGATTATTAAAGTTTTCAATTATATTTAGTGGTTGAAATAAGATGAATGTGAGTTGGGTTTATTGTGAACTATGTTTTTAAGCGACATTAGTTCTTTAACTCAACTGACAGTGAAGATTATGGTTTGGAATTTATAAATCTTTTATTAAGATTCAAATGGGAATTTTCCAAAAGTAAAGTTTTTCCAATTTAATATATTAAATTGGAATTGAATGGAATTCGAATTAATAATAACCGAGATAAGCTTCTGTAAAAAAAGATCGATACTACATATGAATTTAAGAGGCTTTGCCGTTATTCCATTTATATTATTGGTCGGATACAGGAATTTATAACGATTATATTTTGATTTGATTTCTGTGAAGATTCCATAATTTATGGAAGACGATTTTGGGTTTATCGTGAATGGTGTTTTAAATGACATTAGTTCTTTAACCCAGTTAAGAATAAGTTTTATCTCTTAAATCTAAAGAATCATTTAATAATGATTTTTGATATTTAAAACCAAATTGGGGTTTTAATAAATCTTTAAAAGAAAGATTTAAGAATAAATTTGAAGATTTATCTTTGATAAAATAATGTGAATATTTTATTAAAGAATATTCTGAATTGGAATGAGACGTTGGATGTGTTTTATAGTACTTGATTTTTATTATAAAATACGCGAGTTTTTCGGGAAGACCGAGTTTAACTCATTCCGAATAATTACTACGATGATGAAGAGTCGAAGATGAAGACGGTATTTGAAGACCGACGATCTTCACATCGAATGGATGTGTTGCTACTGAGACCCATGATGGGAGTAGCCACCTTGAAGGGGCTTCAGTGGTGGCCGTCCGGACTATTGTTGATTGTTCGGATTTGGTTTTCGCTCAGACCCGGAGCATAAGCTAGTAAATGGATGCGTGTCTGACATTGGATTTTGTTCCATGTGAATTACATCGATTTCTGTTAATGTATGTCTGTTTGGTGGTGGAGGATTTATTCTCTACTTAACACCCTGGTATATATTAATAGTCATTGATCGCATGGCATGAATTGTCAATGTGGCACGCCAAGATGCAATTGATCAAGGCTTTTGTTGAAAAGCAGGGCCTTGTGGGATGATAAAAGTATAACCTATTACGGCATAACTTTGTGTTTATCGTGACTTCGCGAGCCTCACACCCCGGTATGAGTCAAAAATGGGATATGGACCGTAGGGAGTGCACATGTTTCTTTCTAGCTATTGGTAGTGTTAGTGCTTAAACTGGCTGGCATTTTACTTATGTGGATGATGGACTTTGAGGCGCCTCGGATTTTTATAGGTCGTTAGTGGTCATACTATAGGTTCAAAGGAACCGTGAAACATGTGTTCAGGCATAACTAATCCACTGCCGATAAGCGGGGACCGGCCCTACCGCATCCATGGGTTCACTACGGGGGATCCTGAGGCATTTGCTAGAGTGTCTCGAATCGGAGAGGAGCTTGCCCCTTGTAATGACCCGGATTTTTAGCGACTTTGGTTATCGTCATAAACTCGTTGTTGATAACCAAACATCGAAAAATCCTGGTAATCAACGAAAGAAATTAGAGGGTAAGGATAGATAAGATAGAAACTTAGAATAGAAGAAGAACACAACATCAGAGTAACACGAACCTCACAACGGAACGAATAACATATAATAGATAACATATCTTTGAAATATACATCTGTACTTGAATATACATCATTACCACAGTACAACACTTACAACACAACGGAAATAAACAATAGCTATATGATCCTGAAGCCTCCTGCTCCAGCTCTTCAAGTATCTGTAAATCCCGACTACTTGACTGCCCATACAAAATTGGGCACCCAAGAGTTTAGGGAAAACAACAAAATAAACTCCGGGTCAGTCATGGGACTGGTATGAGTAAAACTGTTTAAAACAGTTTGAACAAGACGATATCTCATGAGACCACGCCGTATAACGGAACGGGTTTTTCACTTATGAGAATCCAAATTATCTTTATATCAAAAACCTTTTGATATTATAATAATGTCTATCAACCACAATATAATAATCATCTAGCAGAAACATTTTCATCTCACGTTCTACATATATAGTATACAATCAAAACCGCAAGCACGTATTGGGTAATGGATTTCCAACTATGACAAGGTATGGAAACACCTTTCGCTAGTGTACCTCTAGAAAGAAATACACTGGGACCAACAAGAACATCTTGCAACCCGGCCACACATGACCGACCACTCATTTCGCTTGAGTGTATCGAATGTATATCACCAACGGTTGGGATCAACAACCGTTTCCTGAATGGGACAGCATCGACAATAGATTTTTAGAAATAAATGAAACTCTAGATCAGGTGATTATACACCCTACTTCGGTGCGACCGACTTAGCCATGCTGCCTGCCCAATTTCTGTCATTTACCGGATGTGAGGCTAGAAGCTACGCTTTATCATCACACAAGATTCACTTTGAATGCCACATCGTCAAATCCATCAAATCACCGATTGACGTCCTCAACCATACATTATGTGTTAGCTAAAAGAAGTTTCCTTCTCCGCTTCCATTCTTGGTACGGTTGGAGAAATCACTATACGTGATTGTCTGGAAATACTCTGTCAGACATCCGTCCACACAAGTCATCCAGGAACAGGATAAACCGAAGGCACTATTCAGTACATCCATCTTAGGTAGTGTTATCTAAGACTTATACAATAGCCCTTGCACTTTACTCCGTCTTCAATTATCTTTGTCATATATGATTCACAACGCTTATGCCAATACAGAGTGGTTCTTTGGATAATAATCCAACCGGTCTCTCCATATTAACAACGTTAAAATGGTTAAAACTTCGATAGTTTGTGATTTAACTATCGAAGAAAAACAGGTGTGCAAACAACGATATTATTTCCAGATGGAAATTTATATCGATCAAACATCATTTAACATTTATCTCCTTAGTTCATTAATTTACTTATCTCTTGTTTCCCTATATTCAATATTTCTTATTTTCTAAATTTGGAAAATATACGTTATTAACAATGGAAAACATTTCCCTTTCTTGTTTTCTTTATTAGAAAACATTTCTGGTTTCTTATTTGGAAAAAATTTCCAAAGCTTCTTCATTGGAATTAGACAGATGTTTAAACAAACATCGCTATGCCAACTCAAACCATTTCCTTTACTGCTGAACCTTAACTATTCCTTAGTTAAAAATGAAGCCAATCAAGTTGGGGTAGAACTACCTCTCAGACCTTAACTGAACAACATTTCTAACTTTGAAATAGGCAAAGTTCACTTTATATTCCTTTTACTAACTTCCTTACTTAACCCTCCTTCGAATAGCTATATTCGATTGACTCTTTTCACTTAACTCTATTCGATTAACCCTTATCAATTAACTCTATTGGACTAACACTATTGGATTAACTCTATTTGACTAACGC
This sequence comes from Allium sativum, assembly GCA_030737875.1. Classification (NCBI taxonomy): domain Eukaryota; kingdom Viridiplantae; phylum Streptophyta; class Magnoliopsida; order Asparagales; family Amaryllidaceae; genus Allium; species Allium sativum. The sequence goes on along the minus strand of CM060918.1, from coordinate 223,499,748 downwards.
TATTGATTTACTCATTTCACTTAACTCCTTTCGAATAAACTATATTCGATAACTCCTTTTACTTTCTTCGAATAAACTATATTCGATTAACTCATTTGCTTCTATTCGAATAAACTATATTCAATTAACTCCTTTTACTTTCTATTCGAATAAGCTATATTCGATTAACTCATTTTACTTTCTATTCGAATAAACTATAATCGATTAACTCATTTGCTTTCTCTAATCGATTAAACTAACATCGATTAACTCCTTTTAATTTAACTAACATCGATTAACTCTTTCCGATTAAACTAACATCGATTAACTCCTTTTAATTTAACTAACATCGATTAACTCCTTCCGATTAAACTAACATCGATTAACTCCTTTTAACTCGATGAAACTATTCATTGATAAAAATTTACTTTTAGTAACAGTTCTTCACTTTACAAATGATTTCCCTTTTATAAAACTCTATTCATTTTTAAAAACATTTTCCCCTTTTATTTACCTTCGAAATAATTCCTTTTATAAAATCTGTTGATTTTATAAAATCCCTTTATTTCAATATACATTGAAATAATTCTTTTTACATCCCAGGGTCTTTTATGATATTTAAAATATCGAATAACAATGATCAACATCATTCCAACACACATAATCCATAACAGATTATATAACACATCATATATCACAATATATGAAAAATAGTAAAATAAATGTTGAGGAATTCAGTTGGATTCCTCCAACTTGTCTTCCTACATCCACAGATGTTAAACAATATAATATAACATCACTTTCATTTCAATATGATATATTCTGTTAAACAGAATCAATATAGAAATTCAACTAACTGACTAGCAGTTCAATCAAACAGTCAACACACAGTCAATCACCCAATATCTAACAGTTCTAAAAATACAACATGAAATTATAAACTGTTCAGAGTTAGTGAGATTTACTCACATTTGCAGTTCATCGTTAAAGAACGATAAACTGTATGTTTGATCTGAATCAAACAATTTATTTTGCCGTAAATTCATACGAGCTCCACTCCACTCCCACTCACTTCCATTGGGAGTGTCCGTACGATCCCAACAGATCTAACCATTCGTAATTCCGATAACAGATGATCGAGATATTACTTATACAAGTTTAACATTTTTATTTAATTAAATAAAAACTTATATTAATTCCTTGCTTTCATTGGGCCTTTTACCTTTGAATTGTCGGCCCATACCCGTGTACAAAATGATCCGCTCCATCTCACCCTTTTCCCCGTCGTCATTTCAGTCCTGCTCCAAAACCATGGCCGCCATTTTGAACCCAAACCACTCTACTTAAATGATTTCAAAAGCGAACCACACCATCATCCATCGTTAGGCCCATTTAAACAGTTCCACATCTGTTCTTTTGTTCAAATGAATCCCACGCATTCACCACTATACAGAATCCCCTTCAGCACTACTATTTTGCCAACATCCCTTCCACCAGAACCTTAGTTACATGGCAAATTTAAATAATCCATGCTTAAGCCCATAACCGCTACCAATACCAACTCACCCCTCTTTCCACCGATAGAAATAGAGCCCAGCAAATTAGTTAAATACATCACGGTCTTAACCTCCTTCCGTCCTCGTTGCTAACTCCTGTAACCTGCTTTGAAATGGTTCGAACACCATTAACAGACTTCAAGAAAACAAACTTCTCCCCTACTTCGTTATCAATCACGCAAGTCCCCCCCATAAACCTTCTCTCCAGCCCCTCTTCCTCATCATATCAACACTCTTCAACACGGCCTATCCTACTGCTTTGCGACTCCAGGCTTCAATGCACTTTTACAGCAAACAGTCGATCAAACAGTTCATGCAAATACCCAAAACAAAATCACAATTTCCATTCGAACTCCTGTACCAACCTCGAGCTGACCCACTGCCATCTCCACTTACTTCCATTTTCGCCTCATTCTTCTCTGGCTCTCCTCTGTATGAAACTCAGACCAGCCCCTAACCTCCTCCCCCGACTTCGCTGAGGCCTACGTCGTTGATTCCAGCGGCATAAAGTGACGTCGAGCTCAAAAGGAAGGCTACGACAGTGAAGGGTTTACCTCCAGAAATTCAAAGACATGTATATTTTGGTTTTAAGAATTTTCTTGCATTTATTTTGATTTTGTGAAGCACGATTTTGGTTTGAAGGAGAAAAGCCTGGCGGCTTGTTTTGGTTTGACCAGAAAGAATTAGAAATTAGGTTTTAGGAGAATTAAAGGGGTGTTTATTGAAAATGGATGGAGATATTTTGGTGAGATATTTTGGTTATTATAATCCATTTTATATTCGGTATTTCCTTCTGAAAATTCGTGTGACCACACATGATACTCAAAAATCACGAAAATGGACATGCAACTACAGTTTGACATTACGGTCCCAACAAAATTGGTTTCATCAAATTCTGAGGTCGTTTGTAAAACTGGCTATTTTTAAAGCTCTGAATGACCCATTTAAATATATAAATATATTTAAATATAATTAAATTAAATAAAAATAAATTTATATTATTGTATATACTCACAGTGGAATACCATACAATTCAGAATATTCCCATATGAATTTCTAACTCGATATTCACTTCCGGGTCAACCCGATATTCGATTTATATTGAAATTCCTTTTTAAAATATAAATAATTCCTTTATTCTATTATAAAGGAATTCCACAACGATTTTTCTAAAATTTGATTTGAACATAAATCAAAATCTACATGATGAAATCCCGATTTTTCTCTTCCACTAGAAAGATATACTCCATCAGCTCCACACATTTCTCGTTTCACAGGAATCCGGCTTAAAACGAATCCTGTACATTCAGTTGAAGTTCAAATCGCCAAATAGCGAATTGCCGCGTCGTTACACGCTCTATTTTAATTATATTAAAATTCTAAGTTTCAAACTGACATCGATTGAATATATTCGTTATTCAAATTCAATTCCAAGTTGAATTAAATATCACAGATGATCCGGTTCACACCATATCACCATTTCAGCCAATTCTGATTATTTCAGAATTAAATATATTATTTAATTTATTATTTAATTAAATATTTACCATTATTTAATTCCACGGCCATTAAATTCTCTAAACTACCATTTCAATAATTAAATAAATCAATTATAATACCTCCGCCAATGCGGGTCATTACAATCTTCCCCACTTAAAATAATTTCGTCCTCGAAATTGCTAAAAGGTAGAGAACGACCCGACCGACTGGTTAGAACAAATTTGTTCACTTTTTAACTTTCACTGAACCAATTTAATTTCAATTAAATTTTTAATTACTTCTTATCAACGAAAATTTTCAAAAATCCTGAAAATTTTCTAACGCCTTAACTTTTTGAAATTTTTTGCCAGCACCTCCTTTGTACTGGTCAATCGATCAAACTCCAACTCGCCTCTCTGGGCCATCTCCAACCCAAAAGAAAATGAAACAGCCAAGCGGCTTGCCAATTCGGCTCATAAATCTTATATCCAATAGAAATATAAGCTTGTACCTTTTGTCGGCATATCATTTTATCCTTTCCACCTGTTATCAATTCAGCGGATACAAGGGTTATCCCAATCAAATTCTAATCTGCTTTTATCCACGATACAACCATTCGTTTATATCCGAGCCAAATATCATTTCAACTCGAGTTTCTTCTCGATTCCTAACTCTTAACTTGATTATCACATTACACTTCAAATTTGAATCTCACAATCCAATTTGTCTTGATATCATTCTAATTCAATCTCAGTTACCACTTTACTGGCTTTACTTTAATTCAATTTTGCTTTCACAAATTTTTGTTAAATTTGTCTTTAATTCAAACAGTCTTTCCCTGAGAGTTTCTAAACAGTTTACTCTTTTCAAAAAAAATCAAATTTTCCTTTTTGAACAAGTCACCGAGCCCTTAATTAATATTCCATTAGTTAAATCACTTCTCTCTTTCTTTATCAACATTTGTTAACCAAATATTTTCAATAACCATATTGGCCTTTTATGTTATTTGGAAAACATTTTTGAATGTCTCCTTCCTTTATTTTCTAAACTTTTAGAAAATATATGCTATTTATAATTGGAAAATATTCCAATTGCTTATCTCTTTTCCGATCTCTTTTATTTCTATACTTAGGAAATATTCTTTATTATATTTCCAAGCTTACACTTATTTGGGTTAAACGGATGTTGTGTAAAACATCGTTATGACAACCCAAATACTATATTCAACTAACTCTTATTCAACATTATCTTCGAGCCTGAAATCTTACTATTAATTTGTTAATAATGAAATCAATCAAGTTGGGGTATAACTACCTCTCAGACCTTGACTGAATAACAATTATAACGTCAAAACAGATATGACTACTTACTCGAATAATCAATACCATACAACTACTTATTCACTTTTAAACACGTATACGCTTCCTCTTTCTATTCTTACTAGATTTTATTCTTAGTCTTCCTTTTTGATTTTATTATTCTATTTCTATGTTCGTTTCCTTGTCGACTTCTATATATATATCGATACGTTGATTTCTAACTATTAAATTATCCTAAAAATATTCTAACTCCTTAAATTCCAGGAAAAATTCGTCATAACCTACTTTGTACCAGGAGCATTGGGATATTTCAAATAGCCTCCCATGGCCCTTACCAATCCAAAAGAAAAAGAAAAAGCCAAGCGGCTAGCCGATACGACGCATAAAATCTCATATATGAATTAAACACATACCATTCGTCGAGCATTCTATTTATATACCTTCATACCTATCTCATGTATATTTATACTTGCCTAATCTATTTTAACTATACCTGATCGTTTTAACTCAATTCGTTAATTAATTTGTTAATTAACTTTTTAGTCTATTTCACTTTTATATTTGAACATGACATGTTCAAATATATTTTAACTTGCTTATTAACTAATTTGAATCCAAATTTCAAATTTAAGTTCCATATTCGATTTCGAATATCCATTTACAAATCCAATTCACCTTTCAAAGTTCAACTTCAAATTCAAAACTCGATTAACTAATTCCTCTTCGACTTAGTTAATTCTATTCAATTTCTATTCAAATTTTATATCACTTCTATTATTCAAATCTATTATCAAATTCTATTCAAATTCTACAGTTTAAAATCCATTTGAATTCTATATTCAAATTCTATATATTCAAATCCTATATTTCAATTCCAATTCTATATATTCAAATCCTATATTTTAATTCCATTTTGAATTCTATATTCAAATTCCATTTGAATTTCTATATTCAAACTCTATTTCAATTCCATTGAATTTCATATATTCAAACTCCCTTTGAATTTCTATATTCAAATCCTATTATTATTCTATATGAATTCTATATTCAATTTTCCATTATTTAAATCTTCTTTATTCAAATCTCATTTGAATTTCTATATTCAAATCCCCTTTGAATTTTCTATATTCAAATCCCATTTGAATTTTCTATATTCAAATCCCCTTTGAATTTTCTATATTCAAATTCTATGTTTGAACTTCCTTTATTCAAATTCCTTTTCAAACTTTCTTTATTCATTCTTTACATAAGTCTCGATTTCAATTCCTTTTGAAATCGATATTTCTACCTTTGGAAAATAGATTTCCCTTTCAATTTTACACTTGTATTTTTATTTCTGAATTATCCAATGATAATTCTTTTCACTTCATTTATAAACTTCGTTTATAAAAGAACTATTTATAAACTTCGTTTATTAAGGAACTTCTCGTTTTATTTCTTTTAAAACAAGTTAATATTTCAAATCTATTTAAAAATTCAAATTTTATATTTTAAATCCCATTTGGAAATTCAACACAACTTGTCTTTCCCAAAACAAATTCAAAACAGTATCTCTGGTAGTAATTCGTCACTTACAACTCGAAAATGAATACTGATGATGTAGCTGTCATCATCAGAATCTATTTTCCAGTGATCGAAGTGAGTTCAATACTATAAAACCATTTCTAAACATTTCCACTTTGAAATTTATTTCAAAATATAATTCACACTGCTTGTAAAACAATTTAAAATCTCCCAGGATCTTAAATTTTCCTTACTTTTAATCCAAATCCATTTACAAACACTTATCCAATTTTCCAGAGTTTTAATTCAATTTCTGGTTAAAATTTCAGATTTAACTCATCTGATTTCACGTATTTCACTTATATGGATTCTGATTGGTTATTTACATAACCATTAAATTTATAATCTTACTCGATTATAATAACAACCAATATATCCACTATATTATAATTTTGATATATATATATATATATATATATATATATATATCTTCTCTATATCAAGATATACCTTAGGTAAACTTATTTTAATTTACCATCTTTTCAAAACATATCGTGTCGACCCATCGTATTCGAGTGTTTATAAACTCCTACCGATATTGTGGATCAAACTGATTGACCAGAACTCATAACCGACTCAACCAATGAATCTCCATAATATAAAACAACTTTTATATCAATAACAAATACGTTCACTCGTATATATATACTCAACTACATCTAGGGTATTACTAACCCCATCTCTACTGAGTTACACCACAGAGCCAAGGTAATTCAATTAACTTTAAGCTCTGATACCAACTGTAATGACCAGGATTTTTAGCGACTTTGGTTATCGTCATAAACTCGATGTCGATAACCAAACATCGAAAAATCCTGGTAATTAACGAAAGAAATTAGAGGGTGAGGATAGATAAGATAGAAACTTAGAATAGAAGAAGAAGAAGAACACAACATCAGAGTAACACGAACCTCACAACGGAACGAATAACATATAATAGATAACATATCTTTGAAATATACATCTGTACTTGAATATACATCATTACCACAGTACAACACTTACAACACAGCGGAAATAAACAATAGCTATATGATCCTGAAGCCTCCTGCTCCAGCTCTTCAAGTATCTGTAAATCCCGACTACTTGACTGCCCGTACAAAATTAGGCACCCAAGAGTTTAGGGAAAACAACAAAATAAACTCCGGGTCAGTCATGGGACTGGTATGAGTAAAACTGTTTAAAATAGTTTGAACAAGTAAACGATATCACATAAGACCACGCCATATAACGGAACGGGTTTTTCCCTTATGAGAATCCAAATTATCTTTATATCAAAAACCTTTTGATATTATAATAATGTCTATCAACCACAATATAATAATCATCTAGCAGAAACGTTTTCATCTCACGTTCTACATATATAGTATACAATCAAAACCGCAAGCACGTATTGGGTAATGGATTTCCAACTATGACAAGGTATGGAACCACCTTTCGCTAGTGTACCTCTAGAAAGGAATACACTGGGTTCAACAAGAACATCTTGCAACCCGTCCACACATGACCGACCACTCATTTCGCTTGAGTGTATCGAATGTATATCACCAACGGTTGGGATCAGCAACCGTTTCCCGAATGGGACAACATCGACAATAGATTTTTAGAAATAAATGAAACTCTAGATCAGGTGATTATACACCCTACTTTGGTGCGACCGACTTAGCCATGCTGCCTGCCCGATTTCTGTCATTTACCGGATGTGAGGCTAGAAGCTACGCTTTATCATCACACCAGATTCACTTTGAATGCCACATCGTCAAATCCATCAAATCACCGATTGACGTCCTCAACCATACATTATGTGTTAGCTAAAAGAAGTTTCCTTCTCCGCTTCCATTCTTGGTACGGTTGGAGAAATCACTATACGTGATTGTCTGGAAATACTCTGTCAGACATCCGTCCACACAAGTCATCCAGGAACAGGATAAACCGAAGGCACTATTCAGTGCATCCATCTTAGGTAGTGTTATCTAAGACTTATACAATAGCCCTTGCACTTTACTCCGTCTTCAATTATCTTTGGCATATATGATTCGTAACGCTTATGCCAATACAGAGTGGTTCTTTGGATAATAATCCAACCGGTCTCTCCATATTAACAGCGTTAAAATGGTCAAAACTTCGATAGTCTGTGATTTAACTATCGAAGAAAAACAGGTGTGCAAACAACGATATTATTTCCAAATGGAAATTTATATCGATCAAACATCATTTAACATTTATCTCCTTAGTTCATTAATTTACTTATCTCTTGTTTCCCTATATTCAATATTTCTTATTTTCTAAATTTGGAAAATATACGTTATTAACAATGGAAAACATTTCCATTTCTTGTTTTCTTTATTAGAAAACATTTCTGGTTTCTTATTTGGAAAACATTTCCAAAGCTTCTTCATTGGACTTAGACAGATGTTTAAACAAACATCGCTATGCCAACTCAAACCATTTCCTTTACTGTCGAACCTTAACTATTCCTTAGTTAAAAATGAAGCCAATCAAGTTGGGGTAGAACTACCTCTCAGACCTTAACTGAACAACATTTCTAACTTTGAAATAGGCAAAGTTCACTTTATATTCCTTTTACTAACTTCCTTACTTAACCCTCCTTCGAATAGCTATATTCGATTGACTCTTTTCACTTAACTCTATTCGATTAACCCTTATCAATTAACTCTATTGGACTAACACTATTGGATTAACTCTATTTAACTAACGCTATTGATTTACTCATTTCACTTAACTCCTTTCGAATAAACTATATTCGATAACTCCTTTTACTTTCTTCGAATAAACTATATTCGATTAACTCATTTGCTTCTATTCGAATAAACTATATTCGATTAACTCCTTTTACTTTCTATTCGAATAAACTATATTCGATTAACTCATTTTACTTTCTATTCGAATAAACTATATTCGATTAACTCATTTGCTTTCTCTAATCGATTAAACTAACATCGATTAACTCCTTTTAATTTAACTAACATCGATTAACTCCATCCGATTAAACTAACATCAATAAACTCCTTTTAATTTAACTAACATCGATTAACTCCTTCCGATTAAACTAACATCGATTAACTCCTTTTAACTCGATGAAACTATTCATTGATAATGATTTACTTTTAGTAACAGTTCTTCACTTTACAAATGATTTCCCTTTTATTAAACTCTATTCGTATTAAAAACATTTTTCCCTTTTATTTACCTTCGAAATAATTCCTTTTATAAAATCTGTTGATTTTATAAAATCCCTTTATTTCAATATACATTGAAATAATTCTTTTTACATCCCAGGGTCTGTTATGATATTTAAAATATCGAATAACAATGATCAACATCATTCCAACACACATAATCCATAACAGATTATATAACACATCATATATCACAATATATGAAAAACAGTAAAATAAATGTTGAGGAATCCAGTTGGATTCCTCCAACTTGTCTTCCTGCATCCACAGATGTTAAACAATATAATATAACATCACTTTCATTTCAATATGATATATTCTGTTAAACCGAATCAATATAGAAATTCAACTAACTGACTAGCAGTTCAATCAAACAGTCAACACACAGTCAATCACCCAATATCTAACAGTTCTAAAAATACAACATGAAATTATAAACTGTTTAGAGTTAGTGAGATTTACTCACATTTGCAGTTCATCGTTAAAGAACGATAAACTGTTTTTTTGATCTGAATCAAACAATTTATTTTGCCGTAAATTCATACGAGCTCCACTCCACTCCCAGTCACTTCCATTGGGTAGTGTCCGTCCATACGATCCCAACAGATCTAACCATTCGTAATTCCGATAACAGATGATCGAGATATTACTTATACAAGTTTAACATTTTTATTTAATTAAATAAAAACTTATATTAATTCCTTGCTTTCATTGGGCCTTTTACCTTTGAATTGTCGGCCCATACCCGTGTACAGAATGATCCGCTCCATCTCACCCTTTTCCCCGTCGTCATTTCAGTCCTGCTCCAAAACCATGGCCGCCATTTTGAACCCAAACCACTCTACTTAAATGATTTCAAAAGCGAACCACACCATCATCCATCGTTAGGCCCATTTAAACAGTTCCTCATCTGTTCTTTCGTTCAAATGAATCCCACGCATTCACCACTATACAGAATCCCTTTCAACACTACTATTTTGACAACATCCCTTCCACCAGAACCTTAGTTACATGGCAAATTTAAATAATCCATGCTTAAGCCCGTAACCGCTACCAATACCAACTCACCCCTCTTTCCACTGATAGAAATAGAGCCCAGCAAATTAGTTAAATACATCACGGTCTTAACCTCCCTCCGTCCTCGTTGCTAACTCCTGTAACCTGTTTTGAAATGGTTCGAACACCATTAACAGACTTCAAGAAAACAAACTTCTCCCCTACTTCGTTATCAATCACGCAAGTCCCAACCCCCCACCCCCCATAAACCTTCTCTCGAGCCCCTCTTCCTCATCATATCAACATTCTTCAACACGCCCTATCCTACTGCTTTGCGACTCCAGGCTTCAACGCCCTTTTACAGCAAACAGTCGATCAAACAGTTCATGCAAATACCCAAAACAAAATCACAATTTCCATTCGAACTCATGTACCAACCTCGAGCTGACCCACTGCCATCTCCACTTACTTCCATTTCCGCCTCATTCTTCTCCGGCTCTCCCCTGTATGAAACTCAGACCCGCCCCTAACCTCCTCCCCCGACTTCGCTGAGGCCTACGTCGTTGATTCCAACGGCATAAAGTGACGTCGAGCTCAAAAGGAAGGCTACGACAGTGAAGGGTTTACCTCCAGAAATTCGAATACATGTATATTTTGGTTTTAGGAATTTTCTTGCATTTATTTGGATTTTGTGAAGCTCGATTTTGGTTTGAAGGAGAAAAGCCTGGCGGCTTGTTTTGGTTTGACCAGAAAGAATTAGAAATTAGGTTTTAGGAGAATTAAAGGGGTATTTATAGAAAATGGATGGAGATATTTTGGTGAGATATTTTGGTTATTATAATCCATTTTATATTCGTTATTTCCTTCTAAAAATTCGTGTGATCACACATGATACTCAAAAATCACGAAAATGGACATGCAACTACAGTTCGACATTACGGTCCCAACAAAATTGGTTTCGTCAAATTCTGAGGTCGTTTGCAAAACTGGCTATTTTTAAAGCTCTGAATGACCCATTTAAATATATAAATATATTTAAATATAATTAAATTAAATACAAATAAAAAAATATTATCGTATATACTCACAGTGGAATACCATATTGTTCAGAATATTCCCATATGAATTTCTAACTCGATATTCACTTCTGGGTCAACCCGATATTCGATTTATATTGAAATTCCTTTTTAAAATATAAATAATTGCTTTATTCTATTATAAAGGAATTCCACAGCGACTTTTCTAAAATTTGATTTGAACATAAATCAAAATCTACACGATGAAATCCCGATTTTTCTCTTCCACTAGAAAGATATACTCCATCAGCTCCACACGTTTCTTGTTTCACAGGAATCCGGCTTAAAACGAATCCTGTACATTCAGTTGAAGTTCAAATCGCCGAATAGCGAACTGCCGCGTCGTTACACGCTCTATTTTAATTATATTAAAATTCTATGTTTCAAACTGACATCGATTGAATATATTCGTTATTCAAATTCAATTCCAATTCCAAACTGAATTAAATATCACAGATGATCCGGTTCACACCATATCGCCATTTCAGCCAATTCTGATTATTTCAGAATTAAATATATTATTTAATTTATTATTTAATTAAATATTTACCATTATTTAATTCCATGGCCATTAAATTCTCTAAACCACCATTTCAATAATTAAATAAATCAATTAAAATACCTCCGCCAATGCGGGTCATTACACCCCTAGCCTCGACTCATGATGGATATCCAATTTCCAATACGACCTTGCGGTTTTAAATGTAGAACTAGTATGGCGACATGATATATGGTACCCATGTTGTCTATGATTGATATATTATGATTGAAATTGTTTTTAAAACATATACACACTAATATCAAATCCGTTTTTATCGTATCAAGCATCTTTTGACTATTATAAGGTAAAACCCTATCCTCTGGTTTGCGTTGCATTGTGTGATGGGACTTGGGTCTTATAATGGTTTCATTTTTCTAAAAAGCATTGCGTTGTCTAACGTTTTACTTTATTTTATGCACTGGCAATCCAATGGAGTAAACCCGTTCCGCGTTAGCGGCGTGGTCTTATGATTAGCCTTATTATTAGACAGGTTAAGTAAAGAATTCTCATACCAGTCGCATGACTGACCTGTAGTTTGTTTCAATGGCAAACTCGGGTGCCCATATTTTTCCACACGGGCAGTCGAGTAGCTTTTGCAGATATATTTACAGGATCCTGGTTTACAGCTGAAGCGGTATTCGGAAAGCTCTATATCCGTGTATTCCTTTCGGTTGTATGTTTGTATTATTTTCCGCTGCTATTTAAGTGTAATTTAAATCTCTGATATTATTGTATTTCTATTATGTAATAAGTATTCATACTCTGTTACATTCTTGTACTCTGATGTAATTGTTGTAATCAGCAATAAAATGTTCTTCAGTTGTGTTCTGATGTGTGTTGTTCTCAAAGCAATCCAGCCTTTCCTTTACTGGGAAGTTTGGGTCGTCACAAGTGTGCTCTTAAATAAAAAGGAAAAGAAAAGAAAATAATGTGCTATAAATAGAAATTAATATGAATTTCTCCTTGATCTGTAAAAACCATACTATCAATCCATTTTCTAATTGTGAAATGTGTTGATATCTTATGATATATTATGATTTTTTGATTGATAGCTATTGGGATTTGAGACTATATGATTGCATCACTTATGTTGAATTTATAATTATAGTCCAAATCTATCACTGTTTTTATGCTTCAATTTTATAAAATTCTTTTGAAAATAATTGAAAATCATGTTTTGAACTCTCTCCGTTATATATAAATTTCATCATAAATCCGTCATTATCTAAAATGTGAAATATGACACTAGTTCTCAGTTTATTATGATTTTTGTTTGAGTGATTGAGATTTATGATGACCGTTCTTCCTCTTAAATTGAAATTATTCTTTTTAGTCATTTTTCTTCTATATTTTAAATTCTGTATCCTTTTGATGATAACAAAAAGGGGAATAATGAGCTGATATTTTGATTTGTGAGTGAATATTCCTTAAAAAAAATTAATTTTGAAAATTCATTCGATTTTTGTTTTTATTCACTCATACAAAGTTATAGGGGAGTTTTTGTTGTAGGGGGGAGCATTCAAATAGGGGAAGTTCTGTTCTTCATCGTCAAACACATTTATTATATTCAAAATCTTAATATTTGTTTGTCATCATCAAAAGGGGGAGATTGTTGTATATAATGGTGTCGTATACACAACTACATGACTTTTGTTTGATGATAACAACCAAATAATATTTATATTTAAATGGAATACAACTGTGCAAACATTCATATATTCACACAGTATTTTATTTACATATATTATTATATTTCAAGCATTTAAACAGTACAACTTTTTTATAACTCCACTATTTAAACACTTCACATGATATTATTCTTTTATTTCAATAAAATACAATAGATAAATTTGTTTGAACAACAATAAAATAATATTTTATCTCAATCAAATTTGTTTAGTACAATTATCAGTACAATTTTCTATTTTTTATACATCAGCTCCTCACTACAGTTCACTCAACACTCATGTACATTTCTATACAGTTCACACTCAAATATACTAACACATATGAACATCATTATCTTCAGTCTTCAGTCTTCACAGCTCATAGTCAGTCCAGTCATCATCTGCTTACCTGTCACATGAAACAACACACACATTACACTGCAATACAAAATAAAACTGAATACATGTGAATATAAATTTTATTTTTAAAATTTTATTTGCCTCAGATTTCTGGTTTTTTTCTCATCATTTTTCATGACTTGATCTGATTTTTATTTATCCATCTAATACCCACTGATCAGCCTCAACATGCCACACTAGTTTGCTGATCAGAACCAGCGTCAAAACTAGCTGATTCTGAACAGCCACAACACAGTGCAACAGTCTGCTGATAAATAAATTACACGTGCACAATATATGTATACACACACTATTGTGTATATAAACACATATATAAATGTGCAGGTAAACATGGTCCAGCTAGTGCAAACATGAAACTGGTGAAACATCATAGCAGCGTGATTTGAATGCAAAGCATCAACATATTGATGGTGCAACTCAAAAATGCAAGCAGGATGCAAGTAGCATGTACAACATGCAGTGTTGAACTCAAGTGGATGTAGAAGTTGCATATACACACGGTTTACACAAATGGTTCAAAGGCAAGTAGGATGACACACACAATAATGACATATATGAGCAGATTCACATTCAAGTGCAAGGAAGCCAACTCAACAACATGGTGTAGAGATGAGTATGCATGCAGTTCAAGCTATATTTCAACCACACTATCATCTCAACAAAACAGCAAGCGAAGTATACTTTGGCAAGCGGGTCGAGCAACATAAATGGTTGGTACATCAAATTCAAGTTTACACAAATAAAGGGGCAAATCAATGTAGCATGACAGCATATGCTAAAGTAGCTCAAAGCACAAGTTTCAGGTTCACGTATGCAAGAAATGGATGGTGCATAGTGCAAGCAGCATGTACATGAGAGTAGTACACAGCATTTACAAATGACTCAAGGGTATATTCAAGGGAGCCTCATATACATGGTGATGTACATAAGGGTACAACAATACAAGCCTCAAATGTCAAGTCAGAATTACACACGCACAACAAAAGGACAGTCAAACTCAGCAGGCATAACTTAGATGCATGGAAGCAGGCAAATAAATGGTTAATGGCATATACAAGTAAGCAACTTCCAGGAATAAAAGAGCAGTGCATAACTGGTCTATGCATTGTGTCAGGAATGGTGAAAAAAGCCACAAACCAAGTCCACACAACCACAAACAGCAATTTTCAAATATGGTATGTACATACACAAATCAACATGGATACACAGAATCATAATTGAAAAACAAACCAATTAGCGAGCATATATGGCAAGATATCTTTTCCAGGATTTGATATTTTTTGGATATTTTAACAATGCATTCAAGAAATTTATTTAAGGAACTCATAGCAATAAATCAAGTCAGGTTGATGGAAAATCAATGCATGTTTCGAATTCTTTCCAGAAATGATTCAAAGTGTTAAGAGATTTCCAGAAATTAAATCATGAGTCATCAGTACATTGAAGAAATATTTGGCAAGGTTTTGAATTGTTTTCACAAATACAATCACATTTTGGGCAAGAGAAATTTTGAGTAATTCCAGTAATCATGTTTTCAAACATGGTAAGAAATCACGCAAAGAAAGTTCAAGAAGCCAAGAATTTTATCCATAATTTCATAAATGTTTCCAAAAATTAATCAGGGAAAGACGAACAAATCAATAAACATTTTTATTTGGCAAGAAATCGAAATCTTTGGCAAATAAATCAGAAATGATTCATGAATTAAATCAATCATTTTCGGCAAGAGGTTTCAAGGCATAGCAAAATATCAATCATTGGATTTCACGTAGGAGATAATTCTCATGTGATTCATTGAAGGCCCAGAATCTAGTCCAGATTCACAAATTAATTTATGATTTAATCAAGGCAACCAAAAAGGGGAATCTTATGCAACAAATCAGACAAGAAATCGCGCATCATCTAAATGGCCGATTCAATCCTTTACAAAGTAAATAAATCACGCAACAATAATCAAGCCGAAGTGATTAAGTCAAAACGGGAAAGCAGCACAATTCAAATCAAGCCAATATGATGAAATCAGAGATGTTATAGTAATTCTAATTCCTATATAAACACCTATCATCACAGGCAAATCTATGATCGAAAACGAGAGCAAAATCAATAAAATAAATTCAGAAGAAACTAAATGATTTATCCATTGTTTTTTTATCGAAAGAAAATTCCTCCAAATCAGAAAGCATTCAATCGAAGAAGCAAGCAATTCAAGACTGAATCCATACGAGAAGCATTTCAGCAATCAATCGAATTGGGGAGGATTTCAGAGAAACCCTAGAATTTTTGCAGCCGCCATTTTTAATTACACAAGAGAAGTGATCGGGTCAAATAAAATGAAAGAGGGTGCACCATTTTTACAAATGGCTGGTCAACTTGAATGGCTTTGAAGAGATATTTAATTTCTCTTAAATCTTGGGTTCCTATTTCTTTTTGTATTTATTTTTAATTTTATTTGAGTTGTAAATCATTATGAATCAGTTTCTAGAGTTCTGTAAAAATCTAGGGGAAACCGGTTAGGGCGTTAACTGGCAGTTTACTAGAGTCTGTAAAAACTAGGGTTACTGGCTATGGGGTTGTAATCAGGGGAAATCTGATCTAGGGGATTAGATCAGTCTTGGGTTTTGAGCGTAGGATTAGAATAGGAGCGAGCAGTTCGCGAGTTTACATGGTCTTGTAAGTGGGATCTGTTCTATTACCTAGTAGAAACCTTAGGAATGCAGCAGTAGGCAGAATTTTGCCGAAGCTGGGTATATCTTGTGTTATTTACTTTTCTGCATTTATTTTTGCTGCATTCTGTGATCTGATATTTTTTAATATCTTGCTTAATTTTTAATAAACCTTATTCACCCCCCCCTCTTGGGTTAATCTAGATCCAACAACATAGTGTCTGAGTGTCTCAGATGCGACGAGTGTTGGACATTAACCAATTAACTCGCGTAGTGTTTGAACATCTCAGATGCGACATGTGTTGGATCCTCTCCAATTAACTTGCGTAGTGTCCCAATATCTCAGATGCGACAAGTGTTGGGCCTTAACCAATTAACTTGCGTAGTGTCTGAATATCTTAGATGCGACAAGTGTTGGACCTTTATCAATTAACTTGCGTAGTGTCTGAATATTTCGATGCAACAAGTGTTGGACATTAACCAGTTAACTCGTGCAGTGTCTGAATATCTCAGATGCGACAAGCATGGACCTTAACCAATTAACTTGCGTAATGTTTGAATATTTCAGATGTGACAAGTGTTGGACATTAACCAATTAACTTATGTAGTTTCTGAATATATTAGATGCGACAAGTGTTGGATATTAACCTATTAACTTGCATAGTCTCTGAATATCTCAGATGCGATGGGTGTTGGACATTAACCAATCAACTCGCGTAGTGTCTGAATATCTTAGACATGATGAGTGTTGGACATTAACCAGTTCACTTGTGTAGTGTCTGAATACCCCAGACGTGACAAATATTAGATTTTAGCCCAAGCAGAGGCATGAAATCCAAAAGTTTTTCCCGCAATGAAGGATAATAGTAGCCTCCTAGTCAGGGGAAATAATATAGGTGACCTCTAAGAGGAAGAAGGAAATAAATCACAAGTACACGTTTCCCAAAATATGAAATGCTATACACAATCATATAAGTCGTTAAAATAATGGCATTTGAAATTCACAGTCGGCTTACATTGAATAGTTGATCTCGGGCGTCGACACGGATTCGAATTAGAATGTCGTGTTTATACAGATAATATTCGACAAGTTATAAGCCGTTGAATAAAACAATTATGCATCAACACTTCATTTAATTCATAACAGAAATTTGCTGTAACTAAGATTTTAACAGACTAATTTGTTATCGATATGGGCAGCCAATAGCAAAATATTAGCCCAGAAATGTGCAATGTTTAAGCTGTTACAAAACAGGTTGTAGCAGTGGAGAAAAGCACAAGTAACACTCTAGTTACAAGTTCAGTTTGTTGTTGTTCACTCCAGAAAGTGTGCATCGCATCAGTACAATTCAACGATTGGTTGAGTCTACGAATCAAGTGGATTAATATGAATTGGCATGACCAATCCATCACAAATTTCATTTGTTTCACACACTCGAGTCTGAGCTAAAACTGGGGCATCCACACATTAGCATGGCGTCAACTACAAATTCTGAAATTAAAATTGAAGCATCCATTTATTAGCGCAACAAAATGCATGCACTAAAGCATTTCAAAATCGGGTTTAAGTTCGAATTATCATTGACAAGCTTTCAGGTGCTCAACAAACTTGGATCAGAATACAAATTCCATATCGGATCAAACAAGCAAAAATATGTCAACAACAACGTTCATTTCGAAACCTGCATTTTTAATGAGCAAAAAATACAAACTTTGAGGGGAAAATGTTAACCCCGTTATTATCGTCATTCAAAATTTTGAAGTGATCGAACCAGATATGGCCCTACATGAAGGGTCAGACAAATAAATAACATGCGTAGAAGGGTTCGGTGTACATGGATAGAATTCTTTATGCGTGACAAGCTTGTTTGGTTATCCGTTAATATGGGATGCATCAAAAATGAATGATACTTATAATATTCACGCGTGGATCGTCTTTATGAATAAACAAAAGGGTCATAGTGAGGATATGTTGAAGTTCACACACATGGTCCAGGAGATATATCAATATAGTAACACAAGTTGTTTGCACGCGTGGACTTATTTCCAAAGATGGATTTAACATTTAAATCAGTGAGCTAATGCGTGCTAATCTGGATACACACGAATCATGTTAAGGTTCAACTAATAGTAGCACATTATTATATTTAAAGGTGGAGCATATATTAAACATTAAGCTACGCTAATGTATGGGCCAAAGTATATATAGTGCCTGAAAACATGAAAGCTTCAGGCAACTTAAGAATGAAGAAAAAGCATGCATGCATGAGAAGAGAACCACGTAGCAGCATAGTTTAAAAATACAAATTTGGATACGTGAATGCATGGTGATGCAAATAAGTTTCTAGTCGGTCGACATACTTAGCTTCGGTCGGCCGGTAGCCAAAGAATGCTACATGGACTAGTGGATCAGATTCAGCAAAATACATTGGAATGTGAGTAACCGATATGTGTTGGTCTCACTCAACACACGTTGCAAGCAACTCAATACATGCTACACACATACACTATGGTTTGGCAATCCCACACGATGGCAGAACCATAAATATGTGGATAGGTCATGAAAAAACATCTGCGTACAACATGTGCATGGGTTGGTTAAGATGGACTCACATAAGGGGTTGGCTCTAAAGTATAAAGTGGTTTAGTACTTTAAATATAAAAGGGGATAGAAAAGTTGTAATAAAGGGGATTGGTCAGTATTAATATCACAGAAGAAGATAGCGGTGGCAAAGATGTTAATTAGCTGATATGTCTTATTGTAGTAACGCAGCATGGATCGGTATCAAAATGGAAAAGTGGTCGGTCAGGAAGTATACAATTTATGGCCGATTGGTGGTCTAATATTAAGGCCGATCGGTGGTCTAAAATGATGGTCGACCGTTGGTCTGAAATTATGGCCAATCAGTAGGTTTCAAGCATGAACGGTCGGTACACTAAAGTTTGCCAACTGTTGCCAGCTGGGCCAGTGGAACTTTCGTAAATAACTTTTAGGCTGATCGGTACCCTTCACACCATAATTACAACACTGCCACTACCCCCAAATTACACCTATAAATAGCCCAATTCTCCACCATCGAAGGGACCTATTTTTCCACCCTAACGGGCTGCCCAAATCATTTCTCCACCACTCTCAAGCACTCCAAGCTCCATTAATGGCTTCTTCAACTCACTCCATTCTCCTTCAACAACAAATGGATCAAATCTTCTCCAAACACCATTAATTCTCTCTTGAGCTCAATTAAGTGATATTCAACCGCTACTAATCCTCTCTAAAGCCTAAATCTAATGCAAAATCACCATGGAATCACAGAAAACCACTCAAGTGACTGAGTGTTGAAGATATTCATCAATCTTCGCTACATTTAAAGAGATCAAACCATTCCTTTGGTAGATTCAAGCGAGATCTAGATTAAAGAGAGAGAAAAGAGAGAATTATTACAAAATGAGTGAAATCTATAAAGCGGTATACTTTGTAAACTCATATATGGTAATGAGAAGTGATTCCATAATGGATGTAGGTCTAAATTGACTGAACCACTCTAAAAATTCCTTTTTCTTACTTTTTTGCTCTTTACATTGTGATTGTGGCCTCATTTTCTTAATTCTAACCATTTGGTGAAGTACTGCTAAAGCACCTTTCGTGTTGTAGACCAATTTTGGTTTCAACAAAAGGTTTATATATATGAATATTTTGAATTTAAATTGGAATTATCAAAATAGTTGATTTCTAAAGTAGTTCATTAAAATAGATGATATATATAAATTAAAATAAATAGTTTATAAAGTAAATTAGTTATTTAAAAAAATTGTTTATATAATGGGTTAAAATACTATAGTTTTGATTTAGATTTGTTCTTCTAATTTTAAATAAACCTAAAGTCACATTCCAATTTCAAATCAGTTTGATTCAATTTCAATCTTTCAGTTCGTATCAACTTCCATTTTAAATTCATTTAAGTTAAATTAAATTAAATCAAATCAATTCAAATAGTTAAGTTTCCAATTAGAATTCTCATTTTGAATGATTTCATTTTAAAACACATCTCGAGTTCACAATTTAGTTATTATTATGTAAAAACTGACATATCAATCCATTTTCAATTAAAATCAATACAAGTTATCACTATTATAACTAGTTGAAATTCATTACAAGATCAATTTAATTAAATTTACATCATAAATTTACATATTTAAATCATAAAAATTTATTTTTAATCATAATAATAATCAAAATTAGATTAAATTCAAGGATTTAAATAGTGGAAAAATACGGGTTGTTACAAATGCTCATGGATTTGAGGGAAAAATCTTGCATCAATATATTTTATCTAGCCTTATAAATACTAGAGAAACTAGTTCTCCAAATTCCTACTCTTGACTATTGTCGTTCTTTTTCAAGCTCTAATTCAAGCATAAATTTTATATATGAGAGCAAACAAGTATTAAAATTAACAAATAAAGCTCCCAATTTCATTTCAATTCACTTGCAAATAAAAATGAACCCAAACAAAGTATGTTTTATGCTTCTCTTTTTTTTTGTCAAATTCGGATGATAACCAAATGTAAGAACTTTCATAATAAATAAGGTAATCCACAATACCAAAGCCAATTCATTTCCAATATATGGAAAAAATCTTCTGAACAAAATGGTGTAATTACGAGATGTAAAGACATGAGAAAGAAAAGAGATTATCGGTTGATTGAGCCATGATCAAATTATGGTTGATTATGACAATTTGTGTTTTGACATAGAGAAGTTCAAATTATGGTGTTGAATGTACAAAAATATATTTAAGCGAGTTATGTCTAGGTTGGCGATCAAGAGTAAACTTATATTCCACACAATGGCGTAATACGTGCGGTCAGCAAGGTCTTTCACCGCATCAAAATATGACAGGTGTTTTTTGAATTTAGCAAAATGTTGATATAGAAGACAACTACGACCGAAATGAAGTTCTATTGCGAATATTTGTTTAAAATAATTTTGTTAAACTGTTGTCCTATAATTTGGTTGGAGTACCTTAGAGGACAAAATGATAATTACATCAATCAACTATTAGCTACGGGCGACAAACATGAGTTACTAGGTATGTTGTGTAGTTGGGATTGTATGCATTAACATTGGAAAAATTATCCAGTTGAAATGCAAGGATAATACACCGGACATTACCATAGAGAAACATTGATTTGGGAAGTTGTAGCTTAATTTTATTTATATATATGAGACACATTTTTTGTATACCTAATTTTTTAAATGATAATGATGTTCCACATTAGTCTTACTTGTTTTGCTCTGTAACATCCCGGATTTTTAGCCATTTAATATTGAATATTTGTATTTATTTTAAATGTTGAATAAGAAATATAAATCGATTTTAATATGAAGTTATCAATTTCATATCGAATATATCAAAATATCGTAATACAGAAAACGATAAATAATTTGACTCTAAGATATAACTGAATTTAATCAATTCACTCGATCAATATAAATTTTATATTGGATTTGAACAATAATAATTATTTGTTCTCGACGAATTTAATTATTTGAAATTGTTTTATATTTTAATTGAATATAATTTCTAAATTTGTACCGTTGAGTTCAGGATAACATTATAATCTTGTAACGTTGGTGGTTGCGTTGAGATAGCGGTTCGGGATTTTAAATTAAAGGACCACGAGATATTTTAGCTTTTAATTAAAACAAAATCAAAATCATGCCTATACCTAAGGGAGGAAAATATTTAATTTCAGATGTACAAATGTTCCCTTACGCAGATATGTTTTCCTCCAGCACCACCTTCTTCCTCTCCACTTGTATATCAAGGAAACACCCAATTTAATGGTTGTCTGTTCTCGCACCTATAAAGCAATGACCATCGCTCTTCATATTTTTCATCTTTAAACCACGAAGACAAACTCCTCTGGCCTCCATTCTTTTCCTTTTCCAGTCAAAACCAAAAATCGCTCAATCGAATACAAAAAAAACATCGTGACTTGAAATCACTATAGAAAATGGATGCTCATCTCGAGTTGGCACTCACAAATTAGTGTGATGGGGGAAGCTCGACAATGGTTCGAAGGGACTCAGTCATCGGTGTTTGTGAGGGATGCGGTTGGAGGTAGGCATCGATACAGTAGGTGGAGGCCGCAAATTCTGGAGGTCATCGCGATTTTGGATTTCGACCTCGATGAGGTGGCATGTGATTGGAAGGGTTCTGGAGTTCGTGTTTCCTGATGATGGTGCGATGTTTGAGGAAGGCGGATCTGGTATCGTCTGCGGTTGAGGAAGGGATTAGGTGAAGGCGGAATTTGGGAAAAGGGTATAAGCGCGATCAAAGTGAATGATTTTTGGATGCTTGTGAAGTCTGTTTGGAATGGTCGCGATGCATGAAAGAGGTTCAGAGCTGGTTGTGGGGTTCGTATGTATTGTTTGAGGGTGAAGTTAGTTTCGATGTGGTTGCAATAAATCTGATCTTTGATTGTTGGGAGTGCAGTGTTAAGGTCCTGGAGTTCGATCACTAAATTGTGTGGAGGAGAATAGTCTCCAGAAAGGGGCTGTCATTGGTGATGTTTTTTGAAAAGAGGGCTGATGTGTTGAGGTGAATCTGGTGGTGGTGAAACAGTAATATGTAGTGGATATTGATGATATGCAGTGGAGACTGATGGAGTTAAGGCTTTGTACTGGTAATGCAGCGAAGATTGGATGGCAAGGTGTTGCTGGAGGTCGGGATGACGGGCTTAGGAACTTGAAATAGAATTTGGGTTGGATTTTTGCTGATAGAGCAAGAAGCGGTGAATGTGGACTGGACAGTGAGGGATTTTGAAGTGTGTAGTGGGGTTCAGATGTGTTAATGACAAATTGTGTGTTTCTGATGGTGTTGGGAATGCTCGGAGTTTTGAAATTTCAGGTCGGGGCGGTTTGGGTTCAATTAGAGAAGCATGTGGACTTCTTTATTACTAATAGCGAGGTATACGTTTCAAAAAAATTAAAATACTTAGAATTTATTTAATTATTGGTTAAGTGTTAATTTAAATGAATAATATTTAATTGTTAAATTAAAATAAATAATCATAGGTTTAGTATACACGATGCAAGTAGATTGGTAGCTGAGACGATATAGCAATTAACTGGATATTCGAAAAAGGAAAATTGAGGTGAGTAGATCTCACTTGAAAATTTATTTTTATCATTAAAAATAAATTGTTGGTTGATTGATTGCATTGTTATTTATTGATAAACTATGATTATATATATATATATATTAGTTATTTAGGCTTGGTGATTGAATATATATATATATATATAGTATTGGTGATTAGATATTTCCCGCAATACCATTAGCGGATGCCCACAGTATCATTAGCGGATGACCTTATTGCCCCACGATATATGAGTGGATGACCTTTTATACCGTGATGTCCTGCCTTGAAGCATGATTGGTATTATTTATGCTGTCTGACAATTTTGATTGCAGGAAAACATGTTAGAGGAATCGAACTGGATTCCTCAAATTTATTTACTGTTATTTACATATTTATATGTGTGTGATGTGTGAATTGAATGGATGATCTATTTGTTTGGATATTAGAATATCATTGGCCCTAGCTATTTACATTTTAAAATATCAAAAAGGGATATTTGAATTTAAACAGGGAAATTTGCTTTTTGAAATGGAAATGGAAATGGAAATTTCGAATGAATTGATAAATATTAACTTGTTTTTAATAATAAAAACAAGCAGCTGAATTTTTAAATGATGTTAATAAATGTAAAAATATTATCATTTAACAATATCGAATTTTATTTTCATGTATGAATTTAAAAAGGAAAAATTATTTTCTAAAGTGGAAATAGGATTTCAAATGAAATTTGAAATAGAAACTGCTTTCAATATTTAAAACATGAAGTGAAATTTATAAACAATGTTTATAAATAAAGAAGGGGAATTTTCATTGGATGATTTATAAATCCAAATTTTAGTACGAATTTTAAAAGAGATTTAATAATTGGAATCGTATCAAAAAGAAACGGTAAAGTTTATTCCAATGCTCGGAATATAAACTGGATTCAAATGAATCCATAAAGATTTATGATTTCGAATTCGACTATGTCGAATAAAAATAAATAAATAAATAAATAAATAAACTATTTTCAGGAGGTATATTGAATTGCATTAATTAGAAGCAATAATCTAAATTAAATATGAAATAGATCCTATGTTCATACAATTATAAGTTAAGTTATAAAGTATCTTCGAATGTAAAATAAAAGGGGAAATTACTTCCGCAAAATAGGATTTGGTTTTTAAATGAATTTTGGAATGGGAAACTTGTTTTAAAATCATAAAACAAAGAAGTTACTTTTCAAACGATATTTATTATCATTGGATAAGTTGGAAGTTAGTTTCAAATGGAGCTCAAAATGGAAGATTGTTAAATATAAAATAAGGGAATTGATTTA
Organism: Allium sativum; assembly: GCA_030737875.1. NCBI lineage: Eukaryota > Viridiplantae > Streptophyta > Magnoliopsida > Asparagales > Amaryllidaceae > Allium > Allium sativum. Next base: position 223,474,822 of record CM060918.1, on the reverse strand, counting down.
TAAACAATGTTAATAAAAATATTGAAGAAATTTTCATTGGATAAACTATAAATAGATTTTCCCAAATATAAGAAATGACATTTAAAAATCGTATTTTTAAATAAGATAGAAAGAGGGATTTTTATGATAAGGAATGATAGTTTTTGTATTACAAACTCTTATTTGTCTCAAGATAAGAACGTTGCCGGTCAAGGTCTGAGAGGTAAATAAAATACCCCAGCTTGAACGACTTCACTATTATCAAGGGATGATATTAGTTTGTAATGGTGAAGAATGTTAAATTAATCGATGATTCCTATAAAAAGAATTTATAATTGAAATTCGATTATATCGAATTTTAATAATCTAATTCCAAATGAATTGGAATTAAATATAGAAATTGGAGTTTGAATTAATTCAAAAATGAGTATGAATATGGAATAAAATCATCGACGAGTTTAGGAAATTGGGGCAGTTAAGTTTAGATTTGGATAATAGGTTTATTTTAAAATATTGAAAGCGGACTTGAAATTTATTTATTAAACGAAGTTTTTAGACGGCTATATTTAAATTTATTTAAAACGAATTCGCCGCAGCACGGTAGTTCGTAATTTGGCATTCCGAACTTCAATCGAGTATATAGAACTCGATATAAGTCGGAATTTGATGAAGCCAGAAACGTTTGGACATATTGAATAATAATTTCTAGTGGAGGAGAAAAATCCGGATTTCCATCTTAGAGATTTTGAGTTATGTCAAAATCAAATTTTAGAAAAGTCGCTGTAAAATCGTTTAAAAACCATAACGATTTAATTAATTAATTAATTAAAGGGATTTTTAGTGAATAAAAATTTGAATTTCCACTAGAAAACCTAGATTTGAGTTATAAACTCCCTTTTGTTAGTTAGTTAATATCATTCCATAATCCAAAATCTGATTTTGCCCCAAAATCACTTCGTCCATTCAATTTGACTGCATATTGGATTAGTTAATGGAATTTGAAAGGAACTTAACGGGGGTGAAGTAAATTGGATGGGTAAAGCAGAATTTAAAATCGAATATGTGGCTTGAGTTATAAATGAAATTCGGTTTGTTTATAAGTGGATAAAAATATGTTTGAACACTATTGTTTCAAACTATAAGTGAATAAAGCGATTGAACTAATTAAAGAATTAATTAGTGGAATTGAATGCAATTAAATCCAAATAGTTGTATGGATTGAAATAAAGTGAAAAATGCAAGTGCATGTATATTAGACAGGTATGGGATAAACTGAATGAAGAGTTGAAGATTTTAATTTAAGTGCCTGATAAAAAGGTACATGTTTAAATTTCCATATGAAGTTTTATGCGCCGAATCGGCAAGTCGCTTGTCTTTTTGATTTTCTTTTTGAATGGAAAAGGCTTAGAGAAGCGAGTTGGGGTTTGAACTATTGACCAATACAAGGGAGGTGCTGGCGAAATTTTCTAGAAATTTAAGGAGTTAGAATATTTTTAAGGAATTTGGATAACTAGAAAACAACATATATCAATATATATGATTCGATAAGGAAATTATATAATTAATGAAATATTAAATAAAAAGGGCCAGTGATTGTTTGACTGTTTGGATGGATGTTTTGTTTTCCTTTGATAGTTAAATCACCGGCTATCAAAGATTTTTGGACCATCGTTGTCAATACGGAGAGACTGGTTGGATTTAATATCCGAATACCACTCCGTATAGGCATAGCCATTGTGAATTAGATTATGCTGAAGATAAACTGAAGACAGAGTGGAATGCAAGGGCTTTTCTGTTTGTCCAGACCGAGGACAACTTGTATGGACGAATGTCTGGTAGAGTATTCCTAACAGATCACATAAGACGATCTTTTCAGGGTATTACGTCTGGTGGCGGAGAAATTCGTTTCTCTTAGCTTTTAGACCCGTAATATTTTGAGAAGATCAACTAGTGGTTCGACGGGTTTGACGATGTGCATTTAAAGTGAACGGTGACCAGATGTTCTAAAAAGATTAACGTAACCTCAAGCCTCACAACTAGGAAATGACAAAAATCGGGCAGGCAGCATGGCTAGGTGGGTCATTCCCAAGCAGGGTATATTTGTCACCGATTTAGAGAAAATTCATTATTTATTCTTCCTTCGATTCTGTATCTTACGGATTACGGTTGGACGACCGACAACTGTGGGTGACGATATATTCGCTGCACTCAAGCTAAATGAGTGGGCGGTCATGTGTGGACCGAGCTACAAGATGTTCTTGTTGAACCCCAATGTATCCCCTCTAGAGTACACTGACTAGGAGGTGGTCTCATACCTTGTCATCGTTGGAATCCAATCTCTAATAAGCGCCCTGCGGTTTTTGATTTTATACTATGTATGTGGAGCGTGAGATGCAAGCGTTCTGCTATTTGGTTATTTATTTGATTAGACATTATTATAATATCACTGGATTTTGATATCAAAAATGGTTTGGTTATAGTAAGATAAAAACCGTCCATGTTTATGTGTGGGTCGGTCTTACTATTACCCTTTCTTTTAAAGGATTTACAAAGTCAAACAATATGATTGGAGTTTACTCACACCAGTCCCGTGAATGACCCAAAGTTTGTTTTGTTTGTTTTTTCCCTAAACTCTTGGGTGCCCAAATTTGTACGGACAGTTAAGTGTTTAAGGTTTTTAAAGATACACCTGGAGGAGCTTGAAGCAGGAGGCTTCACCATTAGATATTTAAGAGTTATTTTCCATTATATCAAATATTGTATTATGCTCTGATGATGGTATGTATACATGATACAAAATTTTGTATTCAAAGACTATGTTATATAATATATTTTATTCGTTCTGCTGTGAGATTCTGATGTTTTCTTTTGTTCTATCTTCTATCTATATCCATTTCTATAACCCTAGTGACTCGTATTTTTGTACTATTTGAGTTGGACGTGTGGTGTATTAGCCAGTTCATATAGTATGGATTTGCAGGCCATTACATGCTCCTTGTACCATAATGTTGCACTAGCTTGTAATTATATGATAGGGGACATACAACATAACATGAGATACAGAAATGGAATATATCCAAATTGAATAACATTGGTTAATTTTTTGAAAAGTCTGAAAAGGAATACAAATTTACCATACAACCAATCAGTTTATGAAAAACCATTAACTTGCTTTCGATGTTTTATAGGGTAGCTTTCATATTTAAGAAAGGAGGTGTACTAAATGATTCTTGCAGTGATATGTGATATTATTACTGTATAATACCTCACAACATGACTTTTGAAGAAGACAGATGCAATTATAAATTCAGTTGTGTAACTATTGAGAATTAGCATGCATTCTTGAGAGTCTTGCTAGTATCATGGATAGTAGTTTTGGTGATAACAAACCGTGATAATGATATATTTTGCATTTACACATGCACAAATTTTTGTCCAGATATATGTTGTATATAGTTTATGATATTAGGCACGTATTGATAGTAAAGTTTGTATAGTATCAAAATTGAAGATCTAGATTGATGATTCAAAAGTCATCGAATGAAGACTCATGAGTTCTAAAGGGTTCAAGTTCTCAAAATATTATGGAGCCTTAGATTTAAATGTTAAAACTCAATTTGCACTCATTTGATCTCTCTCCGTCTATTATACAAAATGATTTATTAATATATTCTTAACTATTTCCAAAATGATTCCTAAAGTATTCCTATTTTCAAAACCCTTTACAAAAGTGTTTCCAAATAATTCTAGCTTTTAATGATTTTCCAAAGAATTTTCAGAAGGAATTTTAATTTTTAAATAACTTACTTTGAATAATTTTGTATCTATATTTCAGATTTTAAATTTTAATACTTATATTTTGATTTCAAATATTTATACTTTGATTTCGATACTTATACGTTGGATTTTTATATATTTATATTTTGATTATACATATACTTTGGCTTTATATTATTTAGATTTTAAATTATACTTTAAACTTTGATTTAATTATACTTTAAATTTTGAGTTTAACCGTAAAAATTATTATTTGACATTATAGTTTCATAATTATAGTTTTGATATTTATACTGTATAGTTTAAATTATTACTTATATTTTATTTTTAATATATATATATATATATTATGTTTTACTTTAAATTCTTTCAAATTTATTTTGATAAATTTTCTTATGCTTTACTATGTTTAAAATATATATTTACCATGTTTAAATAGTTCCTCAACGTTTCAAATCATTATATATAGTTTTATAATTTCAAAACATTTTTTAAGTTTCAAATCATTATGTTTTATTATGTTTAAAAACAACTAATGAATCCTTCGAAAAGCTTCGTACGCTGAGGGAAACATAAATGGCGACAAGGAAATCACCATCTTTTTAATTTTCTTCACGCAAACCTTTCACTTCAAAATCCTTTCTCATCTCCTTACTATTTCATAGATTTCTTGTCTCCTTGTTCCTTGTTTATGTCACACATGTTTCCTCCTCGGTGTAACCTTATGTCAATTACAGATATAAGCTTAGCTATGCTTCTGATCTCAGATCCAGTCTCCCCCTTTTACTTCTCCTTATCTCCTCATCTCTTCTCTTCTTGAAATCTCTACTGTAAACCCTTCCTTCTTATGCTTTGTAGCCTCTTCAGGCAACTACTTTCTCACGCAAGTTATTCAATTTGTGGTTACGGTGCATGCAGGGAGGCGGTCACTAACATGGAGTCTAGACAGTGAGCAGTAACTCCCTCTAGCTATTTTGATTTCGCGTTTCGACGTTTAGTCTATGATGGTTCATTTTGGTTATTGGGTATTCAGTTCCTGTTGTGTAGTTCGTCTTGTTGGTTGTACTTGTTTTACAGTATCGTGTTTTTGGATGAATCGTGCTATGTTGAGGTGTTTGGTTTATTACCTTGGTTATCGAATCCTGGATCTGGCACATGTAATTGCAGTATGCAATGTCACTGTTATCTTTCTTGGATGAATTTTCACCGAATTGTTGGCTATACACGTGATGCTTCATCACGTATCATGGCCTTCTTCGGGTGTGTGATGCCTATCTGAGTATTGTGATGGTGGCTTGCGTACTTCTGGGACATCTCATTCTTGTCCCTGGTCTTCAAAGAATATGTTTTGGTCAAGGCATGTCATCTGCAGTTTTTTCTACTGTTCGTTTGGTAGTGATGTTTGTGGAGCTTGAGAAATTACTGTTTGCTACTGTAGTAGTTTGTTGGATGTTGTGCCTTTTTGTGTGGCTCAAGAAGTAAGGCCTCTGCCTATGTAAATTGCTAATTCTCTTGACCTGTTCACCTTAGGGTGTGGCTCAAGTAATGTAGTATGTGAAGCTGTCTTTTCAGCTCTTGATAATGTTATGATATTCATGTAATTTACTGTTTTCACAGTATGTAACTGCTCCCTGCGTGGAGTTATATAGTAGTCTAGTACTCTAGTTAGCTCCTGTACTGTAATCTAGGATAGATTTCATGAACGACACACGTTAAATGCTGTAGTGATGGACGGTCCACCTTAAAAATCGATAGTTGATTGTCTACTAACAATCACCTGTATTCGATTGATTTTATTATTAGTTATAATAAAAGGTGTTTGCAGTCACCTTAAAAACCGGTTGGCTATGCCAAAAAAAACATTTTTTAAGTAAATTAGTTTTCAAAATACAATAAATATGTCAACATGGTCCTAGCACGTATGTCAATATAATGACTAGTATTCTCAAAACTCAAATTTGAATGGAAGTGTATATTCGCTATAACCAATTAACAACTACCATTTTCCTTCACCCATATATATATATTATTTTTGAAAATTGGTTCACTTTATTATGACTAAAAGCAGTACAGTGGATAGGTTAGCATACTAACCGTTACAAAACGAAACAAAACAAAGGAAAACATGAAAAAAAACAAGTAACTATAAATCTAATCTAAGATAAACCCACCCCATGATGAGTCTATCCCTCTTGTGACTCGCTACATCAGAGCAAAAAGCTCTATTCAACATGCTCTCAGCACCGCAACCATCTATGCTCCTTGTGTACAATTGTTCTCGAAGCAGCTTTTCTTATGCATTAAAAACATTGAGTAAACATCTTCTTAACTCCTAAGCAAAACTAATATCATCTCCAAAACCAAAACAACAATACATAGCCACAGCCTTGAATAAATAAACAGTCCCTTAATACTGCAAGAATGCTTTCAGTCCAAAAAATTCTTCAACTTCATTTCAAACAATAAATCTGGTTGACAACTCATAGACGCCTGTGAATCAGTCTTAATGCAAGAAACGATAGAACTTCTTATAATAATGCAACCAGAATTGTATCCAACCACTGGCATATTATACATGTTGTAATCAATTATCACTAGAGTACTCGAAGTCAAGAAGAAACCAACTGAAATCCATAAAATTTGCCCATTAGCTTTCATCTAAATGTCTTCTTCACATACGAGATGAACACGAGCACTATCTTTAATCAATCATCTTCAAACTAGTATTGCCTTTTACTTCAGTATAGAGAAAAGAGAATCCATATGCAAATTCCTCAACAGAAAGTTCAATGTCACATTTCATCCAGCAACACTTATCAAATTAGGTTTCGGATCTAATAATTTTCTATTATCTGAAGGACTTAAACCACCTAAATTAACACTTGCTCATGCATATTTCCTGGAAAAAAATCTATATAAACCCAAGGAATATTTAAGCACAGTCTTCCAATCTCATAACGGGTTCACATAAGGTTGATAATGTGCGAAAATATTGATTAAACTTGATGAAACTCGATGATAACAGAAGATCATCTAAAAACAAAGACATAATTAGCCAGATCTTCCATTGTTGATCCCCTATTTCTTAATATCCACAAGCCCATGTTAATCTACTGCTCATCACATAGAAGGTTATTAAGGATTTCTTGAACAACATGATGTAAAAGATAATATCGATAAATCAGATCTATTCAAATCGAAGACCAACCAAACCCAAAAATCCAAACGCAAAATGTTATAAATAACATATCTAAACACATACCAGATCTTGAAAATATTGAAAGAACTGCAGAAATGATTATGAAGAATCGGAAGTTATTTAACACTTGTGCCGACAATGTCAGATCCCAGTTCTTCGGATGTCTTGTTCTCCAGATTTTCTCCATATTCAAATCGGCTGTGGATCCCCTTTTAGGCATAGATGCGTAGGAGACTCTGGGATTAGCCTTCCAGATTGCAAAGAATAATAGATCTGGTCAAATGAATCGGGGATAAAGATGGAAATCAAAACCCAAATTAGGGTTGTGACGAAAAACAAATGGAAAACACAAGTTTTATCAACGAAAAAATTTCGTTGAAAGTTGATTAAGTAAGGCGATGTAAGAAATCAGATAGAAGGTAAAGAAAAATGGAAAGGATAATCACGCATGACGAAATCTGGTGAAGGTTTCACCAGTTGCCATTAACGAGCATCAAGACAATTATATATATATATATGTGTGTGTGTATATATATATGTATATATATATGATGCCTCCCATACACATATATGTACATACATGCATATATATATATATACATACATACATATATATATATACATAAATACATATATATATACACACACACATACATGGCAAGCGTTCGGTTGCACCCCAAAAATGGAGCACCCCAAATGCCCCCTGATTTCCACCACCCCTTTATATTAAAGAATGTGAGTGGGAAGTGAGAGAGTGAGTGCAAGGATAGAGAAGGGGAAATATTTAGTGGAGATTGAGGGGCATTTGGGGTGTTGCACTGTTTAGGGTGCTCTCGAACCTGCCTCATACATACATACATATATATATATATATGTATGTATGTATGTATGTATTCTAGAAATGAATTCACAATTTCCTCTCTTATTTTTCTTCATTTATTTCTCTCTTCTCTAATTTTCTAATAAATCTATACTTATACTCTGCCGATTTTCTAACCGATCACATGTATTAGATAGATTTTATTATTAGTTATAATAAAAGGTGTTTGCGGTCACCTTATAAATCGGTCGGCTATGCCAAAAAACATGTTTTAAGGAAACTGGTATTTAAAATAAAATAAATATGTCAACATGGTCCTAGCACGATGTCAATATAATGACTAGTATTTTTGTGACACCCCACGTCCGTTAATGTCACTCACTAATGGAATGCAATAGGTTTCATGAAGCGTTATAGGAAAACAAAAACAGAAATAGAATAATTACAAGATAGATATAAATAAGATAGCAGCAGAAATTTAAATTTTTATTTCAAACATAAATCATAATACCGTGGTCCACAATACCATAAGTCACAAAAACCATTACAATAAATTAACTTCTGTCTTGCACCATCAGAGTACATAAGAATATAAAAACATAATTCCCCAATTAAAAGAGTTAAGCCATATTAGAGACAATAACTTGAGCCATACTTCAGAAGTAGCTCCTAGAAAGATGGTACCTGAGTCCTGACTAAGCCCGGGTGTTTCCTCCCTAAGAACCTGGGGGAGGAGAGTAACGGAAGAAAGAAGGAGAAACAAAAGGGTCAGACATAAAGTCTGGAGAGTCTAGTTACTTTTAGCCAGTAAATAAATAAAGTAACATGATATGCATATAAAGTGGATAAGAGAGATCACTAAACAAATGGCAGGTGTGACAAGGTAGACAGGGCAAGGTGTATACACTTCTCTAATGATTACTCTACACTATTACTAGTATAACAAGAATGAGATGATCCCTTCCGCTATAAGGTGGTAGACTTAGGGCATATGTCCAAATATACCCTAACCACTACACTAATCGATCGGCACCCTACTCGGTAGATACTCTATTAGAATGGTGGGCTTCTTCAAGGACCGCTTTTATCAAGCTTATTACTGCCTGGATGAATGGTCATCTTAGAATGGTGGGCTTCTTCAAGGACCGCTTTTATCAAGCTTCCAGTTTGAGGAACACAAAGCCTTCCATCTCGTCGCAACCACCCCTTTTCATCTATGGCATATCTACTGAGGTGACTAGAAGACTCCTCTCTTCTGAGCTTATCCATGATGTCTGAATCTGCGAGTCACCTTATTGTGAAGCTCCTATCTGGTCCATAAGAGTCGGTCATATCTCCAAGGATGCAAACAAATCAGGCAAAATCTCGATGGAGGGTCTAAAATCAAAAGCTGATATGAACTCCAAGTTCTTTCTTTCCACAAACAGAGGACTCTGGGCCACCCTCTGCCTACTTAGTGTGTCTGCCACCACATTACCCTTGCCAGGGTATAAGAAATCTCAAAATCATAAGAAGCTAGAAACTCCATCCACCGTTGTTGCCTTAAATTGAGACCCTACTGTGAGAACAAATACTTGAGAGATTTATGATCGCTGTATAACTTGAACTTTCCTCGAAGTAAATAATGACGCCACGTCTTTAACGCAAACACTATGGCAGCTAACTCTAGATCATGGGTGGGGTATTTCTTTTCATGAACTCTCAACTATCTACCCCCATAACACACTACCCTTCTTGCATTAGCACCGCACCAAGCCCTATGCCACACGCATCAGTGTAAACAGTAAACACCTTACTCCCATCAGGAAAAGTCAAGACTAGGGCTGTTGTCAGAGCCCTCTTCAGTCTTTGGAAAGCACATCACAGTCTATATCCCATGAAAATGCCAAGTTCTTCTTTGTCAGCCTGGTGAGTGGGGCTGATATCTTTGCGAAGTCCTTAATGAACTTCCTATAGTAACCTGCTAACCCAAGAAATCTTCTCACCTTGGTTGCATTTTTAGGAATCTTCCAATCTTGCACTGCAACGACCTTCGCGGGATCTATAACTATCCCTTCTTTGGATACCACATGCCCTAAGAATCTCACCTCTTTTCTCCAAAAATGGCATTTGGAGAATTTTGTTTTAAGCTGATGGTCATGGAGAGTTTTCATAACTTCTCCCAAATGTTGGGCATGCTCTTCTTCGCTTTTCGAGAAATCATCATTAACAAAGACTACAACAAATGTATTTAGGAACTCCCGAAACACCCTACTCATCAGATCGACAAAACAAGCGGGTGCATTTGTCATCCCAAATGGCATAACTAGCAATTCAAAGAAACCGTTCGGAGTCCTAAAGGCAATCTTATCTATGCTTTCCTCAGCCACCCTCAACTGATGGAACCTCGTGGCCAAGTCTAACTGGGAAAATACCGAGGCACCAACAAGCTGATCAAATAAATCATCAATCCTCGGAAGTGGGTGCCTATTCTTCTTAGTGAGTTTATTTAGCTATCTATAATCAACACACAAACGAAGCGAACCATTCGCCTTAGTTGCGAATACTACTAGAGCAACCCATTCAGATATGCTTCGTCTAATAAACCCTTTCTCAAGTAGCTCCCCTACTTGCTTACTCATATCCCTCCTTTCCCTCGGAGCCATGTGGTGCACTGGCAATGCAACTGGCTTTGCATTGTCTACCAAATATATACGAAAGTCGATCTCGCGCCTCAGAGGTAAACCCCGAACCTCATCAAAAACATCGGAAAAATCTAGGACTACTGGAACAGATTGCAGATCGTTGATAGATGCATCAAGAGACTCTAGGAAACTAAGCATAACCGACCCTTGTGGGTCACACAAAATCTCGAGGGTTCTTCCATGACAAGTCAGAAGCCTAACAACCCTCTTCTCAATCTCCAGAATGGCACCATATGTGGTAAGCCAATCCATTCCTAGAATCAACCCATAACCCATAAACCCGAGCACATACGCGTCGCATTCAAACTCGATGCCTAACACAGATATTTTCGAACCCCGACGAATCATAGATAAATGAGCCGAACCACCTATGAGGTTTGAAACAACTATGGGATCTACTACCATACTAGTAATTAAGTGTAGAGATTCAACTACAGAACTTGATATAAATGAATGTGAGGCACCAGAATCAAAAAGTGTCCTAATAGGATGGTTTGAAAGAGAAATTAAACCTTCCACAAAAAAATTTCTATCTCTATCAGGAGCACTGATTGCGAGAGCATGCACCTGCCCTCTAGCAGTCCCTGTCCTTTGACCCTATCCCTGTGATCCCTGTTTCTTCGGGGACTTTTTAGTAAAGTGTTCGGCCTCTCCACAATGGTAGCAAAATTTCTTCCTTCGCTTACAGTCTTTAACCAGATGACCTTCCTTCCCACAATGGTGACATTTTCTCTTATCCTTGCCTTTATCGTTTTTCTTTCCTTTCTTCTGCTGTTGCTGTTGTTGCTGCTGCCCCTTCTTGGGCCACACCTTCCTATTTTGCGATGTCTCCTAAGCCTTGTTTTTTCCCTTGTCTTCCTCATGCATTAAGGCCATATTGATAAGCTTTTCAAAAGTGGCCCCCATTGGAATATGGGACATGGCTAAACCATGCAGAGGCTCATTCAGCCCTTTAGCAAACCGCAAAGCCCTTTTGTGCGGCATATCCACCAACTCTAAACCGAACCTTGCTAGCTGGTTGAATTTATTCACATATTCTTTCACCGTCAAGTTTCCTTGTTTGAGTGTTAAGAATCTCTCCATCTGCATGCTGCTTTCGGCTTGGGAAAGAAATTTCATTTCGAACCTCTATCTAAAATCTTCCCAAGTTTCCACTGGACGTCCAACTTGAGTGACTTCCACCAAAATGAGGCTTCGTCCTTCAGTAGCCAGGCGGCTAATTGGACCTTCCTTCTATCCTCTACTTCAAAGATTATGAACAAATCCTCGGTCTCCTTGAGCCAATTCCGAGCTTCTACGAATGTCTCGTTCCCGTGGAATGGCTTCCCTCCCATAGCACGGAAGTATTTGCTGATCTTGGCGAAGTTATCTACTCTTGGGGGAGGAGGAGGAGGAATGACTGGTGCAGCTGGGGGAGGAACATTTCTTTGGCCTTCGGCAGGCTTCGTGGCCTCCAAATACCAACGGAACCATCCGGGTATTGTGACGCCTTGTGGGATATTAGGAATGTTTTGTTCCCAAACATGCTGAAAAAGGAAAAAGTTAAGAAACTTATATAAAGGACCAAAGGATACTACATATGGCATTTTGGGGAATGTTTTTCAAAACATATTTTTCTTTATGAAAATGCTTTCTTTTAAAACCTTTTTAAAAATAATTTTCAAAAACTTTTATCTAATCTGTTAACCTTCAGTTCTGATACCAAATGTGACATCCCACAACCGTTAATGTCACTCACTAAGGGAATGCATTAAGTTTCGTGAAACGTTATAGGTAAACAGAAACAAAATAATTACAAGATAGATATAAATAAGATAGCTGTGAAAATTTAAATTTTTATTTCAAACATAAATCAGAATACCATGGTCCACAATACCATAAGTCACAAAAACCATTATAATAAAATAACTTCTGTCTTGCACCATCAGAGTACATAAGAATATTAAAACATAATTCCTCAATTGAAAGAGCTAAGCCATATTAGAGACAAGAACTTGAGCCGTACTTCATAAGTAGCTCCTAGAAAGATGATATCTGAGTCCTGATTAAGCCTGAGTGTTTCCTCCCTGAAAACCGGGGGGGGGGGGGGGAGGGGAGGGTAACGGAAGAAAGAAGGAGAAATAAAAGGGTCAGACTTAAAGTCTAGTGAGTCTAGTTACTGTTAGCAGTAAATAAATAAAAGTAACATGATAGGCATATAAAGTGGATAAGAAAGATCACTACACAAATGGCAGGTGTGACAAGGTAGACAGGGTAAGGTGTATACACTTCTCTAATGATTACTCTGCACTATTACTAGTATAACAAGAATGAGATGATCCCTTCCACTATAAGGTGGTAGACTTGGGGCATATGTCCAAATATACCCTAACCACTACCCTAATCGATCGGCTCCCTACTCGGTAGATACTATATGCCAGCCCCACAGTAGGATGTATCACGTCCTACAGTGGCAACCCCTCACTGATATGCACTGCCCCATATCTACTGGTGTCACAGTCGCCTTATCCCCCTCTACTTGGCTCATGCACGCACATGGCCCGATCGGTTTGCACCGCCCACACCGTCCTCCACGTTTGGATCTCTTACAATCAGTCAGTAAGTGTGTCTCCTCTCCGCCTAGTACGGAGTATTTTAATTTATATTAACTCCGAGTTACTTAATGAAATGGGTCCCACACAATATGATACAAGCTCTCCCCTTTGTCTTGTATCCCCCATTAGGTTTTTCACTGACTATGTATACCGCTAGGTGTCTTTAATTACATAGCCCTATACCAGTTATGCTTACCCTAAAAGGTGTCTTTAATTACATAACTTTTATTCTTTCCTCTTGTTATGTATACCACTAGGTGTCTTTAATTACATAACCTTATCGGGTTAAGTTTGTGGGCCGATATGTAAATATTACCCGCCCCCTCCAAATTTGCTTAACCCATCTACTATTCCAATCAATTTACTTAACCCTAACCTTATTTCATAATCATACAATCCCTATGGATTAGATTTGGTTAAGTAGTCCAATTCATTACCATGTCTATTTATGGTTTATAATAGGCTAGACCTCCCACATTAGGCCTACAACGTGTGGATGTTGGATATGCCGATCGGGTCCGGGCAGTCTTATTCCATAGTTGGGTCTAACCTCGTGTCTTAGCCCTTTTCGTATTTGCGTACTTAGACCTCCCACATTAGGTTCAACATTTGTGGCTGTTGGATATGCCGGTCGGGTCCGGGCAGACTTCCACCACTAATGCAACCTAACCTCGTGTCATAAGTACAATTACCATTCCTAATTGTATTTACTAGACATTCCATTTTTAATTAATTAATCAATTAATTAATCCTTTCCCATTATAGGTGTTAATGCCGATTTTAACTAAAAATTTGAATTATATGTCCAAAAATGTTCATATTCAAATTATGCCAATATTAACCCTTTTTCCCCCGTTTCCTAACTAGCGCACTCATAAACTGGTGGCATGCCTAGGCTAGTCAATAGCCTAGTCATAAACGATAATAGGATAATGATGGGAATATAACCAAAGTGATCATCTTAGCATAAACATAAGCTGGCATAATGATAAGGTGAATATTCACACTAGCATGGACATGTAATTAGCATCGTAACAAGGTGGACATAAAACTGACGAACTTGTGGCAATCAGTTGATTCTAACATAACTACGATGTCATAATAAGTATAGTAAGATCTAAATTAGCGGTTTAGATGTCCAATTGGTTTAGATCCAACATGATAACACAAGGTGATAAGTTAGATCACATAATTCAGATCTAGAGGTTAAAATAGATCTAACACCATTAGAATGACATACTAGCATGTTTAGATCTAAATATGGGTTCACATGTCCAACTTATAATATATCTAAGTTGATCGCAATATGACATGTGAAAGGTGATTTACATAAAGAGTTAGATCTAACCAATATTGCAACTGTCCAAATCAACAGATTTACATTCACCATAACATAGTTACAAGTCAAGATCCACATAGGTAACATAATAGAATAACCACAATTGTATTGGATCTAAAGGTGCGGATCTACCATGACATAGTATAAGATTTAACAATAGCATAGATTCATAGTTTACAACGTATCCAATTCATAGTCTTTCACTACTTACTTTTATTTATCTAAACCTAAAAGCAACTAGAAACTCACAGCGTTAGGTTTAGAGAATAGAGAGAATGGATCTTAAATTTCTGGATTTGATTTGCGAAGTTGAATGTTGTTTGTTGTTGAAGAAAATGAATCCGTCTCAGTTCGCACACTGGCAGCATATGGCTCCCATAATTTCCAATGAAGAAATAGGAGAATTGGACACATATTTATAGATGTAGAACCTTCTGAAACCGACTGCCACCTCAGCCTTAGGGGTGTCAATACCCCTGTGGGTGGGTCGACCCATAGGTCGACACCCCTTAAGGGGGGTCGACCCCGGTGTCGACACCCCTCTAGGGGGGTCGACCCCCTAGAGCAGGAAATTTGCCGCCTTGACGAATTTTAATTTTTGAACTATTCTGGATAGCGTCTTACTCATATCTGACTCATACGTGACTCATATGTGTATACACGTTCTTTCTGCGCGTATACAAACTTAAAACCCTCATAACTTCTTCATACGGTGTCCGTTTTATGCAAACCAAATGTCTATCTAGACCAGAATTTCAAGACGGACGCGTTGGCACAGTCCTTTTCCTCAATTCTCAATATTAAATTAATTATTATTTAATTTATCCTCCTTTTCTATCGTTAAAAATTCGGGATGTTACAATTTTCATAACTCAAATTTGGATGGAAGTGTCTATTCGCTATAGCCACTCAGAAACTACCATTTCTCTTCACCCATATACATATATACACATACATACACACACACACATATATGTATACATATACATACATACATACATACATACATATATATACACACACACACATATATATATATACATATACATATGTATTCTAGAAAAGAATTCACAACTTCCACTCTTATTTTTCTTTATTTGTTCTCTCCTCTCTAATTTTCTAGTAAATGTATACCGATTTTCTAACCAAATCAAGTCATTTCAACTTTAATTTGATTAGGTACAATAGTAATCAAGATTGAAAGACCCAAGTCTTCTTTCTTTGTCAAAAAAAATCAAACAATCTTATGGGTGTGATAAGATAACCCTAAATCTAATTGGGTTCGATTGGCTTAGTAAAAAGCAATTGGGAGTGGCTTATTTGCTAGAAAACCAAATTGGTTGTACCTCGAGGTCTGAGATTTTAGAGGGTGCCTTCTTGTCGCCTTGAAATTAAGAAGTGCAATTGAATTGATAGTAATTAAAGGTTGTACGGAGTACGGAACTGGATGTAGAGTAACTCCGAACCAGTGTAAAGTTAGGTGTATTCTTTGCTTTACTACATTTACTTGTTTTTTTATTTCTTTGATTTACTCAATGATCATTATACGACCTATAAGTATATATAATCCAAAATGATTTCTCAACAATTCATAAATTTAAGAAAACACTATTTACCCCCCCCCCCTTTTAGTGTCAATATAGCCTTACGATTCTTAATCTACATCACTTTAATTTGGCATTGAAGCATTGGTATTCCAAAGTTCATAATCTGATTTTTGAAAAAAGTTTTAAATTGATACCAACACCGGCAACATCGATAATATCACTAGTCCATTTGTAGAAGGACAATATACTGCATGACCACCACTTTTTAATGGTAAAATTACACTTATTGGACATGTAGGATGAAAATGCATCTAGAGTCAACAAGATTAGATATTTGGAATGTTACTCAAATTAAGTACACTAAACCCGAGAATAATTATGTACAGTGGATTGCTGATCGAAAGGTGGTTGCATAAAGTAATTCTAAAGCCGTGAATATATTATTCCGTTCATTAGATAGAAATGTGTTTAATAGAGCACAAGCCTATAAGTCTGCATATGAAATTCGAAGAACTTTGCAAGTTACTCATGAAGGCACTAGTAAAGTTAAACAAATTAAAATTTTCATGTTAAACAACCTATTTCAGTTATTTAAAGCTAGTCCAAATGGATCAGTGTCTGACATGTATAATAGATTTCAAGATATAGTACATTCTCTTGTTGTATTGGGCAAAAATTTTCTAAAGAAGACCAAGTTTGAATTTTTTTAAATTCATTTGCTCTTGGTTAGAACCAAAAGATTTTGTAACGACCCATAAATTCTGATATTTTGAAAACTCAAGTTTTCAAGAATTCGAAATAACCGCGCGCGGTTCTAGATAGATACACTCATTTTTAACTATGATTTCAAAGAGTATAACGGTCAATTAAGTTATTTAAATCAATTTAAGCGACTTATTAGTTTGAACAATTTTGGTCAGAAACACTATTCACCAAAATTATAAATTTTGAGATTTTGAGTTAAGTATTTGTATATGACTTATTGAATAGTCAAGATAAGGTTAGATAACTTTTATAATTGAATTAAAAGTTAATTATATTAAAATTCGATATTTTAATATTATTAAGACCTGAAAAATGACCATTTTTAAAACAGTCTCAAAATCTGACAAAACCGCTTTTATTAGATTTGGAACGTCAAAATATGGTAGGGTTTAAAATTTCAAGTTGATTGGAGTTAATATGTAAGCATACAGTATGCAAACACATGTTGAAAAACAAGTTAAAAATCGGTAAAAGCTAGAAATAAGGCCATTTTTCAAACGGTCTTCGAATTAGACGAGACCAGGCTTGTTAAAACCATAATTGTGAAACGTAGCTAGATTTCAAATTACGTAATTTTTGGAGTTGGTATATGGTCGTACGACCAGAAAAAATTCGCATGGCATAATTAATTAAAAGAGATAAACCCAACACACTAATTCCTATAACCTATACTAATTTGGCAACTAGTGTGCTCTCTATGATACTTGTCCAATTCTTCCTACTCTACCTTTTCCTAAGTACATGAGTATGTACCCTTTGTGTAACGACCCAACGGATTTTCAACCTCGAAAATCGACATAAAATCACCATGTCGAATATTCAAGCATCGAAAACACTGGATTGTCATGAGAAAGAAGTTAGAGGGTGAGATAAGAAAGAAAGAAATATTAGAATATAAGAAAGAAGTAGAACACCACATCAGAATCTCACAGCGGAACAGACAAAATATAATATCAAATCTCTTTATACAAAACTTTATATACATACCAATCATCAGAGTACAACATATATCAAACACAGCGGAAAACACTTTATATAACTAGCGGTGAAGCCTCCTGCTTGCAGCTCCTGAAATTCCAAGTGAAACCTAACCTGGAACATACTCGGTCTGACCCGAGCACATTTGATTTAAAATAAAATACACCGGGTCAGTCTGGAATACTATCAGTGATAAATTCACAGAACACAGCTTGTTTAACGTTGGAAAATCCTTTCAGAAATCAAAGGATAATAGTAAGACTAGCCTACACATAAATACGGACGGTTTTTACCTTACTATAACCCAAAACCGTTTTGAAATCATAGCTTGCTCTGATATTATCATAATGTCTAAATACAACTAAATAACAATCTAGTGGAACGCTTGCATCTCACGCTCCACATAAATAGTATACAAACCAAAACCACGGGCGCTTATTGGATATTGGATTCCGACCTTGACAAGGTATGGGTCCACCTGCCTATAGTGTATCTCTAGAGGCGAATACACTGGGTTCAAAAAGAACGTCTTGCAACCTGGCCCTCATATGACCGACCACTCATTTCGCTTGAGTGTATCGAATGTATATCACCGACGGTTGGGATCAGCAACCGCCTGCCCAAAAAGGGACAGCATCGATAGATTAAAGAAGCAAAAGGAATTTCTCTAGATAGGTGATCATACATCCTAATGGGAGCGACCCACATAGCCATGTTGCCTGCCCGATTTTTGTCATTTCCCGGTTGATGAGGCTTGAGGCTAGAATCTCTTTAAAACATCTAGTCATCATTCACTTTGAATGCCACATCGTCAGATCCGCCAGATCACACTTGATTGACGTCTACAAAAATACTCTAGTTTATTTGGCTAGAGAATAACCATTTCTCCGCCATCAACTATCGTACGTTTGGAGAAATCAACGCATGTAATTCCTTTGGAAATACTCTGTCAGACATCCGTCCATACAAGTCATCCAGGAACAGGATGAACCGAAGGTACTCTCCTACTGCATCACATATAGGAATCACCCCATGGATCAGTAGCGAGAAGTCCTTGCAACCCGTAGATTCCAACCACGACAGAACCACAGAATCTTATTGGCCTGTAGACCGGAGATCATTAGCAGTTCTTCCGCTTAGGAAGATCTACGGTCTTCAATGCTCCATTTCTACCATCTTCGAATGTCTTCACGTATTTGTTGGTCAGAATGGTCTTCGAATAAGAATTCGATCCCGGTCTTTCCATACCAACAATCGTATTAGTCTGGTTTGATAGTCGGTGTTTTAACTATCAAATAACAAATGTGTGAATAACATCAGTTTGCTGATTCAGTACTTGACACGACTTGACCGCTTTAAAATATATTTAACCAAATTCCCTCTGATTAACTTTGACCAATTTTCTTTGATTGATTTACTCTACTAGACTAACTCGACTTATTTAACTTGACTAACTCGACTTGATTACTTCTATCTATTCACTAATTCTCGACTTAACTCCATTCACTCGACTCTAGATCGCAGCGATCACAATGGTTACGCCTGATTCCCTCAGGAAACATCCGACCGCCGTAGGCTATCTACAGCCCTGCGAATTACGCTAGCAGTCGTACGCAATGGCAACTCTTTTGACTAACTCTACCTCAAATATTATATTTGATCAACTCTAATTGAATAAACGATATTCACTATAATTTGAAAACAATATTCTTAATTCTTTTGAAACTAATATCGACATATTATATATTTCCCAAAACTTGCATTAGAGTTCGATATTTCTTGTATAAGAAAAACCAATTTCAACACCTTCACTTACTTCAAACTAATACCATCCCTCGATAATAGTAAAGCCAATCAAGTTGGGGTATTTTAGTTACCTCTCAGACCTTGATCAACCCGTTCTTACCTTAGAATAATATCAGTTCGTCACTTAACCATCGATATTCAAATCTCGTTTACCATCTTGTTTCAAATCTGGTTTTATAACCCTTTCCTTGTATTTGAAATTTTCGTTCGATACTCTCTTTACTTAATTCCTTTAATTAAGTAATTCTTCAATAAACGCCACTTTTAAACTTGGAACATTATTTCACTAATACCCTTGGGTTTAAATGAAAACCCCACATTCCAAAATCAATTTCCGTTTACAAATCTTGTTTTGAAAACTTGAGTTATAAATCCCTTTTTATAAAACTCTTATCGTTCTTTCGACCACTTATTGTCTTCTAATCACTTCTACTTGAATTCCAATTACAAACCATCACTTTATTTACTATTAACTGTATTAAGATAGTTAACTTGTTTACTTACCAAAAATAGTATAACTATCATTTGAAAAGGCTTAACAAATAAAGATCACTTTATTTACTTTAAACAATTCAATTATTTCCTTAATTTATAGTTATCCGAGGATTAACTGATATTTTACATTATTCGTTAAACTTTAACGAATATTCAGAATATTTAAATCAATTTTCCTCCATTTGTCAAATTTACTCAAAACGGTTGGTATTATCGACCGTACACATCAGTTAGCAGTTAACTGATCTCACTTGTCATTCCCCCTTTTTATATTACTTAAATAACTAAGTAAATTTGGAAACACCATTTGATTGTTCCAAAAACAATTAATTCCTTTTTACCAAACCCGTAGGTAAATACCTTGGATTTTCCAGCTTTATAACTCGTTTACATCATATAGTTTGGCTACGCAAACCATTTAAATAATTCTTTTATAAACTTGATTAAAATATTTATTTATAAACTTCTAATTTAATTATCTTTACAAAATCACTAAAAAACTTCAATTCAGTTATAAAATAATTTATAACTTTAAAACTGCGTTAATTTCCCAAACAGTCAACTGACGTCAGAAACAACACATTCTTAGACACTCACTGTCAATTACCAAATCAACACAGTCAGTTGATTTTAACACATCACGGGTGAATATTTATTCAACCATACAACCAAATTTTTGTGTCAGTCAGGGTGAACAACTCATATATAAGCACAACAAACAAATATACAGTTTATTTGAGGAATCTGGTCGGATCCCTCCAACCTGTCCTTCTCTGCATCACAGATATCAGTTGACAACAGTATACGAATTAAATAATTGACGGATTATAAATAACTGCAATCAATCAAACAGTAACAACCAATTTGCATCCATAGCATCCAATCAACCAATTTAAACTGTTAATTGTAAAATATATTTGACTGTGAATGTACCACATCACAAGATTCCAGAAGGTGTGAGAATTAACTCACTAGAGTTTTGTTTCTGACGGTGTTGCGTCATTCTATATAGTTTCAAACTAGTGTTTGAAACTACATAAAATTCTCATGGCCTCAGAATCACTCCGTTCCAGCTCGTATGCGTCGGCATCGTCTATACGAATCCATCAACACTCGCTCTGTCCAACTCTAATAATATAAACACGAGTTATACTTATTATAAGTTTAACCGGTTTAAATTAAATAATGGATTCCTTACTTAAGTTTAAAAGTTAATTACTTCTGTTAATATGAAATCAGGCCGATATTTACCGTTCTTTGTGTCGCTCGAAACCTCGTTCATCCCGTTCTTCGTCCATACCTGCTTGACGTAACAACCGATATGAGTCAACATTTTAAATAAATAATTAGCTTCTTTTAGTTATTACTTAATTAGATCTAATTAAATGAATTTGTAAATATGAAAATTAGACGACCCTTACTATTTTTCTCTACGAGTTCCTTCGCTCGTTTCAACTATCTCGCTGTCCAGAACCTAGCTCGAAATCATCCCCTGCAGCGGCCAAAATAAAGGTTCAACGCTTTAATTTAATAATACACTATCAGTTATGTTATTAAACCTCACTAATCACCTTCCACGTCACTACTATTCACGCCTTTCTCCTTCAACCCGCCTGCTACCTCTTTTTTTTTTTTTTTTTTGCTCCAACGTGTCTCTCCGTTTCTTCCTTGGTGCTACAGTGGTTTCGGTATTTGTCCTCAATACCACCGTGTTTACCAGATCCCCACTTCAAACACTCTACAAACATTCCCACCCAACCAGACTCATGCACAAAAACTCCGCGCCGATCTTCCCCTGCAACTGTCCTCCACCAGTACTTCTCCCTCCACACGAACTTACCACCCAAACCCTAACAGCCGTTGACACCCTTTTAGACCCGCCATTCAACCACAGATCGTACACGAGATTTACAACTCTAACGGCCTGCTTCCTTCATGCGAACCCTCTCGCCACATCATCCTCATGCCAAGGCCTTCCGACAACCAATCCGGCGATTCCTGCACTCTGACTTCCCCCATACCTAAAGTACACCGAAGTTCATCATGTCTACATACCCACGATTCAGTCAACCCCTGAGCTTCTCTTCCCAATATATCAAAACTCTCCCCTACAGTATCCTATTCTTCCCCAACATGTATTCCTCTACCAGACACTCCTGCCAGTTCAGTTTTGAATAGAGACAACTCCTCCCCATGCCGAACACAGCCACTTTGACCCGTCTGTCCCATTTCCGTCTCGCTCATTCCCTCTCCACTAACCAGATCTCGAGTCAGTCACAACACTAAATCACGGTTGGGTTCACAACTCACGTCCTTAGGAAGGAGGTATCTGATGGTTTGTATGGGTACAGAGAAGCATGATTTTCGTTGGGTATAAGAGCGTTGGCTCTAGTTTATCTTGCTGCATCGAAATGGGAAGGCGAATATCTATATATTTTTTCCTTAGATGAAGAAGCGACAGAAATTTCGAAACTGCAGGTTTGGCAATGGTTTCGGTTTTAAAATAGGAGGAGGAGGCTTCTTTAAAACAGAAGGGATAAGCAGGTTTATTTATATAGGAAGAGACGTGGGCACCAAGTAAAAGTAAATAAATTAATTAAAATAGAACAGCACGGTCCGTAGATGAAAAGACGGAACAAAATGTGGAAGCATACATTTTCTCAGATCGCACATGCCACATAAATTGAAAAGAAGTGTCGGAGCAGACATATTTTTAATGTGAGGTGACAAAAGATATTTCCATGAGGTGATGGACGATATTTTGACGAAGTGAGAGACGATATTAATAGGGTAAAATATAAATTTTAATATTAAACGATACTTCGTCGTGAAGTAACACACCAAAACCACCACAAACGACTCTCGTTTACTGATTAAAAAACCAATCTCGATGTAAAAAGGTATTTCAGTCCCAATGGGACAAGTTTCATCGAATTCCGTGTCCGTTTGCTCAAATAGCTTTCGTACACGTCCAAATTGATCAATTTATTTTACATTTTATTTTGCCATGCTCACAGAATAACACCGTTTGATGTGCAGTTTGAAAATCTAGCAATAATTTACTGTTGCGGTTCCAACAAAATTTGTTTTATTGAAAACTGAGGTCGTTTGAAAAATGGCCCTTTTATAACTGGCCAATTCAAATAAAATAAACCAATTTAAAAATACCTCAATATAATATTAGTAAAATATTGAAATTGGCCATACACGACCAGAATATGATGTATTACCAAGGTAAAACATCCTGGGTTGAATTCGAAGCCAAATTGATACTCAAAATATTTAAAAACCGTTATTTTATATAAACGCAGCGCTATATATATAAAGGAATCCCTGGCGCTGCTTTTCTGAGGGTTTGAGTTGAACATAAAAAAAGTCTACACAAGGAAAACTAGATTTTTCTCTGTAGTTGGAAAGATATCATCAAACCGGTCCCGACGTTTCTTGTTTCGAGAAAATCCGACTTATTTTGAACCCGGTACGATCAATTGAAGTTCAAAACACCAAATCGCGAACTGCCGCGCCGTTGCAGCTCGTTATTTAATTAAATTTTAAACTATATATATTTCTTCGTCGTTTCTAAACGAAATCGTCGATATAACTTCAATGTATCCAATATCGAACTATTTCAAATGGCCCGTTCACCCTATATTGCCGACATAACATTTTCTGACCGGTTTGGAATTAAATTATTATTTTATTATTTATTTAAATTATATATTCAGAACAAAATCGTTAAATTCGATTATTTAAATTCAAATCAATATTTTAAATAAACAAAATATTTAGATTAACCCTAATAAATAGGCAGAAAATACGGGTCGTTACACTTTATTTTGTTTTATTTTCATTTTGCTTTTCTTTTATCACCTTCCCTAAAACCTTAAGCTTCCATTAAACCTCCTCCTCCTACCTCCCCCAAAACGCACCCAACCACCACCCTCCACCGCTGCCACCCCCTTCTTAGCACCCACCCACCCTCCGGCCGGGGGCCCCTTCTAGCCCTAAAACCCCTCTTTTCCTTTTAATTTCCAAAAAGACACAACCTTTTACCATAATTTCAAGCAACCACCACTAGAACCAACTTCGAAAGACCCCACATGCTTATGCCATGAACCTACCCATCCCCACCAGCATGTGGGCCTCCTCTCTAGTCCAGGCCATGCCCTCACCTTGGTCCTCAAGCTTTAAACCCTCTTAAAAATCTCACATTTCTTCTTGATTTGCAAATCAGAGTATATATATATGTATATATAGGTGCATATACATATAAGTAGGTTGTCGATTTGGATAAAAAGTTGGGATTTTGGAAAAGTTGCAAGCTTAAGAGACCTGCATTTGAAGTGTTGTGGAGTTTGGATGGCTTTGGTGAGAATTTCTCACTTCAATTGCTAAACTAGTTTACACAATGTAAGGTTTGACTGTTATTAGTTGATTAAATTTGGATTAATGAAATGATTGGTGATTAATCATATATCTTTAGTTGAGTCGACAAAAATATCAATTTTACTTGATAAATGTGGAATTGTTTGGGTATATGAAACTTAAAACATAAATAATGTCAATTTGAAAGTAGTTGAACCTTAAATGGTCTTAATAAAGTAATTCACTAAGTGTTTATTCAATGTGTAAGAAAAACGACACGGTTATTGGGATAATAATTAATCTTCACATCTCCCAAGTGTTTATTAAATGTGTAGAAAACCCCACATACGTATTGGGATGATAATTAATCTACACATCTCCCAAGTGTTTATTGAATGTGTAGAAAACTCCACGTTGGTATTGGGATGATAATTAATCTACACATCTCCTAAGTGTTTAATGAATGTGTAGAAAACCCCACACGGTTATTTGGATGATAATTAACTGACACATCTCCCAATTGTTTTAATTTGCGGTTGATATGAAAAGATGTGAAATCATTGATTTTTTTGGTACTGATTGAGATTGATCAATTAAATTTGATGTTTTTTGATATGAACGGTGTTGTCAAGTACAACAATGTTTGGGTTAATAAGGTTTAACAATCTTATTCAACCACGGTTATTTGGGTTCAAGTGTTAACGACTTTGACACTTGGGTCAAAGAAGCCAATGTGTGAAAATTGGATGTTAATAGTTGGTTACAACTATTATTGGTTGTATATAATGTGTGAAATCCATATAAATGGAATTATATGGTAATTGGCTAAATCTCATTCCAATTCGGAATAAAATTGAATATTTTAATAATAAAATATTTCGTAAAAAATAAAAGTTTGATTTTGATGTCTGATTTTGGATGGACACGAAGATTATAAAATATTGATGAATATTTGTAACTATAATAAGTTATTTTTGGATTGACATGAAGTTTATAAAATATCGATGAATATTTGTAACTATAACAAGTTATTTTGAAGTAATTTTCATATAGATATGACCTATTCAAGCATTATGATTTTTTTAAATGAATAGTAACCGTCGAAAGTGAAGTTCGGTTAGGTTATTTAGAAAACGTTTTAAATGAAGTTTCTTTTTTAAAAGTATCATATTTATTTTTATAATGAATGTCAACAAATTTTGGATATAAGATAATAAGTTTTGAAAAATAATATTATTTTAATAATAAAGTAATATTATAATATCCATTTAATAAGGATATTGAGTATTGAAGTTGAATATGGAAAATATAATTCTTGGAAGATATTAAATATTTAATAAATTATTTTTAATGGAATTTGATTTGATTTTTAATATAAATCGAAGTTTGGTCTGAATAGGACTTCTTGCGCATCGACAGTTTGCGAAGTTCGACCGTTAAGTTTAAACCGACATACCGGGAAATCCGACCGTCAGATTCTCCTGAAATGAAAACCGTTGGATCCGAAATGAAAAGTGTTTTCAAATGAAATAATAGGTTTTAAAATCCAACGGTTGAATTTTAAAAGAAATTCAATTCCTAATTCGAATTAAAGCAACGCTAGTGTAGTTTAGGAACCGAAATGGGACCTGATTGAAATGGTCTATTTTTAAATTAATAAAAATAGAAATAAATCATGATAAATAATTATTATTGATTTTAAAATGATTTGAGCAAAGATTATGAAGTTTTGAATTATGATTTGAGTTTTTGGTCTTTTGTCCTGATTTACTTAACGTAATAAATCAATGTTTCAGAATTTAGTTTAAGATTAGACTAAAGATTTCAAACTTAAGTTTATTGGGTTTGAGTGGAAATGACCTTCAGATATTCGGTATTGATTACAGTTGTGTAAAGTTTTACTATATTGAGGAATTTGGAAGATGTTTAAAATCGTTATTCCACGTATAGTATTCATTGATTACGAGAACTGATATTGAATATAAGTTGATATAAATTATGTTTAAACCTTATATTCGATATCAACTGAGTTTGGGTTTGTTGTGTACGTTGTCTTCAATAACATCGTTCCTTAACCCAGTTAAAAGTGAAGATATGATTTTGAATTCACAAATCTTTTAATTAAGATTTAGTGGAATTTTCCGAAGTTAAGTTTCCAATTAATAAATCAAATTAGAATTGAATGGAAATCAATTAAGTGATAATTTGGATGAATCTCCATGGAGGAAGACCTTTACTATTTAAGGAATTTAAATGGCTTTGCTGTTATTCTGCTTTTAGTATTAGTCTGATACGGAAATTTATATCGATTATGAACTGATATGATTTCCATGAAAATTCCATTTGGAATGGAAGTTGATTTTAGGTTTATCGTGAACAATGTTTCAAATAACATTTGTTCTTTAACCCAGTTAAAGGAAAGTTTTTTCTCAAATTTGTGTCTTAATTAATATTTCAATAAAGATTTGATTGAATAAAATGGAGATTAAAACCAAGTTAGAGCTTTAATTAGATTTGAAATGGTAGAAGGTAATTAAAGTTACCGAAACCCGAAGGGTGTTAGATATGGAGTACCACCAGTTTTGCCCCATGGGATGAATAGGATAGGATTGGGATAACGATATAAGAGATTACCTTTTTGGTGAGGCTCGATAATCCCGATAAGGTCTATAAACCTTAATTTAAGTTAAGTTTGTGAAAAGAGATTATATAATCTTTTAAAATGATTTCCAAGGAAAAATTTAAACAAAAGTTTAAATGATGTTAATCTTTGATAAAATTTATGAGAGTAATTCCAAATGTGACGAATATTCTAAATTGGAATGAGGCTTATGATATGTTTATATATCACTTAGTTTTAATGATGCGGTAGTTATTCGAAAAGACCGAGTTTCAACCCATTCTGAATAACTAATACGATGATTGTCGAAGATATTGAAAACCGTGGTTGAAGACCGGAGATCTTCACATCGTTTGGGTTATTGCTGATGCCTCGATTGGGCAATACACCCAAGACGAGGTTATAAGTGGTGATCGTCCGTATGTACTTGGAGTTTGATCGGATATGCAAGGGCCTCTCTCCCTTAGGGGACGAGGAATAAGGTGTCTTCGGTTTCGTTCAGACCCAGAACTAACTTGTATGGACGTATGTCTGACATTGTATTTAGTAATGTATTAATTGATCTCTACTAAATATATATATATATTTGAGGTGGCAGAGAATTCATTCTCTTAGCTTAACACCCTTCTCTGAGACGTATGAGCTTAGAGGTTATATATTAATAGACATCAGTTGTATGGTATGGATTGACAATGCGGCATGCTAAGATGCTAATTGATCAAAGTTTTTTTTTAAAATAAGATCTTTGTGGATGATGATCAAAGCATGGCTGATATAGAGTAGCTTTGTGTTGAAACGTGACTGCAGCAAACCTCACAACCCGGTAATGTCCAAAAATAGGATGAAGGACCGCAGAGAAAAGACATACATTCCCATCTAGCTAAAAGTGATGCCATGGTATGGATCCCAAGCATATTTACTTATGTGGATGTTGGAATTGAGGCGCCTCAGATGATGGTCGACGTACTGACTAGTATGAAGGTCTGATAGGATCAGGGAATGTTATGTTCAGGTAATTGTCCAACTCACTGGGAATTGGTGGGCCAGCTCTACCTCTCCAAGGGATACATGTTGTTTTCCCTGAAACATTTTGCTAGAGATGTTCCAAAGTTGGACAAGGAAGATCTTTTGCCTTGGTCATTGACGGAAATCCAACTTCCAATACGAACCATGCGTTTTTAGTTGTAAACCTATATGGTGACATAATAGAATGAGGTATTATGTCGTCTAAGATTGATACATTTATTTTTGATTTTTTTTTTCAATATTTAGACACCAATAATAATATCAAACGATTTAGATCTTCACGTGTCAAGCATATTTGGTTATTATAAGGTAAAACTCTATCCTTCGGTTTGTACTTGTATTGTGAGATGGGACTTCAGTAATAGATTCATTATCAAAAAACTTTGCGATTGGTTTTATGATTTGTATTCATGTAGAGGAAAGCCATTTCGTGTTATATGGCATGGTCCCATGAATTACCCAACCTTTAAAATAAAGTTCTATAACTGTTTTAGTTCTCACACCAGTCCCATGACTGACACGGAGTTTATTTTTTCCCACCTAAACTCTAGATGCCCATATTTTTTCCACGGGTAGCTAGTAGTTTTGGTTTTGTAGATATTTATATAACAGGATCCTGGATTATGGCTGAAGCTATGCTCTAGATTATTTTGTCGTATTCCATTGAATATATTAATGTATTTATGTTTCTGCTGTATTGTAATATATTATTCTCTGGTATTTTTCCGTTGTGTATCAATTATTTGTACTATGATATATTCTTGTACTTTGATGTAAAATTGTTGTAATAACAATAAAGATTCTCTTTTGTTCTTTTCTTATGTGTTGTATCCTATAACAATCCGATGATTTATGGTTTTTGGATCATACCTGTGTGGCTTATGGTCAGTTGAAGGGCGGGGATTTTTGGGTGGTTACAATTTTAATGATTGAAAATGCAAATGATATTAGTACTCTGAAAATTGAAAAGTTGATTGGCAATTCAGTTTATTTTGAAGCACAAGTACAAGGTAGGTGATAAAGCAAAAAAAATAGAGAAGATGTCGATAGCCTTTAATATGATAATAGATAGATTTGATTTTGAAAATGATGAGGAAGTGATAACGCTAGTGATAAGAAACATGAGAAAATTCCTAAAATACAGAAAGATGAATAATTTCAAAAGAAGTGACAATAGATATCAAATGCTATAATTGTGGCAAGCTGACATGATTCATTCCACATCCAGACAAAGTAAAATCTACACCAGACACTAATTTGATAAGAAAAAGGAAAGGATCCTGCAATATAACATTAAACGGTTTGGATTCAAAGACATCTTCAAACGATGATGGTTCAAATTTAGAAATAGCTAACATATGCTCTGCGGCGATGCATAGTCCAGATAGAAATGGAAATTGGATTAAAATAGGGATGTATTTACGCTAATTTTTTATTGCTTTGATTGCTTGATTTCTTTGGTTGCCTTGATTGTCTGTTTTGGTTGCTTTGATTTTTTTTAAATAATTTTTTTGATTTAATTTTATTTTATAATGAATTTAAAATTTAAAATTGACCTTTGAAAAAAATTAAATTAAATACTTTGTAAGAATAATAATAATATAAAAATTGTTTTAAATTTATGAGAAATTTAAACATAATATATATATATATATATACATATATATATTCACAAACAAAGAAAAAAAATCACATAAACAAACAAAACATAGAAGAACAAATGCATACAAATATGTAGAGGTATGTTGACATACTCCCCTAACTCATGTTGATATATATGTCAAATTCTGAAAATCAAATTCAAGTTTAATATTTGAATTTTTCTCCCGTCTTTACACCAATTCCTCTGTCAATTAGAGATACACTTTTTATCAGAGAATGTATCTATTAAATCTCTATTTATATCATTTAATTCATTCATTTATATCATCTCTCATTTAAAATTCAAACTTTCATTTTCAAGCTCTTATCTCTACACAACTTCATTGGCTTCCTCATCAAACACTCGTTCCACCATGAGACTCTCTAAAACTGTCAAAATTTATCTATTCAATGATCAAGAGGCAATTAATGCCTATATCACCTACATGAACTATAGCAAAGTTCATCCCAAAAGATTTTCCATTTTTAGTGGTTTTCCCTATTATGATATTGATATTCTTTTCAATGATAATTCCACTTTTTCTTTGGATGTCGAAATTCAAAATGATTATGTTTATCATTCCCGTCTTATCAAATATTTCATGCCAATTTTAAACGGAATGTTTAATGAAGGAAATGAAGGTAATATTTGAGGTAGCATTAAAAGAATGCAAATTATTTTATATTGTGAACTTTTGAGAAACATTCTGGCTTATAAATTTACTGAAATAGATCTTGTTACATTTCAAATTAATGAACATGGATGAGAGACTTTCCATTATATTTTAGAAGTGGATGATGACTTTGAATTCAAAAATCGCAATTTTCATCCAAAGACGAGAATTGAAAATCATATTGGCAATGAACTATTACTCCCAGATCGGGAAATTTCAACAATCCAACTCTTAAAGTTTGTAAAGTTTTTTTTTTTGGGCCCTTTTTGGTTATTATGACATAAATTGAGAACAAGTCAATCTCAATGAATTTTATCTCAATAGTCTTTCTAACCATGAAAACATTTGATTTAATTTTGTTTAGCTTACTTGTATCTTTACTTATTCTAGTGTCAATTTTAATGGAGAGGAATTTATTTCTAATTTTTTTTTCAATTTAGTCAATATTCATCTTATGAAAATTCCCATAACTTTTGGGTTGTATGAGACACTTACCAAAAAGGAACCAAGCCTCACGTATGAGGTAAATAAAATGAAATAAGAAGAGGGAGAAGGGTAAGAGATGGAAATTGAGGAAGAAGGGGAAGAGGAGGAAACTTCCTTAGAGAGTGTTGATATTTTGGCTTGTCCAATAACCAAAGATCATCTTATGAATCAAAAGCAAACCGTAGAAAATCAAAGGATGCTAAATGTAACAACCCGAATTTTAAACAACGTGTTAAGACAAGAATCAAGGCAGAATTAAATTATAAAATCTGAATCAGGAGAAACGGGCTGTGCCATTGCGTTCGTCTCGGAAAAATACGCGAAATAGAGTCCGAAATTTCGTAAATCGGAGTCCGTTTGGCCGAGATATGGCCTTCGGAAGTTTCACGAAAAATCAGAATTCAAAACAGATTTCAAAAACACAGAAATCAGAGCAGGCGGGAAAAATCCCGCCCAGGCAGGGTCGACACAGGGGTCGACACCTGTGTCGACCCCTCCCCCAATGGGTCGACACCCATGTCGACCCAGGGGTCGACCCCCCCTGTCGGACCAGTTTTTCTGGTGCACCTGTTTTGGCTCTTGGGTCTTGTTTTTGAGGCTTGTGACAATTTTTGAGGGTTCAGTTCTATCCTAGGGTTTATCCTACGGCCTAAACTACTTCTAATCTCTATAAAAAGACCCCTAACCTAGCCTAAACCCTCATAAATTGATCCTACAACTAAACTATGCCAAAATTTCTAATGATCATGGCCTCCACTCAAAACCCTAGCCTCCATCCTCTTGTCATAAATTCTATCTTCATTCTCTTGAGAGATTACATGATCATATGAGTGTATGAGAGTTTCTATGTTCATATGAGAGCTTCTAAACTTGATTTCAAGGCAAATCTTCATCAAAGCAAGGATCTTTCTTATTATTATTTTCTCAAGGATTTTATTGGAGCTTATTGATTTGGGGTTTTAGCTAGTGTGGCTTCGTCTCAATCTTTTTATATATTGATTTATGCCTTCATAGCATTGTAAGCCCCCTCCTACTCTTAGATATTAACTATGAAGTTAAACGAATGTTGCAAGTTGGGTTTGAACATTAAGTATCATACATGCTATCATGTTATGTATCCCATCATGTTTGTAAAGACACCATCTTGATCTTATGGGCTAAAAGCTATAAGTTTTATGTTGAATGTTGCATTATGCAACATGAGAGCTATCATATCCCTTATGATAACTTGCATGTAATGCTATATGTGAACTTCTAGGCATCTTACTATGTTACCTATCATCATGATTCGCCTAAGTGCTAAGTTTGGGGTTATGCATGTTTTTGAGGCTTAATAATGTAACATGCAAGTTAATGAACACATTTACGCCTCATATGCCACCATGATTAACTTGTGGCCTTATACCCTTTTTGTCATGCCTTTGCCAAGTTCCTTCTTTAATCCATTATGCGTTGTTGCGAATGTATATGCGAGTTTAAAAGCGTTGGGGTTACGTTATGGGTAAACTTTAACGACATGAAACATGATTTGGGTAAATTGGTATAAACATGACAACATGAAATTTTGGCTATGAACATGGGACTTGAAAACTTGACACGTATGGGTTGTAAGTGTAATAAGACACTAGACCAAACATGGAAGTGGCCAACTCGAGGTTGGGTTGAGTTTGTAGCATAAATCTACCCGGACCCGCCCGGCTTAACTAGTCGCTACAAACAATAGGACCCAATGTGAGTAGTTGGTCACATAGCACTTAAAACCCGAGGTTAGAATAGGTTGTGGTATAAATCTACCCGGACCCGCCCGGCTTAACTAGTAACCACAACAAGGTCTAATGTGAAAGGTTGAGAGTGCATTAATTAAATTAATGCCACATGATAAGGTTAAGTAAATTTGATTAATGACACTTAACCGATATGACATGAATAGGTAGGCTAAGTTAAACCGGACTTGATCTCTTAATGACACTTAACCATATAAGACAATTAGGGGATGGGGTTAAGTAATTTACACTTAACTAATCCGACTTGGTAATTAGATGGGGTTAAGTAATTTAGACTTAACTAATCTAAACACGGTAATTAGATGGGGTTAAGTAACCTATACTTAAATAATCTAAACACGGTAATTTGATGGGGTTAAGTTAAACACTTAACCAATCTAAACTTGGTAATTCAATGAGGTTAAGTAACCAATACTTAACCAACTTAACATGATAGATTTAATGGGGTTAAGTAACTTATACTTAACCAATTATACATGATGATTCGATGAGGTTAAGTAACCTATACTTAACCAATCTAATATGCGGACCTGATAGGGTTAAGTCACAAGACCTTTTAAATATACTTAACCATTGTAGTACGATTAGTGGATGAGGTTAGGCTAACCCATACTTAACCAATCTGACTCGATAATCTGATGCGATTAAGATAATCTATGCTTAACCAATCTAACACGATAATCTGATAGGGTTAAGACAAACCAATACTTAACCAATTTGACTTGATAGGGTTAAGTCATGCGCTTCTTGGTATATTTAACCACCTTGTAGGGCTAAGCCTTGAACTTAAATACTTAGCCAATCTTGACATGATTTGTAGGCGGGCTAAGTCATAAACCTGAATAACAACACCTAACCCAATAGACAAAACCCTAGTTAGAGGAACTAGGTAGAAAATCGTGGTTAATCAAGGGTAACGAGGAAAAGAAGCTAAGTGGTAATCCTTAGTAAAGTATAACTAAGTAATAATTCTTAGCCAAGGACATGGGACTAGTTCATGAATGGATGAGTAACCCGATATGGTAGGTCATCGCTTAAACACACGAGGAGGAGCAAATTATCCGACTTGGATAAAGGCTCCAACGAACTGGGTGACGAAGCGGTAGCTTCGGGGGACGTGAGGGTACTCTTGGTATCCCTCTGTGAGGTGGCAGGTGGTCCATGAAACCCGGCCTCACAGAGGTTAAGGTCAGCGGTAGAAGAGCCAAGAGTATGCCTTGGTTGCTATGCGAGCAACCTAAAGACTGGGATGGATTAGCGTGGAGTCGACGATACTTGTTTTTGCCCTGGATAGCACGTCGCCGACTACCTACCATCTTTAGTCAATCGTGCACGAACGGAAAGGCAGAGAACTCCCAACAGACCATGTTCTTGCTATCGAGTCATGGGTGAGGTTGGCCCATAGGAAAGTGGGGCTATAGTGGGGCCGGGATGTAGTTCTCATACATGATTTTTCTTGGATTGCCTTTCAGTAGTTGAGGGAGGGGTCACGTGGGACCATAGCCACGGATACAAAAACAGACCTTGATATCTGCATCAGCCGACGACTTAAAGCTCCCGACCGAGTTCCGTATTTCTTGATTTGCCCTGGAACGGAACTCGGGTGGCACATTGAGATACATGTGCGTCTAGAACTGGAAAACGATTCACGGTACATACGTGGGATAAAGGGCGCGGTTGACGGGTGGCATAATCCATAGTGGCCCTAGGTGGCCTGAACCCAAACCGAGACACGGAAACGTTCATTAGGTAGCATAATCCCTAGTGGTCCTAGGTGGCATAAATCCTAGGTAAACACGCGATAGTTCATGATAAGAAAACATAACCAGATCAAGGGTAGCAGTCCAAAACAACTTCAAGGATAAAATGGTACTACGTTGAGGTGATATAGATTTACATGGGAAAGCCCGTATGGCCTACGGCAAAAGACTGAACTTATACACGGATATAAACATACGAGTTGGGAAAACCTACATATGTTGTATATTAGGTTGACATGGACCATCACATGACATTGGGCAAGGGACATTCATAGTTAACACATAACGCGGATTGGGATACTAGTACGAGAGGTGCAGAGCAAATATACATGATAAATACCTTAGGATGTTATACATGATAGATACCTTGGGATAGTATACTTGATAGAAACCTGACGATGTGATACCTTGATTTATCTTGACACCGTAGCTTATCATGTCACACTCGTTTATCTTGGTACAGTAGTTCATCCTGTTATTTTGGTTTAGCTTATCTATCTTGTCATCATACTTATGTTCATCGCAGTTCCTCATGCCAGTTAACTTTACTAGTTTATATACTGATAGTAGATAGGGCTTACCAGTCTTTATGACTGACCCCGTTTTGTTTCGCCTCTTTGTCTTCCGTTTCCCCCCCCCCCCCCAGGTTACAGGGAGGAAATGCTATTGTTAGTTTGGACTTCTTCTGTTTGAAGGTCATCATGTATGGCTTGGACTTTTCTTGGCTACGGCTGCTTTACTGTTTCACTTGGGGAATAATTTATGAAAAGGTTTTTATGCTTCTCTACTATTGCAAGACAGGTTTCCATGTAAGAAATTCTCTGATGTAAAAGGCTTTAGACCTTATTTATTAATGATATGAAAGTTGGTTTTACTTCCGCTATTTTATATGTTCTGTCTTGTAATATCTCTGTACATGTTTACCAATAATACCCCTCTAAAGCTAGTGCATTCCTTTGCGAGTGACCTTAGCGGGGGTGGGGTGTTACATTTGGTATCAGAGCAGAAGGTTACCAGACTGGGCAAAAGTTTTTTTTTTAAAAAAAAAAACCTTCTAAAAACTATTTGAAAAACCGTTTACAAAGAAGCATTTTTCAAGAAAAGTTTTGTTTTAAAAAGCTATTCCCCAAAGGCCATTAGCACTATCCTTTGATTCCTTGATTTAATCTCTTTTCCTTTCTTTCCTCCATCTGTAGTCACAGTAGTTCTAACTGTGACTAATCTTTGTCTAGCCACGTAGGCGTTTTCAGTACGATGGAGGTGGTTCTCGAGAGACCTGTTGCCGTGGTACAAGGAAGGATAATAAGCGTAAGGATAAAGGACGCGAGCTTAAGGATAAGTAACTTGTTGGTATGGCTTAGTCCATCAAGGAGGATAAGGACAAGATCATCGGAGAGGGCAATTGTACGCTCCCATTTCTAGGGTACCTAAAAGAGATGGTACCGTTTCTGGTAAAGGTTTAGTCGTTTTTTTCTATCATTCCGTCCAGACTTTGTCTTGATTACCGTATCATTTAAGTCTGCTTGGATAGTTGAGTCTCTGCACCTTAGTACTAGCATGGTAGAGGATCCCAGTTTTTGTCCCAAAAATCTGGTTGGAGAGTTGGTCCATTTCTTCATGACTTGTTTGGATTTGAGAATGACATGTCTCGGCTACGGATGGATTCTAGGGATAAAGTGGTCACCCAATAAGGGGTGCCATTCTCGGTTTTGGAAAGAGGGTAGTTAGACTCTCGACTCACCTTGGTGATACCCTCGAAGTCTCGTGTAACCTTTTGGGTTCTGTCATGGTTAGTTACCTAGAATCTCGGGATGCAGTTGTTGGTAATCCGTTCGAATAGAATTCGCCGCTAAGGCGGATGGTTCGTTTCGCTTATGCATGAGTTATGGGAATCACCCTAGTAAGTACTCTTGGCAACATGGATTGGCATCGGCAAACGAGATCCAGAATTCCCTAGTGAACTTTTGTAGAGCTTGCATGAGTAAGTGGATACGTTTGAGACAAGTATACTAGGGAAAGGATAAGTGAAAGTGGAATAAGAGGCGACAATGAAATGAGTTCTAACTCATATCTTGGAAATAGGAATCAAGAAGCTACGAAATCATGGAGTTAAAAAGATGGTCAAGGCACCGAGGAATTAAGCTCAAGGAAACGCGACTTAGAAGACGTAAGGCTAGACACACGCATCGTACCTCTTTTTAAAGAGTGTATCCTTGATCCCTGGTTTTTCCTGTAAAGCTTGCTCGCATGTTATCTTTTAGTGAATATCCTCTCGGTCCTGTTTCTGTCCTCGATCCTATCGTGAGAACCTTAGGTAGAATCCTATGGATGTAAACATGTATTTGAAACATGTTATGATTGATATGGTTGCAAATGGTTGCAAGTGGTTGCTCGTGGATGCGCGAATACACATTAGATACTAGATTGATGCGGTCACGTTTCATGTTGCATATGCACGAGTATTTATACTTGTTTATGGATGAAATTGAATGTGTTATCATGCGGATGTTGCATATGAATGAATGTTTGTGCACGCATATAATACTTATATGACTAGGACTATTTGCATACATGTTGGACTCATGGCACTAAACATATTTTGCATTAGAAAGATCATTCAGGCCTGATCATTAGCATTAGCTAAGGAGCATATACACACACGTTTTGCATATGTTCATATGGCATTAGAAATCGTTTAGGGACAATGTTTGCCTGTGGATGATGTTTTGAGTAGATGGATGATGGATGGTAGGATACGTTCTTCCTAACTTGGAGATTTCGGGGATGAAATCCTTAAAGGAGGGGAGAATGTAACAACCCGAATTTTAAACAACGTGTTAAGACAAGAATCAAGGCAGAATTAAATTATAAAATCTGAATCAGGAGAAACGGGCTGTGCCATTGCGTTCGTCTCGGAAAAATACGCGAAATAGAGTCCGAAATTTCGTAAATCGAAGTCCGTATGGCCGAGATATGGCCTTCGGAAGTTTCACGAAAAATCAGAATTCAAAACAGATTTCAAAAACACAGAAATCAGAGCAGGCGGGAAAAATCCTGCCCAGGCAGGGTCGACACAGGAGTCGACACCTGTGTCGACCCCTCCCCCAATTGGTCGACACCCATGTCGACCCAGGGGTCGACCGCCCCTGTCGGACCAGTTTTTCTGGTGCACCTGTTTTGGCTCTTGGGTCTTGTTTTGGAGGCTTGTGACGATTTTTGAGGGTTCATATCTATCCTAGGGTTTATCCTACAGCCTAAACTACTTCTAATCTCTATAAAAAGACCCCTAACCTAGCCTAAACCCTCATAAATTGATCCTACAACTAAACTATGCCAAAATTTCTAATGATCATGGCCTCCACTCAAAACCCTAGCCTCCATCCTCTTGTCATAAATTCTATCTTCATTCTCTTGAGAGATTACATGATCATATGAGTGTATGAGAGTTTCTATGTTCATATGAGAGCTTCTAAACTTGATTTCAAGGCAAATCTTCATCAAAGCAAGGATCTTTCTTATTATTATTTTCTCAAGGATTTTATTGGAGCTTATTGATTTGGGGTTTTAGCTAGTGTGGCTTCGTCTCAATCTTTTTATATATTGATTTATGCCTTCATAGCATTGTAAGCCCCCTCCTACTCTTAGATATTAACTATGAAGTTAAATGAATGTTGCAAGTTGGGTTTGAACATTAAGTATCATACATGCTATCATGTTATGTATCCCATCATGTTTGTATAGACACCATCTTGATCTTATGGGCTAAAAGCTATAAGTTTTATGTTGAATGTTACATTATGCAACATGAGAGCTATCATATCCCTTATGATAACATGCATGTAATGCTATATGCGAACTTCTAGGCATCTTTCTATGTCACCTATCATCATGATTCGCCTATGTGCTAAGTTTGGGGTTATGCATGTTTTTGAGGCTTAATAATGTAACATGCAAGTTAATGAACACATTTACGCCTCATATGCCACCATGATTAACTTGTGGCCTTATACCCTTTTTGTCATGCCTTTGCCAAGTTCCTTCTTTAATCCATTATGCGTTGTTGCGAATGTATATGCGAGTTTAAAAGCGTTAGGGTTACATTATGGGTAAACTTTAATGACATGAAACATGATTTGGGTAAATTGGTATAAATATGACAACATGAAATTTTGGCTATGAACATGGGACTTGAAAACTTGACACGTATGGGTTGTAAGTGTAATAAGACACTAGACCAAACATGGAAGTGGCCAACTCGAGGTTGGGTTGAGTTTGTAGCATAAATCTACCCGGACCCACCCGGCTTAACTAGTGGCTACAAACAATAGGACCCAATGTGAGTAGTTGGTCACATAGCACTTAAAACCCGAGGTTAGACTAGGTTGTGGTATAAATCTACCCGGACCTGCCCGGCTTAACTAGTAACCACAACAAGGTCTAATGTGAGAGGTTGAGAGTGCATTAATTAAATTAATGCCACATGATAAGGTTAAGTAAATTTGATTAATGGCACTTAACCGATATGACACGAATGGGTAGGTTAAGTTAAACCGGACTTGATCTCTTAATGACACTTAACCATATAAGACAATTAGGGGATGAGGTTAAGTAATTTACACTTAACTAATCCGACTTGGTAATTAGATGGGGTTAAGTAATTTAGACTTAACTAATCTAAACACGGTAATTAGATGGGGTTAAGTAACCTATACTTAACTAATCTAAACACGGTAATTTGATGTTGTTAAGTTAAACACTTAACCAATCTAAACTTGGTAATTCAATGAGGTTAAGTAACCAATACTTAACCAACTTAACATGATAGATTTAATGGGGTTAAGTAACTTATACTTAACCAATCATACATGATGATTCGATGAGGTTAAGTAACCTATACTTAACCAATCTAATATGCGGACCTGATAGGGTTAAGTCACAAGACCTTTTAAATATACTTAACCATTGTAGTACGGTTAGTGGATGAGGTTAAGCTAACCCATACTTAACCAATCTGACTCGATGATCTGATGCGATTAAGATAATCTATGCTTAATCAATCTAACACGATAATCTGATAGGGTTAAGACAAACCAATACTTAACCAATTTGACTTGATAGGGTTAAGTCATGCGCTTCTTGGTATATTTAACCACCTTGTAGGGCTAAGCCTTGAACTTAAATACTTAGCCAATCTTGATATGATTTGTAGGCGGGCTAAGTCATGAACCTGAATAACAACACCTAACCCAATAGACAAAACCCTAGTTAGAGGAACTAGGTAGAAAATCGTGGTTAATCAAGGGTAACGAGGAAAAGAAGCTAAGTGGTAAGCCTTAGTAAAGTATAACTAAGTAATAATTCTTAGCCAAGGACAGGGGACTAGTTCATGAATGGATGAGTAACCCGATATGGTAGGTCATCGCTTAAACACACGAGGAGGAGCAAATTATCCGACTTGGATAAAGGCTCCAACGAACTGGGTGACGAAGCGGTAGCTTCGGGGGACGTGAGGGTACTCTTGGTATCCCTCTGTGAGGTGGCAGGTGGTCCATGAAACCCGGCCTCACATAGGTTAAGGTCTGCGGTAGAAGAGCCAAGAGTATGCCTTGGTTGCTATGCGAGCGACCTAAAGACTGGGATGGATTAGCGTGGAGTCGACGATACTTGTTTTTGCCCTGGATAGCACGTCGCCGACTACCTACCATCTTTAGTCAATCGTACACGAATGGAATGGCAGAGAACTCCCAACAGACCATGTTCTTGCTATCGAGTCATGGGTGAGGTTGGCCCATAGGAAAGTGGGGCTATAGTGGGGCCGGGATGTAGTTCTCATACATGATTTTTCTTGGATTGCCTTTTAGTAGTTGAGGGAGGGGTCACGTGGGACCATAGCCACGGATACAAAAACAGACCTTGATATCTGCATCAGCAGACGACTTAAAGCTCCCGACCGAGTTCCATATTTCTTGATTTGCCCTGGAACGGAACTCGGGTGGCACATTGAGATACATGTGCGTCTAGAACTGGAAAACGATTCACGGTACATACGTGGGATAAAGGGCGCGGTTGACGGGTGGCATAATCCCTAGTGGCCCTAGGTGGCCTGAACCCAAACCGAGACACGGAAACGTTCATTAGATAGCATAATCCCTAGTGGTCTTAGGTGGCATAAATCCTAGGTAAACACGCGATAGTTCATGATAAGAAAACATAACCAGATCAAGGGTAGCAGTCCAAAACAACTTCAAGGATAAAATGGTACTACGTTGAGGTGATATAGATTTACATGGGAAAGCCCGTACGGCCTACGGCAAAGGACTGAACTTATACACGGATAGAAACATACGAGTTGGGAAAACCTACATATGTTGTATATTAGGTTGACATGGACCATCACACGACATTGGGCAAGGGACATTCATAGTTAACACATAACGCGGGTTGGGATACTAGTACGAGAGGTGCAGAGCAAATATACATGATAAATACCTTAGGATGTTATACATGATAGATACCTTGGGATATTGTACTTGATAGAAACCTGACGATGTGATACCTTGATTTATCTTGACACCGTAGTTTATCATGTCACACTCGTTTATCTTGGTACAGTAGTTCATCCTGTTATTTTGGTTTAGCTTATCTATCTTGTCATCATACTTATGTTCATCGCAGTTCCTCATGCCAGTTAACTTTACTAGTTTATATACTGATAGTAGATAGGGCTTCCCAGTCTTTATGACTGACCCCGTTTTGTTTCGCCTCTTTGTCTTCCGTCCCCCCCCCCCCCCCAGGTTACAGGGAGGAAATGCTATTGTTAGTTCGGACTTCTTCTGTTTGAAGGTCATCATGTACGGCTTGGACTTTTCTTGCTATGGTTGCTTTACTGTTTCACTTGGGGAATAATTTATGAAAAGGTTTTTATGCTTCTCTACTATTGCAAGACAGGTTTCCATGTAAGAAATTCTCTGATGTAAAAGGCTTTAGACCTTATTTATTAATGATATGAAAGTTGGTTTTACTTCCGCTATTTTATATGTTCTGTCTTGTAATATCTCTGTACATGTTTACCAATAATACCCCTCTAAAGCTAGTGCATTCCTTTGCGAGTGACCCTAGCGGAGGTGGGGTGTTACACTAAAAAGATCAATGCGCAAGAAATTTGGCAAAGACTTCAAGGAAAATGAATAATTTCTTTAGAAAGATTAGTCAGAAATATGGATTATCGTTATCATCATCGTCTACCTTCAAGCTTACTTATTCTTATATATGTTTTATTAGCTTTATGTTGTGGTTTATTAAAGCATTGTATTACTTTAATCTTAGTAGTATTTATAATCAATGTTTAGTATGAACGAGAATCCTTATTTTCTCTGTCAAATTCCTGTAATGGCCTTTTGAATCGTTTAAATATCAATATCTAACTTAAAAACTTAAAATACAACTCAATTTTCAAAATCTAAAAGAGGAATGTCAACATATACAAGACCCATATGTTGATATATAATGGCCTAAGTCTAAAAAGAATTAACTCAAAATTTAAATAACTAACTTATGTCTATTCAGTTCAAACGACTTTCTACCCAATAAATACATATTTAATCATTATTATTTTCTTCGTTTTTCACTTTTAAACCATAACCTTCTTCAGGTGTCAAATGTGATGCTGTACCTGGTCGTTTAAATGAGACATCCATTTCGGTACAACGAGAAGGTGTTTACTATGGTCAGTGCAGTGAGATTCGTGGTTGAGACCAAAAGTCAAAGTAATATTAACAAAAATTGAAAAAATTACAAAATTGACAATCTCACAAAAAAGATGCTATATCAGTGGTTTATTTTCCATTTACTGATCCCTTCTTTCACCGAATCGATCTACCCTTTTTAGATTAGAGCGAGAGGAAGTTCATCTAGTCAATTTTGTTGCATTTTTTGGAGCAGAAAGACAGGCAGGAAGTCGCATTTAATGGCATCCGAATCATTCACCAATAAATTCTTTTTGGCATTAGCATCATAAAGAATAGAATTCGGATTTTGGGTACTCTTATCCATAATCTATTTGAAAACTTATAGCAAACACTTGAGTCCTTCTAAAATATGTTGTCGTTCATTTTCCAAAATCAAAGGCAATTAGAGCTAAGTCAAATGTAGATGCTCAAGAAATAAGAGAGTCTTTTTAATGCGATTTAGCGAATGATATATTCTCTTACCAAAACGAACCCACCAACAGTCCCGGATGTGCCAAAACCAAAGATGACGATGATTGGAATGTCATAAGGGAAGATAATATATTTAGCAAAGGTGATTGGCTTGAAGTGCCATGCAACTTTTAAATATGTTTGCTTAAAAATAATACGTAGTTTGGATATATTTAAGACATATGACTAGATTGGATTGGATTGTTTAGTTGATTGTTTAAAGATATGATTGATGTAGTATATATATAATTTGGATTGGTGGATTAAATTGCTTATTTCTAAGTTATATGCTTTATTTTCTATACACCTCTTTAAGTTTTCCTTTAGGTATCCTTATACCTAAGTCAGTAGGTGTCAAAGTCAATAATAAATCAATATTCAAGTCACTAGTAGAGTCAAGTCATAAATAGAGTCAGAATTTAGGATAGATTATACCTGAGTTACGGTAGTTTTTTTAGAATAGGGGTTCTTGTTGATGACAAAGGGGGGAATATATAATATGCATGGGTTGGATGGGAATACTTATTAGACGGAAATTATGGAGCCCACCGAGGAAGTAAAGCAGATATTTTATAAAATAGTTGTCATCATAAAAAAGGTAGAAATTATTAGTACCATGGATGGTAGTTTTGATGTTAATAGCCTTAGATTATTTTTACAGATGCATTAAACTTTTTTTAGATATATATTGTATATAGTGCAGGATATTAGACAGATATTGATAATGAAGACTGTATCGTATCAAGTTTGAAGATGCAGAATGATTATTCAAGAGTTATTGAATGAACACTCATAAGTTTTAAAGAGTTCAAGATATTATTGATTCTTAGATTTAAATGATGAAACTAAAGTTGCACTTATTTGATCACTCTTCATCTGTTTTATGAAATGTTTTTTTAAAATATTTCTATCTATTTTCAAAATGATTTTAAAAGTATCGATATTTTTAAAACCATTTACAAAATATTTTTCAAACAATCCCAGTTTTTTAATGATTTTTCAGAGAATTTTGAAAAGGAATATTAAGTTTTAAATAAATTTGCTTTTAAATACTTAAAATTTAAATTTTAAAACATATATTTTGATTCAAATACTTATACTTAGATGTTATACTTTGATTTCACTACTTATACATTGGTTTTTTATATACTTATATTTTGATCATACTTATACTTTAATTTTGTATTATTCAAAATTTAAATTATACTTTAAACTTTGATTTATTTTATACTTTAGATGTTGATTTTAACATTAATAACTGTAGATTTGATATTTATATTTTAAACTTTAAATTATTATTTATGTACTATTTTTATACATATATATTATCTTATATTATATTATAGTTCAAATTCTTTTGATAAGTTTTCTCATGCTCTA
Source organism: Allium sativum (assembly GCA_030737875.1). Classification (NCBI taxonomy): domain Eukaryota; kingdom Viridiplantae; phylum Streptophyta; class Magnoliopsida; order Asparagales; family Amaryllidaceae; genus Allium; species Allium sativum. The sequence goes on along the minus strand of CM060918.1, from coordinate 223,430,905 downwards.
CTATATTCAAAAATACATTTACTATGTTAAAATAGTTTCACATAGTTTCATATTTTCAAAATAATTCTTTAACATACCCATTCTTAAAATACAGTTGAGTGTATTGACATGGACCTACTTTATATGTCGATATAGTGACCAGTATTTTCAAATTTCAAATTTGATTGGAAGTGTCTATTCACCGTAACTATTTACCAAATGTAGTTTTTCTTTATCCCTATATCTGTTCTTTTTTCATAAGTGAATTCATAACTTACTCTCTCATTTTTCTTCACTCCTTCCCTTCCTCTTTAATTTTCTAATAAATTTATACTTATGATCTACCAATTTTCAAACCGAATCAAGTCATTTCACCTTTAATTGACTTTTACATAAAGCTCTCTCCAATCTATTTATATTATAGTACAGATTAAGTTATTGGAGAAATTGTAACCAAGATCGAAAGATCAAAGTCTGCGTTCTCTATCAAAATAAATTAAACAATCGTATGGGTGTGATCAGGTGGCCCTAAATCTAGTTAGTTTTTATTGTACTTGGTAAAAACATTCGAGAGTGACTTGTTTTCCAAGAAATCAAATTGGTTGTACCCAGAGGCCTGAGATTATGGAGGTGTTTTCTTATACTCTTGAAATCAAGAAGCGTAATTGAACTGATAGTGATTGAAACCCGTACATAGTATGAGACAGTAACACCCTTTTCAGAAAGTTAATACAAAGTCATTTAGCATATTTGTTAGTGCATGGTGTTGCCCTCTGGGAAGTCGGGGGTTCGAATCCCGTGGTTGTCACGTTTGGTAACAGAGCCTATACATAGCTAGAATTGTGTGTGTAATGCTTCGGATGTCAGTAGTGTGATACTGATGTAGGTTATATGCACAACGCTTAGGTAGGGAGTGATGACGAGACAACGAGGATGTTGGGCTCTTTAAGGGGGTGGTCTATAACACCACTTTCGGAAAGATAATACAAAGTTCTTTTAGCACAGTGGTTAGTGTTTGGTGTTTCCCTATAGGATGTCGGGGGTTCAAATCCCGTAGTTGTCACAGAGACTAAATGTCTTGTAACTCTTAACTAGTATAAAATATGATATGTTCTTTTCTTTACTGCATTTAATTTACTTGACTTTTTTTTTTTTTGATTGATTCTATGATCATTATACACATACTTATAAGAAAAATCCAAAAAGATTTTTAAATGATTCATAAATTTAAGGAAACACTATTCACCCCCTTTAGTGATGGCCTTAAGGTCCTTAATCCGCCTCACTTTGAAGCCTTCCTTTCTAAAGAACCTAACACCTTTGTTCATTATATTTAGAGAGTTATAAAGATCATATATTATGAGATTCATATAGATTTGCATGAAGAGATATTAGAACACGATCAAAATTTTGTGAGAAATAGTTGTTAATGAGTTCTATGAACTTAGGGAAGTTGTCATAACTTGATTTCAATTGTTTTAACATAATTGTAGTTGTTGTATTTTAATTTTATATCATAACACTATCATCATTTTATAGGTAATATTTCAATATGAATTGTATGAGTTTACTGCAATTGTTGTAACTTGATTTCAATTGTTGTAACTTTTGTTATGTTGGAATACTACCACCAGTTTGCAGGCAATAGTTCAGTATGAATTTTACAAACTTATTATTGTTGTTGTATAACCTTAAGTTCAGTTGTTATAACTTTATTGTCATTGTACCTTATAACTATATCCGAAAAACTACTGACTTTTAAGAAATAGATTAATGCATAATACTATTAAGCATGTGCTAGACACACATACAAAGATAAATGCAAAGAAAGGATGAGAATTTCCTACATAGAATACTACTAGTACTAGGCACGTACTAGGGACAATTTTTAAGAATGCATATGTGATGACCCAGAAATTCATACCATTTGAATCGAGTATATACCACAGAAATCCAATGCAAATGGATAAGACCTATTGATCATCCACTAGCGACCCATATTTTCGACCTTCGAACATTGACAATTAATGTATCTGAAGATAATCACTGTCAAAAGTCCAAATGTTTGAATCCTAATCGTTAGTGTTTTTGGGTAATAACATGTCAGAATATAGGTAAAAACACAGCGGAAAAGGATAAACTTCCTGTGGACCACCAAAACCAAGAACACAGGCTCGTAATAAATCTTCCAAAATTTTATTTAATCGCTCAGTTTGCCCATCAGTCTGCGGATGGTATTCGGTGCTGAAATTAAGTTTAGCCCCCAACACTTTCTGAAAAGCCTCCCAAAAATGACAAGTGGAGATCGGATCTCGATCACTCACTATACTACTCGGTATACCGTGGAGTCGAACAGTCTACTTAATATATAGATCTGTCAAACTTGCTACTGTTCAGGTTGGCTTGGGTGGAATAAAATGAGTTGTCTTCTTAAGCCGATACACAATCACCTAGATTCCTTCATTTCCCTTTTAGATTTTGGCAACCCATCGATAAAGTCCATCGAAACTTGGTCCCACTTCTATTTTGGAACTTCTAGGGGTTGAAGTAATCCTGCAACCTTTTTCTGATCACTCTTAACCTGTAGGCAGGTGGCACATCTGCTAACATAGATAGAGATATCTCTCTTTATCGTCCTCCACCAAAATGTGCGCTTCAAGTCACAATACATTTTATTGACTCCAGGGTGTATGGTGAATTTTTACTTGTGGCATATAAGGACAAAAATTGTATTAATTTTGTTAATTAACTTAAGGTTTAACTTAATCATCTCATTTCTTAGCTAATATTGTTAAAAACGCTTAACTAGTAACTGTTAGCGATATTTTTTGTCAACACCCAGGATGAGTTATATGGAGCATATATTTAAACAAATTAATACGGCCACGATCTAAGGTCACCGATGGACAATTTGAAGTCAGTATTTCTTAGCTAAATCAAGCATTTCCATGAAGAAAGATTCATTTAACTTGATACCGCTGGAGCTTTGCGTAATCAGCTATCCCTGAGATCGCGGGTAGTATGATATACACTGTGATAAGAAGAAAACAGGCTAACACTTCTCGATACTCGGATGATAAGGATATTGCAATGCTTATTGACTTAAACAATCCTTTCGCATCGAACCAGCCTGAGGAGCCCTGATTGCGTCAGTGATCAAGCTATAAGTTTGTAGTTAACCTATACTCCAGAATTGAGTTGCATTAGGCTCAGTATGAAAGGATTGGTTCACATTACCAACCCCCGAATAAAGAGAGGAAGATCTCATGTTTCCACAAAGTGTCTTCCCTTTATGAGAGTTTCGTGATCAGTCCTTCTATACAAAAAGGGTTAGTGTTAACTCCCTGTTCCATCATAAATAGCAGAATATGATTATCAAATCGGGAAAATGTTTAAGACTTCGATTTTTTTCATTCATAAATTGCTGATATATTACAAGATTTTTTTAGAAATTCCCAATCTGATTCAGAAATTAGGATTTGTTCTCTTCAAGAAGGAAGAATGAGATTGAAAAGAGAAATAGATAAGGAAAACAGAATAATCGCCTCCCCACTATCTAGTTCATGGGGTCCTACTTATAAGGAAATAGGGACCCCTTCTGCTGTTAGGTTACTGAGCCTGTACGGGCCTTTGCCTGCCGCTTTTTCTTAGTCTCAGACCTTTTGCTTTCGGCCGACTTTTTGGTGCCAATTATGGTCTTCAATAGTGAGGGCACTACAACAAAACATATCTACTACAACGGGAAATGCCCGTTGTAATAGGTGTTTTACAGCGACCAGCCCGCCCGCTGTATTAGACCATGTTGTAATATCTCCTATTTTACAATGGGAAATGAACATGGTAACTGGTAGTTGTAATAGATTTTTTCACAACAATCTTATGTTGTTGTTGTATGTTCCTTCAAAAGAATAGCAGTCCGTTGTAATATTTTTTGCAACTGTATTGACCGTTGTCTTATCTTCTATTACAGCAATCAGTGCCCGTTGTAAAATGCTAAAAGTTGCAATGGATTTGAATATTCCACATAATATTAATAATATTTGCAAGAATTGAATATTTAATTCAAATTGTTCAAATAAATATTTATTACACTTTCAAATAGTACACATAATGTTTCCCCTCTATTTACACAATCACTTATACATACACTTCCTCACTACATTCCACTCGTATACATTAACTCCTCACTGTACACTTATTCACTCATATACACGTACACAGTCACTCTCACTACATTTTCTAATGCATTCCCAAGATTTTTTGAAAAATCACAATATGAAACTTTTTTTCACATACCTTAACTTCATTCAAAGTCCAACCACCAAATTGTTACCTAATAGCACAAAAAATCATTAGGATAAATTGACTTTAAAAAGCCAATTATTGGATTCAAAAGTCAATGAGTATAGGCAATCAAAAAACCAAATCTCCTAGCTTCAGTAACATCAGTAATCTTGGAAACGAAATATCAGCAATGGAAGGTAGCATGCATATTTATCAGAAACTAACAAATCAAGCATTCATATAACACAACATAGAATGGTCAAAACTAACAATACTAATAGTTTCTAATATTGAAATAAGAGAAAATAAGTAAAAAGTATAAAGTATACCACACGGCATCTATCCAATAGCTGCCAGCAGAACCACACTATATCTTTTCTCAAAATCCATTTAACCCAAAACCATCAGCCATCGAAACTTCAAAATTCTAGATCTAGAAAATATGAAATAAGAGAATGAGGGAAAACCTTTCTATTAACCCACCAAGGCCAGGAGCAAAGGAATGTAATGCCACCTCTAATCAGTCGTTCGAGATAAGTGTGCCTACCACTGGTTGCATCCAATTGACGAAGGATGTAAACTGGTCGAACAATTTTCTCCATTGTATTGCACAAAATCATTCTTGAGTTCAAAGCCCAAATTGGCAAAGTAATAACAATAAAGTTTAGTTTTACAAATAAATTTTGTCTTAGCACCTAGCTTTTCAAATGGAGTACCATAATATAATATGATACGTGCATAAATATAATACGATTCCCAACCCATTCAGGACAACAAAGCATATGCATAAGTATCATTTACATTAAAGCTGTGATGCAAATTCAAGGATTTGAGCATCCATAAACGAGCTGCCTGAAAACCTTAAAGTTATGCCAGTGAATTATGATTTCATGGCAACTTCTCCACAATTTATCACTGTTGCACTCCTATTGATATTTAGTGATCATACGCCTATTTCAGTGGGTTTCAGCAAACATACTCGACATCAAAAAGGATTTCCATTTAGAAAAGTCAATAAGGTTTTGAGTTTTCATTCATGAAAGGAACATGAAAACTAAGTTTAACGGAGCTTAACAGAGTATTAATGCTTTGTTTAGTTGAGAACAATATATTAAGCAAACCGCAATGTTGGTGAATTCATATTGTATGTTGCATTAAGAACCTATAAGTTATAAACAAGGGTACATGCATACATATAACATTTCATGCCCTTGGTTCATAATAGCATGTTCACATGTGTTATCTCTTGCTGGAATAATAGTATATATAAACTAGGCTAAGAATAAAAAATGTCGATGCAAGCAAACGTGACAACCTAATAAGTCGTAGAACAACTGTAGGCTGGAAAAAAAAGAGGAAAAAAATAATTCAATAGCTGGTGTTTTTACCAGTTCGAAATCATGTTGTATGCTAACCTTACCTTGTAGTTTGTATACTGTATATACATATTCCTAATTTAATTATTAGGGCCTTTGTATGTAATTGTAATTTATCATGCAACCCATACTTATAAGTAATTCTAAATAGGAAATGCAATTTATGACATAAAAAAAATGTTTACGCACTGTAACATGCAGTGAATTTGGATGCATGATGTTGCATGTTTAGGAGTTGAACATCAGAACATGCATGCTCTCTTTATGGTAGAAATAGTAATTTTAATTTCATTTCTAGTTGTAAAACACACAAATTGTGAAGACAAATGTTACTCCAACCCATTTTATGACAAAAATCCAATCACTAATCTATTGCTTGTGACAAAAATTTAATCGCCTAGTTTTACAAATATACAAGTATTAATCAGCCAAAGATGTAGAGAGTAGTGTAGCATGCTCTTCGTGATCAAGAATAACAGTAATAACAGTAATAGTCACCTGAAATTCTAAATCTGCAGATGTTCCTTAAAGCATGACATTTAAAATCTACTTTTCAGTGGTTGTGGACACTTCACCCCCTTGTGGACTATAACTGAAAGAAAGCTAACGGGGAACACAACCAAAGTCCGATAATCACATCACAAGTTTATTATGTGACATGCGTAAAAGAAAAGCATGACCAACCCAAGTGAACTGCATTTTCAGGAGACTAAAATGACAGGGGATAGGTCTTCAAAAGCAGTGTGGATAACAAACAAAATCAAAGTTAATCGTTCTATATTTCCTTCATACATATACGTGCACACACAGAACCATCCACCAACAAACTTACCCAAGTACACAGTCAAAGTGAATAAGAACTCTCTGCGTATTTCAAAATAACTTGCAACGCAAAAACCAATACATGAATAAGAGAATCCTAAGAATTATTTAACTTATTAGAAATTCCAAATTTGCAACCAAGAAATATATTTTAAAATATTAGGCGCAACATTTCTTTCAAGCAAAAGCTACCTTCATAGCATCATAAATAATCATGGCTTTATAATTGCAACATAATTAATAAAAACCTTGCTGGAATTTATGACATGCTACCGGTAAGAAAATTATGACCTGCCACCTGAAATGTCATATGACCTAACCATGATTTATTTTGTTGAAAATAATTTTGTTAAAAGAGTAAATAAAAAATATGAGAATACAAATAAGAAGTGGTCTAAACAGTGGGAACACTCTTGCCATAGAGATTGCACAATCATAAAAAAAATAACCATGTTATTGGATGTTCTGAATCCTGATTCTAAATTTTTTACAAATACTTAAACTATGTAGTTTTGCAATCACAATTATGAAACAATAAGAAAAATTCACGGCATTTTACATTTTAAGAATCTTTAGAATCTTAGGGAAAACAAAGGTCCTATCATTGGCGGTTGACTTTAAAGATCACAATTACAATCAACATAAAACATTGTGAGCAATTATTGATAACTTAACTAATTTAAACAGAACTTTATCTAAATTTCTAGAATAAGAAAATGAGCAATTGGATGCTTACAGTGCGATTTATAGCACCAGGAAGTCCTTCGTAGAAAACTGGCCAATTGCACCCAGAATCAAACTTTGTTGTTGATTTGTAAAGAGGTGTTCCTCCTCGTAGAATTTGTTATACTCGCCAATAATTAGAAGCCATCTCCCTGATTCGCCAGAAACCAACTTAACCATCCCTGACCTGAACTAATTACGTCATTGGCTTTTAGTTTCTGAAACTCAAAATCAAAATCTGTAGATTTGGGAGTTTTGGTCTTGAATTTTGTTAGGATTTGTGGATTGTGAAATCAGGGATTGTGAAACTATTTGATTTAGTGGAAAGCCATCAGATTTGACGGAGAGTTGATGGACGGAAAAAATTCTAAGATCCATCTTACGGTTGATGCTCCTGAATGGTGAATTGGGAGGCGATTTGCAGGAAGTTTAAGGGTGTTTGATATTATAGATCCGTAAATAGGGGCAGGCCTCGAAATTTTAGATATCACTATCTGAACGTGTTAATTATCTTTTGGCAAAACTCGGGCTAATCATCTTGCATTAACATTAATACAAAGGTAATTTACTAATTATAAATGCTGGATTATTATTAGAAATTGATTGTATATTTGTATGACTGGGTTTGGGAAAGGGTGCATAACAACGAATATAGTGACAAATCATCGAATTTTTTTAATATTTAATTATAAATCATAAATTATAATAAAATATTAGTTATAAAATTTAAACCATTGTTCTACATTATTATTTATTAACAATCATCAACCATAAATCATATTATATCAATAATTATTAATTATAAAATATATAATACTAAATATTACTTCTTAGTTATTAATAATGTTGGTTAATTATGAATTATTAAATATTCGTCTTAATTAAGTTAAAGTTATTTGTCCTAACTGTCAATTTATAATAACAAATAATTAATTTATTCATAAAAATACCTCTTTTACACAAAAATTATAAATTAATTTATACACAAAATTATTGTTAATCATTAGTTACTTTTTAATAGTATTTATTAATCACTTATCATTTATTTATTAATTATGAAATTATCTATTGATTATTATTTATTTATTATAAATTATTAATAAATATTATTTATATTTTCCAATACGCTTTCCTATTTCATTTTAGCAGTAAAATACCTTTCATTTTCTACATCACTCATTGTTTCTTTACCAATCAAAAAATGTGTTCAATAAATGCACAAGGGTATAAATCTATCATTAAAATTTAATTATTAATCATCAATTATTTAATAGTATTAATTATTTAATATTATTTATTAATTATATTTATTAATTATATAATTTAATTATAAATATTAAATATGATTTTCTGATTATTAATAAATAATCATAATTTTTTTATTGATTGTAGATAAAAATTAATAATTATGAATTATTTATTATTAATCATAAATTATTCTAAATTTCGAATAATGTTTTACATAAGTTGGCATTTATAATTATTATTTATAAATTATTGGGTAAGTATTATTGGTTAATAATTACAAATTATCAATTATAATAAATTGTTGTTTATAAATTATTTAATATTAAGTATATATTATTATGTATTTGTTTTTATTATAAATTATTATTATTATTAGTTATTGAATAATAATTACAACATACATTTTGTAATCATTGTAAAATTGGCACCTATTACATTGAGTAATTTTTAGCACATTGTAAAATTGACACTTATGCGGGCTTTATGAGCATTGTAAAATTGGTAACATTTACAACGGGCATTTTGTGACAGTTGTAAAATTGACATCTATTACAATGGGCTTTTCTTGAACGATGTAAAATTAGCATCTATTACAATGAGCATTTTTTTGAACGTTGTAAAATTGGCATCTATTACAACAGGCACTAAATGATTGTTGCAATAGAGTTCTATTACAACGGGCGGGAATTGACCGTTGTAAAAAGAGGGTTGTATAGTACATCAATTACAACTATCCAGAATGGACCGTTGTAATAGCCTTTTATTACGACGGGCAGTCAATGCCCGTTGTAAAATTGACGTTGTAATAGGGTATTTTTTGTAGTGGGGTCTCGATCAATTGGGGATCCTTTGAGATTGATATGGGCTTGTCAACATGGTAGTTTTCGGATGGCATTTGAACTTCTAGCAGAAGCTCCCAGGTGTAGGCTTTCGGATGTAAGCTTCTAGACATAGGCTTTTGGCTTTCCTGTGAATCTTAGAGGTGATTTTCCTCATGATGTATGTAGACGGCTGCCGGTTCGAAACCGTTGTTGGTGTTTGTACTAGGTAGATTTGTACAATTGGCATGTACCTCCGCTAGGGTTCCGGTTACCCTTTCGGTAAAGCTTTTGGGATAGTCTGGTTTTCCAGAAGGCGAAACCCGTGATGCTTCTATTGTCTGTCAATGTATCTTTTCGTCATTTATGCAGTTGATGTTTCAGAAGCTGGTTCTGGATAATCCTTATGCATTTCTAGCTTGGTATTCTTGATATCTTTTCCTGCTGACATATCGGTATTAAGTAGATTAATACCGATGACCTTTCTGTTGGTGGAGCTCTTGACTCTTTCCTTCTTTACTTCTGATTTAGGTGACCTTTCGCCATAAAATCCTTCTTTTGGGGTTGGCCTTGTCGGACGGACCCTGTCGGATAGGCCCTACCGGAATTCTATATTTTATGAGTTCCTTTCTTCCTGAGAAGCGTCGGCTTATGTTTCTTTCAGATCGTTCTCCCCTGCTCCAAGTTCTTTCTTTCATTTGGCTCTTTTCTTTCGGGAGATTATTCTGTGCTTGTGTTGCTCCGATACCCCTTCACTGTTAGCCTGCATTAAGGGTTAATTTTAATAGTAACATTTGCCCATAATGAAGGGGTGTTTTGGGCTTTCCAAGTCAAACTTTCTTTCTAGATTTTTTTATTTATCTGTGAGTTGTTTCTCAACGCTGGTTTGTAAAGATTGAGAGCCGACTTTTTTTTACTTGGAAAGAAATTTTAATCTATCTTTTACTTGGATAACCTGATGACTGAAGACGAGGAGTTCTCTTCCGGTATTTATAGTGACCTAAATCGGCTCAAATTCGGGTATTAATATAGATAGAAGACTGGAAGCCCTTTCCGGTATTTGTGAGGAGTCGAATCAACCCAGATTCAGGTATTACAAGATTGAGGACCGGAAACCCTTTCCGGAATTTGTGAAGAGCTGAATCAACCCAGATTCGGGTATTTATAGAGTGAGGTCCGGAAACCGCTTTCGGCATTTGTGAAGAGCCGAATCGGCCCAGATTCGGGGATCTAATATAAATAAAGGACCGAAAACCTCTTCTGGTATTAGTGAAGTGCTGAATCAACCAAGATTTGGGTATTTAATATAGATAAAGGACCGGAAACCTCTTCCGATATTAGTGAAGTGCCGAATTAACCCAGATTCGAGTATTTAACGATTGAGGACCGGAAACCCCTTCTGGTATTTGTGAAAAGCTGAATCAACCCAGATTCGGGTATTTATAGATTGAGGACCGGAAACCCCTTCCGGCATTTGTAAAGAGCCGAATCTACCAGATTCGGGTATTTAATATAGATAAAGGACCGGAAACCTCTTCCGGTATTAAAGAAGTGCCGAATCAACCAAGATTCGGGTATTTAACGATTGAGGACCGGAAACCCCTTTCGGTATTTGTGAAGAGCTGAATCAACCTAGATTCAGGTATTTATAGATTGAGGACCGGAAATCCCTTCCAGCATTTTATTTTTGAAATAGAGGTTGTACGTGCTTCTTGAGCCACCCTTCGGGCTTATGATGTCAAAGAAGAGGATGTGCGTGCTTTGTTGGCCACTCTCTGGGCCTGTGCGTCCGGTGCGCTTGGCTAGCTTATCCACAAGCAGGGTCCAAGGACTTACCTAACCTCCCTCCAGTAGGCGCCTTATCTTGACAATCGTAGGAGATGATAAGATCTTAGAAACTTAAACGGGACCATCGTAGGAACAAAACTATGGTTTACTCTTTTGACGCTCTATACTGACCATTGTAGGTACTGATAGAGGCTTACATGCCACCCCCTCTGAGGGGTGCCCTATCCTGACCATTGTAGGTGATTATAGGGGTTTGCGTTCCCTTCTGCGGGTAAAGCGGAACATAAGCAGAGGTAGGATGTGCTCTTTTACGAGCAGAGGTAGGACGTGCTTAGTCCTAGCAGAGGCAGGGCGTACTCTTTTACGAGCAGAGGCAGGGCGTGCTAATTTTAGATGCACCACCACGACCATTTCTGGTGTGAAATGGAAGCTTACGCTTTTGTTGCTTTAACCTATCCCCCTTTGATTTGGGCATGTAAAAAGACTAACACATCATCCCCCTCCGAGGATGCCTCATCCTGACCAATTTTGGTGATGACAGGTGATTGAATCCTTTTTTTTAGGTTGACCCCTTTCGGGTTTCTTTTAAGCTATCGAAGGGTTTCCGTGCCCTTAGTTATGTGATCACCTTTGGATGAAGTCCTTTTTCTTTATTTCTTTATCGTTGAGAAGTATGGTCTTAAATGTTCGGAGTTCCAAGTTCTCGATATAAGATCTCCATTGGTTCTGCATAGCCAATATGTTCTGGGTACAACTTCTTGGTGGATGACCAAGGATCCTTCCCAATTTGGGCCGAGAGGGTCATCCGCTGGGTTCTTTGTGTTGGCCATGACTCTTCGTAAAACTAATTCTCCTTTTGCGAAAGTTCTAGTCTTGACTTTTGTATTGTAGTATTTTGTAATCCTTCTTTGATATTCAGCTATCCTGATCGCAGCCTCATCTCTTAATCCCTGTATTAAGTCTGGGGACTCTTTTCTTAACTCCTGATAGGGATCAAATGCATAAGCTATCCTTCTATGCGATGGGATTTCGATCTCAACCGGAAGCATAGCCTCGCATCCGTATGTTAAGGAGAAAAGGATGTGACCCATTGTTGTTTTGGCAGAGGTTCTATACGCCCAAAGCACTAAAGGCAACTCTTCGTCCCAATTCCCTTCGGCTTGGTTTAGACGTTTTGTAAGAATTGCTTTTATGGTTCTGTTGGCAGCTTCTATGGCTCTGTTAGCCTTTGGGTGTGCCACTGAGGAAAAACATTTAATGATTCCATTTTTAACGCAAAATTGTGTGAATTATTCGCTCTCGAATTGTGTTCCGTTATCTGATATGATTTTGTGAGGGATTCCAAAGTAGGTAACAATATTCTTTACTACGAATCTCAACACCTTTTTAGACGTGATTGTCGGAAGGGGTTCTACTTCCACCCATTTGGTGAAGTAGTCAATGGCTACCACGGCATATTTAGCTCCGCCTTTGGAGATTGGTAAGGGTCCGATTAAATCTATCCTCCATATGTCGAAAGGCTAGGGGCTCGAGATAGTAGTTAGCCCGCTAGGGGGAAGACGGGGCACCCTAGAGTACCTTTGACACCTTTCGCATTTTTTAACATGCTCAACTGCTTGATTAATCATCTGTAGCAAATAATAACCCTGTTGCATGACCCTCTTGGCCATCTTAATTCCACTAGAATGGTCTTCACACCATCCCACATGAGCTTCTTTCAATAGGCTAAGCCCATCTTCGAGGCTTACACATCTTAAGTAAGGAAACGAACACCCCTTTTTATATAGTATATTATCTGTAATAAAAAACATAGAAGCTTGGTGTTTTACCCTTCTCGCGTCCTGCTTAATAAGGGGTATGGTCCTGTTCAGGAGGTAGTCCATTATGAGAGTCATCCATATGTCTTCATGGTAGTGGTTTGTTTATATTAAGGGAGTTTCCCTCTTTATTTTCTTCACCTCCCCTTCTCAAGGCCTGGGATCTGGTTAGAACTAATAATTCTTACCCTATTTCTGATTCTTCATGCTCAATGCTAGGCTTTTCCTGATAACCACAGGAATTACTCGAGTTTCGGGGGGGGGAATTGGCTAATTTGGCTAGTGAATCCGCTTGAGTATTCTCCCCGCGGGTTATCTGATGGACTGAGAACTCCTCAAACTGAGAAAGCATCTTTAATACCCTCTTCACATATAGGATTAGATGTGCATCCTTGGTTTGATAGGTTTGCTTTATCCGGTTTATCATTAGTTGTGAATCACTAAATATTTCTATTCGATGTAGTTTCAACTATAGTGCCAAATTTAGACCAGCTATCATTGACTCATACTCGGCTACGTTGTTAGTCACCGAGATCCGTAACTCCATGGCCTAGTGAAAGCGATGTCCGTCAGGGGTAATTATAATGTAAGTTGCCCCCACCCCATGTTCATTAGTAGCTTCATCTACAAAAAGTTACCACTTGGCCTTTAAGTCATTCTCTTTAATTGGTTTTTCCGAAATGAAGCTTGTGCATTCATTCACGATGTCTACGAGGGCTTATCCTTTAATCGACGCTCGAGGATGGAACTCAATCTCGTATTGGCTAAGCTCGATATTCCATTTGATTAACCTCCCTGAGGTTTCTAGTTTGTTGAACACCTGATTGAGTGGGAAAGTAGTTAAAACCCTAACAAGGTGGGCTTGGAAGTACCCTCTGAGCTTCTGTGCTGTAAGTATCAGGTAATTCGCTAGCTTCTCTATCACAGGGTATCGGGTTTCTATGTCCTTTAGCCTTCGGCTAACGTAGTAGATGGGTGCTGAGTTCTATTACTCTCCCTTATTAGGATCGAAATTAACGCATGTTCTGAAACAACCATATATAGGTATAGATCTTCCCCCTTCTTGGGGCTGGATAGAATCGGAGGTGTTCCCATATAAACTTTCAATTCTTGAAACGCCCTCTTACATTCTTCTTCCATTGGAATTTTTTCTTTTTCTTTATAACATCGAAAAAATGAACGCACATGAAAGTGGCTTCGGAAATGAACCTACTAGGGGATGCCACTTTCCCATTTAAACTCATGATTTCTTTGCTAGTTCTAGGTTCTTCCATGTCCTTTATGGCCTGAATTTGGTTAGGACTAGCTTCAATTCCTTGCTCACTTACCATATATCCAAAAGAATTTCTAGATTGAACTCTGAAAGAACACTTTTGCGGGTTTAACTTCATTTGGTAACTCCTTAATACACTGAACATTTCTTCCAATTCCTTTAGATGGTTCTCTGTTTTAGTGGATTTCACTAGCATATCATCCACATATACTTCCATATTGCGCCCTATCCATTCTTGGAACATCCTGTTAACCAGTCTTTGGTTTGTTGCTCCCGCATTCTTCAGCCCGAAGGGCATCACTTTATAGAAAAATGTTCCCCAATCAGTGATAAAGCTTATATGCTCCTCATTGGGTTTATGCATTGGAATTTGGTTGTACCCTGAGTAAGTGTCCACAAGGGATAGTATCTTGTGACCTCGATTGGCATTAACTAACTGGTCAATCCGCGGAAGGGGATAGCAGTCCTTCGGGCATGTCTTGTTTAAATCCGTGTAATTGACGCACGTTCTCTACTTCCCATTAGATTTCTTCACTAGCACGAGATTGGATAACCATTTTAGGTACAGGGTTTCCCGGATAAATCCGTTAGCTTCTAGCCTTTTGACTTCCTCCTTTAAAGCTTCCAACTGGTCTCTATTGTATTGTCTTTTCTTTTGCCGAACTGGGACCACTGATTGGTCAATGTTCAAGGCATGACTCCTAGTAGAAGGATTGATGGCGATCATGTCTGAATGAGTCCAGGTGAAGACATCTTTGTTGAGCTGCAGGAACCGAATTGGGTCGCCCTTAAGAGGCTCTGTCAGCCTTCTCCCTATGTAGACAACTTTTGACTTATGCTTTGAATCAGTGTTCACTTATTCCACGTCTTCTTTTGGTTTCATCCTTTCAATGTCCTTCAATGTCCTGTCTAGAATCTAAATCTGTGATAATTTCTCCTTCTTCAGTCGAGTTCACATAATCGGCGCTCTTCCTCTTTCTTTTCAAAGAAATGTACCTACCATTTGCACAGTTGTTAGCCTTATTAATTTTTATTTTAGCTTCGAATGTGGGACGTAAGAATCCCTTATTCGAAGGTATAAAAATAGTAGAAGAGTCAAAGTACGAAGAACACTCCCTCTTGTATTTGTCAATCGTCGTGAAGTACAATTCGCGGGTACTAAGCTGTTCCCCCTTAGTAGTACCCCATCCTTGCTTGGTTAGGAATTTTAACATGAGATACTTGGAAGAAACAAAAGTTTCCATCTCCTCCAAAGTTGGTCGTCCAAAGAAGGCGTTATAATAGGATGGTTGACCGATCACAACGAAGAGAGTTTCGAAAGTCCTACGAAGCGAGGATAATCCGACTTGAACCAGAAGGTTGATTTGTCCCACGGGAGTTGATCCCTTGTTGTTGAAGCCGAAGATTGGTTCATTGCTTAGCTCTAACTTCTTCTTAGAGATTCCCATCTGGTCGAAAGCGTATTTGAAGATGACATTGAAAACACTTCCAATATCCACAAGGATTTTGGAAACAATCGAGAGCCCTATTTACGCCGTTATTATAAGGGAATCATTATATGGGTGGCAGACTCCCTTCTATATTTCTTCTGGAGAAACCACTAGGTTGTGCATTTTGAGAGCATAACGTGTGTTCTTCAATGATGGCTCTTCTTGAATGGAGAATATTCCCCCATGGCTTCCTTCATGTATTGACTCCTAGCTCTGGGGCAACTTCCAGCAGGGTGTGTCCCCCCGTGGATCAAATTGATTCGATTTATGGGTGATCCCAAGTCTAGGTTGCCCTCTTCTATAGTAGCCCCTATTGTATTCACTGAAATCTTCTATTGTCCATTTGTATGCTGAGTTGGCGTTGTCTTGTTTAGAACAAATTCTTTTATATGTCCCTCCCGGATCAGCTTCTGAATGATCCCGTTCAATACCTTGCACTCGTCAATCTTATGTCTGTTGGTCGTGTGGAATTTACAGTATTTACCGCCGGAATAAGTTTTTGGGAAATTCTTGGCTTTGAGCGAGATGGGAAAGTTATTAACCCTTTCTCTCGCAACAACATAAACGGATGAGATGGGCTTGTTTAGAGCAACTGAGTTGGTATTAGAATCTTCCCATCTTGATCTCTTTTGGTTTCCCTCTGGGGGCCTTCGTCTAAAGTACGGCGTTCCTCCTTCCCCTCATGGCCCAAACTTTCTCTTTGTGAGGTATAACTCGTCCATGCGAATAAACTTGTTGGCTTAAAAGTGAAAGTACTGCAAGTCTTTGCAGTCGTGAATGTATAATTCCTTCCAGAAAGGGGTATTTTCGATTAACCCTGAATGTACGACGATCAAATTGTCACGGTCATTCTTATCCTTAGCCTTTAATGCCTCGATGTTGAACCTTTTCAGATAATCTCCTAGAGACTCACCTTGCCACTGTTTGATGTTAGCGATTACTGTGTAGTCGACCGTTGGATCTTTGCAAATGCAGAAGTGTGCGGAAAATTCGTAGGAGATTTGTTTCCACGAGTAAATGGTGTTCTCCCTATATTGACAATACCACTTTACTGCCGCCCCTTGGAAGGTCACCGGAAGAGACGACATCTGACAGCTCCTGAAGCATTGTAGAGATCCATCTGACCGTCGAAAGTCATTAGATGATCGTCGGGGAAAGTTGTCCCAAGATTCTTTATGGTTGGAACCTTCACTCTCGATGGTATTACAATGTTCATGATTTCATCGATGAAAGGAGCTATCCTTTCGTTGTCGTTAACCCTATCATCCTGGGTTCTCTTTCCCTAGCTTCCTAGTAGCTCTTTAACGGTTTTCTGGGCGAAGTCTTTAAGATAAGCTTCCGTGTTCTCATAGTTTGCTCTCTTGGGATCATAACCTTTGGAATTTGAACTTCCAAACTGTTTCTTCTCGCATGGGTTTCCTTGACGATCTTTTCCATCAAATAGGACTTCTTCTTCTGGGAGGAAGTCGCCTTGAGCTTTTCCTTTGCTTCTGAGTGTTGAATGGGAGCCTTTCTTTTCGGAGACTCATTCGTTTCTCTCTGACTAGATTTGGTGAGCCTTGAAGACTTCTGTGCTTGGGCATCATTCATCTGAGCTTGCATCTCTTGGAGTTGCTATCTAAGGCCATAATTCTTGCGACATTATCTTCCATAGTGTTTGGTGGTTGTGTTGGGTTTGATGTGGCTCATCTTTCGTTGTTGTTAAGATTAAGCGTTAGCTCCATGTTTCCCTCAAAGGTTGCATCAGGAGCCGGTTCCTTGTTTCGATCTTCCAGTCTTTTCGATTCATCTTTCCTGCCATAGAGCAATAAATTCACCAAGTTAATTTTTGATAGATTAATCGTTAGGTCGGAGGTTCAACCCCTCCCTCTAACGCCTAAATGTTAATGATATTTTCCGTCGACACCAGGGATGAGTTATATGGATGATATATTTGAACAAATTGGTACTGCCACGATCTAAGGTCACCGATGGACAATTTGAAGTCAGTGTTTCTTAGCTAAATCAACCATTTCCATGAAGAAATATTCATTTAAGTTGATACCACTGGAGCTTTACGTAATCAACTATCCTTGAGATTGCGGGCAGTATGATATACATTGTGATAAGAAGAAAGCAGCCTAATGCTTCCCGATAATCGGATGATAAGGATATTGCAACGCTTATTGACTTAAACGATCCTTTCACATCAAACCAGCCTAGAGGAGCTGTGATTGCGTCAGTGATCAAGCTATAAGTTTGCAGTTAACCTATACTCCGAAATTGAGTTGCATTAGGCTCAGTATGAAAGGGTTGATTCACATTACCAACCCCCGAGATAAAGAGAGGAAGATCTCATGTTTCCATGAAGTCTCTTCCGTTTATGAGGGTTTCGTGATCAGTCCTTCTATATAGAAAGGGTTAGTGTTAACTCCCTGTTGCATCATAAACAGCACAATATGACTATCAAATCACAAAAATGTTTAAGCCTTCGATTTCTTCATTCATAAATTGTTGATATATTACCACATTTGTAGAAACTCCCAATCCGATTCGAAAATTAGGATTTGTTCTCTTCAAGAAGGAAGAATGAGATTGAAAAGAGAAATAGATGATGAAAATGGATGAATCATCCCCCCATTATCTAGCTCATAGGGTCCTACTTATAAGGAAATAGGGACCCCTTCTGTTGTTAGGTTATTGGGCATGTACGGGACTTTGCCAGCCGCTTTTTCTTGGTGTCAGACCTTTTGCTTTCGGCCAAGTTTGTGGTTTCAATTATGGTCTTTAGTGGTGAGGGTCTTGGTTAATTATGGCTCCTTTGAGATTGATATGAGCTTGTCGACGTGGTAGTTTCCGGATGGCATTTGAACTTCCAGCAGAAGCTCCCAGGTGTAGGCTTTTTGACGTAAGCTTCTATACGTAGGCATCCGGCTTTCCCATGAATATTTAGTGGAGCTTGTCCTCATTATGTATGTAGATGGCTGCTGGTTCGAAACCACTATTGGTCTCTATACTAGGTAGATTAGTGCGAATGGCCTGTATCTCCGCTAGGGTTCCGGTTAGCCTTTCGTAGAGCTTTTGGGATAGTTTGGTTTTCTGAAAGCCGACCCTCGGTGATGCTTTTGTTGTCTATCAATGCATCTTTTCGTCATTTATGCAGTTGATGTTTCATAAGCTGGTTTTGGATAATACTTATGCATTTCTAGCTTGGTATTCTTGATGTATTTGCCTAATAACGTATCGGTATTAAGTAGATTAATACTGATGATGGTGGAGCACTTGACTCTTTCTTTCTTTACTTTTGATTTACGTGACCTTTCGCCATAAAATCCTTCTTCTGGGGTTGACCTTGTCGGATGTACCCTGTCGGATAGGACCTGCCAGAACTCTATATTTTCTGAGTTCCTTTCTTCCCTAGAAGCGTTGGTTAATGTTGCTTTCAAATCATTCTCCCCTTCTCTCGGTTCTTTCATTCATTTGGCTCTTTGCTTCCGGGAGATTATTCTGTGCTTCTGTTCCTCCGATACCCCTTCACTGTTAGCCTGCTCTAAGGATTAATTTTAATAGTAACAGTAACTATAATAAATTTATATTAAATTATTATTTAAATTAAATTTTAAAATTAGTTATATATTATATATATATTTAAATTCCATTTAAATTATATTTCAAATCCGTAATTCAAAGTGACCAAGAATACCGATGTTTACAGCTAAGAACACACACTCAATATGGTCGATAAGTAGAAGGTATAATCAACTTATTTTCGATTGCATTCCACACGCATATTTTATTCTTAGTCAGCGGTGTTACGGATTTAATCCATTGGAAGGAGCCACATCCACTCCAGGTATCCCTATATGGGAAGTATTTTTGACCTGCATTTTCACATGTTTTGGAATAAATATAATCATTTCAACTCTACATTCACAACACACTCTTTACTTTAAACTTATTCATTTCAAAGTTATAAAAATAATATATAAGTAGAGCATTATCAAAGTTTGGGTTTGACAATTTTCGATTGATAATTTTGGAAGAAACTAATTGGACGAATAAATTGTGATTTGGTTGCAATGTTTATTTGAAATGTTTATTATTAATTCAAAAGAGTGAATCCTTATTCAAGGAGTGATTTGGTCGAACACTACAAAGATTCCAATTGTATGCTATAAGAGGCTTGTTCAGAGACTGATTTGATAGAGCCTTAAAAAGATTCCAATAGTACATTGTAATGTTTAACAAATAGTTGTAGGGCTCAGAGAGTGAGTTAATCAACACTGGAAAAAAAAATCCTATCTGTGCACTATATAGTTTGGTAGAAAACAACATGGTTTAGCCAATGATAAGACTGGACACTTAAAATATTCAAACTGTACATTATAGCTTATGACTAAAAGCTATAAGGTTCAAATAATGATTTAATCAAACATTGATGATATTTGGACTATACACTATAGCATAGATAGAAACTTGTAAGGTTCAAACTGTAACTTATCTGCTGAAAAGATTCTAGCATGGTTAAGGAAATTGCCTATTTTTGGATAAAAGTTCGTGATCATTGTAAACGCCTATTATTTTAAAATTCATACTTCATTTTGCAACTCTAAACTATCCAGTATTAAAATGCCTATTTCTTATGAAGAATCATACAATTATGACTATCATTTGTATGGATCATCAAATCTTAATCTATCTTTCCTTAGAATCTATACTGCATATATATTAAATGGAAGAACAACATTACGAGAATAAGTTAAAGACGGGTTGAAAGAGGAATGTAAGATATTTAAGTAGACCATCATCAACAATAACTATCTACCCAACAAGAGTAACACAAGGTAATACCATAAATACAAAATGTAATTGCAGGTGAGTAGTAATTTATATATACAATTACAATAGCATATTTATCTCATTTGTAATAGGTCTCAATTTTTATGTCTATTTCCATCAGATCTACTCATGATATTGTTGTAATTAGATTGACGCCCATCAGATCTAATTGTAAACTTTGTTAAAACTTGTGAATTGTAAATTGTGGTTATGCATAGTATTAATTGTAGGATTCTTAAATTTGTTTACACTTATTTCCTACAGTTATGTTGTAAAATATATTGGAATTGTTGTAAAGCACTATAGATCTAGAAATCAGTCCCATTAAATACCGATTAGATGCGATTTCATTCCAGATCTCTAGTTTAGTGTTAAATAATAAATCATGTGAATTTGGATAAAAAGAAACGATTGATAAATTATGTGATTGTAATATTAAAAGAAATATGCCTATTTGTATTCAATATTGTTTTGTTTTGGCTTAATTGTTGTAAATATGTCGTTTTCCTCCTTTTGAATAAAAAAAGCGTTATTTTGAAATCACAAGAGATATGATAAAAAGATTGAAAAGGCAAAAGAAGTGCAAATGTACGTATAAATAGAAATATACATATTTGTGCGTAATTTGCATCAACTATTCCAAATTATACATTTACATATATTTCTTGTGATTTGGAAATATGTCAATTCCACTAACTAAGGCATAATTTACAATAACTATAGTTAACCGTTTTTTTGTAAGATTGAAACCTTTTGGCAAGACTGAGTGCAAAAAGGAATGCTTGGTTATTGACTTAACCAAATCATTAAATTTAAAAGAAGAATAATAATAAAAATAATAACTACGTTGACCGCACAAAAACATAAATATAAATATATACATATCATCCTTCCAAATCAGCATAAAACGGTAAAATATACATTGTATTGAATGTTTGAATGATATT
The DNA here is from genome assembly GCA_030737875.1 of Allium sativum. Lineage (NCBI taxonomy): Eukaryota > Viridiplantae > Streptophyta > Magnoliopsida > Asparagales > Amaryllidaceae > Allium > Allium sativum. Next base: position 223,409,522 of record CM060918.1, on the reverse strand, counting down.
CAATTATGGAATTATATATGTAAATGTAATCCATATTGAAATAATATATTTGTGGTGACCATTTATAGCAATCAATATAATTAATCGATATAAATAGGACCGCAAATCAATAATTAACAATTGTAACCAAGGTTTATTGGGGAATGTAAATATAATAGGATAATAGTTACAATTCCCAAATTAATTAGGATTAATGTTGTACACCCAAATTAGGAAATCTGAATTATAACCGCATTTTGACACGAGGTTAAGGTCAACTTGTAGTAGAAGTCTGCCCAGAACCGACTGACAAATCCAGCATCCACGGGTATTCAGCTTAATGTGAGGGGTATAATGCGTATATATAAATGTACTTACCACGATGTTAAGTTCAACTTGTGGTAGAAGTCTGCTCGGAACCGACCTCCAAATCCAGCAACCACAAGTAGTCAACTTAATGCGAGAGGTCTGGTGCATATATATATATATATATATATATATATGTAACAGACAACCAATAAATAAATAAACAAATGAATAAGAATAGTAATTGTCTATTGGGGTACAACAAGTAGATACTTCAGGACTAATAAATGGCTGCCTTAGGAAAATATGACCGTTATGGTCATAAAGGGCAATAAACATAGAAATAAAAGGAAATGGGTGTCATAAGGGGATTAATGGATATTGATTGTTGCTTAAATACTAAGACCAATTAGGGAAGTAATCAAATAAATATCCTAGGTAAAAGAGGATATAACCTCCCTTATTTATATTAATGAATTTAGAACTTGTAATTAAAAATAGAGTTGGACTTAGTAGGTTAATAATGTAAAAATATTATTAACCATGAGAACCTGTGTGGAGAGAAACTAAACGGAAAGGTCATAATAACGTAGGCCGCTTTATCTCAATAGAGAAAGGTATTAAGGGCTAATGGGGGTACGAACCTAATAACCATTGCGTGTAGTCCGCTTCCCGGGTCTTAAGTGGCTGGGGTTGAAGAGTCCACCTGGGGATAGGTCTTTCAGTATAGGGGTCTTAAATGGCATATTTGTATTGTCTACCCAAACCTACAGGCTAAAAACATTAGATATGGCTACATAACCTATGGGAAGTAACAAGCGACTAAGGGGGTTATCCAATAAGGCCAGCTAGAAGGTATAACTTGCTATAAAATACCATTTCTCACCATGTAAGGGGCAAGGGTATATGCATGAATGACGGAAGCTTTAACTAGTAGGGTCCATAGTTAGTGCCCTCTAGTTTATAAGAATGTGGAACAAGTTATCAAGAGGTATAAAGTAACCAATAAGTCTGCTGACAAATGAGTTTGCCTAGGATCTTACCCTATCTAGCATTGATAGTGAGGCGGAAAACAATAAAGGGTAAACGGATGGAAAGGTATATATATGTATGTATAAGAACTCTGCAATGAGAGGGGTTCACTTCTCGATCTAGTAATCAACTAAAGTATAGTTCAAAGGCTTCCTAAATATATGCATAAATATTCTATCTCGGTATTATATCTTGGAATATAACCTTGGGAAGAGTAGTAGGGTCGTGCATAAACATTTACAAGGTTAGGCTAGAATCACTAACCTTGGTAGGCATACATCTTGGGCTAAACCAAATGGAATACATCTGGGTATTTTAGTATGTGCTGCACATTTCATGTTCACCAGAATCTTGTTGTTCTTACCTCCCTCCTCATTACAACCACCTAGATTTTCTAGAGAAGGTCGGGTTCCCACATTTGTTTTTGTTTGGCTTCCGGTTCTCGTTCTCTCTCATGCTCGGTATTGGCAAGGTGACTTGCTTTCAAAAAGGTTGTTACTTGAGTTAATACTAATTTATCCTATTTTGTTTCCGCTGTGAGTTATCTTATCATACTTTGATTATGCTCATGCTTATTTATTTGCATGTACCAGATTTACACGCACCATGCTTGGATGTGTTTGAGTTTCGGTTTTTTGTCGAAATTTGGGCATAGAAAATTGTGGGATGTTACATTTGGTATCAGGGCATAGGTTAAACGATCGAGAATTTATTAAATTAGGATTAATGGGAGAACGTAATTCGATTTTCTTTTCTATTTTTCTTCATCTTTGTTACTCAAGTTAAATTTATTTGGACGACGAATTAGCCGTGGGCCTAAATATATAGAATGGGCTTCAAGCGACTAAGAGTTGAAATACGATCAGTTTGGTTTCTAGCCAATCCTGTCTTACCCCACAGTACGTTGGCGATCTCTTCGTGAAGAGTATGAGGACGACATATGGTGGATTCCATTGATTAGAGTTTGGAGACAGGAATAATATATATTAAAAATCTAGCTATAACCGAGATAGTCACTTTTTTTGTTATGATTTTGTTTACTAGTTCCGGTTAAGACCATTACTTGATCTAAAACGGGTAAAAGTCCACGTTATTATGTTGTATCTATTTCAGAAAATTTCGAGGTATATCCGTTTGTTACTTCGTTGAACTTCTGAATCCCCATTTATTGAAGCATTCATTTGAGTTCTTGGCCTTGTATTTGAGGAAATTTTATTTTAAAACTATTTGGAAAATAAAAATGGGTTTTGAAAGTTATGAAATACAGTTTCGAAGAACGGTTTTGTAAAGGCCTAGTTTTGTGAAGATATGCTTTTTAAAATTTTAATCTATTCGTGTTTCAACATTATAAGGCTATTGTGTAATTCTAATAAATATAATCCGATTGGTAGTAAAAATGAAATTAGAAATGAAAAGGAATATGCAACTAAACTTAAGAACAATAAATATCTATTCCTTGTGATTTTTAGTATCCCTCTTCTTATATATATATATATATATATTGGATAATTTATTGAAATTATTACAATTTATCCTTAAAAATTTAAAGCTCCAACGTTTTTGAACATGGAAATGTTTTTCCAGTTTGAAATATAAATTGGATTATAAATAATGGTAATAAAAAATGGATTTATAAGTTGTGACGGCCCGCCCCGCACCAACCGACACTTCCTCCAAGTGTGCGCTGTACACATGTCCAACTGGCACGGAACGGTCGTCATAAGAAAAGAAAGAAGAGAATGAACTAATCAAGGAACCTGTAGAATGTCTCACAGCGCATGGAATAAAATATATTAATAACATACTTGACATAAAACAGGTGAGACAGTGCATAAGCTGATAACTAATAATAAATGTCAACATCAGAGCAGCGGAAATCCAAATACAGCTTATTACAACTTTTCAAACTCTACTGTCTCTAAACAAAAGAAAGCTAAAGTGGAAGATACACCACCAATGCCCAAGCAGTGATCTTCGACAACACAGGGAGAATACTATATATATATATTACGTGGAAGCCTCCTGCTCGTCTCCGGATCATCTACCCGTGCATCACCAGCTAACCTGTCTCTAGTCTGCTCGTGTGAGCACCCAGAGTAATAAGAAGAGACATAAAACTCTGGGTCAGACAAAAAGTCTGGTATGAGCGATAAGCAGCTAAACAGAACAATAACAGGTATACTAAACCATACCTGAACCTGGACCTGCAACCAAAGAGTTAGCACTACATACTGTACAATACTCTAAGGTGCCATCAACATATGGTGTAAAGAAATACGGGGGTGGGGGTGTGCATGTCATAGGGATAGCAAACAATTCAATCATGGCAACCATCCTCACATCTCTCACTCGGTGCATAAAGCATACGATGTATACCGCTTTCAACCACTAGACCCATCGAAGTAGTGACAGAGTTCGGCTTGTACAACTACTGCTACCACCAAGCTTACCCCATGGAGTCATGACTAAACCTTTACAAATGACCCCACTTCATTGGTCTATAGCTCTTTTAGTCGTACCTAGACCACTGTGGCCCTGAATCCGTTCACGTACCCCCTATACATAGTGATCCAAAGTTACAGACATCGACAGCCCCTTAGCACACGTCCCGCAGCAAAGCCCAATCATGAAGTTAACTCGTTGATTCCCATCTGAATCCTTGGTACAAACTTCCCATTTGGACTACCTTTGCATCTCGGGTTATGGTCTTCTTCGGTTCAGTTCGGGTCTCTTCCTCCTATTCGGTTCGGTTCGGGCATCCTCCTCCTATCCGGTTCGGTTCGGGTCTCCTCCTCTATTCGGTTCGGTTCGGATCTCCTCCTCCTATCTGGTTCGGTTCGGGTGTCTCCTCCTATCCGGTTCGGTTCGGATCTCCTCCTTCTATTCGGTTCGGATCGGATCTCCTCCTCCTATCCGGTTCGGTTCGGGTGTCTCCTCCTATCCGGTTCGGTTCGGGTGTCTCCTCCTATCCGGTTCGGTTCGGATCTCCTCCTCCTATTCGGTTCGGATCGGATCTACTCCTCCTATCCGGTTCGGATCGGATCTCCTCCTCCTATCCGGTTCGTATCGGATCTCCTCCTCCTATCCGGTTCGGATCGGGTGTTCTTCCTAACCGGTTCTGAAAATCTGCAACTTTTTCCAGCAAGCTATTTTCGCCGAACGACGGCGTTTTCAACCTTTCTAAACTTCCTATGACATTACAAAACATTCCAAACAGCAGTAACAACATATAGAATCAATCACAAACATTAAAACATCATTTACATGAAATACTTTAGATCAAACATACCCAGAAACCCATGTTTTCCCCTTAATCCTTCTTAACCGTGATTATGCATACAATTAGCAAAACTTATCCAAATTAGCCCAAATTTTTATCAGAGCCATAAAACATCATTATAGAATTTTAGGAATTTTTCCAGAATTTATTAATGTATAAATTCGCTAATCTTCACTAATTACCCATAATTAACAGTAATTAGTGTAAAAGCAAGCTAATCACTCACCTTTGCCACCACTAAAACCCCAAAACTGAAATATTCTCTGATTTGGCGCTGTTCCCAATCTTACACAGCAGCTCTACCTCGGTTCTCGTGCTAATACTCCTTGATTTGATGTTTGCTAAGCCTAATCTTCAATTAGAAAGTGATTAAGATGTGTTTTGAAGAGATTTAGAGGGTGGAGGCCATGGCTAGGTTAAGAGGAATGAATAGTGACGGCTGAAAAATGAGAAAAAAGTATTCTCCAAACCCTAACAGCCCTTTTAAACTCCTAATCCCGAAATTCCCCTTTGGGCCTAGCTGTTAATCACCCGGTTAAGCCCAATTAAGCTATTTTTCACCATCTGAAACTTGTTTCAGCCATATCTCCCAAACGGTAAGTCCGTTTGGCTAATGTGACCACTCTACGGAAAGAGAAACCATCATCCGGAGCCAATGGAAGTGGTTTCAGGTCAAAATTCCTTTCCAGTCAAAAGTTATGGCCAAAACAGTGATAACTAGGGGTAAAATGGTCATTTAAAAATCGGGAAAAATCATGAACATGGGAAATGACCCCAATAGTCGTCCCCCAAAGTTACATGACCATACGACTTCGTATGTGACAGAAATAAATATTCTACGATTCTATGATGCGTAGAATGCGGGTCGTTACACTCTCCCCCCTTAAGAAATTTCGTCCCCGAAATTCCTTAACCCAAAACATACAAAGGATCCCGCATGCCTAACAGCCACGTACAACAATCAAACATGCAGAACAAGCAAACAAGCCTATCCTAGCATGCGGAAAACTAAATCGAAGTCAAAATCTTACCAGGCAAAGAGTTCTGGGTGTGACTTCTTAATGTTATCCTCTGTCTCCCAAGTACAATCATTCTCGTTCTCGCTCCACTGTACCTTGACTAGCTTCACCGCCTTCCTTCGAAGTTGCTTCATGTCGTGCTCGACAATACGGACCGGCTTACGGTTCCCAACCGCCTCGGGTTCTACTTCGAGGTCCTCCAACTGATCAGGTGAAATAGTCATATCTGAGTCGTGAACGAACTTCCTTAGTTGGGAAACATGAAATACGTTATGAACTCCCGCCATCTTCTCCGGTAAGTCAATTCTATATGCCAAATTCCCGACTAGTTCAAGAACAGGGAATGGGCCAACGAATCTTGGTGCCAACTTGCCTCTCCTGCCAAATCGTATTACGCTCTTCAACGGAGAAATCTTGACAAACACCAAGTCGCCAACGGAGAATTTTAAGTCTCTTCTCCTCTTATCAGCATAACTCTTCTGCCTATCCTGGGCAGCCTTCATTCGTTGTTGAATGATCTTAATCTTATCTGAAGTTTCCCTCACCACATCTGGTCCAAGCATAAACTTCTCGCCAGTCTCTATCCAACATGATGGTGAGTTGCACGGTCTTCCGTACAAAGCTTCAAACGGAGCCATACCGATACTGGATTGGTAGCTATTATTATATGCAAACTCTACTAGATGCAAATGGTCATCCCATGATCCACCAAAATCCAATATACATGCTCTTAAGAGATCTTCCAAAATACGATTCACCCTCTCCGTCTGACCGTCGGTCTGAGGATGATATGCGGTACTGAGATGTAACTCTGACCCTAGAGCTTCTTGTAAGCTCTTCCAAAACCCACTAGTGAACAACGGGTCTCGGTCACTCACAATGCTTTTAGGTACTCCATGGAATCTCACTACCCACTTCATATACAATTCTGCTAACTTAGCTGCCGTTCTGGTCGATCTGACTGGTATAAATCTTGCACTTTTGGTTAATCGGTCCACAATCACCCAAATGCTATCATGTCCCGATCTAGTCCTTGGTAAACCATCAATGAAATCCATCGAGACTTGCTCCCATTTCCATTCGGGAATTTCTAATGGCTGTAACAACCCACTAGGCTTCTTTTGCTCGGCTTTAACTAGCTGGCAATTCATGCATTTGGATATAAACTCCCCAACGTCTCTTTTCATCCCTTCCCAGTAGTAAGTCTGTCTCATGTCTCGATACATCTTATTACCACCGGGGTGTATAGTCAGTTTTGAGTGATGACATTCTCTAAGCACTTCATCTCTCAATCCATTGACATTGGGTACAACGAGCTTTCCATTCTTTCTAAGCCATCCATCTTGATCAAGCCCATACTTGCTCATCTCCTCATCGATACCCATCTCTAACTTGGAGATGATTTCCAATAGGTTAGGATCGTCCCTCTGACTAGAGCCGATCCGCTCAATTAAAGTGGGTCTGATCGTCAAACTTGCTAACATTTCTGGGTCCAATTCGCACTTTGGTCTGAAATCAAACCCCGCGATATACTCTAGTTGCTTCCATTCAAGGAACATAGCCCCTAAACTGGCATGTCTTCGACTCAACGCATCGGCTACGGCATTGCCCTTTCCCGGTGTATATGCGATGTCGAAATCATATGAAGCTAAGAACTCTAACCACCTCTGCTGACGAAGATTCAAATCCTTTTGAGAGAAAAGATACTTCAGCGACTTATGATCAGTAAACAGCTCGAATCTTTCTCCCAAGAGATAATGTCTCCACATCTTCAATGCGAATACGATCGCTGCCAATTCCAAATCATGGATAGGATACCTCTTCTCATGTGGTTTCAGTTGCCTGCTTGCATAAGCTACAACCCTACCACCCTGCATCAACACAGCACCTAGTCCGGTACCACAAGCATCTGTATATACCGTCATCTCTTCACTCCCCTTGGGAATGACTAACACTGGTGCACTTGTCAACTTTTCTTTTAGACTCTTGAATGCATCCTCGCACCTTTCGTTCCAAACAAAAGCTTGATTCTTCTTTGTCAACTGAGTCAACGGTGCTGCTATCTTGGAGAAGCCTTGGATAAACTTACGATAATATCCCGCTAATCCCAAGAAACTTCTTACGTCTGTTGCATTCTTGGGCGTAGGCCAATCCTGTACCGTAGCCACCTTTGCCGGGTCTACAGCAATACCATTCTCTGATACAACGTGGCCCAAGAACCTCACTTCCCTCTTCCAGAAGTGACACTTAGAAAACTTTGCTTTCAATTGGTGTTTTCTCAACACCTCCATCACTATTCTTAAATGTCCCTTGTGTTCTTCCTCTGTCCTCGAGTAGACCAAAATATCATCAACGAACACAAGGACAAACTTATTCAACTGATCTCTGAATACCCTATTCATAAGATCCACAAAATATGCTGGGGCATTGGTCAGCCCGAATGGCATGACCAACCACTCATAAAACCCAGACGGCGTCCGAAATGCCGTTTTAGCTATACTCTCAGCTTCCACTCTAAGCTGATGAAAACCTGTCGCGAGATCCAACTGAGAAAATACTCTCGCGTCACTCAACTGATCAAACAAATCATCTATCCGCGGTAGAGGATACTTGTTCTTCCTCGTCACTTTATTCAACTCGCGGTAGTCTACACACAAACGAAGGGAACCATCCGCCTTGGTAGCAAACACAACTGGTGCTCCCCATTCAGAAACACTCCTTTTGATAAATCCCTTCTTCAAAAGATCGCTGACTTGCACCTCGAGCTCTCGCTGCTCTCTTGGTGCCATACGACGAAGTGGCATCACTATAGGCCTGGCATCTTTTACCAAATCAATACGGAACTCAATCTCTCGGTGTGGTGGAAGTCCGGTCACTTCTTCGAAAACATCCGGATACTGGCCAACCACGGGCAAACCTGACAACTCACTATGCGGAATGTCGAGGGAGTTTAGAAAACTAGCCAATACCCCCTCACTGGGTAGACCACCAAACACTATCCTCCGCCCATCATCCGCTCTAGCTGTCACCAAAAAGCCCTCACAGTCTACCACCACCCCGTATCTTCGGAGCCAATCTACTCCCAAAATAATGCCAAACCCAGTAAAGCCCAAAACAAAGCAATCACAAACAAACATGCATCCATGACTCGATAAGACCACATTACGACAAATCATGCTAAGGCTAGTAGAACCACCAATCGGGTTCGTCACTACTAAAGGTCTATCGACAATCTCGGGCTCCAATCCCAACCTATCTACCAGGTCACTAGATATGAAAGAACTGGAAGCTCCGGTATCAAACAAAACTCTAACAGGAACATCATAAACAGAAAGCATACCTTGAATGACGACATTCTTTCCCTTCTCCGCCGCTGTTGGGGCATTCGACGAAGAAGGAATAGCATTAAGGGCGTATGCTTTCACCATTTGCTTTTCTTTAGGGGGTTGCGGACACTTGTCCTTGTGATGTCCCATTTGGCCACAGTTGAAGCACTTCCTATCCGCTGGCTTGGCCCGACAATTACTAGCATAATGGCCCTTCTTACCACAGCTGAAGCACTCAACATCTTGTTTATTCTTTTTCTTCTGGCCATCCTTAGTCTGACTCTGCTTTCTTTTATTCTGGGAACCACCCTTGCCTCCACCACTTGCTTGTGGCTTTGGCTCATCTGCGGATGCAACCTCAGTCTTCGGCTTAGGGTAGAGACTCTCTGATCTTAATGCTTTCCCCACAATCGACTCGAACGTCTCATCGATGTGGTTAATAAGCCTTTCCCCTAAGTACTGATCTAACCCAGTTATGAATTTCTCATTCTTCTTCTCGGCAGTATCAATAAGAGATAACCCATACTTTGACAAAGTGTCGAATTCAGCAATGTACTCCGAGACAGCTCTGCCATTCTGCTTGAGCTCCAAGAATTTCTTAAATAGCACTGACTTCTGAGCAGCTGGAATGAACTTCTCGCTAAAGCGAGCTTTAAACTGCTCCCAAGTAATCTGATCTTCGGGAGTAGCTGCCTTTATAGCATTCCACCAATTCATTGCCCGCCCTTGCAGCTGACGGGACGCTAGCTTTCTCTTCATCGCATCCTCGATACCCAAATCCTCGAAGATACGTTCGCAACTATCCAACCAATCCTGAACATCTGTGGCCGACTCCGTACCGTGGAATGGCTTCCCACCAAGGCTAGTATAATCCTTATTCAGCTTGGCGAAGTCAACTCTTGGCGCCTGCACTATTGGACCACCACCATTTCCACCATTGGGAGCTGCCCCCCGTACATCTCTAAGCATCTCTCTCATGAGGTCAGTAAACATTGTCCTCATGTCAGTAGCATTCCCATTATTGGCTCCCCTACCAGCACCTCTAGTATCTCGGCTCATCGTCAATCTGAAAAAGGAAACGATTAACGATTCCATAGTGGTGCTAGTGCAGTACGACTTCATTCTTATACTACTAATAGTATATATATAGCTTTTGAAAACCAAAATAACCACAAATACGCTCTCTCGTATACGTATATTATCTCTCCCTGATAACTTCCCTAGGTTAACTACGCAACCTAGAGCTCTGATACCAAGTGTGACGGCCCGCCCCGCACCAACCGACACTTCCTCCAAGTGTGCGCTGTACACATGTCCAACTGGCACGGAACGGTCGTCATAAGAAAAGAAAGAAGAGAATGAACTAATCAAGGAACCTGTAGAATGTCTCACAGCGCATGGAATAAAATATATTAATAACATACTTGACATAAAACAGGTGAGACAGTGCATAAGCTGATAACTAATAATAAATGTCAACATCAGAGCAGCGGAAATCCAAATACAGCTTATTACAACTTTTCAAACTCTACTGTCTCTAAACAAAAGAAAGCTAAAGTGGAAGATACACCACCAATGCCCAAGCAGTGATCTTCGACAACACAGGGAGAATACTATATATATATATTACGTGGAAGCCTCCTGCTCGTCTCCGGATCATCTACCCGTGCATCACCAGCTAACCTGTCTCTAGTCTGCTCGTGTGAGCACCCAGAGTAATAAGAAGAGACATAAAACTCTGGGTCAGACAAAAAGTCTGGTATGAGCGATAAGCAGCTAAACAGAACAATAACAGGTATACTAAACCATACCTGAACCTGGACCTGCAACCAAAGAGTTAGCACTACATACTGTACAATATTCTAAGGTGCCATCAACATATGGTGTAAAGAAATACGGGGGTGGGGGTGTGCATGTCATAGGGATAGCAAACAATTCAATCATGGCAACCATCCTCACATCTCTCACTCAGTGCATAAAGCATACGATGTATACCGCTTTCAACCACTAGACCCATCGAAGTAGTGACGGAGTTCGGCTTGTACAACTACTGCTACCACCAAGCTTACCCCATGGAGTCATGACTAAACCTTTACAAATGACCCCACTTCATTGGTCTATAGCTCTTTTAGTCGTACCTAGACCACTGTGGCCCTGAATCCGTTCACGTACCCCCTATACATAGTGATCCAAAGTTACAGACATCGACAGCCCCTTAGCACACGTCCCGCAGCAAAGCCCAATCATGAAGTTAACTCGTTGATTCCCATCTGAATCCTTGGTACAAACTTCCCATTTGGACTACCTTTGCATCTCGGGTTATGGTCTTCTTCGGTTCAGTTCGGGTCTCTTCCTCCTATTCGGTTCGGTTCGGGCATCCTCCTCCTATCCGGTTCGGTTCGGGTCTCCTCCTCTATTCGGTTCGGTTCGGATCTCCTCCTCCTATCTGGTTCGGTTCGGGTGTCTCCTCCTATCCGGTTCGGTTCGGATCTCCTCCTTCTATTCGGTTCGGATCGGATCTCCTCCTCCTATCCGGTTCGGTTCGGGTGTCTCCTCCTATCCGGTTCGGTTCGGGTGTCTCCTCCTATCCGGTTCGGTTCGGATCTCCTCCTCCTATTCGGTTCGGATCGGATCTACTCCTCCTATCCGGTTCGGATCGGATCTCCTCCTCCTATCCGGTTCGGATCGGATCTCCTCCTCCTATCCGGTTCGGATCGGGTGTTCTTCCTAACCGGTTCTGAAAATCTGCAACTTTTTCCAGCAAGCTATTTTCGCCGAACGACGGCGTTTTCAACCTTTCTAAACTTCCTATGACATTACAAAACATTCCAAACAGCAGTAACAACATATAGAATCAATCACAAACATTAAAACATCATTTACATGAAATACTTTAGATCAAACATACCCAGAAACCCATGTTTTCCCCTTAATCCTTCTTAACCGTGATTATGCATACAATTAGCAAAACTTATCCAAATTAGCCCAAATTTTTATCAGAGCCATAAAACATCATTATAGAATTTTAGGAATTTTTCCAGAATTTATTAATGTATAAATTCGCTAATCTTCACTAATTACCCATAATTAACAGTAATTAGTGTAAAAGCAAGCTAATCACTCACCTTTGCCACCACTAAAACCCCAAAACTGAAATATTCTCTGATTTGGCGCTGTTCCCAATCTTACACAGCAGCTCTACCTCGGTTCTCGTGCTAATACTCCTTGATTTGATGTTTGCTAAGCCTAATCTTCAATTAGAAAGTGATTAAGATGTGTTTTGAAGAGATTTAGAGGGTGGAGGCCATGGCTAGGTTAAGAGGAATGAATAGTGACGGCTGAAAAATGAGAAAAAAGTATTCTCCAAACCCTAACAGCCCTTTTAAACTCCTAATCCCGAAATTCCCCTTTGGGCCTAGCTGTTAATCACCCGGTTAAGCCCAATTAAGCTGTTTTTCACCATCTGAAACTTGTTTCAGCCATATCTCCCAAACGGTAAGTCCGTTTGGCTAATGTGACCACTCTACGGAAAGAGAAACCATCATCCGGAGCCAATGGAAGTGGTTTCAGGTCAAAATTCCTTTCCAGTCAAAAGTTATGGCCAAAACAGTGATAACTAGGGGTAAAATGGTCATTTAAAAATCGGGAAAAATCATGAACATGGGAAATGACCCCAATAGTCGTCCCCCAAAGTTACATGACCATACGACTTCGTATGTGACAGAAATAAATATTCTACGATTCTATGATGCGTAGAATGCGGGTCGTTACATAAGTACTAAAACGTTAGATTTTAATAAATTCCGTATTTGAAAAAAATATCTTCGAAATGGCTAAGAAAATCCTTCATCCTTATTTTGGGGTACTTGATTTTGAATCATTTAGCTTACGTCGGCTAGTAGGGGAAAATCCGTTTTAACTTTTATTTCGGATTTCTAGCTGATTTCCTGTTTTAAGTTCGTTCGTTTCGGTGGTTACAAATCTTTTTGAAGGTGGGGAAAAGGCATTGGAAAATCAAATTTCTTAACTCAACGAGTGATGGAAGTCGAAACGAGAATTCAGTTGGAAACATAATTTGTTACGACGTAATAGAAATTTTATTTTAATATATATATATATATAATTTAAACGGGCTGTTGGGATGAGGTTCAAACCATGCCCACTATGGGGAAAGTGGTCGACCGAAGGTCGACCGCCCTCATAGGGCCAAGTCGACCGCTCTCCCACAGTGAACGTGGTCTGACCTGACCCAAATCGGCTGAAATGATATATATATATATATATCATTCCAGCCGACTCTTTCTTTCCTAATCCCAAATTTCCACCGTACCCAAACCCTCCTCTTTCCCAAGCTCCAATCCGAGCGACCTCCACTTCGTTTCGTGTAGGTCTCTACCCAATTATACTCCAGATTTGTAGTTTCTGTTTCCCGTTTCGACGATTCCTCCATAGCACCTCGCAAACAACACCCCAGTCTCATGCCTCTAGAAGCCGCCTGGTTAGACCACGATGAGGCGAAGATCAAGCACTACCCTTCCACGACCAGCTATGAGTTTTCTTGTGGTCGACCGGTGAAGTTCGCCGACTTCACCGCATTTGGTTTGGAGGAGCTTTTTGTCACCGCAGGCTTAGCACTGATCCTGAGCTTCAACACTTTTGAGCGCGACCTATATCAGCGCTGTGTCTGTTTGTTCGATGCTAAGATGGATGTAGACATTGATGACGGGTCCTATGTCATCAAATATAAGGTTATGGGCACCCACATCGAGTTAACTGACTATGAATTAGCTCATATTTTGGGCATTTCGGAAATCGGAGCAGAGCTTGATGCTATCAAGATGAAGGACCCTCAGATTCTTCGGTGTATCTTCCTTGAAGCCTCTAAAGCCTGGACCGCAGCCAATCTGTGACCCATCACCTGTGTAGTTGTGTGCATCCTACAGTACAACATCATCCCGAAGATGGGAAGCTTGGAGCATATTTATGCCATGCAACCTATGATATTCTTGGCGGTATAGCCATCACTTGGGCGTGCGTGCTTATGATCCATCTTTATGAAACCTACGTCGGCACCCCCATGGAGCCACTTTCCTTATAGTTACCTTCTCACCCGTGTCTTCCGACAATTCCAGATGAGACTTTCTGGGGAAACACCAGAAAAGAGGGCGCCGACCGTCATTAGTCGCGCCACAATCCGAAAGAAGGCCATTCAGCTGCCCGATGCTCCTATCCCCGCACCACCCACTCCAGCTCAGTAGCCTCAGCAGCCACAACAGTCTGGTCCGGAGATTCCAGAGCTCACAGCCATCTGCGCTATGTAGGCCAAGCTCTGAGAGGTTCTCGACGAGTAGTGCGGGCACGCATATGAGATTTGCTGCATCTCCTCCATGCTGCGCTCCTGGCGCAGGCGTGGAAATGGATCAGGCTCCAGCTGTAGAGGTAGAAAAGCCTACAGTGGGTAGTCTTAGTCGTCCTCGTTATTGCATGCCATGTGCATTATCTTGTATTGTATGTTTCCCTTTCCAGCATGTTTCTTTAACTTTGTTATAGTTGTAGTGTTTGTAATTACTAGTATGAAAATCGCACGACTTTGGTTGATGAGATTTCTATGATTGAAATTGTTGTATCATTCACGCATCCTTAATTAAATGAAATTTCATTTTTAAACTAGCATTTGCCCTAGAGCTGGAAAGAATATAATTTTGTGTTGGATAAATTATAGTATAGGACTGGTTCCACGTCACGGGTATATAAATAAATAAATAACCGTTCCTTATTAATACTTAAATTTATTTTGGTCATTTGTGTGATTTCAGTTTCCGCATTTTTGCACGACTGGCTTCCTTCTTCCCCGACATGTGAGTTGAATCGTTTAAGTTTCCATTATTTATTTATTTTTGAAGTTTTTGGAAAATGTTGTTTGAAAAAAAAACTTTTTGCCATTTTCTTATTTTATAGGAAAGTAGAACGGTTTTGAAACGATATTTTCAAAATAAACATGACAAGTTTTTAAGCGGAAATTTATTTTTATGAAAAATTTCAATTTTTGGTTACATGAATAGCATAAGGAAGATTTTTGGATGTTTTGTGCACGCGTTTTAGACGTACAATAGGACCAATGATATGATAAAAACGTTAATAGTAAAAAGGAAAATGCTGTTTTAGCCTTGGAAACGTTGTTTCCATACCTTGTGCACGATGCACACGGGTTATTAATTAACTCGTTTTACGTTTTAAAGCTTGCTTTAAGCCTCCTTTACAATTTACATATGGAAATTTTCGGAGTATTTTGGGTAGTTGAGGTGAAAAATCCATTATAGGGTGGGAAATTGTTAAAATTCTTCGCTTTGGTTTCCTTCTTCCGGTTTAGGAGAAATTAAATAAGAAATGATTAGATTGTGTGACATCTTGAATGGTAGGGTTTTGATGCAAAATTGGTTATTTCACACTTTTATTCGTAATTGTGTAAACCCAATAGATGAAAAAGAGTTTTCAAAATTTTCATTCATATAGAATTGTCAGTATATTTAGGATATTTTGCATCATGTTTTCAAAGGTGTTTCAAAAATTTAATGCATACGAATAGGAGGATCTGATTAGAATCATCCTGCATGCATATTTTATGGTTGAAATTGCATTATGTACACAAGCACATATACAAGATGGTTGTAAAGTGGATGTACAAATATTGGTTGTGTAGAATAGGAATATAGGTGTCAGAATTTCGGGATGAATTCCTTGTAAGGAGGGACGAATGTAATAACTCAGAATTTTGGCAATATAAATTAATTATTAGAATTTCAAAAATAGGAATTTCTGCAAATGATGGAATTTGGCCAAGAAACTATAACCGATGCATTCGTCTCGGGATTCTGGTCAACTTTCATGTTTGGAGTTTCACGAACGGAGTCCGAATGAAAACGTTACGGACGAAATACGAAAATGGACAAAAAACAAATAAATTAGAATTAATTAATATAGCATACCTTATTAAACTAGCCTGAATGGGCATTTGATGACCCAATAGGTCGATCTTAGCAGTCGACCGACAGTCAACCCCCAGCGGTCGACCTACTGGGCGTCAGAACGCCCAGTGACGGCTAGGTTTTATAGGGTTAATTTATTATATATTTTAAATGAATGGACGAATGTTAATTTAAAATAGATCTAATGCTCCTAAGCCAATTCCATTCCGATAAATAAAGGGGTAAGACCTCATTCTTTTCCACACAAATTTGTGGGCAGCAGTGAAGCTCGGCCAATTTCCTCCTTCTTCTAACCCAATTTCTTAATCAAAAATATATTCTTATACAACAAGTCAAATCCGAATCACATAGGATTGAGAGGATTATCAGATCCAATGGAAAAGAATCCAAATCAACGCTGAACTATATATTCTCATGTCTCTTCCTATTTTTTTACATCTCTACAGATATGGAATTCCCCCTTTTCAGATAAATTGTAGATTTATAAGAATTTGGGAATTGTAAGCCTAAAGGCTTCAAACTTTGGATTTGGATGCTTGCAAGTGAGTGGGAAATTTATATATACATTTACAATAACGTATTCATCTCATTTGAAATAGATCTCAATTTTTATGCCTATTTCCATCATATATGCTCATGATATTGTCGTAATTAGATTGACACCCATCAGATCTGATTGTAAACATTGTTAAAACTTGTGAATTGTAAATTGTGGTTATGCATAATATTAATTGTAGGATTCTTAAATTTGTTTACACATATTTCCTATAGTTATGTTGTAAAATATATTGGAATTGCTGTAAAGCACCGCAGATCCGGAAATCAGTCCCATTAAACACCGATTAGATGTAGTTTCATTCCAGATCTCTAGTTTAGTGTTGAATAATAAATTATGTGAATTTGGATAAAAAGATACGATTGGTAAATTATGTGATTGTAATATTAAAAGAAATATGCATGTTTGTATTCAATATTGTTAGATTTTGGCTTAATTATCGTAAATATGTCGTTTTCCTCCTTTTGAATAAAAAGACAATATTTTAACATCACAAGAGATATCATTAAACATTCAAAAGGGAAAAGTGGTGCAGATGTACGTATAAATATACATATTTATGCATAATTTGCATCAACTAATCCAAATTATACATTTACATATATTTCTTGTGATTTGAAAATATGTCAATTCCACTAATTAAGGCATAGTTTACAATAACCATAGCTAATGGTCTTTTTGTAAGGTTGAAACCTTTTGGCAAGATTGAATGCAAAAAGGATTGTTTGGTTATTGGCTTAACAAAATCATTAAATTTAAAAGAAGAATAATAACAAAAATAATAACTACGTTGACCGCACAAAAACACAAATATAAATATATACATATTATCCGTCCAAATCAGCATAAAACAATAAAATATACACTGTATTGAATGGTTAAATGATATTCAATTATGGAATTATATTTGTAAATGTAATCCATATTGAATTAATATATTTGTGGCGAAATTGTTATAAATAGGATCGCAAATCGGTAAAAACCATTGTAACCAATGTTGATAAGGGAAGTAAATATAATAAGATAATGTTTACAATTCCTAAATTAATTAGGATTAATGTTGTACACCCCAATCTAAGTTGTGGAAGAAGTCTGCCCGGAACCGACCGGCAAATCCAGCATCCACAACTAGTCAACTTAATATGAGAGGTCTTCTGCACAAATATATATATGTATAATAGACAACCAATAAATAAATAATCGAATGAATAAGAATAGTAATTGTCTGTTAGGATACAACAAATAGATACTTCAGGACTGATAAATGGTTGCCTTTGGAAAATATGACTATTATGGTCATAAAGGGCAATAAACGTAGAAATAAAACGAAATGGGTGTCATAAGGGGATTAATGGATATTAATTGTTGCTTAAATACTAAGTCCAATTAGGGAAGTAATCAAATAAATATCCTAGGTAAAAGAGGATATAACTTTCGTTATTTATATTAATGAATATAGAACTTGGAATTAAAAATAGAGTTGGACTTAATAGGTTAATAATGTAAAAATATTATTAACCATAAGAACCCGTGACGACAATAAATGGTGTGGAGAGAAACTAAACAGAAAGGGTGTAATAATGTAGCCCACTTTATCCCAATAGAGAGGTACTAACCTAATAACCTTTGAGTGTAGTCCGCTTCTCGGGTCTTAAGCGGCAAGGGTTGAAGAGTCCACCTGGGGATAGGTCTTTCAGTATATGGGTCTTAAATGACATATGTGTATTGTCTACTCAAACCTAGAGGCTTAAGACGTCAGATATGGCTACCTACCCTACGGGAAGTAATAAGTGACTAAGGGGGTTATTTAATAAGGCCAGCTAGAAGGTATAACGAGTGATAATGTACCATCTCTCACCTTATGTGGGGGCAAGGGTATATGCGTGAATGACGGAAGCCTTAACTAGCAGGGCCCGTAATTAGTGCCCTCTAGTTTATAAGAAAGTGGAACAAGTTATCGAGAGGTATTAAGTAACCAATAAGTCCTCCGACTAATAAGTCCATCTAGGGTCTTAAGTGATCGGTAGAATCCGCCCTATCTAGCATTGATAGTGAGGGGGGGAAACAATAAAGGGTAAGCAGATGGAAAGGTATATATATGTATAAGAACTCCGCAATGAGGTGGTTCACTTCTCGGTCTAATAATCAATTAAAGTGTAGTTTAAAGGCTTCCTAAATATACGCGTAAACATTCTATCTCGGTATTATATCTTGGAATATAAACTTGGGAAGAGTAGTAGGGTCGTGCATAAACATTTATAAGGTTAGCCTAGAATCACTAACCTTGGTAGGCATACATCTTATGCTGAACCAAATGGGATACATTTGTGTATTTTAATCTGTGTTGTACATTTCCTGTTCACCAGAATTTTGTTGTTCTGACCCTGCTCCTCATTACAACCACCGAGGTTTTAGGTGTTTTTGTTTGGCTTTCGGTTCTCGTTATCTCTCATGTTTGGTATTGATAAAGCGACTTACTTTGAAAAAGGTAGTTACTTTAATTAATAATAGTTTATCCTATTTTGATTCTGCTGTGAGTTATCTTATCGTACTCGAATTATGCTCATGCTCATTTATTTACAGGTACCATATTTACATGCTCCATGCTTGGATGTGTTTAGGTTTCGGTTTTTGTTTATTAGTGAGATCTGGGAGGGATCACGATTAGCAATCTAAACCCCAACGGCGAAAATTACGGTATGGAAAAGTGGAACGAATAAAGAAGAGGAAAGAGAGATGGATTAGTTGGCATTGGTAACAGAAATAATTGAAGAAAGTGAAAACTGAAGAAATAAGAGGTGGTGGGTTAAACAGTAGTCGCCCTTGAATTTGAAGTTTAGAAGCTCATGTTGATAAGAATTTTTTTTAATCATAAGCTGCATAGTTAAGAGTTGTAGCAATTTGAGATTAAAGTAATTTGTCGCAAGTTGTTAATATGTCAAAAGTTGAGTGTAACATCCCTCATTTTTAGGATAACATTATTCAGAAAATTTAATTAAATATATTAATAGAACAATATGGCAGGATATTAAGGTGAGATTTGATAATTAACATGGTTTTACTGTAGTTTATAAACTAATTGAATTAACATAAGAGAGAAGTCATGTAAAGGGAAATAAGGGGATTGTTCCAATCTTTTATCCCATAACCCTTCAGTCTCTCGTTCATTATAAATATATGCAAAAAAAAATTAGAAAGCCCGACAATTATCATTAGAGAGAATAATAGAAAGATGGGGGAACATAAGAAAAGTTATAAAATAACAAGCTACTTCAAGTTTCAACGAGATCATCCACATTAAGATGAATAGCTTTGTTTTCTTCGACTATGGGTAATACCTGAACTATATATGTTATCTTTGATGATTTTCTATTGTTTGGATAAAACAATGGTTTATATATTTTGCTTCGAATTATACGAGTGGGTTTCTGGATAAAAGCCTAAGTTTTTAAATTGTAACCTATAATTTATATCTTAAAATGATCTGAAACTTTAATATGACATGATTTAAATTTTTTTGAAGATGAAATTTAATTTTCAAAAATTTCTAATTAATTTTAATATTCTATTAATTTCCTAAGGTTGAAATATGTCTAATTTCACGATGTAATTAGTCAGAATAATTAAATAAAGATTTTTGGTTTGAAATTTTTACAAATTGAAGAGAACGACATTCTTGAATTTTACGATTTTTGGAAAATTTTCCCATTTGAAAATGAATTAATATAAATTGTTTTATCTTAAAAAGCTTAAAGAAAAGCTATTAATCAAAAACAATTATTAGTCTTTTTCTTATAATTAGCCTTTGAATAGGAGACATAATTTACATGATTTCCAATGAGACTGTTTAACTTTTAAGATCCACCAATAAGATTTTGACATATATATAAATATATGAAAAGTTGCTAAAAAGAAATAACTTTATTTAGCAAGAAATTAGCTTTCTCTTTTATAATGGTTTTACCATAAGTGAACTTTGGCATCGGTTCACACCATTCGCTTTGCTTTGGCCTAGGTGAAGCATAGGATATTAGTTTAACTGATATGGAATGGTTTCCTATAAGGCTGAAAGCGAAATGGGTAGATGGGTCAGATTCTTCGCTTCAAACAATGCAGAACCACCCATTTTAAACTAAAAGGCTAATTCCCTTTGTTTTAGGCTCTCCACTTTAACATAAAAAAGTGGGATGACATAGTTGTGGCCCTGCTTTTTCAACCAGGCTTTAATTTAAATGACAAAGCCCAAAAGGAACAAATCACTTATGCTTTTAGCTTTAGGGTTGAAACCCTATACATTGCTTGGATTCAATCATTAGCATTGCTTCCTTTTCACCCAACTAGATAGGCAGAGGAGAATCACGGTTTTACTAGTATGTTTTAAAGGATATTTGGTTCGACGCCTGTTTGCTTCAAAGCATTGGTTTTAATGAAGCATTATTTTGTTGTCTGCTTTAGGTAAAGAGATTGATATAGGTTAAGGCAGGGTGGGCTTCACTTTAGACTGGTGTTGCTTATTAAGATGTGGATAACCATAATATTAAGAGGTAGATAGCCATAATATTTTTTTTCGAATCAAAATTATTTACTTTGATGGTTAATAACAATACATTTTTCTTTGACTTAATTTATTTGTTTAGTCTCTGGATAACCAACCTTCTTTGCTTCAAATTACAAGAAGAGATTCGGGCGCTGCTTCGCTTGGCTTTAATGAGTGAATGACTAGTTTTGGTACTGCTTTGTTACGAGCAAAGCCAATGCTTTTATGCTATGTTGTTGATTCGACTCAGTGGGGACACCTTTGTTTTATATATATTATATGGATTTTTCCATCAACACAAGTTTTTGGAGATACCAATAAGAAAATTGATATATAAGTATGATTCTTAGGATACAAGATTATAACTTAAAGTTTATGGTTTTATAGTTAACCATGGAAAACTGTAGAGTGTAAGATGGATTGTCCACACAATGCCACGGGCGAATAGTCTCCAAAATTTGGTAAGTTAAAGGTTCATAGTTAAGTTCGAAAAACTATAGTGTATGTGATGGTTAGTTCACATCTATTTAAATTTAAGATATATTGGATGGGAAGACCACAAACTTGAAATGAACAATGAAGGAAATGGGTAGCCTCCACGATTTTATGATGGGTAATCATTTAAATTATGATGATCAGTTCTATGATGTTAAGACAAATAGTCATTTGAATATATGATGAGTAATCATTAGAAAAATAAGACTAGCAGTCAGGAAATAAGGATGGGTAATCCATTATATGTTACACACATACACATGATTTATTATTGTTCTAACTACTGTGAGTTTACGGGCACATGATATGGTTACTATGTTGTCAAGGTACTGTTAAGGGGGAAAACTCATTTTGATAAGTGGTGCGGTCTCACTAGATCACTGTTTTTCTTTGATATGGCAGGTTATTATTCACACAAGACTGTTTTTTGAATCATATTTTTTATTTTTCCCTTAAAATCTCGAATGCTCGTTTGAATAGATCATGAGTAGGGATTTTTAGGCTTTTATTTAGACGAATAAGCTTCTAAAGACATGCATGAGGCAAAATAATCTAACTATTTTGGAATTTCTTTACTATGATTTTTGCTTATTGGATTAAAGACAGAACTTTATTATTGCTTAGTATTTATACTTTGATCAACCAAAGGGGCATTTTTCATATATCTCTCATGAGGTATTTTGTTATAAATATATTTCTATGAACGTGAATTTATGCTTATGAATATGTACTGAATGTAGATAATCGATAAAATGTATTTTATGATTTTTCATATCCTCGTGTCTTTGGTATTTTTGATAATAGTGAATCTCATTCTGCTACTGAAAAATAATAACTACAACATCGATAACACTTATATTTAGGATATGAGGGATGTCACATTGAGGTCAAAGCAATTTGTCCAAAGTTTGAAATAGAATAGCTATTGCAAGTTAATGATAAATAAAGCTTTTGCAAGCTGAAGGTGAAATAGGTATTGGAAGTTAATGGTAAGTGGAGCTGTCACAAGCTGAAGACCAATATAAGCTATTACAGTTGATGACAAATAAGGTTATAGGTTGATCGTTGAGTAAGCTACCAAATGATAGGAATAGATATCATACTTTGACTTTAGAGCAAGTTGTCATAGGTTTGAAGCAAGTTGTCATAGGTCAAAACAATGGTTTATATATTTTGCTTCGAATTATACGAGTGGGTTTCTTGACAAAAGCCTAAGTTTTTAAATTGTAACCTATAATTTATATCTTAAAATGATCCGAAACTTTAATATGACATGATTTAAATTTTTTTGAAAACGAAATTTAATCTTCAAAAATTTCTAATTAATTTTAATATTCTATTAATTTCATAAGGTTGAAATATGTCTAATTTCATGATGTAATTAGTCAGAATAATTAAATAAAGATTTTTGGTTTGAAATTTTTATAAATTGAAGAGAACAACATTCTTGAATTTTACGATTTTTGGAAAATTTTCCCATTTGAAAATGAATTAATATAAATTGTTTTATCTTAAAAAGCTTAAAGAAAAGCTATTAATCAAATACATTTATTAGTCTTTTTCTTATAATTAGCCTTTGAATAGGAGACATAATTTACATGATTTCAAAAGATACTGTTTAACTTTTAAGATCCACCAATAAGATTTTGACACACACACACACACACACACACACACATATATATATATATATGAAAAGTTGCTAAAAAGAAATAACTTTATTTATCAAGAAATTAGCTTTCTCTTTTATAATGGTTTTACCATAAGTGAACTTCGGCGTCGGTTCACACCATCCGCTTCGCTTTGGCCTAGGTGAAACATAGGATATTAGTTTAACTGATATGGAATGGTTTCCTATAAGGCTGAAAGTGAAATGGGCAGACGAGTCAGATTCTTTGCTTCGAACAATGCAGAACCGCCCATTTTAAACTAAAAGACTAATTCCCTTTGTTTTAGGCTCTCCACTTTGACATAAAAATTTGGGATGACATAGTTATGGCTCCGCTCCTATTTTCAACCAGGTTTTGTAGACTAATTTAAATGATGAAGCCCAAGAGGAACGAATCACTTATGCTTTTAGCTTTAGGGTCGAAACTCTATACATTGCTTGGATTCAATCATTAGCATTACTTCTTTTTCACACAACTAGATAGGAAGAGGAGAATCACGGTTTTACTAGTATGTTTCAGAGGATATTTGATTCGATGCCTGTTTGCTTCAAAGCATTGGTTTTAACAAAGCATTATTTTGTTGTTTGCTTTAGGTAAAGGGACTGATATAGGTTAAGGCAGGGTGGGCTTCACTTTAGACTGGTGTTGCTTATTAAGATGTGGATAACCATAATATTAAGAGGTAGATAGCCATAATTTTTTTTTTCGAATCAAAGTTATTTACTTTGATGGTTAATAACCAAACATTTTTCTTTGACTTAATTTATTTGTTTAGCCTGTGGATAACTAACCTTCTTTGCTTCAAATTACAGAGAAGAGATTCGGGCGCTGCTTTGCTTGGCTTTAATGAGTGAATGACTAGTTTTGGTATTGCTTTGTTATGGGCGAAGCCAATGCTTTTATGCTATGTTGTTGTTTCGACTCAGTAGGGACACCTTTGTTTTACTATATATTATATGGATTTTTCCATTAATACAAGTTTTTGGAGATACCAATAAGAAAATTGATATATAAGTATGATTATTAGGATACGAGATTATAACTTAAAATTTATGGTTTTATAGTTACCATGGAAAACTGCAGAATGTAAGATGGATAGTCCACACGATGCCAAGGGCGAATAGTCTCCAAAATTTGGTAAATTAAAGGTTCATAGTTAAGTTCAGAAAACTATAGGGTATGTGATGGTTAGTCCATATCTATTTAAATTTAAGATATACTGGATGGGAAGACCACAAACATAAAATGAACAACGAAGGGAATGGGTAGCCTCCACGATTTTATGATGGGTACTCATTTAAATTATGATGGACAGAGCTATGATGTTAAGACAAATAGTCATTTGAATATATGATGAGTAATCATTAGAAAAATAAGACTAGCAGTCAGGAAATGAGGATGGGTAATCCATTATATGTTACACACATACGCATGATTTATTATTTTTCTAACTACTGTGAGTTGGCACAGGATATGGTTACTATGTTTTCAAGGTACTATGAAGGGGAAAAACTCATTTTTGATAAGTGGTGCGGTCTCACTAGATCACTGTTTTTCTTTGATGTGGCAGGTTATTATTCACACAAGACTATTTTTAAAATCATATTTTTTAATTTTCCCTTAAAATCTTGAATGCTCGTTTGAATATATCATGAGTATGGATTTTTAGGTTTTTAGCGAATAAGCTTCTAAAGACATGCATGATGCAAAATAATCTAACTATTTTGGAATTTCTTTACTATGATTTTTTCTTATTGGATTAAAGATAGAACTTTATTTTTGCTTAATATTTATACTTTGATCAACCAAAGGGGCATTTTTCATATATCTCTCATGAGGTATTTTGTTATAAATATATTTCTATGAACGTGAATTAATGCTTATGAATATGTAATGAATGTAGTTAATCGATAAAATGTATTTTATGATTTTTCATATCCTTGTGTCTTTCGTATTTTTGATAATAGTGAATCTCATTCTGCTACTGGAAAATAATAATTACACCATCGTAACAATTATATTTAGGATATGAGGGATGTCACATTGAGGTCAAAGCAATTTATCCAAAGTTTGAAAAAGAATAGCTATTGCAAGTTAATGATAAATAAAGCTTTTGCAAGCTGAAGGTGAAATAGGTATTGGAAGTTAATGGTAAGTGGAGCTGTCACAAGCTGAAAACCAATATAAGCTATTACAGTTGATGACAAATAAGGTTATAGGTTGATCGTTGAGTAAGCTACCAAATGATAGGAATAGATATCATACTTTGACTTTAGAGCAAGTTGTCATAGGTTTGAAGCTTGTACAATGTGGTTCATAACACATTTTGATATGTAAGCTATACTATATTACATAAGACTTGTAGCGCTGATATGTACTACCGTTTAATTGCCCAATTTCACAAAAAATAGTTATCACTAGTAAAAGATAATCTAATCATCGCAAGTCGAAGGAAGTTATCGTAAGATGAAGCTAAAGGGAGTTTTCACATATTTACGTTAGAAAGGCTATTGCATATTGATACTTAGGAGAAGATATTGTATGTTGATATAAAAGAAATTTATAGGGTATTGGTTGTTGGGGGATATATTGAAGGTTATGGCCATATAATCAATGTTGTTAAATATTAAATAATTGAAATTAAATTGGCATCCAGCTAGCCTTCCATGCTTGGGTCTGGTGTACCATATCATCGAATGCGTCGCATGTCATCCCAAGCACGTGTCACATTAACAAATCATGACTGTATAACTCCTAATAATAATAAGTGTCATGAATCTAATTGTCCAAGTCCTTTATAAATAGATGTTTTCCACCCCGAATAGGAAATTTCAAGTTGCACTTCTTTCTCATTTTTCACTTTCTTGCATTTATATTAAAAAGCTTGCAATTAAGATTTCAATGGTCTCTAGTGAAAATAAGAATTGTGACAGTATAATCAAGGATTTGAATAAATTCTTATTTGCACAATTACTTTTATTTGGACTTATGATTGTCACGTATGACTTATGAATTAAGGACTTACCTCTTTGAATTGCATGTTAAGCCAAAGGAATCGCTTCTTGGACATGATATTTGAACAAAAAACTCACATTACCATAATGTCATCAGTTTCCTTGTAATGAACCATATTTTAACGATTGGATATTTTAATATTAATTGTGAATTAAGTGATGATTTCAAAGGTGATTTTCATATATGACAGATTCCGGACATGAGACCACTTCCATTTAGTTCAAATGGTTTATTAGGTAAAAAAAGTACGTAGATCGTTAATTTTGAGATAGAAAATTTTAAAGGTCAAAACGGTCTCGAAACACGTTGTAAATTATCATTTTGGAGTGTTGCCTTAGATTACGATGAAACTTGTTCTGTATAGACCTCATCATTGAGGCGATATATGTTGTTTGGTTTCATAACGATCGAATGTGTCATTTGCTCGTATGGAAGGGAAGCGCTATCGATTTCTTTTTAAATTGGAATGAGAATTAATATTTAAGTAACAGTATTTAATTCCTATCCCTTATTCTTCTTCCCTGACCTATCTTGACTATTACTGCAGCTTTCTTCTTATTCATGATCACGGTTCTATTGCCATGTTTCTAAAGAATGACCTCCACTTGAAAATTCACGATCTCACTCCATGTTTTACTAAAAATTGCAAAACCCCTTTCGATGAACTCGTGCTTCGATTCTCTCCGACCCCATTTCATTTCATGGCACGCGATCATATATAGCCGAGAACGAACTTTTTGACAGTCAGGTAGGGTTTAGGTATGCGCCTTCTATGGTCGAATTTAGGAGGTTTTAAGGTTGGCGTTGGGATTTTGATAGAGAGATTCATAGGTCAACGGAGTTTGGAGGGTCCAAGCTCCCATAGTGATTCGTGTGTTTTGATTGGGGACGTGAAATTGGGAGTGATGAGATTTTGTTTGTGGCTCCAGCGATGGTGAGCTCTACATATGTAGATCAGGTTTTGGGTGGAGACCGTGTTGGTGCTATCCGATTTCATTTTTGATGAGTGTTGTTCCATATCATTGAATTTTGTGCTCGAGAAGATTGTGTATCTGTTGCGTGATATATACAGGCTATAGTGTTTTGGTTATGAAGAGGAAGATAACTAGGGTGAGTAATTAGTGTAATTGTTAAAATAAGTTAATTACATCTTATATCATTTATATTTTATGCGTGCGAGGTCTGGGTTCAAGGTCTTTTTTTCTTTGGACTCGTGTTGGTGAGCTCTACGTTGTGGACCAAGTTTGGGTGATTTTGGTTAAGATGAGTGATATTATCTCACTTTACTATAAATGGTCCAATAGTATAATATCAGTTTTTGAACATTAATCAATTTTAAAACGTGATTTCTAACATAATAAAATCTCGCTAATAATTTAAAAAATGAATAAAAAATTGTTTAAATGGTTTTAAGTTAAGTACCACACTTTCTCCCATTTATATACTATTTGTCGATATTGTTAGATTTAGGATATTTTGGCACGCATCTTACTTTGATTGCTTTAGATAGTTTTTATTTATCCCATTGATGATACTATGGATGTCTGTATGCAGTTTTAAACATTTCTAGGATTATTGGTTGCATGGTTTCTTGTTTGTATAATTTGGTTGAAAATGCCTTTCATAGGCGATATAAGACTAGGATAGATCCACAAAGATGCTTGGAGATGCGCAGATCGACTTGGAGGAAGTGGATGGATTCGACAACGAGTAGGATTTCAAGATGAATGTTAGACATTTTCACTCAATAAGTCTTTAACTGATTTTGGTTAAAATACATAGCCAAAGTGGTCGTTAGCGATTACTATGAAGTGTCTAATATCAATTACAATTAATGTTAGTTGTTTTGACCAACTTTTGTGTATACGATAACGAGACTTCAAGCAGCTAGATAAGATGATCCCTTCAAGGTGGATCTGAAATGGTGGCTCTTCGATCAATGATATTAGTATGAGGCAGGGTGGGTGCTGTACTAGAGAGTGCATATGGATGGTGTAATCCGTAGATTGAGGTAGTGGTATCTTCAAGGTGTACCAAGGCTGCGACTCTATGATTTGAGGCTTGGTGAGCAATAAATGGATTGAGGTGATAGGTAGTTCGTGGATTAGCAAAACTACAGGATAGATTATGATGTTAGGTACTTCAAGAAGTAGTGATGCTACAGGATAGACTAGTGTGTTAGGCAGTTCGCGATGTAGAGAGGTTGTGGGATGAATATGTGTTAGAAAGTTCGCACTGTAGCGAGGCTGCGGAGTGGATCAATACTATACAGTTCGTGGTGTAGCGAGGCCGCAGGATGGATCAACATGATGTTGTTCATGGTGTAGCAAGGTTGCTGGATGGATCAGTATGTTATGCAATTCATGGTGTAGTGACATTGCGAGATCATGGATCGATGTGATGCACGCTTTGTGGTGTAATGGAGATGCATGATAGTGGAGTACCTAGTTTATGGCGCAATGAAACCGCAAAATGATGGACTAGTCCTAAGGGTGTACCCGCAACCAGTGATGACGCTTTATGATGTCATAAAGTGGCATGATGATGGATTGGTTTGAGGGCGTACTCAAACTAAAGATGGAGCGGAAAACTCAAATGATTTGGGAGTGCCAACGAATCATTGATAGCGCAGAGTGTTCTAGTGGACTTAAAGCATGGTTATCGTGTGGGTATGCGCATATGATTGTTGTAGTGGTCTTGTACCTTGGGTGGAGAAACCTAGGTCGAAGAGACACGTATTAGCGAGGCATTGAGTTTGAATAGATCTGGGGTTTCTATTAGTTCATGACCGATAGTGATGACTAGTCGTACGGGTTATATTCATAGCTTTAGGAGGAGACAGAAAGGGATTGGTTGATGAATGTTATGACTGCTATGCTGCTCTCAACTTTATTCTTTTAGTAGACTATCCTTTCTAGGAGATGACAGGAAGTGGAGCTAAAGTAAGCTATTTAGATCCTTTTATCCTTTTATGGTTTCCTCTTTTGTTATTCTAAGTAGCATGTATTATCTCATTATATGTGCTGAACTCGTGGATGTAAGAACATGACAATGCAATTTTCCATACCTATGTTCCTTATGCAATTACGACTTTTATAGTATTTGAGGTTTGTTTAATGTTCATATCAGACAAACGTCTGATCTAAATTTTTATGTTTCTTCTTATTACCTTGGATGCTCATCGACGATGCTGATGAGTAGGCAAGGTGACAGATATTAGCATTGTTTAGAGCTACGTAGAGGGATTTGCAAGAGATGACACTTTTTCCATATTATGCCTATATTATTGTTTACTCCATTGTATATCACTGTAGAACCTTGACAGTGATATTTATTATTTGCGACAGTTTATTAGTGGGTTTATTTATCTCTTGTCCAAACTCTGTTGTTGTTCTAAATAACTGTATGAGCTCGTACTACGATTATGTAGTTTATATAGTTATCATTGTCTCGTCTGTTATACCTATGATTATTGATAAATATTATCCAATGTCATGAAAAGCGTGCTTAAGCCATTTTGGCAAATAGATCGCTTAATTTTAAAAAAAAAAGGCATTAAGCGACTATCGCTTAAGCACACATTTTCCAGTGCTTATTAGCGCCTGCCAAAACTTCAGCATTAATGAATAGTATTCCGTGATGAATTACTTATATAATAATTAAGCATTGCTTAGGAAATATTTAAGAGCCATTAGGCATAGCTAGACTCCAAATGGATTTAGCACTTAAGCAGTGCTTAAGCGTAGCTTAAGCGCCGTTAAGCGAAGCAAGGCTTCCATCGCCTTGCCTCGCTTAGCGCTTAATATAACATAGATATTATCTGATATGCTACGAGATATATGATAGGTTATGTGATTGTATTCAGTGTTATGTTTTCTTCTCTTCTTTTATCTTCCCTTATCCTATATTTTCTTTCCTTTTCTCTTATTTCTTTCTCTTAGCAAATGCCCTAAACCAATGGCGTAGGGTGGTCGTCGCATTTGGTATTAGAGCTTAGATTACTTAGTTTAACCTAAGCAGTATCGAAGTCGAAATTTAATAGGTACGAGAGAGTACGTATTTGTGATATAATTTTGGTTTTCAATGTCACATACTAGTAGTATATACAGTGTGAGTTGTTCTGCACAAGAGTGCATGGTTTAGTTTCCTCTATTAGCGACTGGATGTCCTTACCATTTATTTAAAACAATCTAAAAAATAGTGAATATTATTGTTTCCTTCATCTTTGCAGTTGGGAGTTAGGTAGGATCGAGACTACTAGCTTTGATCTTTAGAACATGTCCTCAGTGGTGGTGAGATCCATTGTTGGTATATCCCAATTTTTGTGTCCTTTTCTGGTACTCAAGTGTTGAAGGTTAATTATGTTGTGTGGATATATACATGTCTATGAGGCAAACAACACTTTTGAACGGAGTCAGCTGTAGTGGTGCAAAAGCTGTATGGTTTAGTCTCCTGTAAGGTGTTCTTTGATTACTTGGAGTTAGGTGGTGCTGCAAAGTTGAGGATCACCTTTAGAAATTTCAAGCACGAATCTGAATTGGTTTAGAGTTCATATTATTTCAATTTTCTAGGAATCGATCTGCTTAAGACCAGTTCACGACTCACTTCGACTGAATTCGTTTTGACTTCTCAAAACTCAGTATCTTGTCAAGGGTTCGCCAATTTAGGCGACATTTCTGTGTTGTAATACATGATTGAATTTGTATGCTATCGAAGCATGGTTCATTCTTCCATTAATACTTCATATAGATAGGATGGAATTTCCACTGGGATAAGCGGTCAACTAGAAAGAAAAATTCCATTCATATAGGATGATGGCTTAGGGAGGTTTATTAGGGAAGTTCTTAATGTTCGAGCTTGAATCCAGTGTTGGTGGTTCACTATTGTGTAAGGATGAAACATGGAGGCTGTTACTACCAAAATTTAGTACCAGAACCAGAAAGCTGAAGAGGTATCGTAGAAAGGTCGATACCACCATAAAGACCGAAAGGGAACTCGGCCGATACCGCGACAACTGGGACATCAGGTGCATAAAGCATTAGAAGGATGAAGCTGATACCAGGATGGAAGTGTTATCGACTCCAGCATAAAGATCAGATCACCTGATGACGATACCAAGACAAGCAATAAGGGAAGCACAAATCAGTACCAACATGGTCTGTATAGTCAGCTTGGTATCGATATTGAAAGATGAAGGAAGATGATCTTGGTTTCGGTACCAAATGGAGGAAAGAAAGAACCAAAGTCGACACCAAGGAATCTGGGCAGAACATGGAGGTGATACATAGAGCTAATGCATTAGCTAAGAAGGAAAAACCAAGCAGTAGAAGAAAGTGTCGGCATCAATAGAAACGATACCAAACATGGAGAATCGGAGACGCAATACTAGTAACACAATATGCATATGAGGCTAACAACAACACAGAGGAGCAAGCAGAATGCTATCGATACCAGCATGCTCGGCATTGATATGTTACTTAAAGACGGGACAAAGAGAATTTGTACCGACACCAAGGACCTTTAGAGTGGGTCGACAACAAGGAATTAGTAAGCAAACAGAAGCAGCTTACCCGTGAAGCTGATAGCAACAAGAGCAGGTCGATACCAGGAGCCGGGAGTGGAAGTGAGTTACCTACTAGGTCACTACCAAAGGGGACGCAACAACAGCAGGTCGACACCGGGAGTCGAAAGTGAGTTTCTATCGGGTCACAAACAAAGGGGGGCCAAATTTTCTATAAATAAGACCCAAGGGTCACATTTGAGGGGACGTTCTCATTTCCTGCAATCTTGTATTCTTTTTATGAGCTCAAACCCTAGTTTTTAAATCGAATTGGGGATTGCCGCACCACTTGTAATATATTCATAATAAATGAAAGGGAAAATCAATATTTAAATCACTCTTGATTCAATAATCTTGGTGTGTCCTTATTGATTTAACAGGGATTATCACTAACCTCTTTCGTGAGGGATTTGAGCGCAAACATTTTCGAAAAGGGGAAATCATTGAGTGAAATCAACGAAGTCTTCCGTACGATACATATACTCCCAGTGAGGAACCCATATCAGTTGAGATGTATTGCCATTTTGAGAATACTTGGATGCTATCATTATGGATTATCTCTCAAATGGAGGATTACCAACTAATAGGCAAGATTATTGGAAGGTTAAGAATCAAGCTCCTGCCTTTGTAATTATGGACAAGGTACTTTACAAAAAAGGACATTCACCCTCCATACTTGAGATGCGTAAGCTTAAAGATGGGATCAATTTGTTGAAAGAAGCGCATGAGGGTTTATAAAGAGATCATTCTAACGGAATCAAATTAGCAAAGAAGGATATGCGACAAGGCTTCTATTGGCCGCAAATGGTTAGCCTAGCGACATGGTATCTCAGGAGATGTGACAAATACCAAAGGCATTCTAGAATACCCTGATTACCTCTAAGTGACTTAACCGCCATCTCAAGCCCATGGCCTTTCGACATATGGTGAATAAACTTAATTGGGGCCCTATCAATCTCTAAGGGAGAAGCTAAGTATGCAGTAGTAGTTATTGACTAACTTACCAAATGGGTTGAAGCAGAACCACTCCCAACTTTCACATCTAATGATATTTGTAATAAGGAATATCGTCACATGCTCTTGAATGCCCTATAAGATCATATCGGACAATGGAACACAATTTGAAAGTGAAGAATTCACATGGTTTTATGACAAAAATAGAATCATAAAGAGTTTCTCTTTTGTAACACATCCAAGGGCAAACGGTGTCGTTGAGGCTGCAAACAAAACCATAAAGACAATCTTTAAGAAACGGTTAAACCAAATTAAAGGAAATTGGGAAGATGAATTGCCATTAGTGCTTTGGGCATATAGAACCTTCGCCAAGACGGTCCATACTCTCTAACATATGGATGTGAGGTTATGCTTCCAATCGAAGTTGATATCCCTTCACACAGAAGAATAGCTTATGCATTTGATCCAAATCAAGAATTGAAAAAGGAATCTTTAGACCTACTTCAAGGGTTAAGTGATGAAACAACCATTAGAACGGCTAAATATCCAAGAAGAATCACAAAGTACTACAACTCAAGAGTACCAATAAGAACTTCTCGAAAAGGAGACTTGGTCTTATGAAAGGTAATGGCAAATACTAAGAGTCCAACATATGGTCCTCTTGACCCAAACTGGGAAGGAACTTTGATCGTTCATCATGAACTGACACCCGGAGCACATCGACTCTACAAGCCAGATGGTGATCACATACCCAGAACATGGAACGTAGAAAACTTAAGACCATACTTTTCAATGATAAGTAAATAAAAGAAGGTCTTCTTAGGAATATCCACATAATTAAGGGTGTGGAATCCTTCTCAAAATTTGGAACTACCCAAAATGGGTGAAACAACCTACAATGGTTAAAAAAAACTTTATCACCGCCAAGATGGTCAGTGTAAGGCATCTTCCGGAGGGAAGTGAGGTGTAAGCCTTTAGCCGCGTCCAAATAAGAAAGGTTCAGGTTAAAGCACCAAAAGCAAAAGCCTCTGATCCGTACCAGAAGTGGGCGGTACAGTGCATCTAAATAAGCACGCCCTGCCTCTTCTCGTAGAAGAGCACACACTGCTTTTGTTTCGACTAAGCACAACCTGCCTTTGCTTACAGAAGAGCACCCCTACTTCTGCTCATGTCTTCGTCATGCAGAAGGGAACGAATGCTCTGGAGGAGCAAAAAAAGCATGCCTTGCCTTTGCTCTAAATGAGCAAGCTCTGCCTCTACTTCGGCTAAGCACATCCTGCCTCTGCTCGTAGAAGAGAATGCTCTACCTTTGCTAATGTCTCGTCCCGCGGAAGGGAACGAAATCTCAAAGGGAGCATTGTAAGCACGTACATCCTCTGCTTACATCTTACCCCACAAGATGGAACATGCCCTGGAGGAGCATTCTAAGCACGCACTTGCCTCTACTTACACATTATCCCGCCGAAGGGAGAAAAAGCTTAAGGGGAATGATCAAGGCACGTACAAATACCTCCGCTTTGAAGAATAACCCTGGGATAGGCACAAAAATTATACATACTAGAAGAGGATTTCTGGACTTCTACTAAATACCGAATCTGGGTTTGGTTCGGAACATCTATCAATACTAGAAGAGGATTTTTGGACTTCTATTAAATACCCGAATCTGGGTTTGGTTCGGGGCTTCTATCAATTACCAGAAGTGGATTTCTGGATTTCTATTATATACTCGAATCTGGGTTTTGTTCGGGACTTCTATTGGTTACCAAAAGAGGATTTTGGGACTTCTATTAAATACCTGAATCTAGGTATGGTTTGGGACTTCTATTAATTACCAGAAGTGGATTTCTGGGCTTCTATTAAATACCTGAATCTAGGTTTGGTTTGAGACTTCTATCAACTGCCAGATATGAATTTATGGACTTTTAACATAAATACCCGAATTTGGGTTCTGGGTCTTCTACTTGTTATTACTATCAGATATGGATCTCTGGACTTACATTATTAATGTTATAATTTAAATCACATATTTCCAGAGGTAAATTTTTATTGGTCTTCTCTTAATACCCAAATATAAGTCTCAAGACTGCAATTCTAATCTTCTAGAAAAAGAGAACACGTTTCTGAATTTTTACCGCCATACCTGAAATATGGAATTTGGGCTTACCATCTTATTTTTGGTAAGGGAATTTAAATCAACCCTCAGGATAATATCATTGGTTTTCCATGATGAAATCTTATAACGAAGACATTGGTTGTTTTTTCGCAATTTATACAAGGAAGTTTTGTAAATTTTTGATATAAACGTCGCTAATCATATATTTCAACGAAGTATAGGGTATGAATGATCATATTACTACATTATAGGTCTAATATGCCATTTGTTTTCAGGCTAAGTGATGCTTTGCATAATACATCCATATTGTTATATACATCCTATTCTAATTAAAGAGTGACTCAAAATATTAATCGTTGAATTCTATGCAGGAGAAATGCATGGAAAATTACAAATGAAGATATCCAAAGCCGTAGTAAGAGTGCTTACTTGAAAAACCAGAATACCCTTTCACTAGAGGGAAAATGTTGCTACCAAAATTCAGTACCAAAAAAAAAGAAGCTTAAGGGGTATCGTATTTAGGTCGATACCAATGTAGAGGCCAAATGGGAACTCGACCAATACCGAGTGAATAGGGATGTCGGGAGCATAAAGCATTAGAAGGATGAAGATAATACCAGGATGGAAGTGTTATCAGCTTTAGCGTAAAGATCAGATCACTTGATGACGATACCAAGACAAGCAAGAAGGGAAGCACAAATCAATGCCAACATGGTTTATGCAGTCAGCTTGGTATCGATACTGAAAGATGAAGGCGGATGATCTTAGTTTCGGTACTGAAAGAGGGAAAGAAAGAGTCAAAGTCAACACTAAGGAATCTGGGCAGAAGCATGGAGGTGACCAGTGCATTAATTGATAAGGCAAAACCAAGCAGCGGAAGCAAGTGTCGACGTCAATAAAAATGATACCACACATTGAGAACCGAGGAGCCAATACCAGCACTACAATATGCATATGAAGCTAACAGCAAGGCGGAGGAGAAAGCAGAATGCTATCAATACAAAAACATTTGGTATCGATACTATTACTTAAAGATTGGACAAAGAGAATCGGTACCGAAACCAAGGACCTTTAGAGCGGGTCCACCAAGGAATTAGTAAGCAAATAGAAGCAGCTTACCGCCGAAGCCAGTAACAATTAGAGCGGGTCGATACCGGGAGCCACGAGCGGAAGCGAGTTTCCTACCAGGTCACTACCATAGGGCCCCAAATTGTATATAAACAAGACCCCACAGGTCACATTTGAGGGGACTTTCTCATTTTCTACATTCTTGTAGTCTTTTTGAGAGCTCAAACCCTAATTTCTAAATTGAATTAGGGATTCCCGCACCATTTGTAACATATTCATCATAAATGAAAGGTATAATCAAGATTTAAGTCACTCTTGATTCGCTAATCATGCTGTGTCCTTACTGATTTAACAAGGAGTTATCACTAACCTCTTTCGTGAGGGATTTGAGCGCAAACGTTTTCTAAAAACGGAAATAATTAAGCGAAATCAATGAACTCTTCCTTATGATACATATATGTGCTTTAGTCTTCTCATAATAAGCCAAATATAGCACAACGTCCTAAAAGACCTATTGTAGCCTTATGACCCGATAACAGACACAACCAAGGCCTTTCATAGGCTGGATCGATGTGAAAGTATCATCTTAGTCATTAAAGGCTATGATGTGTGACCAAACCTAACTGTTGTGGCATATTAGCCTATTTCTTTTCAACACAAATGTATATTATTCTATCTTGAATCTAGGGATTGTTGTTGTAACAAGGTTCTCTACATTTTGCAATCTTATAATGCCCTTATCCCAAGGTAATGGTTAATCCTTAAGTTTTGTAAGTGTGATACTCACCTCTTGAAGGAAGTGTAACTTATATTCAAACTTAGGGTCTTGATATCTAGGAAATGATAGATTAGGCTGAATTTTGTGAGGCCAAGTTATCGTTATGTGACCTCTAGATCAATCACCCCCTAAATTTTATCATATATGCATTCTCAATTCTCAAATTAGGTGTTGACGATTTTTATCGTTAACATTTTGTCGTTAGAAGGAGGGCCTGAACCTCCGATTCCCTAATTCAATTATGGACTAATTTGATGAATTTATTGTTTAATGGCAAGAAAAGATGAAATCAAAAGGATTGGAAGCCCTAAATAAAGAACCATTTCTTGACATTACCCTCAAGGAGAACGTAACTCCGACATTCAACTTAAACACCACTGAAGTGGGTGGAACCTCTAATTCAGTACAACCTCAAAACCCGAATGTCGCGGAAGTAAATGCTGTCAAACTAAAGGCTTTGGAGAAACAGGTCCTCGAAATGTAGACTCTTCTACAAGCTGCTTAGACACATAAGTCTTTAAGGAACACCAGTCCAAGCCAAAGGGAGGAAGTCAAATCTCCAAGAAGAAATGCTCCCATCCAACAGTCTGAGGGAAAAGAAAATTTAAGGCGGGTTCCTCCAAGAAGAAGAGACCCCATCTATCAAAGGTAGATTATCAAGTAAATCAACATAGCAAGGAGCATCCTGGAAGCTCTACTTCCAAAGGGTATAGTCCTAAGAGGTTAGGCTATGATAATACAGAAGCATACCTCAAAGACATGACAAAGAAAGCTGTCAAATAATTGATTGGGAGTAAAGGAAAAAAGGACCCTGGATGATAGGGTTAATGACAATGAAAGGGTAGCCCTTACACCGGCAAAATTATGAATACTATAATACCATCTCATGTGAAGATCCAACCATCAAGTATCTGGGAACCACTGATCTAGATGATCATTTAATGGCTTTTGACACTTAAATGGACCTTTATAACACTTCGAAGTCGTTCGATGTCGTCTTTTCCCAGTAACACTCCAAGAGGCAGCCACTAAGTGGTACCGCGAATATCGAAAATATACCATTTATCCATGGAAGCAATTTTCCTATGAGTTCTTCACATAATTTTGCATCTGCTAGGACCCAACAGTAGATTTTATTATCATCGCCAACATAAAGAAAAGCAAAAGGGATTCTTTGGGAGATTATTTGAAAATGTTCAATGTGGAAGACTTAAAGGCAAAATACATTAATGACTGTAACATGCTCATTGCCGTTCATTCAGGGCTAATCGAGAACACTCCTTTTTGGAAGGAGTTACATATTCATGGGTGCAAAGACTTGCAAGATTTCCACTTCCAGGCATATAAATTCATCTTCATGGATGAATTGTACTACACAGAGAAGAAGTTTGCCCGCCGTGGGGAAGGAGGGAAGCCAGGCTTTAATAGAAAATATCAAGGCGGAAAGTGGGTTTGATGGAAGCCATTAGAAGCCAAGATGGGTAGATTCTAATACTAACTATGTTGCTTTGAGTAAACCTATATCATTTATATATGTTGTGGCTAAGGAAAGAGTTAACAACTTCCTAAAATCTTTTAAAGCTAAAAAATACTCATAACCATATAGCGGAGAAAAGTATTGTGAGTACCACAAGACAAATGGGCATAAGACCGATGAATGCAAATTGTTGGAAGGCATAATTCAAAAGCTTATTCATGAAGGGCATTTAAAGGAATTTGTTCTGGACAAACAACAAGCAACCCAGCATACCAACGAGCATCAAATGGTCTCGTCCAACTCAGTAGAAGCTCCAATGTAGGAAGGTCAACTAGATTTGGACCCTCCGATAAAAAGAATTAATGTGATCCACGAATGGTTACACCCTGTCACGAATAGCCAAGCTGCTCAAAACCGATACTTAAGAGAGGCTTGTGAGGGGATATTTTCTATTCAAGAAGAGCCATCACTTAAGAATTCCCACTACAACCGGGTGATTTCTCCAAATGAGATGCAGTAGAATGTCCACCATCCACATAATGACCCTCTCATGATAACCGTGCAAATTGGGCTTTCAATGGTCTCTAAGATTCCTATTGATACTGGGAGTGTGATAAATGTTATATTTAGGCATGCTTTCGAACAAATGGGTACTTCCAAACTAATGCTGGAACCAAGCAATGAGCCTATCTTCCGTTTCAACAACAAAGGGTCTACCCTAGTTAGGAAAATCAAACTTTGGGTCCAAGTTGGTTTGTCTCCTCTCTGCAGAACCTTCGAGACTCTTTTCGTCAGCATTGAACAACCTTCCTACTACGGCGCATTCTTTGGCCGCCCAGCTTTGGATGAAGTGGACGCTTTCGTCTTATCAAAATATCTTATGATGAAATTCCTGACAAAACAGGGCTGGGGCATAATCAAGGGAGAACAATTCAGCTCCCGTTAGTTGTACTTTGCAACCGTTGACTACATAAAAGGGAGTATCTTGCTCACTTTGATTCTTCTACTATATGGGTTAGCAAGCATTCGGCCTGGTTCGGTTCTTACTAAAACTTTGAAAACCGGTTTTTTTTATTAGAAACAATAACTGAACATAACGAATTGAATTTGTTATGAAACCAAAGAAACCAAACCAAAATAAATATCTATTTTTCCGATCGGTTATATCAGTTTTTTCGTTCTGCCTAGAATCGAAAATCATGTTGTTAACATGACAGTGAAGACAAATTAGAGATCATTTTGGCTTACTTATGTTTGCTTATTTTGAAGAAATATACAACTAGCTTGATCAAAGAAATATATGTACAAAAACTAAAGCAATTATGTCATGCATGTAAGCACGTATAATTAACAAAATGCATGCAGACATAAATATAATAAATCTAAAGAATACACTAAAGCATAAGCCAAACACATAGAAAACATGATAAATCCAGAACAGTACTTGTCCACATATATACAATCCAACATATTATAAACATAGCTAGTAAAATATCATTCTACATCAACATTAGTGCCATTCTCAAGCATGTCCAATGATGGCTTCACTTACCTGTTAGCAAACACAAACACCTGCAAAGTTTAAAAGTAGGTAAGTCATATATTTATATCCCTTTAGGCAACAAAATTTAATGCTTAGTAATCAACACAATTGGTAGAAATATTTATTCATAATTAGTAATCAACACAATTTGTAATTATTTGGATGATGATATATCATTTGCTCAACTATTCGCAGTCGCAGGAATGACTTAACGTAAGCAATAGGCATTTTGAAAACCATAATGAAACTATGTTTATGTAAATATTAAACGAAACTGAAAAAGGATGGGGATATTTTACTATTGTGTGATTCAGTACATAGTGTAATGCAAGTTAAGTTAATATTGTATAAAATAATAACTGTTGTGGATTTGAATATTGAACTACCAAATATATTGAAACTAGAATCTTTCATATTTATCTAATTTTTATAGATGGGTGCTTTTAAAGTAGCAATGCTAGTCTAATTATCTCATTTCATAAAACTGTTGGTTTCGATTTGCATCAATCCCTTCCGTTTCTCTTTAAATCTCTCGGGTAGATCATCTATTGGAAGTTGGAGAACCTATGCTCCCAGAGAATCTTTCTTCCAGCGTATAGGAATAACTGCCCTGCCCCAGGGGAGAGAAACAAATTTTTTTTATATTGCAAATCAAGAAAGATTTCTATCAGAGAAACTAGAATAACTATCAAGCAAATTGCAAAAGATTTAACACATGACTGACTGGTTTCTAGGATTTTTGTAACTAAATTTCCCACATGTAAATGCGATTAGAATATTTATATCAATTGCTCAAACTGCACTTATACTGTAAGTCAAGTAATAATTTTAACAACAAGTGAACTGCAATTTCAAAAAACAAATTACAATTTTGACATTCAATTTTGAAACTGTCCTCATAGGTATTATATTATATGTATATGTATACATATGTGGCTGATTATCAAACATTTGTATTGTATCAAGAAGTTAGCTACATGTTTATATCCTAACTGCATCTAACTAGCTTAAGATATGAATAAATTATTAATACACATATCATAGGTTCATACTCGAGTATTTGCAGGTTTCATGCACCAGAATAGCAAAAAGAACACGTTCATAGCCATTGTCATCTGAGGTCAGTGTCAAGTTATTTGAAGTTAAAATTCACTTCATTTGGATTCAAAAAACAACATTATGTAGAATGTACCTGAAACACTTGCACTAGTAATATACTAATACCGCTACAAGTTTGTTGAACCAAATGCTACATTTCCATTACAGGATCAAAAGTTAATTTCTTCATATCATCATAAGAAAAAGGAAAATTAACAGTATAGTGTTGTCTGAAAAATAAAAAAACAATACAGAAATTAAAATAAATAAATAATTTCATATTGTACTAGATTCCAATTGTTCTAAGCCTTGAAGTCTTCTTCTACATCTAACTTAGATGAAGAGAAAGAAGCGTGAAGCCAATCCTCTATACACATATGCGACTAAACAATTTTAGGAGTCAAGGAACTCCTAAATGAATCAAGGATACAACTTCCGATGTTAAATGTAGATTCTGAAGCTACAGTGGATATAGGAACAACTAATACATCACCAACCATAATCGAAAGGATAGGAAATCTAGAAGAATTAACTTTCCAAAACTCTAAAATGTTAAGTCTTAACGAATCAAGTTCATTCTCTTCGTTGAGATACTTTTCCAACTCTGATTTATTTCCTTTACTAATTTTTAAAGCTTTTATTCTTTTAAAACGAGCTCTTACATCTGTTTCATCGTCCTCATTAGATATATCAACTATATTAATATACTGATTTGAGTCTCCATACCTATCTTTATAATCATTAAATAATTGAAAGGTAGCATCTTTAACAAGCTGCATCTTTTGAACACATGCAACACCATAAAATGTTTCTAATGAAAACTCAATAAAGTCTAGTTTCGAACGTGGATCTAGTACAACATCAATATACGTCAGCATGTTCATATTATCCCAATTACCCCAGTACTTTTCTTTCATTCTTGTTGCCATATTGCATAAATTATCATCATTACTCAATTGTACTTTATTTATTTCATGCAAACGAACCTGATACAAGTAATGTAAGTTCATAAAATTTGTTTAGAAAACCACATAATTTACGGGCGTTGTCCCAATCAATTTTAGTAGGTACTCCCAAATTCTTTTCCAATTCAGTTCTGTAATATCAAATCTTTCAAAAGCCTACTTATATTTTTGTGATGCATTAAGCATTAGGTAAGTCAAATTCCACCTAGTTGGCACATCTAGGCATAATCCAGTTTATATTCTAGTTTTTCAAGCATAACACAATACTTGAAGTTTTCATATCTTGATGGAGATTGTCTGATATAACGCACTATAGAACGCACACGAGTAATTGAATCCCCCATGTCTTTATGTTCGTCATTTACAACTAAATTTATTATATGAGCATTACAACACATATGTAAATATTTCCCTTCTAGCATTGTTCCTTTTGAATTGTTAAATCTATGTCTCAAGTAAGTAATCATAGTGTCATTCGAACTAGCATTATCTACTGTAAGCGTAAAAACTTTACTAATACCCCAATCTAATAGACAACTTTCAACTGCTTTACCTAATTCTTCACCTCTATGACTTGATATAAGGAAAAATTTTAAAACTCTCTTTTTAAAATTCCACCCCGTCATCAATCGAATGAGCAGTATGGCAAATGTAGTTCATTTTTTGTATCGAGGTCCATGTATCAGTTGTAAGACATAGCATTTGACAAGTATCTCACAACACTGATTTTAGTTTAGCCTTTTCTATTAAATATATATCGTAACAATCCCTTTAAATCGTGAATCGGGATGGACAGTGAAATTGAAGT
This sequence comes from Allium sativum, assembly GCA_030737875.1. Lineage (NCBI taxonomy): Eukaryota > Viridiplantae > Streptophyta > Magnoliopsida > Asparagales > Amaryllidaceae > Allium > Allium sativum. The sequence continues at coordinate 223,366,957 of CM060918.1, read as the reverse complement.
CCAAGTGAGTTGGAAAGCAAATACTTAAAACCCATACCCTCAACATTTTTAAATGGAAGCTCATCAAGTATCATATAGTAAGAGATTGCTTTTCGTACCTCATTCACATCAAATTTCCAATTACTTAGAGAATTTACTTTACTGTTTTCACCAACTCTAAGGCTCAATTGTTTTTGTTTAGCGTCTATGTCACGTGGAATTTCCTTGCAATGATTAATATGAGTTTTCAAGCTTGAAGTGCCATGTCTATTCAGATCAAAAAAATAATCCTTATTACAATGCTTGCACCTAAATTTTATATTACCTTCTTCATCAGTAAATGAATCAAAATGGTCCCAAACCTTTGACCTCTTCTTAGTGGCCTTTCATTTAGTCACTGTATTCGTTATTTAGAATGGGTTAAACCCGATCTTTCCAAATAACTCATGTATCTTATAATCAAGTGCTATAAAAACACATCATACGCTTCATTCCAATTCAGAATATTATTTTATTCAAACGTTCACATCCTTAGGGAAAGGTTCCCATTAATTTTATCAAAGATAAATTCTTTTAGATTTATTTTTTTTATCTTCCTTTTGATATCATTTTCAAAAGATTTTATTTTATCCTTTAACAATTCTAAACCAAATTAAGGTTTATACAACTAGTCGGGATTATCGAGCCATACTGAAGTAATCATTTATTTATTAATCCCAATCCCAACCTATTCATCTCATGGAGAAAAACTCGTAGTACCCCATATCTAACACCCACGGTGTTATAGAGAGAATAGTAAAAATACCCTTGATTTCACGGTATACTACATAGAAGATTCTATATACTACAAGTCGACTTTATGTGCACTAGTACATTAGTGTAAATAATGTAATTTTAGACATTATTTAGCCTAGTAAAATTATATGACTATTAATAATTTTAGAGGTTGTGTTTTACACAACCTCTAAAATTATTAATAGTCATATAATTTTACTAGGCTAAATAATGTCTAAAATTACATTATTTACACTAATGTACTAGTGCACATAAAGTCGACTTGTAGTATATAGAATCTTCTATGTAGTATACCGTGAAATCAAGGGTATTTTTACTATTCTCTCTATAACACCGTGGGTGTTATAGAGAGAATCTAATTACCTTATTAATATATTGAATTCATGAATTAATGAACCTTTAATTACCATTTCACGTTCAAATCTAATTAAAGATTTAACTATCGCCCGGAGTAAAACTGGTGGTACTCCATTCTCGATCATTTCATGAATTCAATATATTTAATTACCTTATTCTCATTCCAATCTAATTAAAGGTTCATTAAAACTCTAATTCAGTTTTAATATCAAAAATTGTTACTCTATGATTATTCAACTTTAGGAAAATTAACCTTGTCAACTAGGTTAAAAACCAATGTCATTTTAAAAAAACACAGTTCACGATAAACCGTAAAATCATGTTCCATCAGAATGGAATCTTCACGGAAAACAAATCAACATATAATTGATATAAATTTCCATATCAGACTAATAATATAAATGGAATAACGACAAAGCCTTTTAAATTCCATATATAGTAATGGTCTTCTTTTACAGAAGCTCATTTCGATAATTACCCAGTCGAGTCCCATTCAATTCCAAATCAATATATTAAATTGGAAATCTTTACGTTGGAAAATTTCCATTAAATCTTTGTAAAAAGATTTATAAATTCCAAATAATATATTCATTGTTAATTGGGTTAAAGAACAAATGTTATTTTAAACATTGTTCATGATAAACCAAAAAATCCAATTTCATTTTAATTCCAATTAAATATTAATTAATTGGTAAACTTCTATAAATTTTATTTAAAAGGTTTATTATTTTCTCAACTTGGTTTAAGAACAGTGTTATTAAAGGCACCATTCACGACAAACCCAAAATCTATTTTGATATTAAATACAAGGCTCTAAATAAAAATTATATTGGCTTATATTCGGTCTCAAATTCTGAAACCAACAAATATCGTATTGGGAATAACGATATCTATATCTTCCAAATTCCCACAACAATATCCATATAATCATGGAATCCAATATCGAAATATTCTGTAGAATATTTCCATTTAAATCCATTCCAACTCATACGTTGGAATTCTGATTATGTTAACACCCATTTACAAATCCAATTTATTTATTTAAAAACACTGGATTTATATGCTAGTCAATAACTAGTTCATTTAGATAAAAATATCATTTATCTTTTCATAACTTGGAATTTTTCATCCAAAATCCTCCCAAATCATTTATTATGATTTTACATAATTTTTCCATATTTTTAATAATTTTATTAAGGCCCTTACGGTCGGTTTCCAATAATGGCCACCAAACTGCAACCATAACGACCTTTCCTGAAATTGATTTGGACATGTCTTAAAATCCGGCAGCCCAAATTTAAATCACTTATATTCATTGGAAAGCTCTTTCTGATATAAACCCAACGGTTCTGGTTTTAGGAGAATCCGACAGTCGGATCTTCCATTACATCAATTTGAAATTAATGGTCGAAATTCACGAACGGTCGCTGCGCGACGCGTTCTATTCAGGCATATATATATATATATATATATATATCATCGATTTCCATTTAAATGTATTTTCTAAATCGTTTATAAATTTGTTTTAAAACCATTTCAAATTCATTTTCAATTTTAAATCAAAATTGAATATTCTATATCATTGTAATATCAAAAAGATAATATTTTCAAAATACCTGGTTTTGTAATCCATTTCCTTTTCGTATTCATTATGAAATGAATAGAATCGATGGACAAACCCGTTCGGGTAAAAATGGCGTTTAACTACACAACTCGGCTTCCATATTTCAATATTTTCATGTCCATCCCAAATTGGACATCAAAATCATATTTTGATTCTTTTCTGAATATTATATTATTTTAAAATATTCTTTATTTTAAAATATTGTTTATTTCTGAATCCGAATGCGACTCAGTCAATTACCGTATAATTTCAGTTATATGGATTTCAAACATCGCATGTATTCAGTAGTAATGATAAATAGTCATTACACATTCAAACATCATCCAGGGTGCATTCTACAACTGTATGAGCGTCAAAGTAAATAAATAACGCTCATCACAGCCTGTCAACCCATCAACTGACATACAACTAAATATTGGGATTAATGTATGTCAAATATTATCCCAATACCCGCGTGGGGTTTTGAAACAACAAATACTATTTATTATTTGTGCAGTTGGGCGATGTGTAAAAATTATCGTCCCAATCAATATCAGATAAATAGGTGTACGTAAACATGCCGTTCGACTTGTAAATGAATATTTATTTCATTTTTTTATGAAATTTTTTATATACATTTTATATAAATAATTTTATATATAACAATATCAATCAATGACAATCACAATCCAAACAAACAATCAACCATGGTTTGCAAGAAATAGTGTTAGGAGCTACTAAGCCCCGTCAGTGAGAAAGAGTTCTCACGTTCATTTCCACTCCATCGATCTTTAATTGACGGTTTTGGACCGTCGGATTTGTATTTTCCCCAAATTCAAACAAGCTCCAAATTGGACCCGGTCAGTTTTGTTGCGAAGCTATCGAGTCCACGATCGCAATGCAATTTGTTTTGTCGGATTTCGACCTTGCATGAAGAAGATATGATATTATGAACATTTGATTTCAAAATTGAAATAAATAATTTAAATAATTAGTTAAATTCCATTTTAAACCTTAACCCGTCTTCTTCCGATTGACTTCTAACCCATGCTCCAATTCAAGAATCGCCTACACAAATCACCAGAGATGATCAGAGCAGGATCCAGCGCCGCCACGTCAAAGGGCTATGCACCACCTTCCCCTGCGCCAAACATTGGTGAACTTGATCGCTCCGTCGCCCCTGAAACCTGGTTCAAACGCCGCTGCTTCGAACTAGGTTTCCTCACCAACTAATGCACGAATTTGACCATTCAAATATGGATAACAAGATCTAAGAGAGTATTTCAATTTTTGTTTTGAAATTAGGAATTAAACCGCGATGGATTTCGAGAATTTTGGATTTGAATTTAGGAGTTTCTTGGCCGTTTAGTCTGAAGTGGCGGCGCTGAACGAAATTGAATGAGATTAGTATTTTGTTTTTTTCTTTATTTATATATATTTTATTTCTTTATTTATTTATTTCGCAAAAATATTAGTTTATTGCCACTAACTCCAAATCAAACCCAATGACTGTCGCCCATAACTAAATACCCCTATTCCGGACACAATGGGATATGTTTCGTAAGCCAATTCTACTATTTCGGTCATCTTTTATAAAAATTAAAACATAAGTCAATATATCTAGAATTTAAACATACATTTTAATTTATCGGGGCCACATACTAGCCCCAAAAATTACTGAAAAATAAATCTAGCTATGTTTTGACGACACAGTCTGAACAAAACTAATTTCATTGAATTTGGAGACGTTTTGAAAAATGGTCATTTTCCAGTCGATTATATTTAAACTGAATTGACAAAACACGTTTAAATTTACCATGCTCACATATTAATTCTAAAAATTATGAAATTTGAAACTTAACAACAATTTGACATTCCACATCCAGCAAAAGTGGTTTCAGGGAAAACAGAGGTCATTTGCAAAATGGCTATTTTTATGGGGGATAAATTATATAAATATATATATATATATATTCCATAGCAATTATTTTGAATTTTAAACTAGACATAACTTTCAGTTTATAAAGTAAAATCTCAATTTCTTACGTTTGTTAGAAAGATATAATTAAACAGATTCAAATATTTCTTGTTTTAATGAAGTCCGATTTATTTTGATCTATAAATTCAATTGAAATTTAAAATTGAATTTTCAAACTACCATGCCATTTCAGGCTCTTTTATAATTAAAATAAATTTATACGTTCTAACTTCGATTTAAATAAATTTGTAGTTGTTATTATTTAAAGTAATTTATTTTAAATATTCAAAATCCATTAAAATAGCTAAAATAAAAAATTTAAATAAGTTCAGAATTTCCGGGTTGTTATAATAGCACTACAGTTAAAGATACCCCGGATTGAGATCTTCAGCGACTCAAAAATAATGGTAAATCAAATCAAGCAAGCCTACCAAACCAAGGATGCCCGGTTAGCACTATATGAGAAGAAGATACATAAAATGCTCACTCTATTCGAAGACTTTTCTATACATCATATCCTAAGAGTGGAAAACTCCCAAGCGGACTCTTTCTCGAAGTTGGCTAGCTCTATAGGAGCGCCTGAAAATCGAATAATTCCCGTAGGATATCAAAAGAAGCCTAGTAATTAACAAGTGGCATCTGAATCAGGAAAGGAATTGCTAGCTCTAACGAGATCCCAAGTTTTAGCAAAGGAAACTGAAAGGGAAAAAGATATGACTCCTAGTGAGGAACCCATACCAATTGAGATGGATTGCCATTATGAGAAAACTTGGATGCTCCCATTATGGATTTTCTCTCAAACGGAATATTACCAACTAATTGGCAAGGTGATAGGAAGCTAAGAATCAAGGTACTTTGCAAAAAAGACATTCGCCCCTCTACTGGAGATGTGTAAGCCTTGAAGATAGGATCAATTTGTTGAAAGAAGCACATGAGGGTTTATCTGGAGATCATTCTAACGGAATCAAATTAGCAAAGAGTGATATGCGACAAGGCTTCTATTAGCCGCAAATGGTTAGTCAAGGGACATGGTATCTCAGGAGATGTGATAAATGCCAAAGGCATTTTAGAATACCTCGATTACCTCCAAGTGACTTGACCACCATCTCAAGCCCATAGCCTTTCGACGTATAGGGAATAGACTTAATTGGGCCCCTACCAATCTCTAAGGGAGGAGCTAAGTATTTAGTAGTGGTTATTGACTACTTTACCAAATGGGTTGAAGCAGAACCATTCCCAACTTTCACATCTAAGAAGGCATTGAGATTTGTAATAAGAAATATCATCACACACTTTGGAATCCCCTATAAGATCATATCGGATAATGGAATACAATTTGAAAGTGAAGAATTCACACGGTTTTGTGACAAAAATGGAAATCATAAAGAGTTTCTCTATTGTAACCCATCCAAGGGAAAACAGTGTCGTTGAGGCTGCAAACAAAACCATAAAGACAATATTAAAGAAACAATTAAACCAAATTAAACAAAATTGGGAAGATGAATTGCCATTAGTGCTTTATGCACCTAGACCTCCACCAAGACGGCGACATGACATACTCCATACTCTCTAACATATGGATGTGGGGCTATGCCTCTAGTCGAAGTTGAGATCCCTTCACGTAGAAGAATGGCTTATGCATTTGATCTAATCAAGAATTTAAAAAGGAATCTTTGGACCTACTTCAAGGGTTAAGAGATGAAACACCCATTGGAACGGCTGAATATCAAAGAAGAATCACAAAGTACTACAACTCAAGAGTAAAAACAAGAACTTTTCGAAAAACAGACTTGGTCTTATGAAGGGAAATGGCAAATACTAAGAATCCAACATATGGTCCTCTTGACCAAAACTGGGAAGGACCGTTGATCGGTCATCAAGAACTCACACCCGAAACACATCGATTCTACAAACCAGATGGTGATCTCATACCCAGAACATGGAACGTAGAACACTTAAGACCATACTTTTCAACGATAAGTGAATAAAAGAAGGTCTTCTTAGGAATATCCACATGATTAAGGCTGTGGAAACCTTCTCAAAATTTGGAACTACCCAAAGTGGGTGAAACGTCCTACAGTGGTTAAAAGAAACCTTATCACCACCAAGATGGTAAGGGTAAGGCATCACCCGGAGGCAGGTGGGGTGTAAGCCTTTAGCCGCTTCCAAATAAGAAAGGTCCAGGTTAAAGCACCAAAAGAGTAGGCCTCTGATCCATGCCAAAAGTAGTCGGGACAGTGCATCTAAATAAGCATGCCTTGGATCTACTCGTAGAAGAGCACGCACTGCCTTTGCTTCGCTAAGCACATCCTGCCTCTGCTCATAGAAGAGCACCCCTACCTCTGCTTGTGTCTTCGTCCCGCAGAAGGGAATGAATCCTCTGGAGGAGCACAAAATGCAGGCCCTGTCTTTGCTCTAAATGAGAAAGCTCTGCCTCTGCTTCAACTAAGCACGTCCTAGCACTGCTCGTAGAAGAGCACGCTCTACCTCCGCTAAAGTATCGTCCTGCAAAAGAGAAAGAAAGCTCAAAGGGAGCATTGTAAGCACATACATCCTCTACTAAAATCTAACCCCACAAGCTAGAAAAAAGCGCTGGAGGAGAAATATAAGCACACACTCGCCTCTGCTTACACATTTCTTGCAGAAGGGAGAAAAAGCTCAAGGGGATCGATCAAGGCACGTACGAATAACTCCACTTTGAAGAATAATCCTAGGATAGGCACAAAAATTACACTTACCATAAGAGGATTTCTAGACTTCTATTAAATACCAAATCAGTTTTTGGTTCAGGACCTCTATTTATTGCTAGAAGAGGATTTCTGGACTTCTATTAAATACCCAAATCTGGGTTGGGTTCTGGACTTCTATAAATTACCAGAAGAGGATTTCTAGACTTCTATTAAATATTTGAATCTGGGTTTGGTTCGGGACTTCTATCAATTACCAGAAGTGGATTTCTGGACTTTAATTCAATATCTGAATCTGGGTTTGGTGTGGGACCTATATCAATTACCAGAAGTGGATTTCTAGGCTTCTATTAAATAATGGAACCTGGGTTTGGTTCGGGACTTCTATCAATTACCAGAAGAGGGTTTCTAGGCTTATACTAAATACTTGAATCTGGGTTTGGTTCGAGACTTCTATCAATTGCCAAATATGAATTTCTGGACTTCTACCACAGATACCCGAATATGAGTTTTGGGTCTCCTAATTGTTATTATTATCAGATATGGATCTCTAGACTTCCATTATTAATGTTCTAATTTAGGTCACATATTTTCAAAGGTAAATTTTGATTGATCTTCTCTTAATACTCAAATCTGGGTCTTAAGACTGCAATTCTAATCTCCGAGAAAAAGAGAACAGGTTTATGAACTTTTACCACCATACCTGAAATATGGAATTTGGGTTTACCGTCTTATTTTTGGTAAGTGACTTTAAATCAACACTCGGGATTATATCATGGGTTTTCCATGATGAAATCTTCTAATATGCCATTTGTTTTTGGGCTAAGTGACGCTTATCATAATACGTCCAAATTGTTATATACATCCTATTCTAAATAAAGGACTGACACAAAAATTAGTCGTCGAATTCTATGAGGAGAAATGCATGGAAAATTATGAATGAAGATATCCAAAACTGGAACAAGAGCGTTGACTTGAAAAATCAGGATACCCTTTCTCTAGTGGGAAAATGTTACTACCAAAATTCACTACCAAAACTAAAAAGCTAAAGGGGTATCGTCGAAAGGTCGATACTAATGTAGAGGCCAAAAGGGAACTCGGCCGATACTGAGAAAACAGGGACGTTAAGAGCATAAACCATTAGAAGGATGAAGCTGATAGCAGGATGGAAGTGTTATTAGCTTCAGCATAAAGATCGTATCACCTAATGACGATACCAAGACAAGCAATAAGGGAAGCACAATTCGATACCATCATGGTTTATACAGTCAGCTTGGTAACGATATTGAAAGATGAAGGCGGCTGATCTTGGTTTCAGTACCAAAAAAGGGAAAGAAAGAGTCAAAGTCGACACCAAGGAATCTGGGCAGAAGCATGGAGGTGACCAATGCATTGATTAATAAGGAAAAACCAAGCAGCGGAAGCAAGTGTCGGTATTAATAAAAATGATACCACACACGGAGAACCAAGGAGGCAATACCAGTACCACAATATGCATATGAGGCTAACGGCAAGGTAGAGAAGCAAGCAGAATGCTATGAATACAAAAACACTTGGTATCAAAAATGTTACTTATAGATTGGACAAAGAGAATCAGTACCGAAACTGAGACGACCCAAACCTCCCTGTAAGGAAAGCCTGGATTGAGTTGAGAACACGACAAACCAGGATTGAGTTGAGAACACGACAAACCAGAACACAAATGACATAACATTTCATTACTTATTACAACAATTTACGCCAGAGTACAAGAATATAACAGAGTATGAATAAATAATTTATAACAGAAAATATTAGAGATTTATATTACATTTAAATACATAGTAGCGGAAAAATAGTACATAACACAATTGAAAGAAATACACAGATACAGAGCTTTCCGAATATCATTCCGGCTGTAAACTAGGATCCTGTGAATATAATATCTGCAAAACCAAAACTACTAGCTGCCCGTGTGGAAAATAGGGGCACCCAGAGTTTAGGTTAAAACAATAAATTCCAGGTCAGTCATGTGACTGGTGTGAGAACTAAAACAGTTATTAGCTTGACTTAAAAGTCAGGTAAATCATGGGACCACGCCGTATGTAACACCCCGTAATTTGAACATAAAAATTCACAAATTAAAGTATACTTAATCAAGTGAAATGGGTTGCGCAGAAAAATATATATATATTGATATATATATATATAATTGAAAATTAAATAAATAAATATGCAAAAATGTTCAAAACAGTGAATTGGGAGAGGGGAATAACCAAACCGGCCAATTTTTGAGGTCGACCCGAGCTCGCTGGGTCGACTAGGGGTTAATCCAGGGTGTTTGGCTGTCAACCCGTGGGCCGATTCGCTCAAATGCAGATTTTGCATTTGAATGGTTCTCATGGTTCAGCTTTAATCTAAAGGCCCTAGATGGTTCCTACACTTGACTTCTTCCCCAAGATATGCTTTGATGGCTAGGATCTAAACTAAGGTTTATCCTATGGCTAAAACTATCCTAGTCTTCTATAAAAAGACCCCTAACCTAAACCTAAATGCTCATTATTCAATCCTATAGCTAAACTATGCCAAAATGTTCTCTCATGGCCTCCACCCTCATCCTCTTGTCATAATCTCCATCTCTAATCATATGAGAGAGTTTCTAAAGAAGTATAAGAGTTCCTAAGCTTGCTTAAGTGTTTCTAAGTTTGATTCAAGGCTTTTCTTCATCAAAGCTAGGATCTTTATTATTGATTTGGCTCAAGGGTTTTCATTTGGAGCATTCTTATTTGGAGTTTTTGAGTTGATAGCTTAGTGGCTTCGTCTCAATCTTTTAATATATTCATAAGAAGGCTAATCAACAAGTTGTGAGTTTTCTATAGCCTTAATGACCAATTATTGAAATGATTATGATAGGATATAATGAGGTTATGGCTATGATTGTGGATCAATGCAAGTTGTATGCTATGTGTTAATGATGTTATGCATGTTATGCAAGTTATGTGCCATGTGTTAATGATGTTATGCATGTCATGCAAGTTATATGCTATGTGTTTGTGATATTATGCAAGTTATGCAAGTAATATGCTACATGTTTGAGATGCTATGCAAGTTATGCAAGCTATATGCTATATGATCATGATGTTATGCAAGTTATGCAAGTGTTCATGATGCTAGTTGCTATGATAAACATTGATCCACTAGGACACCATGATTATGCAAGTTGGGTGTATGATGATATGCAAGTTCTTGTACGATACATATGCAAGTTTGGTGTTTGATAATATGCAAGTTCACATATGACATGTTATGCAAGTATGATGTTTGATTATATGCAAGTGTCATGTGCAAGTTTACACCTTAATATGATATGCATACATATGCAAGTTAACCCATTTACATGTCATACATACATATGCAAGTTTACCCCTTTGTATGACATAAGAAACCTATGCAAGTTAACCTCCTTATGACATATGTGATTCATGCAAGTTTAGGTTGATTATCTATGCTAGTTGGGTTTGATGCTATATGCATGTTGACACCTTTAAACTCATGTTGATGCTAATATTATGCAAGTTGAACCCATTACATTTATGATGAATCTTCCCTTTTATGACATGTTAGCGAATTACGTGGGAAACGATGGGGTTAATAAACATGTTAATGAAATGGTGTGAAGTTGGTATGATTATGCATACCATAAAGTGATGGACATAATTGAGTCAATTATGTACATCATTAAAATTGGAATTAATTAGGGAAAATTAATTCGGGGGTGATTAATGAGGTGTAATTAATCGACTAAGACACGAGGTTGTACCCTTTTGTAGCATAAGAATGCCCGCAACCGACCGGCAAATCCAGCGGCTACAAACGATTGGCCCAATGTGAGAGGTCTTAGGCACAAACTATATACGTGACAAGTGTAAAGACACGAGGTTAGACTCGGTTATGGCGTAAGGCTGCCCGGACCCAACCGGCAAATCCAGCTGCCATAAAAGATAGTCTAATGTGAGAGGTCTTTACAACGGTTACGTTCTTAATCAATTAAGAAACACTTAACCAGATAAGCATGTAGTGGACATGAGGGGTTAAGTGGGTGCCTTGGGTGGCATGTGGAAATCAAGTAAGTGCCTTGGGTGGCATGAGGAAATCTAGTGGGTTGCCTTGGGTGGTAATAGAAAATACGATTAGATGACTCAACCAAGTGGAAACATGTAATTAAACATGATTAAAGGGTTAAGTGGGATGCACTAGATAAATTGACAAGCTTAGGTGGTAGCTTGTGGGGGCCCATTTCAACCAGTAACCCATATGTATCTTATTGGGCTCGACCCATGTCGAGGACGGGACACGCGTACTGGGCTTGATTATAAGAGGCCAAAACGGGGTAGCGGTGGCAACGCGAGTCCAACGGGTTTCATATGCGTGTGTGGACCCGGGCTGGTAGGTAAGACGTTGTTGCATCGTGTAGATATAAGCCGTGCACCATTTGTTGTATCGGGTTGCCACTTTGGGGAGTGATACATCCCATTGTGGGGCCAGCACGGGTATCTACGGTAGGGAGCCGATCGCTTGGGAGTAGTGGGTACACCTAGTGGAGATAGGGGCAGACGACACCTATGTAGTCAGCTAGGGGTACACGAAACTACTGGGTAAATTTTCTAAGTCCTTGGGTGGGATCAACCTTTAAGTAGGAATGAATGGTGTGGTGCAGTTAGTAATTATCCTTGGGTGGGTAGATGCGTCTTTACCGTTATCTTAGTTCATCCTATGTCTAGTTGGCTACTTAGTGTAGTCACTTATCCCCAGTCATCCCGTACCAAGTTATATCATACCCTAATTACTTTGATAATTGTGTGGTTAAAGTTATAGGGCTCACTCAGACTTATGTCTGACCCCGTTGTTTTTATCTTTTTTCCCCCTCAGGTCCTCAGGTTGGGCCTAGCACTAGTGGTCTTTGATCAGACTTCTTTTCCTATCTTCTGGAGCTTGGACCGTGATGTAAAGCCCAGCTTATCTTTTCTTTTATGGCTATTGTTTATGTAGTGGGATTATGTACTTATGTTTTTATCAGGATGGATATTTAGTACTTGACTCTTTATGGTGTTGTAACTAAACATGTTTACCTTCTGCTGCTATGAAATGATGTTTTAGATTTTCAAGTATTTATATCTGTCTTGTGTAATTTTTCTGTTCTATATTCACTTAAAATGCTCCACTGAAACTAAGGCATTCCCTTAGTGAGTGACCTTAGTGGGTGTGGGGTGTTATACGTGGTATCAGAGCTTAAGATTACCAGAACAGATAATTTTTTTAGAAAAACTATTTTTCTAAAACATTTTTGGAAGAAGTATTTTCAAAAACATGTCTTTTAAGAGAAAAGTGTTTGAAAGAAAAGCATAATCCCCAATAGCCATATCTTTATCTTTCGAATTCTCCGTTTTGAGTCTCTTCCTCTCTCTTTTTGAATTTCCCCTCCATGTATAGATGATCTTTCTAAGATAGATAAGAATGGAAAACCGCTTCAAGGGACTTAGACATTTGTCGGATTAGAAGTTGGTTCAAGAAGGAGGAGGATTGGTAGATACCTATAGGATAGACGATGGGAGGAAGGCTCAAATAGTTGTTTGGTTAATGAAGGACGAAACCTCATTGGTGGGAGATTACGAGTGGAGAATGGGAAGAAGAGGGCTAGTAGTTATCCTTTTGGAGGAATAGGACACCTTATTAGGATTGTCCAAAGGGGCAAGGGCAAGGTATGGAATATTATGGAGGGTAGTTGTATTCCCTCACGGCTAGTGTACCAGATGGGGATAGGACCGTCTAGGTTGGAATTTGGATTTCTTTATTATCCGGTTCGAACTTTATTTTGATTCTGACGCATCGAGTTCGTTTATCTCATCGTTGTTATTTGAGTCACTGCACTTAGACACCAGTTTAGTAGATGATCCCTTAGTTGTTTCAAACCCAATTGGGGGCTCAATGATGTGTTTGGGTTTGGAAGTTTCTATACTTAGCGTTGAGTTTAGATGTGATGCTTTTTGGGCTTCACGGGCTATGGGTTAGTTTTGGGCATGGACTGGTTATCCAGTAATGGTGCCGTTCTTGTTTGTGAAAGGAGAGTTGTTAGGCTTATGACCCGCTTGGGTAACACTCTCGAGATCTCTTGTAATCCCATGGAATCTGTTATGCTAAGTTATCTAGAATCGCTTGACACGTCGGTCGAGAGTTTGCGATCTGTTAGAGTGGTCCGGGAATACTCGGATGTGTTTGAGGAGGTGAAGGGCTTACCTCTGGAGTGGGAGATTGACTTCCGAATATATCCGGTAGACAATGCCAAACCAGTATCTTGGCCAGTGTGCCACATGGCTCCTCGTGAGAGGAGGGAACTCCATAAGCAAGTAGGCGATTTGCTTGAGAAGGGGTTCAGAAGACGAAGTATATCGGAGTGGGGTGCTCCAGTAGTTTTTGCCACGAAGGCGGATGGGTCCCTCAGACTTTGTGTAAACTATAGAGAGTTTAACAAGATAACAAAGAAGAATAGACACCTATTGCCGAGGATTGATGATCTCTTTGATCAGTTGGTTGGCGCCTCAGTGTTTTCGCAGTTGGACTTAGCCACGGGGTTTCGTCAGTTGAGAGTGGCTGAGGATAGTATAGAGAAGACTGCCTTTAGGACTCCGGATGGTTTTTATGAGTGGCTGGTGATGCCATTTGGTTTGACGAACGCCCCCGCATACTTTGTGGATTTGATGAGTAGGGTGTTCAGGGAGTACCTAAAAAAGTTCGTGATGGTCTTTGTGGATGACATCTTGGTCTTTTCTAGGAGCGAAATAAGTTTTCGTATGTGCTTAATAGGTTGAGCAAAGCCAGTTATGGGATAAACGGAGGTTTTGGAGCGAGACTGGCGAGGACATCCAGAGTTGGACAAAGGCTTAATTGTTTAGCCGTTTTTACCAGTATCATCTCACGTAGGTCGTCTGAATTCGAAGGAGGTATCCCTTGGGTGTTTGTCTGATATTGGTTTAGGCTTTTGGGGCTTGCACTTTGGGGATGTCAAGTTCGACTAGGATGGTCTGCGTGAGAGATGGACAGTTGTGATGATTTTGGATAGGGTAATATCCTGGTTTTCCCTAGAAGTGGAGAAGAGCATGCCCTACATCTTAGGGAAGTGTTGGAGACTCTTCGAGCGCATAGTCTTAGGAAAGCAAAAGTGGATGGGATTCTTAGCATCCTATGAGTTTGAGATAGCGTGTAACACCCCACGCCCGCTACGGTCACTCTCAAAGGGAATGCCATAACATCGGTGGAGTATTTTGAGTGAATATAGAACAGAGTAATTACAGCAAGACAGATATAAGTAATACTTTGAAAATTTAAAACATCATTTCAATTGCAGCGGAAAATAAAACATGTCTGGTTACATCACAAAACCATAATAGAAGTCAAGTACAAATATCCATCCTGCTAAATAAAAATACATAATCCCAATACATGAACTGATAGCCATAAAAGAAAAAGGTAAACTGAGCTCTACATCTAGGGTCCAAGCTCCAAGAGAGAAATAAAAGCAGCCTGATCAAAGCCCACTCGTGCTGGGCCCACTCTGAGAACCTGAGGGTTGGGAAAAAGATACAAACAACGGGGTCAGACATAAGTCTGAGCGAGTCCTATAACTTTAACAATACAATCATTAAAGTAACCAGAGAAGACATAAACTTGACATACGGTAATGTCTGGGGATGCATGGCTACACTAAGCAGCTTGGTAGACTTAGGATAAACTAAGATAACTGTAAAGACGCATTTACCCACCCAAGGATAATTATTACACTGCACCACACCAGTTCTACCCACCCAAGGGTAATTCCTACTTAAAGGTTGATCCCACTAAGTGTACTTAATAATTTTACCCAGTAGTTTCGTGTACCCCTACATAGGTGCCGTCTGCCCCTATCTTTACTAGGTGTACCCACTACTCCCAAGCGATCGGCTCCCTACCGTAGATACCCGTGCTGGTCCCACAATGGGGTGTATCATTCCCCAAAGTGGCCACCTGATAATATCAACGGTGCACAGCTTTATATCTACACGATGCAACAACGACTTACCAACCAGCCCGGGTCCACACACGCATATGAAACCCGTTGATCCTGCGTTGCCACCGCTAACCCGTTTTGGCCTCTTATAGTCAAGCCCAATATGCGTGTCCCGTCACTCGAATAGAGTCGAGCCCACTAAGATACGTTTGGGATATTGGTTGAAATGGGCCCCCACAAGCTACCACCTAAGCTTGTTATTTCTAGTGAATCCCACTTAACCCTTTAACCATGTCCCCTTACATGTTATAAATTTTGGTTAAGTCATTAATCATATTTTAATTGCCATTCAAGGCACCCACTAGATTTCTACATGCCACCCAAAAGCACTTACTTAACCCTTTAACCATGTTTTAATTACATGTTCCACTTTGGTCAAGTATTCTAATCGTATTTTCTATTGCCACCTAAGGCAACCACTAGATTTCCTCATGCCACCCAAGGCACCCACTTAACCCCTCATGTCCCACTACATGCTAATATGGTTAAGTGTTTCTTAATTAATTAAGACCGTGATCTCCCATAAAGACCTCCCACATTAGACTGGCTGTTATGACCGCCTGGTTAAGCCGGTAGGGTCCGAGCAGTCTTACGTCATAACAGAGTCTAACCTCGTGTCTTTACTTTAATCACGTATTTAATTTATGGCTAAGACCTCTCACATTGGGCTAACATTTGTAGCAACTGGTTAAGCCGGTAGGGTCCGGGCAGTCTTACACTACAAATGAGTCCAACCTCGTGTCTTAGTCGATTAATTACACCAAATTAATCACCCCCATATTAATTATCCCTAATTAATATTTAGTTTTTCATAACATGGGTAGACCTAACTCAATAGGTAAATTCCCATGGGGTAGACCTAACTCAATAGGTAAATTCCCGCTTATGTTAATTTATTTTTATGGTATGCTTAATCATACCCAATCATACTTTTATTAACATATTTATTAACCCCATCGTTTCCCCACGTAAATCGTTCTCATTTCATGACATAATAAAGGGAAGATCCATCACAAATATCATGGGTTTCGCCAAATCTTAGCATATAACTTTGTCATGGGTTAAGAGGATGTCAACTTGCATATATGAGCATATATTAACCCAACTACATTTAACCCAAACTTGCATATTATCATACACATGACTTGCATAACATGTTGCATATGAACTTGCATATTATCATACACATATCTTGCATAACATGTTGAACTTGCATATAAGCATTCTCATAACTTGCATAACATGTTAAACATGCATTTAAGCATACACATAACTTGCATAAGCATTCACATTCTTGCATATAAGCATTCACATACTTGCATAAGCATGCATAACTTGCATATCATGTTAAACTTGCATTTAAGCATATACATAACTTGCATAAGCATTCACATTCTTGCATATAAGCATACACATAACTTGCTTAACATGTTGAACTTGCATATGTGACTTGCATCTTAAAGGAGGGTAAACATGCATATATATATATATATATATATATATATATATATATACACACACACATAACATATAAAGGTGTCATCTTGCATATGTATGCATCACATTTAAAAGGGTAAACTTGCATGTCATGATTTATGCATAATACCAAACACTTAGCATGCATAAAACCACATACTTAGCATGCATAGAATCAATTACTTATTATGCATAAACCCACCACTTAACTTGCATAAACCCACATACTTAACTTGCATAAACCCACATATCCAACTTGCATAAACTCACATATTCAACTTGCATAAACTCACATATTCAACATGCATAAACATAGGATTAATATTAAACATAGATTAGCATATTCACATCATATCATATGACTTGAAAACCTATTAATCCTCATGCAAAACCATAGATCTCATCATATCTCATCTACTTAATTTAACAATTGATCATCAAAGTGATAGAAACTCACAACTAGCAAATTTGCACTCTAAATGAAGAAGATTAAGATGCTTAGAATGGATTAGAGGTTGATTAGAGAGTGATTAGCTTGCAACCCTCTTCATAAATTAGTGGAGGCTCCTTCTAAGATTTAATTTGGCGGCATGTAGCCCTCAATTCTATTTTTAGTATGGATTAGGATAGGTTTAGGGTGTATTTATAGGATTAGGGTGTGTTTTAGACCATAGGATTAGCCCTATGTTAGATTAGGTCCGTCAGATTTAGGAAACCTCTATAACCCAGCCCAGCCCTAGCCAGAAAACCAGATCTGGCGCACCCAAGCCAACTGGCTCGACACGCCATGTCGACAGGCAAGTCGACAGGGCAGTCGACTCCCCAGTCGACATGCCTGTCGACAGCCCTGTCGACACGGGTAGGGCGGGAATTTTCCCGCCTGGCCCCCTGCTGGCTTCAATTTCGAAATCTGATTTTTAAATTTTAAATCTGTTTTTAACTTGAATTTTCTGCCAACTTCATTGGGCCATAACTGGGCCATACGGACTCCGATTTACAAAATTTCGGACTCTATTCTGCGTATTTTTCCGAGACGAACGCAATGACGCAGCCCGTTTCCCCCAATTCTCACACCTGAGATTATTTATTCTGCAATTAGTGAATTTTAGCATTAACCGAAATTCGGGGTGTTACATTCTCCCCTCCTTAAAGGATTTCGTCCTCGAAATCTCTAAGCTAAGGAGAATGCATATCCTACCATCCAAACAACCATCTACTCAATCCATCAAACACGGGCATCCATTGTCCTTAAAACAATTTCTAATGATGTATGAGCATATGCAAAAAGTGTGTGTATATGTTCCCTATCTAATGTATGAACATATGCAAACCATGATAGTGCCATGCATCCATTATGTATGCGAGAGAACCCTATCGACACATACAACATCTACATGAGTGCACAATCATTCACCAAAAATGCATCATCCATATGATAACACAATCATTATACATCCATTAATATAGCTACCTACACACATAAATATGCAATATGCAATATGAAGTGACTGAGCCGATCTAGTGCCTAAAGTGTGTGTATATGCATCCACGAGCAACCACTAGCAAACACTTGCATCCACTTGCATCCATCATACATAACATGTCTCAAACACATGTTTCAACCATAGGACTATCCTATCTGAAGGTCAAAGGTACTAACGAGAGGACATACTAAGGATAAGATAAGCACAAGATATGCGATGAAGGAGAAGCGAAAGGACATACCCTCCGAAAGAAAAGGGTACCTCGAACGCATCTTCGCTTCTGTCTCCCAGGTAGCGTCACTCTCTTCATCTCCCCATTGTACTTTGACTAGTTGAACCTCTCTGTTTCTCAACTTCCAAATCTCTGACCCAAGGATGCAACTAGGAGCTCGTCGAATCGTCGCATCACGCTCTACTTCCACTTCTCTAAGCAAGCTTGGCTCTATCGCCTTTACGATCTTATGTAGGCCCTTCCTCACATGGAATACATCATGTACACCATTAAGCCTGTCGGGCAACTCCACCAATGGAAGATGCTCTTCCCATGTACCTCCTAAATCCAAGATACATAGCCTCAAAAGGTCTTCTAAAATACGATTCACCCTCTCGGTCTGGCCGTCTATCTGAGGATGTTATGCGGTACTCAAACACAACTGAGTCCCTACCGCCTCTTGCAAACTTTTCCAAAACTCTTTAGTGAAGATAGGATCTCGATCGCTCACTATACTGGAAGGTACACCATGCAATCTAACAATCTCTCGAATGTAAACCGAAGCTAGCCATGGAGCAGTTCTCTTACTCTTCACGAGTATACAATGGGCGCTCTTAGTGAGCCTGTCTACTACCACCCAAATTCCCGTATTACCCTTCCTTGATCTGGGTAACCTGTCAATAAAATCCTTCGAGATGCTATCCCACTTCATTGCGGAACTTCCAATGGGTGAAGCAACCCACCAGGTTTCTTTTGCTCCGCCTTCACTTATTGGCACACCAAGCATCGAGCGACATGCTCGACCACATCTTTCTTCATACCGGCCCAGAAGAAAACCCGCTTCATATCTTGGTACATCTTGTCCCCACCGGGATGAATGGTCATCCTAGAACGGTGTGCATCATCAAGAATAGTCTTCTTCAAACCCTCGTCTTGCGGTACACAAAGTCTATCGTCTCTACGCAACCACCCCTTACCACCTAGGGTGTACCTACTCAAATGGATGGACGACCCCCTCCGCATGAGCTTCTCTACTAACCCATCCAACTGTGGGTCGTCTCGCTGTGCCTCGCTAATTCGTCCCAAAAGAGTAGGCCTAACCTCCAAGGAGGCTAGCAAATCGGGTACAAAGTCAACGGAAGGTCTAAAGTCAAACATAGAAATAAACTCTAAGCTCCGTCGTTCAACGAACCATGAACTCGAGGACAGCCTTTTTCTACTTAAGGCGTCCGCTACCATGTTACCCTTGCCGTGGGTGTACGCTATCACAAACTCATAGGATGTTAAGAATCCTATTCACTATTGCTGTCTTAAGACTATGCGCTTGGAGAGTCTCCAATACTTCCCTAAGATGTAGGGCATGCTCTTCTCCACTCCTAGAGAAAATCAGGATATTCTCCCATGCAAAATCGTCACAACTATCCATTTCTCACGCAGACCACCCTGGTCGAACTCGACATCCCCCAAATGAAAGCCCCAAAGGCCTAAACCAATATCAGACAAACACCCAAGGGATGCCTCCTTCGAACCTAGACATCCTACGTGAGATGATACTAGTAAAAACGGCTAAATAATTAGGCCCTTGTCCAATTCTGGATGTCCTCGCGGGTCTCGCTCCAAAACCATCGTTTATCCCATACTGGCTTTGCTCAGCCTATTGAGCACACACGAAAACTTATTCCGCTCCTAGAAAAGACCAAGATGTCATTTACAAAGACCATCACAAACTTATTTAGGTACTCCCTGAACACCCTTCTCATCAAATCAACAAAGTATGCGGGGGCGTACGTCAAACCAAATGGCATCTCCAGCCACTCATAAAAACCATCCGGAGTCCTAAAGGTAGTCTTCTCTATACTATCCTCAGTCACTCTCAACTTACGAAACCTCGTGGCTAAGTCCAACTGCGAAAATACTGAGGCGCCCACTAACTGATCAAAGAGATCATCAATCCTCGACAATGGGTGTCTATTCTTCTTTGTGAGCTATAGTCTACACAAAGTCTGATGGACCCATCCGCCTTCGTAGCAAAAAATACTGGAGCACTCCACTCCGATATACTTCGTTTTATGAACCCCTTCTCAAGCAAATTGCCTACTTGCTTATGGAGTTCCCTCCTCTCACGAGGAGCCACGTGGCACACTGGCCAAGACACTGGTCTGGCATTGTCTACCAGATATATTCGGAAGTCAATCTCCCGCTCCGGAGGTAAGCCCTTCACCTCCTCAACACATCCGAGTATTCCCGGACTACTCTAACAGACCGCAAACTCTCGACCGACATGTCAAGCGATTCTAGATAACTTAGCATAACAGATTCCATGGGATTACAAAAGACCTCGAGAGTGTTACCCAAGCGGGTCATCAGTCTAACAACTCTCCTTCCACAATAAGGACGGCACCATTACTGGATAACCAGTCCATGCCCAAAACTAACCCATAGCCTGTGAAGCTCAAAAAGCATCACATCTAAACTCAACGCTAAGTATAGAAACTTTCAAACCCAAACACACCATGGAGCCCCAATTGGGTTTGAAACAACTAAGGGATCACCTACTAAACTGGTGTCTAAGTGCAGTGACTCAACTAACAATGATGAGATAAACGAACTCAATGCGTCAAAATCAAATAAAGTACGGACAGGATGATCAAACAGGAAAACTAAACTTTCCACGGAGGTAGTTCTACCTATTCCTCGAACCGGTGGAGCTGCGAGAGCCTGAACTTGCCCCCTTGCCTGAGCTGGTGCCACAAGAGCTTGCACCTGTCCTCCTGAGGTAGACCCCGTCCTTTGCCCTTTCTTAGGACAGTCTTTCACTAGATGTCCTGCTTCGTCACAGTGGAAGCAGCCAGTCTTCTTCTTCTTGCGACAATCCTTGTTTAGGTGGCCTAGTGTTCCAAAATTGAAGCACTTCTTCTTTCCCTTGCCACCACTGCCTTTCCCACCCTTGTTTTGCTGTTGCTGTCGAGGTTTCTTCTGATCTCCTTCCTTCTCGGGTGCTTTATTAGCATTGGGACCCTTCTCTTCCTCATGCATAAGTGCCATGCCCACTAGCTTCTCGAAAGTGGCCCCCATAGGGATGTGAGACATAGCCAATCCGTGCATCGGTTCGTTCAAGCCTTTAACGAACCTCAAAGCTTTCTCTTCCGGTGTGTTTACCAAGTCCATGTTGAATCTCACTAACTGATTAAACTTGTTAACATATTCTTTCACCGACAAGTTCCCTTGCTTTAAGTTCAAGAACCTTTCCACGTGCATACTTTCTTCCGTTTTTGAGAAAAACTTTGCCTCAAACCTTTGCCTGAAATCCACCCAAGAGTCAACAGGGCGTTCTCCATTAGTGACCTCCCACCAGAACGAGGCTTCTCCTTCCATTAACCAAGCGGCTAACCTGACTTTCTTTCCCTCTTCCACTTCCAAGATTTCCATCAATTCTTCCGTCTCATTAAGCCAATCCCTAGCTCCCACAAAAGGTTTTCCTCCCATAGCCTTAAACTTCCTACAAGTCATAGCAAAAGTATCCGCGCGAGGAGGAACGAGTGCAACGGGTGGAGGAGGAACATTTGCTGGACCCGCAACGGCGGCCCTAGCCTCCAACAACCTCCTATACCATACTGGTACCGCTATACCATCCGGAAGATAAAGATCTTCAGCCATGCTGAGACGAAAAAGGAAAGATTCAAACGGAGAATTCAAAAGATAAAGATATGGCTATCGGGGATTATGCTTTTCTTTCAAAAACTTTTCTCTTAAAAGATATGTTTTTTTTTTTGAAAATACTCCTTTCAAAATATTCTTAGAAAATAGTTTTTCTTGAAATTTTATCTGTTCCGGTAACCTTAAGCTCTGATACCACGTGTAACACCCCACGCCCGCTACGGTCACTCTCAAAGGGAATGCCATAACATCGGTGGAGTATTTTGAGTGAATATAGAACAGAGTAATTACAGCAAGACAGATATAAGTAATACTTTGAAAATTTAAAACATCATTTCAATTGCAGCGGAAAATAAAACATGTCTGGTTACATCACAAAACCATAATAGAAGTCAAGTACAAATATCCATCCTGCTAAATAAAAATACATAATCCCAATACATGAACTGATAGCCATAAAAGAAAAATGTAAACTGAGCTCTACTTCTAGGGTCCAAGCTCCAAGAGAGAAATAAAAGCAGCCTGATCAAAGCCCACTCGTGCTGGGCCCACTCTGAGAACCTGAGGGTTGGGAAAAAGATACAAACAACGGGGTCAGACATAAGTCTGAGCGAGTCCTATAACTTTAACAATACAATCTTTAAAGTAACCAGAGAAGACATAAACTTGACATACGGTAATGTCTGGGGATGCATGGCTACACTAAGCAGCTTGGTAGACTTAGGATAAACTAAGATAACTGTAAAGACGCATTTACCCACCCAAGGATAATTATTACACTGCACCACACCAGTTCTACCCACCCAAGGGTAATTCCTACTTAAAGGTTGATCCCACTAAGTGTACTTAATAATTTTACCCAGTAGTTTCGTGTACCCCTACATAGGTGCCGTCTGCCCCTATCTTTACTAGGTGTACCCACTACTCCCAAGCGATCGGCTCCCTACCGTAGATAACCGTGCTGGTCCCACAATGGGGTGTATCATTCCCCAAAGTGGCCACCTGATAATATCAACGGTGCACGGCTTTATATCTACACGATGCAACAACGACTTACCAACCAGCCCGGGTCCACACACGCATATGAAACCCGTTGATCCTGCGTTGCCACCGCTAACCCGTTTTGGCCTCTTATAGTCAAGCCCAATATGTGTGTCCCGTCACTCGACTAGAGTCGAGCCCACTAAGATACGTTTGGGATATTGGTTGAAATGGGCCCCCACAAGCTACCACTTAAGCTTGTTATTTCTAGTGAATCCCACTTAACCCTTTAACCATGTCCCCTTACATGTTATAAATTTTGGTTAAGTCATTAATCATATTTTAATTGCCATTCAAGGCACCCACTAGATTTCTACATGCCACCCAAAAGCACTTACTTAACCCTTTAACCATGTTTTAATTACATGTTCCACTTTGGTCAAGTATTCTAATCGTATTTTCTATTGCCACCTAAGGCAACCACTAGATTTCCTCATGCCACCCAAGGCACCCACTTAACCCCTCATGTCCCACTACATGCTAATATGGTTAAGTGTTTCTTAATTAATTAAGACCGTGATCTCCCATAAAGACCTCCCACATTAGACTGGCTGTTATGACCGCCTGGTTAAGCCGGTAGGGTCCGGGCAGTCTTACGTCATAACAGAGTCTAACCTCGTGTCTTTACTTTAATCACGTATTTAATTTATGGCTAAGACCTCTCACATTGGGCTAACATTTGTAGCAACTGGTTAAGCCGGTAGGGTCCGGGCATTCTTACACTACAAATGAGTCCAACCTCGTGTCTTAGTCGATTAATTACACCTAATTAATCACCCCCATATTAATTATCCCTAATTAATATTTAGTTTTTCATAACATGGGTAGACCTAACTCAATAGGTAAATTCCCATGGGGTAGACCTAACTCAATAGGTAAATTCCCGCTTATGTTAATTTATTTTTATGGTATGCTTAATCATACCCAATCATACTTTTATTAACATATTTATTAACCCCATCGTTTCCCCACGTAAATCGTTCTCATTTCATGACATAATAAAGGGAAGATCCATCACAAATATCATGGGTTTCGCCAAATCTTAGCATATAACTTTGTCATGGGTTAAGAGGATGTCAACTTGCATATATGAGCATATATTAACCCAACTACATTTAACCCAAACTTGCATATTATCATACACATGACTTGCATAACATGTTGCATATGAACTTGCATATTATCATACACATATCTTGCATAACATGTTGAACTTGCATATAAGCATTCTCATAACTTGCATAACATGTTAAACATGCATTTAAGCATACACATAACTTGCATAAGCATTCACATTCTTGCATATAAGCATTCACATACTTGCATAAGCATGCATAACTTGCATATCATGTTAAACTTGCATTTAAGCATATACATAACTTGCATAAGCATTCACATTCTTGCATATAAGCATACACATGACTTGCTTAACATGTTGAACTTGCATATGTGACTTGCATCTTAAAGGAGGGTAAACATGCATATATATATATATATATATATATATACACATAGCATATAAAGGTGTCATCTTGCATATGTATGCATCACATTTAAAAGGGTAAACTTGCATGTCATGATTTATGCATAATACCAAACACTTAGCATGCATAAAACCACATACTTAGCATGCATAGAATCAATTACTTATTATGCATAAACCCACCACTTAACTTGCATAAACCCACATACTTAACTTGCATAAACCCACATATCCAACTTGCATAAACTCACATATTCAACTTGCATAAACTCACATATTCAACATGCATAAACATAGGATTAATATTAAACATAGATTAGCATATTCACATCATATCATATGACTTGAAAACCCATTAATCCTCATGCAAAACCATAGATCTCATCATATCTCATCTACTTAATTTAACAATTGATCATCAAAGTGATAGAAACTCACAACTAGCAAATTTGTACTCCAAATGAAGAAGATTAAGATGCTTAGAATGGATTAGAGGTTGATTAGAGAGTGATTAGCTTGCAACCCTTTTCATAAATTAGTGGAGGCTCCTTCTAAGATTTAATTTGGCGGCATGTAGCCCTCAATTCTATTTTTAGTATGGATTGGGTAGGTTTAGGGTGTATTTATAGGATTAGGGTGTGTTTTAGACCATAGGATTAGCCCTATGTTAGATTAGGTCCGTCAGATTTAGGAAACCTCTAGAACCCTGCCCAGCCCTAGCCAGAAAACCAGATCTGGCGCACCCAAGCCAACTGGCTCGACACGCCATGTCGACAGGCAAGTCGAGAGGGCAGTCGACTCCCCAGTCGACAGCCCTGTCGACACGGGTAGGGCGGGAATTTTCCCGCCCGGCCCCCTGCTGGCTTCAATTTCGAAATCTGATTTTTAAATTTTAAATCTGTTTTTAACTTGAATTTTCTGCCAACTTCATTGGGCCATAACTGGGCCATACGGACTCCGATTTACAAAATTTCGGACTCTATTCTGCGTATTTTTCCGAGACGAACGCAATGACGCAGCCCGTTTCCCCCAATTCTCACACCTGAGATTATTTATTCTGCAATTAGTGAATTTTAGCATTAACCGAAATTCGGGGTGTTACATAGCGTATACCCATGGCAAGGGTAACGTGGTAGCGGACGCCTAAAGTAGAAAAAGGTTGTCCTTGAGTTCATTGTTCGTTGAACGACGGAGCTTGGAATTTATCTCGATGTTTGACTTCAGACCTTCTGTTGACTTTATACCCGGTTTGCTAGCATCCTTAGAGGTCAGACCTACTCTTTTGGGATGGATTGGTGAGGCACTGCGGGACGACCCACAGTTGGTTGAGTTAGTGGAGAAGCTCATAAGGAGGGAGTCGTCTAGCCATTTGAGTAGGTACACCCTAGATGATAAGGGGTGGTGGCGTAGAGACGATAGACTTTGTGTACTGCATGATGAGGGTTTGAAGAAGGCTATACTTGATGATGCACATCGTTCGAAGATGACCATTCATCCCGGTGGGGACAAGATGTACCAAGACATGAAGCGAGTTTTCTTTTGGGCCGGTATGAAAAAAGATGTGGCCGAGTATGTCGCTAGATGCTTGGTGTGCCAACAAGTGAAAGCGGAGCAAAAGAAACCCGGTGGGTTGCTTCACCCATTAGAAGTTCCGCAATGGAAGTGGGATAGCGTCTCGATGGATTTTGTTGGTGGGAATCTACGGATAAGATCTTGCTTGGGCCCGATATGGTTAGAGAGACTTCGGAAAAGATTGATTTGATTCGAAGAAGGATGAAAGTGGCGCAGGACAGACAGAAATATTACGCGGATAAGAGGAGAACGGAACTTGAGTTTGATGTTGGGGACATGGTCTTTGTCAAGGTATCTCCATTACGGAATGTTGTTCGCTTTGGGTCCGTTGGGAAGTTAGCACCAAGATTGGTGGGACCGTTTCCTATTAAGGAAAGGATTAGACAGATGGCATATAGAGTAGAGTTGCCCGAGAGACTTAGTGGTGTACATGATGTATTCCATGTATCACATTTGAGGAAGTGCCTACATGAGACCGCAGAGGTGGTAGAGCCGAGCTTGCTTAGAGAAGTGGAGGTAGAGCGTGATGCAACTATTCGACGAGCTCCTATCCGCATCCTTGGGTCAGAGATTAGGAAGTTGAGGAACAGAGATGTGCGACTAGTCAAAGTGCAATGTGGAGAAGATGAGAGCAATGCTACTTGGGAGACGGAAGCGAAGATGCGTTCACTATACCCATTCCTTTTCGAGGGTATGTCTTTTAACTTCTCCTTTATCGTTTGTCTAGTACTTATCTTATCTTTAGTATGTCCTCTCATTAGTACATTTGACCTTTAGATAGGGTAAACCTATGGTTGAAACATGTGTTTGAGACATGTTATGTTTGATGGATGCGTGTGGATGCAAGTGGTTGCTAGTGGTTGCTCGTGGATGCATATACACACACTTTAGGCACTAGATCGGCTCAATCACTTCATATTGCATATTGCATAAAATTGTGTGTAGGTAGCTATATTAATGGATGTATAATGGTTGTGCTATCATATGGATGATGCATTTTGGTGAATGATTGTGCACTCATGTAGAAATAGTATGTGTCGATAGGGTTCTTCCGCATACATATTGGATGCATGGCACTATCATTGTTTGCATTAAGGGGGTCCACTGAATCAGTAGACCGCCTGATTTTGCATTAAACAGGGAACATATACACACACTTCTTGCATATTTCATACGGCATTGGAAATTTTAAGGACAATGGATGCCAGTGTTTGATGGTTTAGTAGATGGTTGTTTGGTTGGTAGGATACATTCTTCTTGACTTAGAGATTTCGGGGACGAAATCCTTTAAGGAGGGGAGAATGTAACACCCCGTAATTTGAACATGAAAATTCACAAATTAAAGTATACTTAATCAAGTAAAATGGGTTGCGCAGAGAAATATATATATATATATATATATATATATATAATTGAAAATTAAATAAATAAATATGCAAAAATGTTCAAAACAGCGAATTGGGAGAGGGGAATAACCAAACTGGCCGATTTTTGAGGTCGACCCGAGCTCGCTGGGTCGACTAGGGGTTAATCCAGGGTGTTTGGCTGTCAACCCGTGGGCCGATTCGCTCAAATGCAAATTTTGCATTTGAATGGTTCTAATGGTTCAGCTTTAATCTAAAGGCCCTAGATGGTTCCTACACTTGACTTCTTCCCCAAGACATGCTTTGATGGCTAGGATCTAAACTAAGGTTTATCCTATGGCTAAAACTATCCTAGTCTTCTATAAAAAGACCCCTAACCTAAACCTAAATGCTCATTATTCAATCCTATAGCTAAACTATGCCAAAATGTTCTCTCATGGCCTCCACCCTCATCCTCTTGTCATAATCTTCATCTCTAATCATATGAGAGAGTTTCTAAAGAAGTATAAGAGTTCCTAAGCTTGCTTAAGTGTTTCTAAGTTTGATTCAAGGCTTTTCTTCATCAAAGCTAGGATCTTTATTATTGATTTGGCTCAAGGGTTTTCATTTGGAGCATTCTTATTTGGAGTTTTTGAGTTGATAGATTAGTGGCTTCGTCTCAATCTTTTAATATATTCATAAGAAGGCTAATCAACAAGTTGTGAGTTTTCTATAGCCTTAATGACCAATTATTGAAATGATTATGATAGGATATAATGAGGTTATGGCTATGAATGTGGATCAATGCAAGTTGTATGCTATGTGTTAATGATGTTATGCATGTTATGCAAGTTATGTGCCATGTGTTAATGATGTTATGCATGTCATGCAAGTTATATGCTATGTGTTTGTGATATTATGCAAGTTATGCAAGTAATATGCTACATGTTTGAGATGCTATGCAAGTTATGCAAGCTATATGCTATATGATCATGATGTTATGCAAGTTATGCAAGTGTTCATGATGCTAGTTGCTATCATAAACATTGATCCACTAGGACACCATGATTATGCAAGTTGGGTGTATGATGATATGCAAGTTCATGTATGATACATATGCAAGTTTGGTGTATGATAATATGCAAGTTCACATATGACATGTTATGCAAGTATGATGTTTGATTATATGCAAGTGTCATGTGCAAGTTTACACCTTAGTATGATATGCATACATATGCAAGTTAACCCCTTTACATGTCATACATACATATGCAAGTTTACCCCTTTGTATGACATAAGAAACCTATGCAAGTTAACCTCCTTATGACATATGTGATTCATGCAAGTTTGGGTTGATTATCTATGCTAGTTGGGTTTGATGCTATATGCATGTTGACACCTTTAAACCCATGTTGATGCTAATGTTATGCAAGTTGAACCCATTACATTTACGATGAATCTTCCCTTTTATGTCATGTTAGCGAATTACGTGGGAAACGATGGGGTTAATAAACATGTTAATGAAATGGTGTGAAGTTGGTATGATTATGCATACCATAAAGTGATGGACATAATTGAGTCAATTATGTACATCGTTAAAATTGGAATTAATTAGGGAAAATTAATTCGGGGGTGATTAATTAGGTGTAATTAATCGACTAACACACGAGGTTGGACCATTTTGTAGCATAAGACTGCCCGGAACCGACCGGCAAATCCAGCGGCTACAAATGATTGGCCCAATGTGAGAGGTCTTAGGCACAAACTATATACGTGACAAGTGTAAAGACACGAGGATAGACTTGGTTATGGCGTAAGGCTGCCCGGACCCAACCGGCAAATCCATCTGCTATATAAGATAGTCTAATGTGAGAGGTCTTTACAACGGTTACGTTCTTAATCAATTAAGAAACACTTAACCAGATAAGCATGTAGTGGGAATGAGGGGTTAAGTGGGTGCCTTGGGTGGCATGTGGAAATCAAGTAAGTGCCTTGGGTGGCATGAGGAAATCTAGTGGGTTGCCTTGGGTGGCAATAGAAAATACGATTAGATGACTCAACCAAGTGGAAACATGTAATTAAACATGATTAAAGGGTTAAGTGGGATGCACTAGATAAATTGACAAGCTTAGGTGGTAGCTTGTGGGGGCCCATTTCAACCAGTAACCCATATGTATCTTATTGGGCTCGACCCATGTCGAGGATGGGACACGCGTACTGGGCTTGATTATAAGAGGCCAAAACGGGGTAGCGGTGGCAACGCGAGTCCAACGGGTTTCATATGCGTGTGTGGACCCAGGCTGGTAGGTAAGACGTTGTTGCATCGTGTAGATATAAGCCGTGCACCATTTGTTGTATCGGGTTGCCACTTTGGGGAGTGATACACCCCATTGTGGGGCCAGCACGGGTATCTACGGTAGGGAGCCGATCGCTTGGGAGTAGTGGGTACACTTAGTGGAGATAGGGGCAGACGACACCTATGTAGTCAGCTAGGGGTACACGAAACTACTGGGTAAATTTTCTAAGTCCTTGGGTGGGATCAACCTTTAAGTAGGATTGACTGGTGTGGTGCAGTTAGTAATTATCCTTGGGTGGGTAGATGCGTCTTTACCGTTATCTTAGTTCATCCTATGTCTAGTTGGCTACTTAGTGTAGTCACTTATCCCCAGTCATCCCGTACCAAGTTATATCATACCCTAATTACTTTGATAATTGTGTGGTTAAAGTTATAGGGGCTCACTCAGACTTATGTCTGACCCCGTTGTTTTTATCTTTTCCCCCCTCAGGTCCTCAGGTTGGGCCTAGCACTAGTGGGCTTTGATCAGACTTCTTTACCTATCTTCTGGAGCTTGGACCGTGATGTAAAGCCCAGCTTATCTTTTCTTTTATGGCTATTGTTTATGTAGTGGGATTATGTACTTATGTTTTTATCAGGATGGATATTTAGTACTTGACTCTTTATGGTGTTGTAACTAAACATGTTTACCTTCTGCTGCTATGAAATGATGTTTTAGATTTTCAAGTATTTATATCTGTCTTGTGTAATTTTTCTGTTCTATATTCACTTAAAATGCTCCACCGAAACTAAGGCATTCCCTTAGTGAGTGACCTTAGTGGGTGTGGGGTGTTATACCGTATAACACGGAACGGGTTTCCCTTAAGAATACCAGTGTTAAAACAAACAGCGCAATGTTAAAGAGAAAAATGAAGCTATTATAAGACTCATGTCCCATCACACAATGCAACTCAAGTCGGAGGATAGAGTTTTTACCTTATAATAGCCAAAAATGCTTGGTACGTGAAATTTCATATTTTATTATTACTATAAGTGAAGAAATCAACTTCAAATATAAATGTATCAATCATAGGCGACGTAGGTACCCATATATTACGTCACCATACTAGTTCTACAATTAAAACTGCACAATGTTGTATTGGAAGTTGGATTACATCTATGAACCAAGGCAAGGGATCATCCTATGCACATTATAGACACCCTAGAAAGTGCCTTAGGATTCAGTCGCAACTACACCCGGATCAGTAGGGTCGGTCATCCGTCGATGATTGGTTATACCATAAACTATATGTTAGCCGGTTCTATCTAACCTCTAAAATGGTCAGTATCTCGACCATATCCATTAGTCCCATAGTGATCGATATAATATCCATCAACCCCGCAGTGCTGATATATCCGAGGTACCTCGTCAGCCTGGGCTCCATACCATGACGTTACTCGTAGCTAGAACTAACATATGTCCATTTCCCTACCGTCCTTCCCGTTTTTGATTCACACCGGGGTGTGAGGCTCGTGAATTAATACTACAAAAAGTTATGCTGTTTAAAGCCGTGCTTTGATCATCAACCACAAGGCTCTGCTTTTCAACACAAGCCTTGATCATTCGCATCTCGGCATGCCACACCGACAATTCAAGACATGTGACTGATATATATCGATATATAACCTCTGAGTTCGTACGTCATAGAGAAGGCCTTAAGCAAGAGAATAAATTCTCCGCCGCCAAACAGATATATATTTAAAAGAAATCAATCAATACAGAATAAAATCCAATATCAGACACACATCCATTTGCAAGTTCGTTCTGGGTATGAACGAAACCGGAGGCACCTTATTCCTCGTCACATATGTCCAATACATGAGAGGTCCTCGCATATCCGGTCGATCTCCAAGTACGTCTGGACAATCA
The DNA here is from genome assembly GCA_030737875.1 of Allium sativum. Taxonomy (NCBI): domain Eukaryota; kingdom Viridiplantae; phylum Streptophyta; class Magnoliopsida; order Asparagales; family Amaryllidaceae; genus Allium; species Allium sativum. The sequence goes on along the minus strand of CM060918.1, from coordinate 223,335,006 downwards.
CCACTTATTACCTTGTCTTGGGTGTATAGCCCAATCAAGACATCAGTAGTCATCCAAACGATGTGAAGACCTCCGGTCTTCAACCACTGTCTTCATCGTCGACTTATCGTCGAATCAGTTATTCAGAATGGGTGTATTTTATAAACAAGTGCCATATAAAAACACAACATACGCCTCATTCCAATTCCGAATATTCTTTTATTTAAATATTCATGTCATTTGGGAAAGGTTCCTATTATTTTATCAAAGATAAGTTCTTCAAATTTATTCTTTAATCTTCCTTTGGATATCAATTCTAAACCAACTTAAGGTTTATTAACTAGTCGGGATTAACGAGCCATATCGATGTAATCATTTATTTTATTTCCCAATCCTATTCATCCCATGGAGCAAAACTGATAATACTTCATATCTAACACCATGGTGTTATCAGTAAATTTAATTACCATTTCACGTCCAAATCTAATTAAAGATTTAACTATCGCTCGAAGAAAAACCGGTGATATTCCACTCTCGATCATTTCTCAATTTGATAATTTAAATTATCACATTCACATTTCAATCTAGTCAAAGATTTATTAAAACTCCACTTGGTTTTAATCTTCCCAAAAATCAATATTAATGATTATTTAACTTTGGAAACACATACATGCCGCATCGACAATCTACACCATACTATTGATTTTTGCCGATATATAACCTCTAAGCTCGTACGTCTTAGAGAAGGGTGTTAAGCAAGAGAATAAATTCCCTGCCACCAAACAGATATATATTTAGCAGAGATCAACCAAATAGTTCGAAATACAATGTTAGATATGCAATCCTGTCATTTACCGGGTTAACGAACTAATGTCATTTAAAACACAGTTCACGATAAACCCAAATCACATTCCATTAATTATGGAATCTTTACGGAAAACAGATCTATATATAATCGATATCAATTTCCATATCTGACTAATAATATAAATGGAATAACGATAAAGCTTTTTAAATTCCATACATATTAACAGTCTTCTTCCACAGAAGCTCACTTCGATTATTACCAAATCGAATTCCATTCCATTCCAATTTATTTTATTAAATTGGAAACTTTACTTTGGAAAGTTTCCTTTAAATCAAATTAAAAAGGATTCATAAATTCCAAGTAACATTTCACGGTCAATCGGGTTAAAGAACAAATGTCATTTAAAACGTCGTTCACTATAAACCAAAAAATCCAATTCTTTTATTCAATTCCAATTAAATATTAATTAATTGGAAAACTTCACTAAATCTTAAATTGAAGATTTATTCTTTTCTCAACTGGGTTTAAGAACAGTGTTAATAAAGACACCATTCATGACAAACCCAAAATCCCATTTGATATTAAATACAAGGCTCTGAATAGAAATTATATCGGCTTATATTCAATATCAAATTCTGAAACCAACAAATATTGTATTAGAAATAACGATATAAATATATCTTCCAAATTTTCGTAACAATATCCGTATAATCATGAAATCCAATATCGAAATATTCTGAAGATGATTTCCATTTAAATCCTTTCCAATTCATATATTGGAAATCCTTATTATATTAAAACCATTCACAAATCCATTTTTATTTTATTTAAAAATTATTGGATTTCAAATCTAGTTAATAACTAGTTCATTTTGATAAAAATATATTTTTGTCCTCACAAATGTGGAATTTTTCATCCCAATTCTTACAAATCATTTATTATGATTTTACACAAATTATTGATATTTTTAATAATTTCATTAACGCCCGTACAATCGGTTTCCAATAACGGCCACCGAACTTCACTTACAGCGACCTTTTTCAAATTTGATTTGGATGTATCCCCAAATCCAACCATTAGATTTCAAATATCTTGTATTCTTTGGAAAGCTCTTTTCGATACGATTCCAACGGTTCAGATTTTAGGAGAATACGACGGTTGGATCTCCTGTGATATCAATTCGAAGTCAATGGTTAAAATTCGTGAACGGCCGCTGCGCGGCGTGTTCTATTTAGGCCATTAAATATATATATATTATATATATTTCATCGATTTCCATTTAAATCGTATTTTATAAGTCGTTCTAATTTCATTTTAAAAATGATTTCAACTTCATTTTCAATTTTAAATCAAAATTGAATATTCTATATCATTAATATATAAATGATAATATTTTCAAAATATCAGATTTTGAAATAATTTCCTATTCGATATTCATTTTAAAAATGAATAAAATCGATATAAATATTATTTTCGTCCAAGTGGCGCATATCTAATCAACATGGCTTCATATTTTTCAATATTTTCGTGTCTATCCTAGTAATGGATCAAAATCCAATTTTGATCCATTACTGAATATTATTTTAAAATAATAGTTATTTTAAAATATTCGTTATTTTAAAATACTCGTTCTTTCTGAATTGGAATCAGACATAGTCAATTACCATATAATTTTATTTATATGGATTTCATACACATGTGTACACAACCATAATCACACACAGTCGACCATCATCCAGAGTACAATTTACAACTGTATAAGCGTTAAAAATAAATAATTAATGCTCATCACAGCCTGTCAACCCATTGATTGACATACAACTAAACAATTGGGATTAGTGTACGCCAAATACCATCCCAATACCCATGTGGGGTTTCAATCAACAAACACAGATTTTACCTGTGTGGTTGAGCAATGGGTAAAATATATCATCCCAATCAGTATAAGATAGATGGGTGTACATAAGCAAATAGTCCGATTTGTTTATGAATATTTATTTCAACTCATGACTATTTTATACAGTTCATATATACAATAAAAATGATATTTTTATTGTTCAAATATTTTATTTCATACGTGAATATTTTATATATACAATAAAAATGATATTTTTATTATCCAAATATTTTATTCAACACAATACAATCAATAATCACAATACAGTCCATTTCCACAACACAATACAATCAAACAAGTCGTCCATGGTCTGTGGACGATGGGGAGCAGTTCATATATGCAGTTATAAAATAAATAACTGTACAGAAATAATTTTAGTGAGAAGTTCTCACCTTTGGGATCCATACCTCCATTCTTTATTTCTGTATGGTTTGGATTTGTTTCCAGTCAGTTTCATCGCAATCTGTTCCACGCAGTTTACATTATAAATCATATTTTTATATCGCTACATTATATATAAAAATCATAGTTTTATAACGTTATATTATATATAAAAATCATATTTTTATTTACTAAAAATTGTATTTTTATCTTAATTAAAAATCATATTTTTACTGCTATATATATACGTATATACAAATATATATATATATTAAATTACATTTTTATACTATGTTTATATTTTAAAAACAATCCTATTTATATTTTTAATGTCATGGTATTTTCATTTTTAAAACAGTGGCATTTTTATTTTTATAGCAATTACATTTATATTTTTAAAACTTTCTCTATTTAAATTAAAAATCACATTTTTAAATCATCGATATTTCATATATTTAAAAACCGTATTTATAAAAATCTGATTTTTTATTTCTAAAAATCATATTTTTTTATTCTAAAAGTATTGCTAATTTCATTTTTAAAAGTAATGTTAATTTATTATTTAAAAACATATGCTAATTTATTATTTAAAAACAAAGTATATTTTTATATTTTTAAAAAAAAGTATATTTTAATATTTTTAAAACACCATAATTAGCTAAAGTAAAAATAATAAAAAAAACCTTTAATCGCGTTTAACATTAAACGTTGTATGTCTTCTTTAATCCCTCCCGTTAGACCCTGTATCGTGAAACCCATCATCTTCGATTTGAAAAGCTCCTGCACCGCCACCTGTGGTCACCGCGCTGCCGATCCCACTCACCACGCTGCCGCACTTCGAGCCACCTCCCACTGCCAGGCGTCTCGCTCCACTCGCACGCCTCAAGCATGAGAAAATTGTAGCCGAACGCTTCCTGCTTGAATCAGGACCCTGTGAATATAAATCTGCAAAACCAAAACTACTAGCTGTCGTGTCAAAAATAAGGGCACTCAGAGTTTAGGTTAAAACAATAAACTCCAGGTTAGTCATGTGACTGGTGTGAGAACTAAAACAGTTATTAATCTTTATTTTAAAGTTAGTAAATCAAGGGACCACGCCGTATAACATGGAAAGGGTTTCCTCCTAAGAATATCAGTGCATAAAACAACAGCGCAATGCTAAATAAAGAACAATGAAGCTATTATAAGACCCAGGTCCCATCACACAATGCATTACAAGCCGGAGGATAGGGTTTTACCTTATAATAACCAAAGAATGCTTGGTACGCTAAATTTCATCTTTTATTATTACTATAAGTGTATAGTATCAAAACAATTTCAATCATAAATATCAATCATAAACAGCATGGGTACCATATATCATGTCGCCATACTAGTTCTACAATTAAAACCGCAAAGTCACGTTTTGGAAGTTGGATTTCCATCTATGAACCAAGACAAGGGATCGTCCTTACCGAATTCGAGACGCTCTACCCCGCCCCTCAGGAACGGAATTCATCGTCCCTTGGATCGTTAGGGTTGGCCCACCGATGTGGATTAAAATGTCTGAACACTGCGTTTCCCTACCCTATGGGATGTCAATGAGTCCAATGACTCCATCGGTTCCACATAGTCACCGATATATCCGAGGCGCCTCGCAATCCAACAACCATATAAGTCAAACTCGTCAGGGCATGTAAAACCACTGACGCCACTTTTAGCTACAAGGAAACGTATGTCCTCCCTGAGGTCCTTCTCCCGTTTCTGGTTCACACCGGGGTGTGAGGCTCGCGAGTTAACGCTACAAAAAGCTATGCCACAAAGGTCGTGCTTTAATCATCAACCACAAGACTTTGCTTTTCAACAAAAGCCTTGATCAATTGCATCTTAGCATGCCACACAGGAAAACTACTCCATGCAACCGATATCCATCATTCACACAGAATGATATCCAATGTCAGACACACAGTCCATTTACAATTCCGTTCTGGGTCTGAACAAAACCGGAGGCACCTTGTACCTCGCATATCTATCGATCTCCAAGTAAGTCTGGATGATCACCAACTGATTCCCTCCTCTTGGGTGTACAGCCCAATCAAGATCATCGGTAATTATCCAAACGATGTGAAGACCTCTGATCTTCGACCACCGTCTTCATCCTCAACACATCGTCGAATCAGTTATTCAGAATGGGGTAAACCCGGTCTTTCTGAATAACTCGTGTGTATGATAAACAAGTGTTACACAAACACAACATACGCCTCATTCCAATTCAGAATATTCTTTTATTCAAATATTGTTGTACTTTGGGAAATGTTCCCATTAATTTTATCAAAGATAAATTCTTTAACTTTATTCTTTAATCTTCCTTTGAATATCAATTCAAACCAAATTATGGTTTATCTAAACTAGTCGGGATTAGCGAACCTTATCGAAGTAATCACTTGTTAAATTTCCCAACCCCAACCTATTCATCCCAAGAAGTAAAACTGGTCATACTTCATATCTAACACCACGGTGTTATCAGTAAATTCAATTACCATTTCACGTTCAAATCTAATTAAAGATTTAACTATCGCCTGGAGCAAAACTGGTGATACTCCATTCTCGATCATTTCAATCTAATTAAAAATTCATTAAAACTCCACTTGGTTTTAATCTTCCCAAAAATCAATATTAATGATTGTATAACTTGGGAAATCATATCCTGTCTTTAACTGGGTTAAAGAACCAATGTCATTTAAAACACGGTTCACGATAAACCCAAAATCACATTCCATTTACAGTGGAATCTTCATGGAAAACAAATCGATATATATAATCGATATAAACTTCCATATCCGACCAATAATATAAATGGAATAATGACAAAGCCATTTAAATTCCAGATATATTAGTTGTCTTCCTCCATAGAAATTCACTTCGATTATTACCAAATCGAATTCCATTCCATTCCAGTTTATTTTATTAAATTGGAAAACTTTACTTTGGAAAATCTCCTTTAAATCTTAATAAAAGATTTATAAATTCCAAATTACATTTCAATATAAATCGGGTTAAAGAACGAATGTCATTAAAACACAGTTCACGATAAACCCAATTCACATTCCATTAATTATCGAGTTAAAGAACAAGTGTTATTTAAAACACCGTTCACGATAAACCCAAAGATCAATTCAAATTCAATTCCAATTAAATACCATTTAATTGGTATACTTCACTAAATCTAAATAAAAAGATTTAATCTTTTTCACAACTGGGTTTAAGAACAATGTTAAGGAAGACACCACTCACGACAAACCCAAATCCCATTTGATATTAAAAACAAGGCTCTGAATAGAAAATATATCGGCTTATATTCAATATCATATTCTACGACCAACAAATAACGTATTGGAAATAACGATATATATATATATACATATATATCTCAAATTTCCATAACAATATCTGTATAATCAAAAAATCCAACACCATAGTATTCCAAAGACAATTTCGATTCAAATCCATTCCAATTCAATTATTGGAAATTCAGATTACTTTTAAATCCCTTTCAAATCCAGTTTATTTATTTCAAAAATAAATGGATTATAATTCTAGTTCAAAACTAGTTCATTTCGATAAATACCTATTTTTATCTTTTCAAATATGGAGTTTTTCATCCCAATTCTTTTCAAATCATTTCTTATGATTTTACACAAATTATTACTATTTTTAATAATTTTATCAAGGCCCGTACAGTCGATTTCCATCAACGGCCATCGAGCCACACTTACAGCGACCTTTTCCAAATTTGATTTGGACATAATTCCAAAATCAACCACAGGATTTCAAATCTCTTATATTCATTGGAAATCTCTTTTCGATACGAACCCAACGGTTCTGGTTTTAGGAGAATCCGATGGACGGATCTCCCGTAATATCCGTTCGAAGTCAATGGTCGAAATTCGCGAACTACCGCAGCGCGGCGCGTTCTATTCAAGCCATTATGTATATATAATATATATATATATATTATATATTTCGTCGATTACCTTTTTAAAACATATTTTATAGATCGTTTTAAATTCATTTTCCAAACGATTTCAACTTCAAATTCAATTTCAAATTAAAATTGAATATTCCATATCACCAATATATAAATGATAGTATTTTCAAAATATTATATTTTGAAATCAATTCCTTTTCGATATTCATTTTAAAAATGAATAAAATCGATATAAATATCGTTCACGTTCAAATGGCACCAATCTAATCAATACGGCTATATATATTTCAATAACTTCGTTATACTATTCAACAAATGAATATTTTCTTCAACACATGATTGTTTAATCTTCCCAAAAATCTTCCCAAAAATCAATATCTGACCAATAATATAAATGGAAAACAAATTGATATATATAATTGATATAAACTTCCATATCTGACCAATAATATAAATGGAATAATGGCAAAGCCTTTTAAATTCCAGATATATTAGTTGTCTTCCTCCATAGAAATTCACTTCGATTATTACCAAATCGAATTCCATTCCATTCCAATTTATTTAAATAAATTAGAAAACTTTACTTTGGAAAATCTCCTTTAAATCTTAATAAAAGATTTATAAATTCCAAATTACATTTCACTGTAAATCAGGTTAAAGAACAAATGTCGTTAAAACACAGTTCACGGTAAACCCAATTCACATTCCATTAATTATCGGGTTAAAGAACAAGTGTCATTTAAAACACCGTTCACGATAAACCCAAAGATCAATTCAAATTCAATTCCAATTAAATACCATTTAATTGGTATACTTCATTAAATCTAAATAAAAAGATTTAATATTTTTCGCAACTGGGTTTAAGAACAGTGTTAAGGAAGACATCATTCACGACAAACCCAAATCCCATTTGGTATTAAATACAAGGCTATGAATAGAAAATATATCGACTTATATTCAATATCAAATTCTACGACCAACAAATATCGTATTGGAAATGACGATATAAATATATCTTTCAAATTTCCATAATAATATATGTATAATCACGAAATCCAACACTGAAATATTCCAAAGACAATTTCGATTCAAATCCATTCCAATTCAATTATTGGAAATTCTGGTTACTTTTAAAACCCTTGCAAATCCAATTTATTTATTTCAAAAATAAATGGATTATAATTCTAGTTCAAAACTAGTTCATTTCGATAAAATCTATTTTTATCTTTTCAAATGTGGAGTTTTTCGTCCCAATTCTTTCCAAATCATTTCTTATGATTTTAGACAAATTATTGCTATTTTTAATAATTTTATCAAGGCCCGTACAGTCGATTTCCATCAACGGCCATCGAACTACACTTACAGCAACCTTTTCCAAATTTGATTTGGACATAATTCCAAATCCAACCATTAGATTTCAAATCTCTTATATTCATTGGAAAGCCCTTTTCGATACGACCCAACGTTCCGGTTTTAGGAGAATCCGACGGTCGGATCTCCCGTAATATCCGTTCGAAGTCAATGGTCGAAATTCACGAAATGCCGCAGCGGGGCACGTTCTATTCAAGCCATTATATATAATATATATATATATATATATATTATAAATATTTCGTCGATTTCCTTTTTAAACATATTTTATAAATCGTTTTAAATTCGTTTTCAAAACGATTTCAACTTCATATTCAATTTCAAATCAAAATTGAATATTCCATATCATCGATATATAAATGATAGTATTTTCAAAATATTATATTTTGAAATCAATTCCTTTTTTATATTCATTATAAAAATGAATAAAATCGATATAAATATTGTATACGTTCAAATGGCTCCAATCTAATCAACACGACTATATATATTTCAATAACTTCGTTATACTATTCAACAAATGAATATTTTCTTCAACACATGAATTTTCTTTTATTCAACACATGAATATATATTTTATTCAACACATGAATTTTCTTCTATTCAACACATGAATATAAATTTTATTCAACACATGAATTTTCTTCTATTTTTTCCAAATTGGAATGAGGCCTAATCAATTACCATTTAATGTTAATTATATGGATTGCATACAACACATGTATATAATAACAACGATAAATAATCAACCATCATCCAGAGTGCACCACACAACAGCATAAGCATCAAATATAAATAATTAACGCTTACACAGCCTGTCAACCCATCGATTGACATACAACTAAACAATCGCGATTAGTGTACGTCAAATATCATCCCAATACCGATATAGGGTTTCAGTCAACAAACACAGATTTTTATTTCTGCAGTTGGGCGATGTGTAAAATTTGTCGTCCCAATCTATATCAGTCAAATGGGTGTACATAAACAAACCGTCCGATTTGTTTGTAAATATGTATTTTATATACACGTTAAAAATTATATTTTTAGCTATAAAATATTTTCCACTATAAGATATTTTATTTCATTCCACGTCACACAATCAACTTTCACAACACACCAATCAAACAAACAAGTCATCCATGGTCTGTGGACAATTGGTGTCGGGTGCTGCTAAGCACCGTCTGCATCCTAGTATATACTTCAAACTAGAAATTAAAATAAAAGTGAAAAGTTCTCATCTAGAAGCTAAAGCAAACGCCACGACTCTTCTTATATAGAAAATCTTTACCGCATTTTCCAATGAGATCTATTTCACGAATTTTATATTAAAAATTATATTTTTAACAACGCTACTATATATAGAAAAATCACATTTTTATTGCGTTACTTCATATATAAAAATCAAATTTTTATGTAAAGAGAATTCATATAAAAATCACATTTTTATAATAAAAATCATATTTTTATATATAATTAAAATCATAACTTTGATTATTTAAAAATCATAACTTTTTATACATAAAAATAAGATCTATTATATGATAAAAATCGAATCTTTACTCTATGAAAAATTAAATATTTACGTTATAAAAACCATACCTTTATCATATTCCATAATCTATTCTTTTTGTCTTTAAAAATCATAATTTTTACCGCTATTTACATAAGGAAAAATCCAATTTTTTTGTATGCTATTCACTTAATTAAACTGAAAATGAAATCTATGTTAAAATAAAACAAAATAAACTTACAATTTTCGTAAGGAGGAGGATTAGGGGAGGCACGGTCTTCACGCTAGAGGACGGGGACTGCTTATCGGAATGGGGTGGCCCAGGGCGGTGCTGGCGGTCGGAGAGGTGGCGGGTCCGTTCAGGTGGGGGGCACGATTTAGAAGAGGGGAGGAGCAAGCGGAGGGCGGGGGAGGGAGAGAAGGAGGTCGTCGCGGAGGGGGGGAACGCACGGTGGTGCGGCGCCATCTGGGGGCGCGAGGACAAACTTCGACGGGGGGAGGGGGGACTTCCGCGATTTTAGGTTTCTTTTTTTTTCTAAATGAATTGGTCAACGGGGGAGAAAGGAGAAGGGGAGGGGTTTAATAATATTTTTTTATTTTAAAATTTCAAAAAGCAATTTTTTATTTCGGACTCGAAATCGAACCCACCGACTATCGTCCCTAGCTACGTACCCCCTTCCTGAACACAATGGGATTTGTATCGTAAGCTGATTCGATCGTTACGATCATTTTTCGTCAAAATCAAAATATAAATATATGTAATGACACCTTTTAATTTACCGGGGCCACATACTAACTTTAAAAATTCCAAAAAAATATTTTCTAGCTTTGTATTGACGGTACGGTTCTAACAAAACTAATTTCGTCAAATTCTGAGACCATTTGAAAAATGGCCATTTTCTGGTTGATCAAAATAGACTGAAACTGTTAAAACACGTTTTCCTTTGCCACGCTCACATATTGATTTAGAAAATTACGCAAATTGGAATTTAGCAATAATTTGACATCCCGGATCCAATAAAAGTGGTTTCGTCGAAAACCGAGATCGGTTGCAAAATTTCCATTTTTAAGGGCCAAAATTCCATAGCGACTATTCTGAATTTTCAATTGGACATAACTTTTGATTCCCCATTGAAAATTTGATTTTTCAGATTCGTTGGAAATATATTCTCAAATAGATTCTAATATTTTCGGTTTCGCCAAAATCCGGTTTATTTTGAATCCTGTACATTCATTTGAAATTTTGAAATCGAATTTTCGAACTACCGCGCCATTTTCAATTCCTTTTATATTCAAAATAAATTATTTATATTCTAACGTCGATTCAAATAAATATATACGTTCTAATTCTATTCAAAAATAAGTTCTCGTCGTCATTATTTAAAATAATTCATTTTAAATATTCAAAATTCATCAAAATTGCCAAAATAAAAAAATTTAATCAGCTCGGATTTCCGGGTTCTTACAATCTCCCCCACCTAAAACTTTTCGTCCTCGAAAAGGAACGAAGCTGAAAGTTGTTTTACTAACCAACTCAACTTTCATTCTTTTCATCATGGCTTAAGTTCTCCAACTTTTCAGTTTCTAAGAACTTTTCAAAAATTTTGCTAACACCCTAAATTTTCGAAAAATTTCGCCATAACCTCCCCTGCATCGGGAGCTTCGAGATATTTCAAATAGCCCCCCATGGCCCTCACCAGTCCAAAAGAAAAAGAAAAAGCCAAGCGGCTAGCCAATCGGCTCATAAAATCATCCAAACCTAAAGAAATACAATAAACATGTACCTATATGACAGGCAAACAATTTTATTCTTCTGCTCCAGCCTCCTTGCCATGACCTGTTCAATGTAAGTACATGTATATGCATGCAAATGCGACTAATTTTCAATACAACTCACTATTTGGTTCAATTTGGCTAAAGTTTTGACATTTAATTAATCGAACAATAATCAAACCACACCATCAGCAATCCATTAGTTGATTATCATTTCAATCATATAACTTTAATACATAGCCAAAAATCATATTTTTTATGCCAAATCACAATAATAAGCTCTATCTAGTTTTGGTTCTCACACCAGTCAATAGGAAATATATGGACATCCCACCTTCGAAACTCAAACATGAATACTGATGATGCGATCGCTATAGCGCTCATCCGAACCATCTTCGGGCGACTAGAGTGCGATTCTATATCTATCCAGTATATTAAAACTTAAAATACATGTGGATCAGACGTATACGCAAAATCTTTATATATTGGATTGTCCAAATTCAATACAAATGAATATTCAAATACGAATAATTGATTTAAATTTACGAAACAAAAATTGTTTTCAATTTTATTTTGAAAACATCACTCTTCACACTCGTTCTAGGATACTACTGATCCCATCTCTAACGAGTCATTCTTATTGGATATTACTAATCCAATCTCTGATGAATTCTTTCGTTCGGTTCTAATATGTCTTTTCTGGAGCTCTGTAAACCAAAGCTCCGATACCAAGCTGTTACAGCCCGAAGGAATCCGGTAGGCTTTGCAACTATCCCTTCATCCCCCAAAACAGCAGGTAAAACCCACCGTGGCTTCCAACTGGCCCCCAGTACACTTGTTTTACGGCGACCCTCTCGAGCCTCCTGGCCACTGCCTAACCAACCCTTAAGAGGGACATGTGGGGGTAAGAGTCTCCCGTTCGCCACCAAACCGCGAAGCGAGAACCCCCATCATGAATGCAACGAGAACTGGTGAAACTCCATTCTCGATCATTTCAATCTAATTAAAGATTCGTTAAAACTCCACTTGGTTTTAATCTTCCCAAAAATCAATATTAATGATTGTTTGACTTGGGAAATCATATCATGTCTTAAACCGGGTTAAAGAACCAATGTCATTTAAAACACAGTTCACGATAAACCCAAAATCACATTCCATTTACAATGGAATCTTCATGGAAAACAAATTGATATATATAATTGATATAAACTTCCATATCTGACCAATAATATAAATGGAATAATGGCAAAGCCTTTTAAATTCCAGATATATTAGTTGTCTTCCTCCATAGAAATTCACTTCGATTATTACCAAATCGAATTCCATTCCATTCCAATTTATTTTAATAAATTAGAAAACTTTACTTTGGAAAATCTCCTTTAAATCTTAATAAAAGATTTATAAATTCCAAATTACATTTCACTGTAAATCAGGTTAAAGAACAAATGTCGTTAAAACACAGTTCACGATAAACCCAATTCACATTCCATTAATTATCGGGTTAAAGAACAAGTGTCATTTAAAACACCGTTCACGATAAACCCAAAGATCAATTCAAATTCAATTCCAATTAAATACCATTTAATTGGTATACTTCATTAAATCTAAATAAAAAGATTTAATATTTTTCGCAACTGGGTTTAAGAACAGTGTTAAGGAAGACATCATTCACGACAAACCCAAATCCCATTTGGTATTAAATACAAGGCTATGAATAGAAAATATATCGACTTATATTCAATATCAAATTCTACGACCAACAAATATCGTATTGGAAATGACGATATAAATATATCTTTCAAATTTCCATAATAATATATGTATAATCACGAAATCCAACACTGAAATATTCCAAAGACAATTTCGATTCAAATCCATTCCAATTCAATTATTGGAAATTCTGGTTACTTTTAAAACCCTTGCAAATCCAATTTATTTATTTCAAAAATAAATGGATTATAATTCTAGTTCAAAACTAGTTCATTTCGATAAAATCTATTTTTATCTTTTTAAATGTGGAGTTTTTCGTCCCAATTCTTTCCAAATCATTTCTTATGATTTTAGACAAATTATTGCTATTTTTAATAATTTTATCAAGGCCCGTACAGTCGATTTCCATCAACGGCCATCGAACTACACTTACAGCAACCTTTTCCAAATTTGATTTGGACATAATTCCAAATCCAACCATTAGATTTCAAATCTCTTATATTCATTGGAAAGCCCTTTTCGATACGACCCAACGTTCCGGTTTTAGGAGAATCCGACGGTCGGATCTCCCGTAATATCCGTTCGAAGTCAATGGTCGAAATTCACGAAATGCCGCAGCGGGGCACGTTCTATTCAAGCCATTATATAATATATATATATATATATATTATAAATATTTCGTCGATTTCCTTTTTAAAACATATTTTATAAATCGTTTTAAATTCGTTTTCAAAACGATTTCAACTTCATATTCAATTTCAAATCAAAATTGAATATTCCATATCATCGATATATAAATGATAGTATTTTCAAAATATTATATTTTGAAATCAATTCCTTTTTTATATTCATTATAAAAATGAATAAAATCGATATAAATATCGTATACGTTCAAATGGCTCCAATCTAATCAACACGACTATATATATTTCAATAACTTCGTTATACTATTCAACAAATGAATATTTTCTTCAACACATGAATTTTCTTTTATTCAACACATGAATATATATTTTATTCAACACATGAATTTTCTTCTATTCAACACATGAATATATATTTTATTCAACACATGAATTTTCTTCTATTTTTTCAAAATTGGAATGAGGCCCAATCAATTTCCATATAATGTTAATTATACGGATTGCATACAACACATGTATATAATAGCAACGATAAATAATCAACCATCATCCAGAGTGCACCACACAACAGCATAAGCATCAAATATAAATAATTAACGCTTACACAGTCTGTCAACCCATCGATTGACATACAACTAAACAATCGCGATTAGTGTACGTCAAATATCATCCCAATACCGTGTGGGGTTTCAGTCAACAAACACAGATTTTTATTTCTGCAGTTGGGCGATGTATAAAATTTATCGTCCCAATCAATGTCAGTCAAATGGGTGTACATAAACAAACCGTCCAATTTGTTTATAAATATTTATTTTATATACACGTTAAAAATTATATTTTTAACTATAAAATATTTCCCACTATAAGATATTTTATTTCATTCCACATCACACAATCAACTTTCACAACACACCAATCAAACAAACAAGTCATCCATGATTTGTGGACAACGGGTGTCCGGTGCTGCTAAGCACCGTCTGCATCCTAGAATATACTTCGAACTAGAAATTAAAATAAAAGCGAGGAGTTCTCACCTAGAAGCTAAACCAAACGTCGCGACTCTTCTTATGTAGAAAATCTTCGCCGCGTTTTTCAACCAGATCTATTTCACGAATTTTATATTAAAAATTATATTTTTAACAACTCTACTATATATAGAAAAATCACATTTTTATTGCGTTACTTCATATATAAAAATCAAATTTTTATGCAAAGAGAATTCATATAAAAATCACATTTTTGTAATAAAAACCATATTTTTATATATAATTAAAATCGTAACTTTGATTATTTAAAAATCACAACTTTGATTATTTAAAAATCATAACTTTTTATACATAAAAATCAAATCTATTATATGATAAAAATCGAATCTTTATTCTATGAAAAATTAAATCTTTACGTTATAAAAACCATACCTTTATCATATTCAAAAATCAAATCATTTTGTCTTTAAAAATCATAATTTTTATCGCTATTTACATAAGGAAAAATCCAAAATTTTCTTACGCTATTCACTTATTTAAACTGAAAATGAAATCTATGTTAAAATAAAACAAAATAAACTTACAATTTTTGTAAGGAGGAGGATTAGGGGAGGCACGGTCTTCACGCTGGAGGTGGGGGACTACTGATCGGAATGGGGTGGCCCGGGGCGGTGCTGGCGGTCGGAGAGGTGGCAGGTCTGTTCAGGTGGGGGGGGGGGGCGAGATTTAGAAGAGGGGAGGAGCAAGCGGAGGGCGGGGGAGGGAGAGGAGGAGGACGCCGCGGAGGGGGGGAAAGCTCGGTGGTGCGGCGCCACCTGGAGGCGCGAGGACAAACTTCGACGGGGGGGTGGGGACTTCCGCGATTTTAGGTTTCTTTTTTTTTTCTAACTAAATTGGTCAACGGGGGAGAAAGGAGAAGGGGAGGGGTTTAATAATAATTTTTTTTTTAATTTTAAAATTTCAAAAAGCAACTTTTTAGTTAGGACTCGAAATCGAACCCACCGGCTATCGTCCCTAGATAATTACTCCATTCTGAACACAATGGGATTTTTATCGTAAGCTGATTCGATCGTTACGATCAGTTTTCATCAAAATCAAAATATAAATCTATATAATGAATTTGAATACACCTTTTAATTTACCGGGGCCACATACTAACTTTAAAAATTCCAGAAAAATATTTTCTAGCTTTGTATTGCCGATACTGTTCTAACAAAACTAATTTCGTCAAATTCTGAGACCGTTTGAAAAATGGCCATTTTCTGGTCGATCAAAATTGACTAGAACTGTTAAAACACGTTTTCCTTTGCCACGCTCACATATTGATTCAGAAAATTACGTAAATTGGAATCTAGCAATAATTTGACATCCCAGATCCAACAAAAGTGGTTTCGTCGAAAACCGAGGTCATTTGCAAAATTTCCATTTTTAAAGGGCCAAAATTCCATAACAACTATTCTGAATTTTCAATTGGACATAACTTTTGATTCCCGCTATGAAATTTTGATTTTTCGGATTCGTTGGAAAGATATTCCTAAATTGATTCTAATATTTTTGGTTTCAACAAAATCCGGTTTATTTTGAATCCTGTACATTCATTTGAAATTTTGAAATCGAATTTTCGGACTACCGCGCCATTTTCAATTTATATTTAAAATAAAATATTTACATTCTAACGTCGATTCAAATAAATATATACGTTCTAATTCTATTAAAAATAATTTCTCGTCGTCATTATTTAAAATAATTCGTTTTAAATATTCAAAATTCATCAAAATTGCCAAAATAATTTTTTTTTAATTGGCTCAGATTTTCGGGTTATTGCATGAACTCTGAAACCTCTTGAACGACTCCCCTGTTTTCGATCTCCTCCGTTGGCATTCTAGATCTAGTTAGGGTCTTCCAATTTGCCTCAAGAAGCTCCTTCGATTATCGTGTGGATTGAAAGTTTTGTGGAGAATTTATTTTGTGCGATTTGGGGCGTTGAGATGAGGGCTGGTGGCGGACTGAGATTGTGAGGGTTAGGGTTTTGAAAGTCCCCTTTATATCCCTTTTTATATTAATATTTAATTTAATTAATTTCTTTATCGTGAAATTTTCGCCTTAACTCCAAATCAAACCCAACGACTGTTGCCTTTAGCTAATTATCCCCATTCCGGACACAATGTAATATGTTTCGTAACCTAATTTGGCTATTACGATCAGTTTCCGCTAAATTTAAAATATAAATCATTATATTTTAAATTGAAACACACAATTTAATTTACCAGGGCCATATACCGACTCCGAAAATTCTAGAAAAATAAATCTAGCTATGTTTTGACGATATGGTCCAAAGAAAACTAACTTCGTCGAATTTGGAGATCATTTGAAAAATGGCCATTTTCCAGTCGATTAAATTCAAACTTAATTGACCAAACACGTTTAAATTCGCCATGCTCACGTATTGATTCCAAAAATTATGAAAATTGGAATCTAGCAATAATTTTATATTCCGAATCCAACAAAAGAAGTCTCGTCGAAAACGGAGGTCGTTTTCCAAATTGCTATTTTTGAGGGATATATATTATATAAATTCCATAGCGACTATTATGAATATTCAACTGGCCATAACTTTTTATTCCCGCTATGAAATTTCAATTTCACATTCGTTGGAAAGATATTTTCAAACAGATTCAAATATTTTTCGTTTCACTAAAATCCGGTTTATTTTGAATCCTGTGCATTCATTTGGAATTTGAAATCGAATTTTCAAACTACCGCGCCATTTCTAATTCCTTTTATAATTAAAATAAATATTTATATTCTAATTTCGATTTAAATCAATTTATACGTTCTAATTCTATTCAAAATAAATTTCTAGTTGTTATTATTCAAAATAAATCATTTTAAATATTCACAATTCATTAAAATAGCTGAAATAAAATTTTTAAATTGGTTCTGATTTTCCGGGTTGTTACAGAAACCAAGGACCTTTAGAGCGGGTCGACACCAAGGAATTAGTAAGCAAACAGAAGCAGCTTACCCTCGAAGCCGATAACAACAAGAATGGGTCGATACCAGGAGCCGCGAGCGGAATCGAGTTTCCTAGCGGGTCACTACTAAAGGAGTCCAAATTGTCTACAAACAAGACCCCATGGGTCACACTTGAGGGGACTTTCTCATTGTCTACAATCTTGTATTCGTTTTGAGAGCTCAAACCCTAATTTTTAAATCGAATTAGCGATTTCCGCACCACTTGTAATATATTCATCATAAATGAAAGGTATAATCGAGATTTAAGTTACTCTTGATTCGATAATCATGTTGTGTCCTTATTGATTTAACATGGAGTTATCACTAACCTCTTTCGTAACGGATTTGAGCAAAAACATTTTCGTAAAGGGGAAATCATTGAGTGAAATCAATGAACTCTTCCTTATGATACATATATGTGCTTTAGTCTTCTCATAATAAGCCTAATATAGCACAACGTCCTAAAAGACCTATTGTAGCCTTATGACCCGAATAACGGACACAACTATGGCCTTTCATAGGACGGATCAGAGTGAAAGTATCATCTTACTCCTTAAGGGCTATGATGTGTCACCAAACCTAACTGTTGTGCTATACTTACATGTTTCTTCTCTATATAGTGTATATTATTCTATCCTGAATCTAGGATCATCGTTGTAACAAGGTTCTCTACCTTCTATAAGCTTATAATACCCTTATCTCAAGGTAGCTTTTAATCCTAAAGTTTCACAAGCATGATACTCACCTTTTGAAGGAAGAGTAACTAATCTTCAAACTTAGGTTCTTGATATCTAGGAAACGGCATTTTAGGCTGAACTTGGTGAGGACAAGTTATCCTCAAGTGATCCCTAGATCGATTACCCCCTAAATTTTATCATATTAACGTTGCCAATCCTCAAATTGGGTGTTGACGATTTTTATCGTTAATAGAGGCGTATATGTTTACCATCGTCTCTATTTCATCGAGTACTCCCTCGAGAGAAGAAACAAGAATTGATGTCACCACTTGAGATATGCTTTCCATTAATGGTGTTTACCACATATTATATCTTGGCATTGAGATTTCATTGTTCTATTTTATCTTATGAGTTGATGGATGGAATGAGTGTTGGGACACGAGAATATTGATTTTTCTTTATTGATTATGGATTATCATGTTGAGGGTCTAGTTAGACTATATGTTTGTAACATCTCATGTTTGGTCACCAGAGATTAATATTATGGATGACCACAACATCCATAACGCTTAGATTCAGGCCTCAAGGAGAAAGAGTGTTACAACATGATTATTTATACTTGGTAGTATATATGGTTCTTCAAAAACTGTCTCATCGAGTCGTGTTTGCTTTTTTTTCTAGTTTGATTGCTTAGGTCAGTTAAATCTAGCATTAGAGTCTAGGAATTTTCATGTTAGGAGAATATGAAACATCAATGGTAGTGAGAGGTTGTTGGCGACAATAACAGACTATGACATTTTTCTCTTCAATAGTGGGTCATCCTTAATATAGCGATAGTGGGCTGAGACATTTCAATCCTCAATAGCGAGTTGCTTATGATTAGACTATAAAGATCTGGGACACCGAGTTCTCTAGTCGTAAGTAGTCATATGAGCTTGTTGATTGAGAGTATTTGTGTGACACCCCACGTCTGTTATCGTCACTCGTTAAGAGAATGCATTAAATTTCATGAAGCGTTATAGGTAAACAGAAACATTACAAGACAAATATAAAATAGTAGCGGAATTTAAATATTTATTAAAACAGAAAACATAGTGGTTCAAAACCCACTTACATCATAAGTCTGAAGTACTGAAACCCCATTACATTAATATAAAGCTTTTGTCTTGTACTTGAAATCATCAGAGTACAGAAGTACATAAAAAGCATAATCCCCAAAATATAGCCATATTAGAGAAGACAAGAAATCAAGCGGTACATCAAAGCAGCTCTAAAGCAGAATTGAAGAGAGAATCCAAATCAAGCCCAAGTATTCCCACCTTGAGAATCTGAGGGGAAATGGAAGAGAGAGAAGAGGGAACAAAACTGGCCAGATATAAAGTCTGGCGAGTCCAGTTACTTTTAGCATATGAATAAGTAAAAGCATCATGACAGGCATATAAACTGGATGAGAGAGAAAACCTCGTCCTAATATAGGTATAACAGACTGAGCAAGATAAGGAGAATAAAAAGAACAGAATAGGTTATGCTCCTCTAATACTTTTCTCTGCACCAATACTCGTATAACAGATATGTAACATGATTGCATATACCATAATTACTTAACAGAAATAGGATGATCCCAACAGAAATATAATGGTAGTTTTAGATGTACTCTAGTAACGGATTTTTACCCAAACAGAATTAACCGGTACCTAAAAAAATTATGGGTGTTAACCCAAACAGAAGTACATGTACCCCATAGAAACAGACAGACTAGATGTACCCTAATTACTACCCTTCCCCAATCGATCGGCTCCCTATCCCGTAAGTACCCTGTGTTGGCCCCACGGTAGGGTGTATTACTTGCTAAAGTGGAAACCTATAGATGGACACGGAGCTATTTACTGGTGCTAAGCTACTTATATTCCCAAATGCAGGCCGTACTCATGCACGCACATGAGTCCGTTGGAACGCTCCAGTACACACCTCCTCTCAGATGAAACTCTTATAATCAGTTCAGTAAGCGTGCCCTGACCCCTACCTAGTGCGGGGTTCCCCTTTAATACCAGAATGTGTTACTAACTAATATGGGTCCCACACAACAGATGACACAAGCCGACCCTTACAGATCTTATGTCTCAAATTAACTAGGATTTTGACAGGTTATGCCCAACAGATTTAACAGATTCACATAACCCCCTACAGATTTACGGGTTAACTTTACAAGTTAACAGGTTCATATAACCCCAACAAATTTAACTGGTCAAGTTTTCTAAATTAACAGATTCGTATAACCCCCACAGATTTAACAGATTTACTTAACCCCACATATTTAACAGGTTTACTTAAACCAGAAATTTAACAGGCTTAGTTAACCCCACAGATTTAACAGGCTTACTTAACCCCATAGATTTAACAGGCTTACTTAACCCCGTAGATTTAACAGGCTTACTTAACCCCACATACTTAATAGGTTTACTTAACCCCACATACATAACAGGCTCATACAATCCTTTTGGATTCAAACAAGTTAAGTATTACAAGTTCATTGCCATACATGCATTTGTGGTTATAATGCGCTAGACCTCCCACATTAAGTCTGCCACTTGTGGATGTCGGATATGCCGGTCGGATCTAGGCAGACTTCTTCCACAAGTTACATTTAACCTCGTAACTTAACACCATCACGTCTTTATGCACTTAGACCCCTCACATTAGATTCACCACTTGTGGTCGTTGGATATGTCGGGCAGGTCCGGGCAGACTTCTTCCACAAATGTAATCTAACCTAGTGTCTAAGCGCGGTTACAGTTACTTATTACTGTAAATCTAGGCATTTCCATTATTAACCAGTTATACCTATTTCATTATAGGTTTTCATGCCCTTTTCCCAAGTCATGTTCATCATGTGCCGCATGTCCCAAATTAGGATATAAATCACTATTTGATGTATGCCTAGATCCATATTCATATTTTCAATTCTAGTTATGCCCCAAATTTAACAGATTAAACAAGCTTTACAGATTCTTTACAGTTCCATTAACATGTTTCGCTTAATCATAAATTAAACCTACAGATTTACATGTCCCAACCCGTAAGTTATAATTCACCATATAAATCATGCCCCAATTTTTAGTCGAATTTCAGAATATAATTTTATGCCCCGGATCCCAATCGTGATTCAAAGTACAAGTTAAGCCCCCAAATTACCATTTCCAATCATTCCCAATTTAACCAATTTCATTCGTACTCATATTTCAGCGATATCGGCTTAGACTCGAAAGTAGCTCGGCTATAAAAACAAAAAGGGAATGAGAGAGAAGGACAGAATAGGCATAAAACCAATAGTAATAGAAATGGGCATATGATAGCAGAAATAGTCATATAAGAACGGATCTGATGAACTGAAATAGGCATATAAGAACAGATATGATGAACAGAAATAGGCATATAAGAACAGATCTGATGAATATGCAATAACGGGACTGATTATGCATAGTGTCATGATTATAAACAAGCATGATGAGATCTAATCAGTGAATTAGATATACAAATATAACAGATCTGATATGATTCCAATAGTCACAGACTTAGATCTAATTCATAGGCATGTCAAGATTGCATTTTAATAATTTCTATCTAAAAATAACGTAGACTCACAGAGAATAGATCTAAGAGACAGAAGAACAGTTGCAGATGTTGAAGCACAGATCTCTGAATTTGTCTAACTCTTGTTGTTGTAGAAATATAGTCTATTTTAATCTAGGTAGAGGCGGCATCTAGTTCTCCATTATTTTAGAATGAATAAAACACTGAGACTGGGGTCTTATTTATAGCCTAGGGTTCACAAATCTCGCTCAGAACTATGTCCAGGTGCAGAAACCGAATTCTGCCTAGATATGTATGGGGGTCGACCCCCCCCCCCTTTGAGTGTCGACCCCGGGGTTGACATGGGTCGAACCCAAAAAAATTGGGTGGACCCCTAGAAACAGTCGGTTCCACTTCTGGGGATTCTGGTTGGCCGTTTTGATTTTTTTTTTCTTTTTGAATATCTGATTTTTTGTATATATATAATTCTCTTGTGCATATACAAACTTCAAACCTTAATAACTTCCTCATATGTTGTCCATTTTACGCAAACCAGGTGTCTATTTTGACTAGAATTCCAAGACAACGCATTAGCGCGGTCTGTATCACTTGATTCTGGATATTAAATTCATTATTCTTTAATTTATCATCTTTGGTGTTGTTAAGATTAGGGGATGTTACAATTTAGGCACGTTCGATGTGGTGACCCAGTTGCCACTATACTTGAGATGAGTTTACATCGATCTAGTCATTGATGTTGGACTAGTAGTTACGCCTTTAGACCATAGGTTCATTATGAGTGGGAGACGAGCCATTATTTGTTACTATTTTTTGACATCTAGTTGAGTTAGCTCTAAGGTGTAAGAGGAGGTCCTTTTGGTTGGATTTCTCAATGGTATTTTGCCTATGGAGGATGATTAGATGGTGTATGTAGATTGCAACACCTTATGCTAATTTGATCTTAATTGGATGGTCATGTCATTCGAGTTGACCGAAGATTCGACGTATTTTGTGAGTTTGTTGGATTATATTATGAGATCGTATGGATGAGTTATACTTGTATTACTTGATCATATTTTCATCTTCTCATGGACGAAAAGATATCACAAGACATGGTTGTGTTTCCGGTGTTGAGAGTGCATTAAATGATGGTTGGCTTGTTGGAGTTTCACTTCAGGATAGGTGAAGTGAGGTACTTAGGTCACCTTAACTGGAGTAAGAGTTTGTTATCATCCTACAAAGGCTTGGTTGTAGTACCTAAAGGATAGGTTGTCACTTGCTAGTTGACGACCGAAGTTACTCATGAAGGGTATTCGACTCTTGATCCAGAGTCAATGGCGACAGAGTTTGCTATGGAATTTTTGGAGGCACTATTTATTAGGACAAATTTGGAGTTGTCGATGGTCTTACCTCACCATGGTTTCTCGTCTCTGAATGGGAATTTGACCTTAGTCAGTAGTGGTGGTTTGGGTATCTAGCCTAATGGTGCTATTATTGTTGAGCTAGAGATGTACCTGTTCAGGAGCGATGTTCCACTATTGTATGTTTCTCTTTTCTATTAAGTGGTATGGCTTCAGGGTTTTATGTGATGTTGTATAGATTATACCAAGGAGATTGGTTATATATGGAAGACGTGTTGTTATTCCTGGCATCATTGGAGGAGTTATTGAGCACTCATTCTTTGATGAGTGAATGGTTAACTAACTAATGTTAAGTAGAAAGATCCATGTAGCTCTATATAGCTACTACCTATATAGATGCGGAAGCGATTTTTGATGGTCTTCATTGATAGGTTTCCAAGGATTTAAGAATATCATAATAGCACTTGAGTTATGCTTGATATGATGATGAGAGAAGCTAGACATACTTCCTCAATTTAGCGGATTGGAAAACGAATTATTGAGTCATATATGGATTAGATGTCATTGTGGATGTCTCATGTTGATTAGATTAGTATCCTACATCCTAGGGTAGGCATAAATGTTATTTTTCATGATTGTTGCTATTTTTTTTATAAATGATTGATTGTTGATAATTGATAAGATCTCTTATGCTTATATGACTGCTTGACATGCAGGATACTTGCATTTTGTTGTAGCCCATTTATTTCCTTACATGACTTGACATGTTTATTTTACTTATTTGTTTCTACTACTGTGTTTATCCCTCTTTTTTTAGCACATGTTTAGGTACATAGAGCATGACTAATTGTTTGGATGCTCGCTCGCTTTTATTAACATCTAAATGCTAAGCTTGCTCCAAAAGAGGTGTGAAGTAGATTGTATTGAACAGGGATTTTCTACCTCGAAAATCGACATAAAACACCATGTCGACTATTTAAGAATCGAAAATACCAGGTCATTAATAGAAAGAAGTTAGAGGGTGAGAAATAGAAAGAAAGAAATTTAGAATAGAAGAAGAAGAATGCAACTAAACAGAATCAGAGTAAGCAAGAATCTCACAGCGGAACGAATAAAATATAATATACAACAAAATTTTGAAATACAAAAACTGTATTTGTACTTACATACCATATCAGAGTATGCCACTTATACATCACAGCGGGAATAGCTCTAAATAACTAATGGTGAAGCCTCATGCTTCAAGCTCCTCCAAGTATATATGTAAAATCCTGAAACACTTGACTGCCCGAACAAATTAGGGCACCCAAGAGTTTAGGGAAAACAAACAAAATAAACTCTGGGTCAGTCATGGGACTGGTGTGAGTAAACTCCAACCATAATGTTTAACTTTGAAAATCACATTGAAAGAAAAGAATAATAGTAAGACCAGCCCACACATAAACATGGGCGGTTTTTACCTTACTATAACCCAATTTTTTTTTCAAAATCAATACTTTTCTGATATTATAATAGTGTCTAATCACAAGTAAATATAATCTAGTAGAACGCTTGCATCTCGCGCTTCACATATATAATATACAATCAAAACCGTGGACGATTATTGGAGATTAAATTTCGACTATGACAAGGTATGAAACAACCTGCCGATAGTGTATCTCAAGAGAGGAATACACTAGGTTCAACAAGAACGTCTTGCAACCCAGCCACACATGACCAACCACTCATTTCTCTTGAGTGTATCGAATATATTGTCACCTACGGTTGCTTGCAACATACCGTTCCTTGGAGATACAGAAGCAAAAAAAAGTAACAAATATGAATATTCTTCAGATGGTGACAATACACCCTAATGGGGGAGACCCACATAGCCAGGCTGCCTGCCCGATTTTTGTCATTTCCTGGTTGATGAAGCTTGAGGTTATAACGTATCTCTTGGTAGATGGAACCTTCATTTACTTTGAATGCCACATCGTCATACCCTTCAAATCACAAATTGATTTCCCCAAAAATATCACGGGTATAAAGCTAAGAGAAATGAATTCCTCTGCCACCAAATGCGGATACGTTTAAAGAGATCAACTTACGCGATCGATTTGATATACTCTGTCAGACATTCGTCCATTCAAGTTGTCCTGGGACTGGACAAACCGAAGGCACTATTCTGTAAACAGAACAGCCCTTACATAACTCCGTCTTCATTTGTCTTTAATATAATTTATTCGCAATGCTAATGCCCATACAAAGTGGTTTTCAGATAATAATCCAATCCCGGTCTCTCCATATTGACAACAGAAAATGGTCAAAATTCTTTTATAGTTGGTGATTTAACTATCAAAGGAAAAACATTCATACAAACAACGGTCACATTAGCAAAAGAAAATTTAATTAATCAATCATCAATCAACACTAATCCCCTTTAATTTACTTACCAATAACCGTTTCATTTCCCAATTTCCCTTCGATATCTTTACCCAATATTTTCTCCAACTCACTTATCCTCCCACAATTCCTTGGAAAACGTCTCCATCTATTTAAACTATTTATTTTCTATATCTCATAATATATTTCTTATTTACATTGGGAAAACATTTACATATATTCGCAAAATCCGTATTTTCTATATTTAGAAAATATATGTTATTAACGTTGCAAAATATTTCAACTTCTTATTCACGCATTACTATTATTCCACATTCACCAGTTTCTAACCGTAAACTAGTAAGAGAACAATTCCCTGAATAGCAATCCCGAAGGTCAAAACAAACATCAGATCGACATTAAGAAAACCGTTCAAATTAACTAGTCTCCAGTCAGTTTCTTATTCCCATACTCCCATTTCTTAATTTCGCATCTTCCGGATTCATCTTACGAATCCATTTCCTTAACAGTAATCATTTCATTATAACGATAATGTTATAATCTATGTTCCTAAAAACATTTAACTTCAAAATATACCTTTTATTCATTAATTTTTAATAAATAAATAATTAATAAATAAGATAAATAAATCTTGATAAGAATCGAAAAGTAAATATTACTTTCCTGAATTCGCTATAATCGAATTTCAACTAATAACTCCTTTTCGAATAATCTATATTCGCTTAAAGTTTCGATCTTCGGAATATACTCACCATTTCAGGTCGACTCTGTTTCTAAATTTACTTTTGAACTTATCACTTCCAACATTTACCAATTTCCCTTTATCACCATTTCAATTTGCAATTTTTTTGCTTTTAAAACATTTTTCACTTTAAAGGAGACTATTAATTCTGTACAGAACTTCTGGACTTGTTATATCCAATAAATCTTGTTTTAATTAGTACATACCAATTATATGCTAAAATCCCATCTATCGGTTTATTTATAGATTCATATTCCTATTTCACTTCATAAACTCCGTTTGTAAGTCAATTTCTCATTTGTCATATATCAAGTTTATAAATTAATCTCGGTTACACTTTCGATTATAAATTGATTGGTTCCAAATCAAATATTGATTTTTTTGCCAAATTCTAAATTATATGAGATATAATTCTTAAAAATAAATTGTATTTATAACTTCCGACATCATCCAATTCAGATTACAAATCCTTATGTATTTGTCTTAATCCTCTTTACATTTCTAACATTGAAATAAATTCATCGTTTTCTTTTCTAAACGATTTCCCTTTTCCTCCTTCTTAAATTCATTTTGAATTTATATTTCCAAATTATCTAATACAAATTATTCCTTCTCGTTTAAAAACATCTTTATAAAACAAAGTGCTTGATTTTATATAATTTAAACAAGTTATTTTCTGTAGCCCAATCGAAATTCCTTTTCTATTTAATCATAGATTTTTCCCGTTTAAACACCAAATTCCTTTCCAATACATTCGAATATACTTTACGATATTTAGATATCAATTATTTAATATCAATGTTGTTCAAACATCCAAAAACACATGATAATCAATCACCGATTATTTTGCCACATCATTATTTTTTGAAAATTGGTACTCTTTATTGCTATACCAATAAAAAACCTCCTTTATATGCCTCGCTAAAACCCTGTAATCCCCCTAACCTAAGTGGGTGCCTTATAGGGAAAAAGAGCACATATAAATTTGGTATACAAAAATCGACAGAAGGCCAAAGCAAACAAATAAAAAAACAGAGCAGCAAACACTAACAAAATAAAGCACACTTCACACAGCCCACAACGACCTACTTACTCACAGTATCATCTTTGTTAACCAGTATCTATCAAGCCAATGCCCCAACAATCCAAAATCAAAGAATTCGTTAAGCTTCTCCCAGATTTGCTTCCATTGTTTTGAACCAGAAAAAGAACCTCTCTTTCAATACAAGCTAAAGTAACAGAAACAAGAGATTTTTTATTCTGGAAAACTCTCAAGTTTCTCTCTTTCCAAATGAAGTAAATGGCGGAAGTAAAAGCTCCACACGCAATGTCTCGAACTTAATCGAAAGATTTGAACACAGAATGAATAAACCTTGCTTCATCCTTCAGATTATCTTGAATCAACAGAGGAAGTGATAGCTTCAATCTTAAGGCAAGCCAGATAAAAGATGAGTAATTACACTCAAAAAACAAGTGTTTATTTGATTCAGAAGCACTTTCAGACAATGCACATATACTATTCGTTATATTGCCATAACGAACAATTCTATCCATGGTGTTTAGTCGATCCATGATGGCTGGATATGAAATAAATGCAATTTTCTTGCAATATTTCTTATGCCAGACTACTTCAAATGCAGAGTCTCTTTCATCATGAACTCTAGAAAGTTCCCATGCTTTATGAAAGGAAAAACTACCACCATTATTCCGTTCATAAGAATCACTACCAGCGTTTGGAAAAATTTAATAGAGCAGATTTCCCTAATTAGTTCTCTTGTTGCATGGTGATTGGTAGGATCCAATTTCTCATTTCTAATAATAGTACTCACTTTATGATTAGCATGACCAAGAAGGTGAACCCTATCAAAACACAGTAGGTCAACAAGACATTGACAGTTTAACCATGGCTCATAGCAAAGGTATGTCTCCTCACCATTTGCAATTCTTTTGTTAAATAGTTGTTTGGATCTAGAACGAAGTCTCAACATAGATTTCCAAGCAGATGACGCATTGTTATCAATAGCAGTAGTCCCAAAAAAATATTATCTTTACAGTATTTGTTGCACATCCACTTACTCCAGAGAGATTTTTCTGATAAGAATTTCCATAATAATTTGATACAACCTGCTCTTTTTATGTCAGAAAAATTCTTTAAAACAATCCCACGTTCTCCTTTTGGTTTACACAGAGAATTCCAGGAAACTTTATGTGCTGAATCCCCCCAAAAATTTTTAGCACACATTGATTTTAATTTTCCCAAAGTAAATTCAGGTATCTGGTAAATGAATAACCAATATAGAATAATATGAGTTATAATGCCATTGATCAGTTCAGCTCTACCGGCAAATGATAATAATTTGGACTCCTACCCTTGAATTTTACTTTGAACTCTCTGAATTAAAGAATTACATTCAGCATAGTGTAAGTAATTAGAAGATAATGGCACTCCTAAATAATTAATATGCAACACCCTCCTTTCATATCCAAGAATATTCAAAACTTCATCAAAATTTCTCACTAAAGAGCTGAAAAAACCTTAGTTTTAGCAGCATTTACATAAGACCTGCATGCTCTTTTAAATTATGAAAAATATTCTGAAGAGTTGCAGCATTTTGCAAAGATGATTTCCCAAAAATCATTAGGTCATCTGCATATAGGAGGTGAGAAACAATAGGCTGAACAGAACTACTTGGCTGAAAACTTCTTGAATAGGTAGCAGAATCCATTTGATATGTAAAATACTGCATAGTAATGGCAAAAAGAAATGGAGGCAAAGGATCTCCTTGTCGAATACCTCTAATAGACTTGATAAAACCCCTTGGAACACCTTGAATTAAAATTGAGAAAGTAGCAGAAGTCATACATTCATAGATCAGATTAATGAAATGCACAGGAAATTTCATTAAGTTCATTATTGGACATATGCACTCCCTCCTGACTTTAACATATGCCTTTTGTAAATCAACTTTTACACAAAACTTTGGCATTCCTCCTTTTTTGAAATCTCTGAGAAGTTCATGAGCTAAAAGAATATTTTCACCAATGTTTCTTTCTTTGATAAAGGGCTTTGCTTCTCAGGTATTAAAAAAGGTAGGGAATGCTTTAACCTATTGCAAAGGACTTTAGCAAAGATTTTATAATAAACATTACAGCAAGAGATAGGCCTATAATGTGAGATTTCAATTGGTTTACCTTTTTTAGGTACCAAAGTAATAAAAGTATGATTTATTGACTTTGGAAGTTTTCCAGAAGAGAAAATATCATAAATAGTATAATACAAATCACCTTTAAGCTCTTCCCAATGATGTTTCATAAATTTGGAGTTGAGGCCATCAGGACCAGGACTTGTGCCATCTTTAATAGAAAACAGAGCTTCTCGAATTTCTTCCATTGACACATCCTTTAATAAAAAATTCTGTCCTTGAGCATTAATTGTTGCAATGGGTTGAAAAATAGGAATGGGAGTAGTACAGTCACCATTGAACAAATCAGTAAAGTAGTTTAAAGCCTCTGCCTCAATCTCTTCTGAATTAAATAAAAGATTCCCACTCCGATTTATTAAAGCTCTTATGTGATTATAAAACCTTTTATTTGACATTCTTGCATAAAAAGAACTTTGAATTAGTATCTCGTTGTTGTAGCCAAGTCACTTTGGATTGATGTTTAAAACCATCAAAATAATTTTTTTGCAATCTTTGATACTCTTTTTTGGCTTCCAGGAAATTATCTTATAGAAGTAGATCCTCTGGAAATTGATCAGCTGCTTGTTCAAGATTAGACAAAGCCTCCTCTGCATTTTTCAGGTTTGTGTTATTCTTCTCCCTTATTTTATTCCAATTCTTAAGCTCAGATTTACAACTTTGAAGCTTCTATAGAAATTGGTAACTTTTAAATCCCCATGTGACACAACTTAAGCCTTTTAAAATTGTATCATTGTAACCTGAAAAGCTTGGCCATTCATTTTTGAATATAAAAGGAAATCCCTTCACTGTTGTAGTAGGAATTAGATCCAAAAGAATGGGATTGTGATCACTTGAATTTTGAGAGAGAGATAAAGCTTTTAAACCAAGGAACTGATTTAAGCAATAATTATTCACAAGGATTTTATCAAAATGAGTTGTTATGCCTTTTCTTCTCCAAGTAAACTGAAAGCCAAAAGGTTTAATCTCATTCAAATCAGATTGCAAAACAAATTTCTGAAATTCTCTAATGTGTTGATGTGGTACTGGAAGACCACCACATTTATCAGTAGGAGATAACACATTATTAAAATCACCCATTAATATCCAAGAATTTGTAGCAAATGATGAATCACTAATCAAAGATTGCCAAAAATTGACTCTATCATTAAAGAGGTTGTTGGCATAGATCATAGATAACATCATAGAAAATCCACCCTTGTTAAGAACAGAAAATGACATATGGTGAAAAGATGAGGCCACACAATTCAAATCCCACACATTAGAGTCCCAAATCATAAGAACAAGCCCTCTAGATACATCAAAATTATTTGATAGATATTTCCAGTTATTAGGAAGCATAGAAATAAACAAAGCTAAATTCAGATAAGACAATTTGTTTTCCACTAAACCAACAACAGTTTGTTTAGAAAGAGTAAGGAGTTAGAAAATCTCTTTCACACGCAAAAGAGAATTCATACCCCTAACATTCCAAGCTATAATTGTCATTTAATTGTGCTTGAGCTCCTTGTATTTCTTTTAGGAGGAGCAATGATTTGAGACTCATCTTTACCTTTGTTTTGCAAATAGCTTGGATTTTTGTCTACATAATCTGATATATCTATTTGTTTACCTTTCTCTAGAGTAAATGATTACTGTCATCAGGAATTGCATCAGAAACTTTTGAACATCATCAGGAATAATATCTGAAGGGAGCTTATCGTTTAAAGGCAAATCATCCAAAGAGACAACAGAGACTTTGTTAGATTCAATTACAACTTCAGGTATATTTTCATTGTTGTCAAAGGACTTTTTAGCCTCATTTGATTCTAAATTTTCATCCTCATTGCAGACAGATGAAGTACCAGCAACATTTTCAGAAGAATTCCATCTTGACTCCTTAATCTCTTCATGAACACAATCATCATGCCCAAACACTTCACATTCGCTACACTTTGAAGGTACAAATTCATGTTCTACTGGTATTTCTATTTTCTGACCATTATGCACAAGAACATGCATTGACAATTTAAGATCAACTTGTGTATTAATAGAGATTAGGACTCTAGCATATTTGGTAAATTTTCTCTCAAATGTATTCTCATCAATTAAAATAGGATTTGAAATAGAGCTAGCCACCAATTGAATAGAATCTACAGTCCATAGTTCCATTGGTAGATTATGTAAACGAATCCAGATCTGAACTATATCACTTCGAATACTATTAAAATCGAATCCAGGGATCTAGGCTTTAACCATTAGTAATCATCCAAAATATGAATAAGTCGAGCATTCAATAATTCTTTCATAATCCATCTGATTCTCAAACTGGACAACAAAATTATATGTTGAATTCACATGGATGTTGTAATTACCTGAGGGCTTCCAGACTTTATTTATGTAATCCTTCAGTTTAACAGTCGATAACCTAAAATATATTGGAATAAGAGCTACAGTACAGATACAAGTTGATTCTGATTTGTTATATGTTTTTTCAGGGATGAAAACACAATCCGCAGAAGGCTTAACATATTTCGGATTGCGATTACTCGAGGAAAGCAAATGAGCATCCTTTGGATCTTGTTTCTCAGCCGGATTCTCATGAATTGATGAAGAAGAAGGATTTGAAATATTAGAATTTGATTTAGATCTGGAATTGAAATTTGAATTTCGCGGATTTGAACCTTTGGCGGGATCCTCCATTAATATGTAAAACAAATGGAGTTTTTTTTGATATTTTGCCACATTGTATAATGCAATATATATGAATAATAGCAATATAATTGTCAAGGAATCCAGTTAGATCCCTCCAACCTGTTTCCCTGCATCCAAAGACGTTAATCAACATAAATAACACAATTTCATATTAATATGAAATTATTAAATCAGTGTTTAACCAACGGTTTCATATATGTAACTATTAACCAATTTAATTGAAAATCATCCAAGTAATAATCACTTTTATCAAAATTAAATAACGTTTATAAAATTATAAAATTGGATAGAGTTAGTGAGTTTACTCACCTTGGTCATTAATCGTTGAATAACAATTAACGGTCGATGATTAAATCAGACGTTTAATTCCATCATAAATTGTAACGAACTCCAAATCACTCCAGACTGGTTCCATTGTGTAGTCTGTGTCCATATGATCCTAACGGATCAGACCGTTCGTGATTCTGATAGAGTATGGATGAGATATTATAATCACAAGTTAATATATATATTTTTAAATTAAATAAAACTTAGTTTATAAAAATATTAGGCTTTACCCTAAATTTGTGGCCCATCCATACTTTTTAAAATCAGACCAGCGTCCGTTTCCTACTTCAACCCCTCTTGATTCCTAACCCCAGGCAAAATTCCCCAATCCTTCTTCTTGATAAAATACGAACTGTGCTTGCCTCATGTAAATCAATTTCTGTCGTTTATCCAGAGCATCGGAACCCCCACCGTCAATCTTCTCAGAACCCCGGCTTCCACCGCTTCCTACGCCCGTAACCCTGGCTGCCATCAACGCACCGTCTCATCAGAGATCTATTTCGATCTGAAAACCCACTTCGCCCAAAAACAAACACCTCTGACCCTATCGGGTCCTCCGACCACTGCTACTACGGTCACGTCTGTCCCTCCTTGCTTTCTCTTCAAAATCGACCCCCTAGAGCTCAACGTCGGTGCCACCAGAAGGACATCAGTCATAACAACTTCTATGTTTCTACAGCTCCTCTCCTATACACAACACGGTCACGATAAGGTTTTAACGATTTATTCTGGTTTGTCTTTGATTTAAATTTTTTCTTGAAGGAGTTTGAACTGAATGTTTTATTGCTTGCGGTTTATATTTAGTTACACTGTTTGGGTTGTTTCAAAAACCGGGGAAATGCTCGATATAAATAGGAGGAGTTATGGATAAGAACAACATCATTTCCACATAGCATGTTAGGGTAGCCTGTCGACTGAAGTGTTTGGTAGCTAGAAAAAAACAGCAGGGCCTTTGATTTGAATATTCAAGGAGCAATTTCTTTGGCAACAAGCAAGAGTAGGGGATGACATTAAAATAGAGTAGGTGACAGTGATTGCAGTAATCTTCTTCTTGTGTAATTGGTTAGATCAGGATGCTCAGCATGAATACACATGCATTCTCGATCAAAGCAGAGTTTTGTACAATTATATTTAACAGTTGTATGACTGAGTGATGGAAATATGGCTAGATAATTTGATGCAAGGTACGTATATTGTGAATTCTCTCCTGTCATAGCTTCTTTAATCTGTCACAATACCCTTTTCTTTTGTTGATTCCAAGCTAAAATTGTTTATTTATGTGTTGTAAGTGGTTTTTTGGTTTCGATTCCTCTCTTCCTTGGTCTGTGAATACAATTTGAGATTTTGATAGTTTGCTTTTATGTTTTGCTAGTATATAATAGCAGTCTTAGAACATTTACAAATCAATTGTATGTATGGTTGTTAGTTTATGATTTATTTATTTCAATTACTTATCTATATAATACTGGATAAAAATTTCAATTATGCAATGGAGCATTTAGCCTCACAATGTTATTTTATGTATGTACATTATGTATAGATAATATTATTTATGAAATATAATATTTGGACATGCATTACATTTACATGCAGAAAAAGTACCCCTCCATTGCAGCGCCTTCATATGTTTTTTTTTCTTTTTTCCAATTTTTCTAATGTACTTCCCACAAATACAAGCATGCACCTAGCGTGTAGTTGAAGTCTCCAGGATCGGTTAGCAATATTGATTGTCACAGTTACCTCTACTAATTATTTTAAGCAGGTAGTAAGATAGAATAGGGCACTTCTATACAGAGAAGGATGAGTTGTACTAATATCCAATGTTAGTATGGTGTTTTTAGTAACCTTATAGCCCCTGCTATTGTTGAAATGTCATTCTACTATGAACTATGTGCATTCGTGACCTCAGTTAGCTTACAGTATATTTTCTTGTCTGTCCATTTTGAAAGCATAGGGTCTGTGTAATGAGTTTTCATTTCATACATAGTAGGGCAGAAAACAGCAGGTAGGTCTGCTTTGCTAACATGTGTTAGACTGAGTGAAAGCTTAGCCTTGAAGTTTAGTGAAACCATATGTAACGAGTCAGATTTCGCCCGACCTTAATCGATCGCAAAATCGACCAAGACCGTTCAAATCCCGCCTACGTTAACTTTGGGAATACAACACATCAGAACAACAACAGACTTTTATTACATCATGATAATATAACATCAGAGTACAGAATATATCAGAGTACATCGAAATTAAAATACAGCGGAAGAAAATTTTACAATAAATTTAATACAGTGCAGCGGAAATAAAATAGATATAGCGGAAGACAACTATGCTCTGGACATAGCTTTAAGCTTCAATCCAGAATCCTGCTCGAGATAAACCTGTAGATAAACTACTCGACTGCCCGTGTGGAAAATATGGCACCCGAGTTTGCAAAGGTGGAAACAAACAATGGGTCAGTCGTGGGACTGGTGTGAGAATTCTTAACTAATGAATCACTATTAATAGGGCAAATCCAAAGATCACGCCGCTAATGCGGAACGGGTTTACTCTAATGGATTGTCGTGCATAAACATGTCATAATAAATGATAAGTAAATCGTACAACAACGCTATGCTTTTTAGAAAAATGAAATCACCATAAGACCCAGGTCCCATCACACAATGCAACGCACACCAGAGGATAGGGTTTTACCTTATAGTGATCAAACATGATAAATACGGCAAATACGAGTTAATATTATTATTAGTAAATATCAAAACATTTCAAAGTAAATGTATCAATCCTAGGAAGCATAGGTACCCATATATTATGCCTCCGTACTAGTAATACAATCAAATTCGTCGGTTCGTATTTGGAATTTTGGTTTCCATCATGAGTCAAGGCTAGAGAGGAGCTCCTTACCGATTCGAGCACTCTAGCTAGTGTCTCAGGATTCCCCGCGGAGAACCCTTGGATAGCTGCAGGGCCGGTCCGCAAATACAGCTTAACGGATTAGTTATACCTGAACACACGTTTCCCAGTCCTATAGGACCTATCATCCGAGGCGCCTCATTCCATCATCCACATAAGTAAAATGTCAGGGCTGGTAGGTCACTGACACCACTCTAGCTAGAAAGAAACGTGCTGCTCTCCCTGCGTTCCCCTCTCCCGTTTTATACTCCGCCGGTGTGTGAGGCTCGCGAAGTCACGCTATACACAAAGCTATGCCTAAACAGACTATGCTTTGATCGTCCCACAAGGCCTGCTTTTCAACAAAACCTTGATCATATGCATCTTAGCATGCCACATCATCACTCCATATCACACTACCAATCCTTTGCCGAAATATATGAACGGGTGTTAAGCAAGAGAATAAATTCTCCGCCACCAAACATCCATACATTCGACAGAAGATTAATAACATGATATATAATGGAGTACGATGTCAGACACACCATCCATTTATAAGCTTATGCTCTGGGTCTGAGCGAAAGCCAAATCCGTACAAGTCAACACTACGTCTGGGCAACTCCTACTATTACCTTATCATGGTAGCGAGCCATTCTAAGGCAACAGTCATCATCGTCCATTCGATGTGGAGATTTGACGGTCTTCAGTCGCCATCTTCCAATCTTGGATTTTTAAACGTCGTTTAATTATTTGGAATGAGATAAACTCGGACTTTCCAAATGATCCTCGTATATATATATATATTGAAAATCCTTCTTACACATTAATAATTATTTTTATTAACGATTCATTCCTATTTTAATTATTTAAAATAATTAAATTTTTATATAACGACGCCTTAAGTCCATGACGACGATGGCGCTGCATTCAACCAATTTTAATTTTTACATTTACCAGAATCTAACCGTTGGATCTTAACGTAATATATATCATTGGAAAGATTTTTCCAAGACGGTCCTAACGGTTTCAGTTTCAAGAAAATCCGACGGTCGGATCTTCTTGTATAGTCGTCTAAAAGTACGATTTCAAAACGCGAACTACCACGCCCTATTCGTTCAATTTTGATTATATATATATATATATAATCATTAAATCATAATAACGTCGTTTGATTAAAACAACGCTCTACACAATTACCGATACTTACTAAATTTTAATTCATTTGAAAATGAAGATAATATTACCGCATCCTAAATTCATTCTTTCCTTACATTGAAAAGGTAAATTTTGATACACTCAAAATCTTTAAATTACATATAAAAATATAATTTCTAATGACAATGCAAACTCTACTCTTAATTATGATTTGAAATTACAATGCAAACACTACATCTAATTCACATTGTAAAAATATAATTTTTAATTACAATGCAAACATTACTTCTAATTTACATTGTAAAAATATAATTTTTAATTACAATGCAAACATTACTTTTAATTTACATTGTAATAAATCAATTTTATTTCTAATGTTCATTCTCATTTTATGTTACAAATATATATAAGAAAAATGCAAATTCTATCATACAATGAAATTGCATCCTTTAATTGCATAGAAAAAATGTAGTTTTGTCATACGGTATACTTTCCTATAGACATTACATATAAAAATGTAATATTTAACACACAATGTAAATTCATGTTTTAATTACATATAAAAATGTATATTTTATCCTACGGTGTAATTCCCTATATAATGTACATATAAAAATTTAGATTTTAACATACGATGGAATTTACTTTATAATTACAAAGAAAAATGTAATTTTTAACATACGGCATTAATTCACTTTATAATTTACATATAAAAATATAAATTTTGACATACGATGAGATTCATCTTTTAATTACAATGAAAAAAAGGTAATTTTCAACATACGGTATAAATTCACTTTATAATTTACATATAAAAATGTAAATTTTAACATACGATGGAATTCTCATACTAATTACAAAGAAAAATGTAATTTTTAATATACGACATAAATTCACTTTATAATTTACATATAAAAATGTAAATTTTAACAAGCGATAAAATTCACCTTTTAATTACAAAGAAAAATGTAATTTTCAGCATACGGTGCAAATTTATATATAAATTACATATAAAAATGTAACTTTTGTTCATGCGGTGTAATTTCATTCTTAAACTACATAATAAAATGTCATTTAATTCATGCGATGCAGAGTCATTCATAAATAACAAAATAAAATGTTATATAATTCATGCGATGTAAATTCATTTATAAAATTTCATTCTTTTACTTACAATGTAAAAGCATCAACTTTTATATTTTTAATGTAAAAATACCAACTTTTTATGTTTTACAATGTAAAGACATCAACTTTTATATTTTGCAATGTAAAAATATTAACTTCTCTATTTTACAACGTAAAAATATAATCTTTTCTATTTACAAATGTAAAAATGTTACCTTTTCTACTTTACAATGTAAAAATGTAAACTTTTCTATTTACAATGTAAAAATAATGTCCTTTTTATTTTGAACATAAAAAGAATGGTTTTTTTTTTCAACATAAAAAGATTGTCTTTTTATTTACATCGCCAAATTCTCAATATAAAGTCCATTCTTTCTTTACAATGTAAAATTTACTCTTTAATTACAATGTAAAGTCCATTCTTTTTATTACATAAAAAAAAATGTAAATCTTCCTACGGTGAAATTCATATATATTAATATTAAAAATAATGTCAACTAATCCTACGGTTAAACTTCTTTTTAAAATTGACATTAAAAATGTTAATGACATCCTACGGTTAAATTTACTATTTAATTTTCATTAGAAATAATGTAGATTTCATGTCATCGCAAATTCTGATTTTAATTTTACATCCTACGGTTGAATTTCTATCATATTAACATTAAAAATGTTAATTTACACATACGATGTAATTACTTATTATTACACTAAGAATAATGTTAATTTCTCATACGATGTAAATTTCTTATTTTAATTTTACATAATAAAATGTAAATTCCACCACAAGTCGCATTCTTATTTTATTTGCATCAAATAAGAATGTAAATTTTCATCACATCGCATAACCACAACATCCAAACATAACAACAAGTCCAAATCCAATAACTAGCATCAAGGTAATTACAAGGTGATGTTTTAACTTGACATATGTAAAATCAACATGGCGTGATTAAATAAATAACACATAATTAATTTTAATTAATTATTAATTCAGATTTAAACCTGAAATTTCAGATCTAATCTCATGCAAATCAGATCCAACATCATACGGAGTGAACAGTTCAAATCCATGTTCTAAACATCACGTCTTATTAGATCTACTTATTAATAATCATAGGAATAATGACTAAATAAATCAAATTAAATTAAAAATAAATTCTCACCTAGGCTGGATCTGAAATGAATTGTCAACTTTGATCAGATCTTGTGTTTGAATTCAAAACGATTTCGGATCTGAAATAATTCCAATTCAAATTCATATGAAAAATCAAAATTCAGCCTTTAACAACTGACACAGTAACGGAAATAAGCGTGACAAAATCTGAAATAATTATACCTTAATTTTCAGAATTGTTCAAAACTTCAAATGCGGATTTCGGGAGCTGTAGTCGACGGTTTTACGAACGGTTTGCGGGAGATTGGAGAGCTACGAGAGGGCTATCTTCACTGGGAAGATGGGAGGGTGCGGCTGCAAGGAGGAGGCGAGGCGGGGGTCCGTTCAGCGCGGGTTGGGGGTGCTCGTTCTTCGCCTACGGTCGATGAAAAGGGATGAAACTTGTTGGAGATTGAAGAGAGTGAGAAGAGCTTCAAAAAGTTTAACTACGGCCTAAGCTAATTCTTTGTGGATTGGGAGAAAAGGAGGAGAGAAGTTTCGGCCATGATGGGTTGTTTTTGAGCGGCTATGGACGGGTAGAACGACGGGGAAGAAAAGGAGGCCGTACTCTCTCTTATTTATATTATTATTTAATTACGTTATTATCCAATAAAGGTCCGTTTACCCACTAACTCGAAATTTGGCCTGCTTACTATCGTTCTTAGGGTTTTGACGTCTTCTGAGCGCAATGGGCTATGTCTCGGGCCCCAATTCTGATGTCTGTAGCGTTTTTTTTATTTAAAATCCTATTAAAAATTAATTAATTAAATATTGACCGTACATGAAAATTCACCGAGGCCACAAATTAACTTCAAAAATTCCCGAAAAATATATTTAGCTATGTTTTGACGCTGCAGACCTAGAAAAATTAATATCGTTCAATTCTGAGCTCGTATGAATTTTTAATGAATTTTTAAAGTCAAAAATTGTCCGTTTACACTGAAAAATCAATTATAATTATATGTTAATTCTAAAAATTACCGAAAAATCATTTTTAGCTTTATTTTTACGATACGAACCCAACAAAATTATTTTCGTCGAATTCTGAGACTGTTTGAAAAATGGCTATTTTTAAGGCGTTTAAATTTAGTGAAAATTAGGCTCACATCCCTATTTTCAAACTTAATTAAAGCCACGTCCACCCATACTTTTATTTATAAATCCGGTCCCTAAAATCACATGCCGCCCAAAAATTTTGGTCCATTCGCCTGCTCCTCATGTCCCCTTCGCCGTTTTCAATTTCTGGACAAAAAAAAATGCGCTAATGCATAAAAAAAAAAAATCTAAATTCTGGAAATAATCCCAGGAGATCACGCAAACTGAAAAAAAAAAAGTTGCATACATGTATGCAACTATTACTGATAGTTGCATACATGTATGCAACTTTTTAAATACACATGCAAAAAAGATCCGCAAGCCTGCTGAATAATTGTATACAAGTATGCTGTTATTCAAAATAGCTGCATACTTGTATGCAGTAATGTGTAGAAAGCCGAAGGCGTGACAATATGTGCATACTTGAATGCATATTTTCTGCATAACTGCATATTCGTATGCACATGTGCAAGCATGCGTGTTTTCCATGCAGAAATTGAAAAGATGCATGAAATCATGCATGTATTTCGGAAAATCTGCATACATGTATGCATATATGCTGCTGTATGATGCGGAATTGAAATAGATGCATACATGTATGCAACTATTTGAAATATGTGCATGTTTTTATGCATTTTACTGCATTTTTCGCTGTTTTGTGTATTTTTTTGATTTTGACGTGTTTGTTGATTGATTTTCCACCTGATTTTTTTGGCGTGAACATGTTTTATTTAATTATGAATTTACGTGATTTTTTTATATTTTTTTAATATTTTTTTAATGAATTTTCAAAAAATAGGGTCCTAATTTACATGAAAAGTTAGACCGGATGTGAGCCTAATTTTGAAACTTAATAGGGACCTGTGACAAACGGACCCTTAAATTTAACTAAAATAGTCAAAACGCATTTTCTTTTCCCACGCTCACATATTAATTCGAAAAATTCTGAAAATTGAAACCTAGCAATAATTTGACATTCCGGATCCAACAAAAGTGGTTTCGTCGAAAACAGAGGTCGTTTGAAAAATGACTATTTTTAAGGCCAATATATTTAATATTAAAAATACATTTTTAAACAAATAATTTTAGAAACTCAAAATATATAAGTGTTTACTGTTTTTCAATGTAGAAACATCATTCTGAACTCAATGGAAGTGGTTTCGAGTCGAAATTCCCACATATGCAAAAAGTAGCATTTTTGACCTATGCAAATTACCTAGCGACCTTTCTAAAAATTGAATTGGCCATAACTTTTGATTTCCGCTATGAAATTTTGATTTTTCAGATTCGTTGGAAAGATATTTTTAAATAGATTCTAATATTTTTGGTTTCACTAAAATCCCTTAAATTTTGCATCCTATACGGTCAGTCAAAGTTCAAGTTTGACTTTTCAAACTACCGCGCTATTTCTAACTCTTTTTATAATAAAAATTAAATTATTCATTCTAACTTCGATTTAAATCAAATTTGTGATCATTATTATTTAAAATAGATTATTTTAAATATCAAAACTCATTAAAATCACTTAAAATAAATTTTAAATTGGCCCCAAAATTCAGGGTTGTTATACCATAGGTGCCTGCGTTTTATTTAACTTGCAAAGTCTTCATGATTTGAAAAGCTAGGTGCAAGGAAACTTAGGCATATATGTTGGTATATAGGTAGTTAAATTTTCAAAGCATAAGATGGCCCTATTTCTGGACGAAAAGGACGTAAAAGCATGTTGCGTCATATATATATTTGTCTTGCTTTTCTTTTAGGTTTAGCGCACCCGTTATGTAAAACTCCGTTCGTTTATGGATCGCTTCGCCAAAAATAAAAAATATCGTTGTGACCAACAATGTGCCATGATCCGAAAATATAATAATTTAGACTAGTTAGCTCATTCCCTAAAACCCCAAAAATGCTGATCTAGGGTACCAAATACGTTAACGGGAAAATAGCTTATTTTTCCAAAATAAAAATTATGGAAAAATTCTATAAATTAAATGAAGTATACGTCTCGAAAATCTTGTCCAAATTTGAAGCCAATGTTTTATTATAATCAAATATATCGTTATGGTTTATAAACGGTTCCATGGAGACTATTTGAAAATTTGATTTGGACATATCTCCCTGTCTATAAGAGGAAATTTCCATTTTTCACTTCCATCGAATGGTTCCGTGGAGACACGCCGACCAACCTAGGGAAGTGGATGGACTTGACCATGAGCAAGATTTCGAGATGAATGGAAGATGTTTTCACCGGACAAGTTAAACCAATTTTGATTAAATACATTATCAAAGTGGTCGTTAGCAATTATTATGGAGGGATCGATATCTATTAATATTGTTGTTGGTCATTTTGACCAACTTTTATGTATATGATGATGAGACTTCGAGGAGCTGGATATGATGATCCATTCGATGGTGGATTTGAGGTGGTGGCTCTTTGATCAATGATGTACGTACAAAGATTTGGGGGTGCTTCGTCATATAGTATAGGTGGATAGTTTAATCCATAGATTGAGGTGTTGAGTTCTTCAGGTGTATTGAGATTGTGACTCTTTGATTTGAGGTTCGGGTCACTATAAGGAATAAACCCTTTCGCAACAAGCTATTTGCAGTGGGCGTTTTATGACAATTGCGATAAATGTTATTTAATAGTTGGCTTTTCCCGCTGTTGCCATAAATAAAATTTAACAACGACATTTTTAGCTAGTTGTGGAAAACTTGTTTTTAGCAACTACGATTGCCTGTCAGTTGTGAAAAACATACTTTTAACAAATACTCATTCATGTCAATTGCAA
Organism: Allium sativum; assembly: GCA_030737875.1. Classification (NCBI taxonomy): domain Eukaryota; kingdom Viridiplantae; phylum Streptophyta; class Magnoliopsida; order Asparagales; family Amaryllidaceae; genus Allium; species Allium sativum. The sequence goes on along the minus strand of CM060918.1, from coordinate 223,291,803 downwards.
AAAACATGTTATTAACAACTAGGCTTTCAGATCCGTTGCAAAATACATATTATTAGTAACTGTACTTTCATGTCAAAATATATATCTTTAGTAAGTGCCTTTTGTGGTCAATTGCAATAAATGTTTTCTTTTTAACTGGCATTTTCTGGGAAAATGAATTTTAATTACTGATTTTTCTTTCTAGTTGCAATAACATAATTACCATTAAACACAAAATTATGAAGTAATAATATTTTTTTCTAGCAATGCAAAATTAGTTATAAATAATATTTAATCCTGAATTCTAGAAGCATCGTTGCACTAATTAGTTATATTGATTAAAATCAACCACTATTACACTATTGATGCCTGTTTTTTTTTCAAATAACCAACTTTACAATAGTAGTGGAACAAAAAAAGAGTTAAATACAAGCCCATCTCCGCCCACCAACTAGTAACAAAAATGCTACCCATATAGCCTACACATAGCTCAAAGATTAAGAAGATAACAACAACATGACTAAATAGTGGAAGGAAGACTGTCGGCAGAAGTTCTCGTAATTCTGGAAAGCTCAATAGGACTATTAATCGAGCTAGAAAATCAAGAGACCCCTCGATATCCCTGCAACATCTAGCTCTATCTGAGCCTTTCTATTGACTTGGACCAGGCAAATAATTAACACATCCACTACAACAACCTAAAAACAAAATAAATGTTCATACCACCCCCGCACGGGGACGAAAGCCAAAGGTGACCGAGAAACAACATGCCAAGAAAAGCGAATGGTAATTAAGATTGCCCCAAAAGGACCTCCCTCGAAAAGCTAAATACATATCATTGGACATTTTCTGAATGATGGATGACATGACCAACGGAGTGTCATCAAAAACTACCTTGTTCCTAGCAAACCAAAGTTGCCAGCAATGAGACAAGAGATGAGCCTGAAGAGGATCGATTTAAGATCCTTTCCCGGAGTAATAATTAATAACTAATTATAATACAAGAAGTAATAAGTAATAATTAATAAATATGAATTAATACTTTGACAATTAATAAGTATAAATAATGATTAATTAATAACATTAAATAATTAATACTAAATATGTTATAACCAATTATTATTATTAATCAGGAATATATATGTTCTCACTCTGGTTCACATTATAAGATGTTTTGTGAAATTTATTTTGTTATAGAATATAGGATGTTTAAGCTTTTTTACCTACTTTATCCTTCATTCATAATAAATGACAGTCCAACAGCCATAAACTAAGATTTTGGGTTGTTGCATGAAGAGTTTGATGGGGAGCGTGAGGATTAAATGAGGTTTGCATGAAAGTATGAGCCATAAATAGCTGCGCATGCAGGACACAGTTAATTGAAGCATGGGCTAAAGTGGCATTTGATTATTTTCTTAATTCGTGTGCAAATCTCAAAAACACCTTATAATGTGAACAAGAGGGAGCATTGATTAACATTTAATAATTAATATTCAACTATAACCATGAGATAATAAGTAGTAAATAATTATTAATAAATAAGAAGTTATATTTTTTAAAAATTACTATTAAATAATAAATAATTAATGTTAGCAACTAGTAACTAAATCTAACAATTACTTGTTAATATATTTAATATTAATTATTTAGAATTATTATTATTTAATTATTACTATAACATAATTAATTAATAATTTAAAAATAATAATGTATAATTAATAACATCTTTATTTATAATTTATTTAAATCGATGATTATCAATAAATAATTTATAATCACTAATTATTATTAATAAGCAATATTCTTATATTTAATAATTTATTATAGTTAATTATTAATAATTAATAAATTATAGTTAATATTTATCAATTACATCAAATACTTAACATAATTATACTAAATAATTAATAACTATTATTTGATAATTAATAATTTAACATTTAATAATTAATAAGTAGTATTCAATACTTAATAACTAAATTTTAATAATTTATAATTACTATGTTTTATCAATAAAAAATATTTTTCCTATATCTAGCAATTTTTTATAGTTATTTATTAATAATTAGTAAATTACAGTTAACATTTTTTAGTTACATTTGATAATTAATGAATATAATTAGTAAGTAGTATTAAATAATTAATATTTAATAATAAATTGTTAACATTTAATTAGTAAGTAATATTTAATAATTAAGAAGTAATATTTAATTCTTAATAATTAATTTTAAAGATTATCAATTAGTAATTACTAATAAAAATAATTAATAAAAAATATATAACAAGCTTTTTGTATTTAATATTACTCGTACTTAATTAATAATTGACGATATTATTGTTTTTAGTTTGTTTAAGTATTTATAAATCTATATTAAATTATTATATATAATTCGATATAAAATTATAAATTAATATTTATGTTAAATTCTGTGTCTAAATTAATATAAAATTATAACTGATTGATGTTAGTGTGTAATCAAAATAAGAAAAAATACGATAAAAAATAGGACAGTTCAAAATGTCCAACGTCGATGCATCTCATTTGTATTTATATAAAATCAGTATTTTTTTAAAAGAAGTTTAGCTCGGACTTATAACATTTCAGGTTGTACCTTTCATGTCTAAACTTATGATGTTGTTAACATGTTTTCACACCATAATTCAAAATGTACCTTTCAAGTCAAACTTCTAATGTTATTAACACGTTTTCGCTCCAGCCTCTCGAATTTTGAATGAAATCTCTAAAAAATTGGCTATATCCTCGGCAAATTTATCTGAAATTTTCGCTATAGCTCTCCTTTAAAAAAACTCAAAATTTACTTCTGATCTCATATCCTAACCCATCAGAAAATTCCACGACCCAATTTGGAAACAAAATCCCCAAAATTGAACATGAACTTGGAGGGCGACTTACCGACTCAAACTCGAAGGAGCTTAAGAGATGGTACAAGGCCTCCAACAAAAGATGGAAAGAGGATAGATGTCAATCATTGAAGTGTCGACTGGACTCTATGTGGATCCACCATCGAATAAGCTAGATCGGTTATGGTTGTTACTCGAATTTCTATTAATCATTTTATTAATCTTAGTTTGGCAAATTATATAAAATATACAACAATTTTAGTTTGATCAAACTTTTATACATCTTAAAGCCGTTTATTATCCATTTAGACCATGAACTATAAAATAGTTTTAGTTTATTATCAAATTAACATACATAATCGTTACAGGTACGATCCATGTACTATATTATATATGGTATGGACGCCTATGTAGTGTTGGAACATGCAGGCTACCGTGTTACACATTGTCTTCTTTGCAAGTAATGAATTGTCCAACACCAAGTAATGAAGTATAATGCCATGAAGTGGTTTCAGATTAAGTACGAGGGAATCATTCTAAACAAGGCTCAGGATGTCACTGGTTGACTAACTTTATGATTAGAGATTATGAATACAAAAACAGGAAGAACAGTTTCCCAAGCATTATAACCATTTGCAAATTATTATAATGGTGTAATAATTTGTTTTTTTTACTAATAAAAGGTTCTACATGTCAACTGGTATTGAGTCGTACAAATTATTCAAATAACATTTGTTTCACTCGAAGTTTCAAAATAAAATTCAGCGTTCCATCGATACCCTCAATAAAAATACTACTTGATACGAATGTGGTTTTCGTGACTTGCCTTAGAATGAATAGTAACTAGCTTAATTGGCAATTCAAAATAGCGGTAGACTAGTGTTGTTTTTGAATTATTTTGAACTTTTTTTTTGATTCATTACTATCATTGGTGATTTATTTATATTCTTGAGGTAGTGTTTTAAACCATTACTGACATTAATGATTTATATATGTTCTTGAAGTCGTTTCAATAGAACACATGCAAGTTAGTAACATTACCATCGACACAACCTCACATTATTTACACTGGGAATTGGATCAGTGAACACGCAAAACGTGCCACTATTTTGAGTAGTTTCCACATTATATTAAAACCATTGTAATTATCCACTAAACACAAGTAAAAGGATACTTTTAGAGGAAGACTGGTGTGTAGCGTGGAACTACATAGCCGATTACGCATAATAGTAAATAAGAAGAAATATACCTGGTTGACAGGCCCAACCAGTAGCATAGAAGTTTAGGCCAAGAAGGCCAATATAGCTAGTACAACCAAAGTGCAGAATAAATAATGTACATCAGATTGTTTAGAACAAAGTATATAACAAGAGAAAATAAGCTAAAAACTAGCATATCAGATAATACTAGACTACAGCAGGAATCAAAGCGGGACTCGGGTGCTACTTTCCTGCGATCCTGGAGACTGAGGCAATGGCAGGGAGAGCCTGAAGCGAGCGGATCTGAACGATCCTGTCTAAGAGTCGAAAAGATGCAAGATGTAATGACAAGTACCCATCAGGAGTTTCTTGGGTCTGCCGAAGATGTGGGCATTGCGTTCTAGCCAAATACTCCAGAAAAGGAAAGCCACTAAAGAATCCATAATGGGGTCAGGGGGATTATGCTGCCAATATTCGAAGAACGAGTGGATTAAAGGTATGAAGCCAAGAAGGAAGGAGCTGTTAAGTCAAAGCTTCATGGATTATTTTGATTTATGACAAGAAGAAGCTTCTACATCGACAAAAAGAAGACGAGATGCCTTCATAGGTTAGAAGTTGATTATTTAGAGTCATAAATGTTAAAATCTATCCTCAAATAATCATACTTCTTTTTGGCTTTCAAAAATTACTTATAAGACCTTTTTTATGCATATCATCAAAAAACATGTCGACCTATATTTTTTTTATAGGTCAACAGGTTTTCAAAATATAACGGTCAAAAAGAGGTCGACCTATAATTTTTTATAGGTCAACAGGTTTTTAAATTACAACGGCTAAAAACATGTCGACCTATAAATTTTTATAGGTCAACAGCTTTTTGAAATTTTGTGAAAAGTCATCTCCTTTCTTGAAGAGTTACATCCATTTCTTCTCAAGAATAATCACTTCTTTTAAGAGCAACTTTTCACCAAAAATTACATCTCCTCGATTATTATAAATACATCGATTTTCATTCATTCAAATCACCGAAATTTCTCTCCATTCTTTTGTCTATATTGTATTATTCTTAGCATTCTAAAAGCACTCAAAAAGCATTCAATTATCGTTTGAATCTCCAAGCATATTTAACATACTTGTGATTCAACTCGATAATCCACTTCCAAATCTTTGCAAACATCAATATATATACATATTTGAGGATAAGATTATAGGAAGGGTGTACTCAATCGTTGACAAATCAGTGTTGAAAGAAGAACACAATCAGAAGTCAAACTCTTGTAATCGTCTTGTGGGTAAGCTTGTAGCCCGTGAAATCAAGTGGGTAAGCTTGTAGCCCGTGAAATCAAGTGGGTAAGCTTGTGGCCCGTGAAATCAAGTGGGTAAACTTGTAGCCCGTAAATCAAGTAGTTGTGAACCTGTTCCTCCGGGTGAAGCGAGGGTGTTGTTTAGTGAAAAGCCGAAGAGGAGCTTCGGGACTGGACGTAGGACGGGAGGTCCGAACCAGTATAAAAATCCTGGTGTCGTTACTCTACTTTACTTTACTTTACTGCATTTGTAGCTATTAGTGATATATTTCTTGTTTGTGGATTTTTACCTGTGTAACTATTGAATAGCTTAAGTTATCACATACATTCCGCATAGCCATATTATAGATCCTGCACAAGTCGTGTACACACCCGACTTTTCATATGGTATCAGAGCAAGGTCATCATATAACCGTAACACAGTTATTTGATATGGCAAATAACGCAAGTACAAGTAACACCACTTACACAGAAGGTCAATCGACACAAAGACCTCCTTTCTTTAATGGCCTAAACTATAGTTATTGGGCAACACGTATGACTTTTTATATGCAATCAACTAGCTATGATGCTTGGAATGCTACTCAGAAAGAGATAATAAATCCAACTACTGAGTATGCAGAATGGACTCCTGCTGAGAAAACAGCAGCTACTGTAAATGCAAAAGCAATGAATATGTTGTTTTGTGCATTAGACCAAAATGAGTATAACCGTGTTAGTATCTGTACCACTGCCTATCAAATTTGGCAAACACTAAAGACCACTCATGAAGGTACTAACAAGGTTAAACAAGCAAAAATAGCTTTGTTGAAAAGTCAATTTCAAAATTTCAAAATGAAGCCAAATGAAACAATCAATGAGATGTATTCAAGGTTTCAAACTATTCATCATGCTCTTATCGGGTTAGGACAAAAATATTCTGACTTCGATGTAGTTTCAACAGTCCTACATTCACTGACTAATGAATGGGAAGGAAAAGTATTAGCCATAGAAGAAGCTAATGATCTTTCCACCATGAAGCCAGATGAATTGATAGGAAATCTTATGTCCTATGAGGCTAACTTACAGGCTCGAAAAGAACAAAAAGAAGAAAAGAAAAATGTAGCTTTTCATGCTGATGAAGATATCTCAGATTATGAAGATGAGGATCTAGCATTCATTGCAAAAGGATTCAAAAAATTCTTAAAGCAACGAAGAGCTAGTCGATACAACAAGAAAAAGTTCGGATCAAACAGACCATCATCATCGAATGTAGAATGCTTTAACTGTCATAAGAAAGGACATATGCAAAATGATTGTCCAGAACAAAAGAAGAAGACAGAAAATGACAAGTTCAAACACAAAACGGACAAGTCAAAGAAACGGGCATTCTCAGTAACTTGGGATGATTCAGATTCATCTTCATCCGAAAGTGAAAGCGACTCAGAAAATGAACAAGCAAATGTATGTTTTATGGCAACAGAGGATGAGGTACAAATTCCTACCCTTGAGGATATGCTTGATATTTATGATAAATTAATGATTAAATTTAAAGATGCAAAACATCAATTAAAAGAAGTCAAGGCCATGTTGAATAGATCAGAATTAGAACGAGATATGTTAAGAGATGAAAAAAACATATTAGAGGAGGAACTTGAAAAGGCTCAAGAATCATCATCTAATAATAATTCTCAACTATCTCTTCTAAGTCAAGAAATTGAAATTCAAAAAGAGAAAAATGACACTCTTACTACTGAGAATTATGAGCTTAAAGCTAAAGTAAAATCTCTAGACCTTGAAAAAGCTAGTTTACAAACAAAGTTAGACGACATTTCTAAAAATGTTTCTAACTTTAACAAAGGACGAGAAAATTTGACAAAAATTATTGAGAGTTCACAATCAGCTACAAACAAGCAAGGATTGGGATATAAGAAACAAGTTATCAAGAAACATCTTGGTAAAAGAAAAAGAAAAGCTAAGAAAAATCTTAGTTTATTATATTCCAAACCAAAACCGATTGTGAAATCTCAAAAGAAGAATGTCAAATCTATAAAGATATGGGTTCCTAAAACAAATAATAATTTGATTAGGAACAAGTATATTCAAAACTTTTTGAATACTGTGCATTATAATCCAAATTATTTGAATAAAGGGGATACCGGACCCATATGGGTTTGGACTCCTAAGACCTAACTCTTAGGACCCTATAAAAAGTGGGTACCATGGACTTAATTTTATTTTTTGTAGGTCCCACTTAAGAAAAGAGGAAAGTGGATATTGGACAGTGGTTGCTCAAAGCATATGACTGGAGACAAGAGCTTATTAACAAATATTACTTATTCGGATGGTGGCTCAGTCACTTTTGGAGATAATTCAAAAGGCTATATCATCGGCAAAGGCGATGTGAGCAATTATGGTACATCTAACTTACCTCTTATCACAAATGTCATGCTAGTTAAGAATTTGAAACATAATTTATTAAGTATTAGTCAATTGTGCGACAAAGGTTTTACTATTTCCTTTTCAAATAATAAATGTAGTATTCTAGATAAAGATCGAAATATAGCTTTTGAAGGAAATAGAGATAGAAACATTTATATTCTGAATATGAATATCAATCATAATTCAGATATGTGTCTTGTAGCAAAAGATAATGATCCATGGCTATGGCACAAACGTTTCTGTCACATAAACTTCAAAACTATTGACAAGCTAGCCAAAAATGATCTTGTTAAAGGTCTCCCCAAAATGAGCTTTTCGGTTAATAATATTTGTGATGGATGTCAATTAGGAAAATTGACTAAATCTTCCTTCAAATCCAAGAAAATCATATCAACATTACAACCACTTGAATTATTACATATGGATTTATTTGGACCAACACAGGTTCAGTCAATAAATCATAATAAATATGTGTTTGTAATTGTTGATGATTATTCTCGTTATACATGGGTTATTTTCTTAAAAAATAAAAGTGATACTTTTCATCATTTCAAATCCTTCGTCAAAAGAATTCAAAAGTTAAAAGGACTTAAGGTTAAAAATATTAGAAGTGATCATGGCGGAGAGTTCGAAAATAATGAATTTGAACATTTTTGTACAAAGAAAGGTATCAATCATAATTTTTCGTTTCCTCGAACTCCACAACAAAATGGAGTTGTAGAACGGAAAAATCGGACACTACAAGAATGTGCAAGAACATTATTAAATGGATCCACTCTACCAAAACATTTCTGGGCAGAAGCTGTTGCAACTGCATGTTATGTTTTGAATCGTGTATCTATTCGACCTCTGACTAAAAATACATCATATGAGTTATTTAATCAAAGAAAACCAAATATCTCATATTTCAAAGTTTTTGGTTCTAAGTGCTTTATTTTAAATACAAAAGACCATCTTGGAAAATTTGATCCAAAATCCGATGAAGGTATATTTGTCGGATATTCGGAAAGAAGCAAGGCCTATCGTATATTCAATAAGAGAACCAAATCTATTGAAGAATCACTTCACGTTTCCTTTGATGAATTCTTTAAACCATCTCATATAATATCAGATGACGAAGAACCTATAGTTACTAATAACCCTATCATCACAAATAATGACTCTGACTCAGAAATAGTTGATGATATCCCGCAAATTGATGTAATACCTTCTCCACCAAGATTTAGATCTCCTCCAAGAATTCTAAGAGATCATCCAGTTCAAAATATAATTGGAGAAGTATCATCTCAAATAAGAACTAGAAGTCAACTTAACCAAATGGGACATGTTGCATTTATTTCCAATATCGAACCTAAGAATCCTAAAGAAGCTGCTACCGATGAATATTGGATTTTTGCAATGCAAGAAGAACTAAATCAGTTTGAACGCAATAATGTATGGGAACTTGTTCCAAGGCCAACCGATCAATCAGTTATAGGAACTAAATGGGTTTACAAAAACAAGGCTGATGAACAAGGAAACATAATTCGAAACAAAGCACGGTTAGTAGCACAAGGATATAATCAAGAAGAGGGTATCGATTATGAAGAAACTTTTGCACCTGTCGCTAGACTAGAAGCAATTAGAATTCTTCTATCATTTGCTTGTCACCATAACTTTAAATTATATCAAATGGATGTCAAGAGTGCATTTTTAAACGGATTTATAAAAGAAAAAGTATATGTTGAACAACCACCTTTATTTAAACATGAAAAACATCCGGATCATGTGTTCAAGCTTAAGAAGGCTTTGTACGGTCTAAAACAAGCACCACGTGCTTGGTATGAACGACTACGAAGTTATCTAATTGATTCTGGATTTCAAATAGGAAAGGTTGATGAAACATTATTTATTAAACATTCGCACAAAGATATACTTGTTATTCAAATATATGTGGACGACATAATCTTTGGATCAACAAATGAGAAACTTTGTAAAAAGTTTGCAAATATCATGACCAAAGAATTTGAAATGTCACATATGGGAGAGTTATCATACTTCCTTGGTCTTCAAATTAAACAACTTCCGAATGGTATTTTTATAAATCAAGAAAAATATTGTGAAAATCTTATTAAAAGATTTGGTCTTGAAAATACTTCCGGAAAACCAACTCCAATTGGTACAACTAGTCATCTCGAAAAAGATGAAAGTGGAAAGAGTATAGACCAAAAGACGTATCGTAGTATGATAGGTTCTCTCCTATATTTAACAGCTAGTCGTCCTGACATTATGATGAGTGTTTGTTTGTGTGCACGTTTTCAAGCTAATCCTAAGGAATCGCATCTACGAGCAGTAAAACGAATTATACGGTATCTTAATAACACCAAAGATTTCGGTCTTTTCTATCCTAAGGACTGTGCATTCGAATTAGTATTATATAGTGATGCTGATTTCGGAGGATCACAAACGGATAGAAAGAGTACAAGTGGTACGTGCCATTTCATTGGAAAATCACTTGTCTCTTGGTTTAGTAAAAAACAAAATTGTGTTTCACTCTCGACATGTGAGGCAGAGTATATCTCAGCAGCTTTAGCATGTACACAAGTTATATATATGCAACAAACACTTAAAGACTTCAAAATGAACTTGTCAAATTCTATTATATATTGTGATAATACAAGTGCGATAAATTTATTCAAAAATCCGGTTAACCACTCAAGAACTAAACATATTGACATCCGACATCATTTTCTTAGAGATAATATTGAAAAAGGAAATATAAAATTAGAATATGTAAGCACAGACAATCAACTAGCTGATATATTTACAAAGCCTCTACTAGAATCAACTTTTGTCAAGTTACGTAGAGAGCTAGGCTTGGTTTCAAGAAGAGAACTCGAAGGCTAATATTTTAAATTTATAAACAAGAGTTCACTATTTTTTCGGAAACCAATTCCTTTTCTTTTTACTATATAGAAAAGAGAATTTTTCTACGGTTAAAAATACAAACCATCTTTTCTCTTTCTAAAAATAGAAAATTCTTTCTCTATATATACGTTTGCATTTTTTGAGTGCTCTCAGACAATCACTCTCTCAAAATCTCCTTTAACCTTTTAAATTCATGGCAAACATTTGTGAAAAATGTGCTGAAAACTCCCATATTTCAATCACGAGTTCCGAACCAACGGAATACAACTCCCCGAAAACACCAGAACATCCACCTGGATTTCATCCACCTTCTCGAACACCAGGAACCACACCAACTTCTAAGAAAAGCAAGAAAGTTTTATTTTGCTCTCAACGAACAAAAGAAAAGATCGACGAAATGCATTATTATCAGCAGCAAATGTTCTATGAGCAAAAATTGACGACTTCTCGTTTGACGTATCTCGAACGACTAGCCTCTCTTTTCTGCAGCTCTGACAGGCATAACGTACATGAGCCAATACCTATACCATCATCTTCGCGAACTCCAAACTCATGGGATAGGAATTACAACAACAATGAAGGAGTAAGTGGAAAATACAATCCTTGGGAACCAAAGAATCCTTGGGAACCAAGAAGATAATCTTTTATATCGTTTAAATTTTCTGAAAATAAATTTGTATTTAAAATATCGATTTTTGAACTCATATTGTTTTGAATAAAATATATTTTTATATAGTGTTCATTTCATTTCAACAAACCAGAAAAACAAAAGTATTCAGCACCTGTCGACCGCCCAGTTCTATGCTGTCGACCGGTACAACCTTTTGTTTTTTGTTTTTCAACCAGAAAATTTACCTGTCGACCGCCCATAAACTCCCTGTCGACCGGCCAAACCAAAATTATATGTTTATAATGTTCCAGAATTCTTACCTGTCGACCGCCCATAAACTCCCTGTCGACCGGTCAAAACAAAATTATATGTTTATAATGTTCCAGAATTCTTACCTGTCGACCGCCCATAAACTCCCTGTCGACCGGTCATAACAAAATTATATGTTTATAATTTTCCAGAACCTTTACCTGTCGCCCGCCCCATATATAACCTGTCGACCGGTCAACATACAAAACGTTTTATATATTCTTCCAGAACTAATTCCTGTCGACCGCCCCAAACTTACCTGTCGACCGGTATCGAGAATTGCTGTTTCCTTTTGAGTTAGACACGTCGATTCACTTTTTAAATCCTCACAACCTTTCATTGAAATCTTATTTATTCTTACTCCTAATTCTATCAATCCTACCTTCAAAAGGAATTTCAATTTCTCTAAACTCTAAAATGGCTCCTAAGCAAAAGAAATCAAAAACTTTATCCTCTCAAACACCAATCCAACCCATTGATTCTCAAATCAAACAATGGCTTATGGATCCACTAGCAGTGAAAAGGTGGAACAAAATGAAAGACTATACAATTCACCATGGATCTTTCATCAATTTCTCTGATTTTGTCTACTACGACGTTCGAGAGATATCAAACCGCACAGGCATTGAATCTCTTCTTTCTTTTGAACACAACAATATTGAGATTAGTCACATTTTGATAAAGCTATTCTACGCTAATCTCAACTTAGAGAAATTTAAACCTCACAACTCAGAAGATTGCTTATGGTCAGTAATATGCGGACAACACATTTTTCTTTCTAAAGATAGAATGGCAGAAATTCTACGATCTCACAATGATGGTATACAATTCTCTACTGATTTCTGCCCTATTCATATTCGTGATAAACATAGTCACTTATTCATTGAAGACCATAAGTCAAGTACCAAAGGAGTCAATTTGAGACCCTCGGCTAGAATTCTTCATCTTTGTATCACGCATTCTCTACTTCCAAGAACTGGAAATTTTGATGCTGTTTACAGAGAAAATTTTAAGGCGTTGTACGCTATCTTTGGGAATATCAAGGTAAATTGGATTGAGATGATTTTTGACGAAATTTCAATGGTAAACAAACGCTCTAGGCCACATCTGTTTTATAACGAGTATATTATGCGTTGCCTCATGGACTGTGGAATAAGATCCCCCGCGTCCAAAATTTCAATACCAAAATGTATTGATAAAGCGTCCAAAAAGAGGATGAAGCTACCCGATCCGTGTTTTACCATTATTCCTTTTGAGAAATATGCCGAACTAGGTCCTACGGAGACTTCGTCTTTACAAATTCCTAGACAAAAGCCTGAAGACGTAACAATTCCACCGTCTACTTCTTCAACTAAAGAAACTCTTGAACAAATTGCACGTAATCAATTTTTACTCGAAGCAAGACCGAAACGAACCAATAATAAGCTTGACCTCTTGGACACTAAACTTGATAAGCGGTTCAATAAATTAAAGTCTTTCTTCGGAACAATTTGGGAAGCAATCTCCTGTGCCTCATTTTCCGCAACACTTGCACAAGATCCCGGAAAACGTCCTATGCCTCCTACTTTTACATGGTCCTCATCGGAAGAAGGTACTAGTTCTGGAGCAAGTACCCAACATAATCGTGGTCGTGGAATGTCGCATATTGAAGAAGGAGCTCATGACGATGTTGAGAAGGATGATGATGACGGAAACAATGAGGAACAAGAGGAGGAAGGAGACAAAGACGAAGAAGAAGATAGTGATTCGGACTGGCCATCACAATAGTCCTTACGTTTTTATCTCTTTATCTTCAAAAACTTAATTATGACTGATGTATGTAATTATGTCACTATCTAGTACTTCTGGTGTGTTTGTTTTGGTTTGTAATATGCAGAACAACTTACTTATTATAATGCTAGCCTACCCTTTTTGTCGATGACAAAGGGGGAGAAAATATTACTAACGACTGTTGTGCAGATTATATATAATTCAGGGGTAGCTTATATACAGGGGGAGCATATATACAAGGAGAGATAACGGATTAATCCAAGTTGTCATCAATCAAAAAGGGGGAGAATGTTAAGTCAAAGCTTCATGGATTATTTTGATTTATGACAAGAAGAAGCTTCTACATCGACAAAAAGAAGACGAGATGCCTTCATAGGTTAGAAGTTGATTATTTAGAGTCATAAATGTTAAAATCTATCCTCAAATAATCATACTTCTTTTTGGCTTTCAAAAATTACTTATAAGACCTTTTTTATGCATATCATCAAAAAACATGTCGACCTATATTTTTTTTTATAGGTCAACAGGTTTTCAAAATATAACGGTCAAAAAGAGGTCGACCTATAATTTTTTATAGGTCAACAGGTTTTTAAATTACAACGGCTAAAAACATGTCGACCTATAAATTTTTATAGGTCAACAGATTTTTGAAATTTTGTGAAAAGTCATCTCCTTTCTTGAAGAGTTACATCCATTTCTTCTCAAGAATAATCACTTCTTTTAAGAGCAACTTTTCACCAAAAATTACATCTCCTCGATTATTATAAATACATCGATTTTCATTCATTCAAATCACCGAAATTTCTTTCCATTCTTTTGTCTATATTGTATTATTCTTAGCATTCTAAAAGCACTCAAAAAGCATTCAATTATCGTTTGAATCTCCAAGCATATTTAACATACTTGTGATTCAACTCGATAATCCACTTCCAAATCTTTGCAAACATCAATATATATATTTGAGGATAAGATTATAGGAAGGGTGTACTCAATCGTTGACAAATCAGTGTTGAAAGAAGAACACAATCAGAAGTCAAACTCTTGTAATCGTCTTGTGGGTAAGCTTGTAGCCCGTGAAATCAAGTGGGTAAGCTTGTAGCCCGTGAAAACAAGTGGGTAAGCTTGTGGCCTGTGAAATCAAGTGGGTAAACTTGTAGCCCGTAAATCAAGTAGTTGTGAACCTGTTCCTCCGGGTGAAGCGAGGGTGTTGTTTAGTGAAAAGCCGAAGAGGAGCTTCGGGACTGGACGTAGGACGGGAGGTCCGAACCAGTATAAAAATCCTGGTGTCGTTACTCTACTTTACTTTACTTTACTGCATTTGTAGCTATTAGTGATATATTTCTTATTTGTGGATTTTTACCTGTGTAACTATTGAATAGCTTAAGTTATCACATACATTCCGCATAGCCATATTATAGATCCTGCACAAGTCGTGTACACACCCGACTTTTCAGGAGCTGATAGCTGCCCAGACAGAATATGAAAAATCGCACTCGAAGAAGAGATGAGTGAGGGATTCAATATGATTACTACAGAGGACGCAAGAGGGGTCAATGTTGTCGCAAAAACGATGCAGGTGATCTTTGGTGTTAATGCGGTTGTGGATAAGGAGCCATTGAAAGAAGATGACACGAGGGGGAAGGTCACAATGCCAAACACGAGAGAAAGTGAAACATCGACCTGGGTAGATAAGGAATTTGTAGCAGGCTGAAACTGAAAAATTGGATCCCAAAGCCCATAAGAATTTATCAGGTCCGATATTGATTTGGGTTGAGTTAAGAGTTTGAACAATGCATATTAGCTCGTTTAGGGATTCAAGCCCACTATAAGTGGAAGGTAAGAAGCCCAAAGGGCCCAGAGAATGGACTGCTGCAACTGATAGTGGGTTATATTGGTTTAATGGTGCAAGGTTAGGGAATCGAGTGGAAAAGGGGATCTGTTCATTCCATATATCCATCCAAAATAGACAAGAATCACCATTATTGACTTTAACATGGAAGAGCATTTTTATTCTAGGGGATGATAGATGGTACTCCTTTCCAAAATGGCGAGGGCTTAAATGATGGATTAAAGTGAAGAATCAGAAAGGGGTTTGATTGGTACAATCGATGAAGGATCCAGTTTTCCCTAAATAAATTGGCCTGGAGCGAGGCTGCGCCATAACCATTTAGCAAGAAGGGCCATGTTGAAGGCAGAGAGATTATGAATACCAAGGCCACCATGAGATAGAGGAAGGCAAACAGTTTGCCAATTGATTAGTTTTTTCAATTTGCCACCATTCCAAAGAAAAGAACTTCGAATTGATTTGATTTTGTTGATAAACCAAACTGGGAGTTTATGGAAAGACATCCAATAGGTTGGAAGGGATGTGAGGACGTGTTTAACAAGTATAAGATGGCCTGCTGATGATAATGAGTTAGCTTTCCAACTTGTAAGTCTGTTTTCAATCTTAGAAATGAGCGGTAACCAATCTGACAGGACGAATTGGAATACCCAAATAAGTATTTGGGAATGAATCGAGCTTATAGTTAAGACATTCAACAATTATAGGGCCCAGATGTGTGTAATTGCCAACATTATAAGAGAGCTTTTGTTGAAATTGATGAATAGTCCTGAAATTAATTCAAAAGAGTAGAGGAGAATTTTAAGGCAATGAATGTTAGAGGGAGTTGGAGTGGTAAAGAGAATAGTGTCATCTGCAAATTGTAGACAAGCTGTGCAAATATTTGAGTTAGGCAGTGATATGCCTGAGAAAATATTGTGAGATAATGATTGTTTGATCATTTGGTTAAAGACATCTGCGATTAGGACAAAGAGAAGAGGTGAAAGGGGGTCACCTTGTCTTAAACCTCTTCTAGATCTAATTTTCCCACCGAATTCGCCATTGATATTTATTGTGGAAGTACTACTGTGGAGAATTGCTTCAATCCAGTTACACCATTTTAAGGGGAATCCTCTATGCTACATAAGGGAGATAATGAAGTCCCAGTTTATTGAGTCAAATGCCTATGAAAAATCAAGTTTGAAAGGGACACCCAGGGTGTTTGAAGTGTGTCAGAAGGAGATGACCTCTTGGGTAGCAGCAACACGGTCAAGTATGTTTCTACCTTTGATGAATGCAGGTTGGTCAGAATCAATTAAGGAGTCAATATGGTTCTGGATCCTGGAGGCTAAGATTTTAGTGATGATTTTGAATGTAGTGTTGAGAAGACTAATGGGTCTGAAAAAAGGTAAAGTGTTAGCACCTGTGAATTTTGGGATGAGGATGATGTTTGCATAATTTAGCTTAGCAATGGATGAAGGATTAGAATAGAATTCAGAGCACATTTCAATTATGTCTGTCTTTAATGTCGGCCAAATGTGCTTGAAGAAAATTGGGCCAAACCATCAGGCCCAAGGGTTTTGTCATTTGCCATTTCACTTAAGGCTTTCCATATTTCCTCTTCAGAGAAAGGGTGATCAATGGCAATTGGAGAAGGGTTAGGGTACAAGTGATGCCAGTTTATTTCAGGAGATGAGGGAGGTAACGAACCGAGGATGTCTCTATAGTAATTGCTAAAATTGTGTCAGATGTATTTTGAGTCAGTGAATGAAGTGTTGTTGAGGATGATTTCTGGAATGTAGGAAGAGCGACGGTGGCTATTAGCAATTCTATGAAAATAAGCAGTATTTTTATCTCCCTCATTAATCCATTTCTCCTTTGATCGTTGTTTCCAACCAAGCTCCTCCTGTTTGATTAATCTATCAAGTGCTAACTCAAAAATTTTCAGATTATGACGCTCAACTTCAGACAAAGCTCGGTGTTCTTCAATGATGTTTGAATTGAGAATGGCGTCCTATGTGGATGCAATGCGAGTTTTTAGAGAGTTCCAAACATTTTTAGCCCAAGGTCGAATTAATTTTCTTGAGTAATAAAGCTTGCATACCATTCTAACAGTGGGAGATTGATGATTCGGTAGTTGGTTCCAGATTTGCATGATAAAGTTATTAAAGGAAGGTTCTAGCAACCAAAGGCGTTCAAATATGAATGGGCGATTAATAGGGGTATTTGAGCACATATCAAGAAGAATCGGATAGTGATCAGAGATGGTGGTAGCAAGACCAGTTACTAAAGACGTAGGGAAAAGATCTTCCCAGTTAAGATTGAAGAAAAAACGATCCAGTTTTGCTAAAGAGGGGGATTCTCTTCTGTTTGAGCAAGTGTATCGGCGGTTGTTGATGGTGGTTCAATGAGGGAGCAAGATTGGATAAAAGCGTTAAATTGAGAAGAGTCAGAGGACATATTGCCAGAGTTACGATCAAGAAGGGATCGAGTCGTGTTGAAGTCAACACCAATTACCCATGGATCATTTATAAAGTGATATATATCGTGACAATATCGCCATGTTTCAGTTCTTTCATTAGGATCATTAGGGGCATAAACATTTGTGAAGTGGAAAATGTTGTTCGAGGAAATGTGTCGAAGAGACACGTGTAAGATAGATGGTGAAGAAAACGAGTGATCAAATGACCACATGTACTCATTCCAAGCTGTAATCAAACCTCTACGAGTGTCAAAAGCATTAACATATGTCCAACCAGATAAGAGCGGCCCACAAATTCAATGAATGAGAGAAGTGGGTGGATTAGATATTTTAGTTTCTTGTAAAAATAAGATATCGATATTAAGCGTGGAATGATGAGATTGACAGCGTGATTTTTTGTTGGGTCCCCCAAACCATGATATTCCACATGACTATCTTCACTTAGAGTGGTTAGTGCGCTGATGTTCTAGGGTTTGCATGGCAGTGTAATGTTTGTCATGCAAACAAACACTCATATATTTAGCCAATTTTTTATTTAATACTTTATTAGCTGAAGAAAAAACAATGGGTTCAAAGTAGCTACCCGAAGCTCCTGGAGGCAGTGAATGAGCCCTGTCGATCCTTACACTCATTTTGATTGACGCCGATGATAAGTGAGGGGAAGAGGAACCTTGCTCTTCCTGCTGCCCCTGGATAGGCTGATCTTGTTCGTGTTGAGTTGGTAGTTGTTGTGGGAGAGGAGTAGAGAGATCTAGGTCAGCAAATGGATCCCACCTCGGCACTTCTACTCCCTCGTTGTGTTGCCCAAGGATAACTAGGTCATGTTGACGATCATCTAGAGCTTTCGGCACCTGTCTCATTGCTTCATCAGACGTCACATCATACCTATCTATTTCCATGTGATCCACTTGCTGAACCAAAGGTTGAAAAATAAAGCCATCGTACTCATAGTCGATTCCTTACAGGAGAGTCTCTGGACGCTGACAGGGATGAGCGTCTGGCCAGCGCTCAATCTTCAGCTTTACTGCATGATTGTTAAGATGAGCAATAAAAGTACAAGGGGTCGAAATACCTTCATAAAACTGCATCTTGACATATAAGTAACGATGGTCAACAAAGGACCAATCGCAAAAATCAGCGTGAATGTATCTCCCCATTGGTTTTAGAGCTTCTTGAATGGCTTTTGTGTCTTCCTTAAGAAATTCCGGAAAGCCATTGATTCTTGCCCAAGTTTCTTCTTCAAGGGTGGGTTCAGGTGTCTCTTCGAGGGGAGTTGCCTGTTGGAGAAGGACAATCCCATCCTCTTTATTAAGAATTTTAAGCTGCAAGGCATGATCTTTGGTGTTTGCGTTTGGGAAGTGGATAAGAAAGGAGTTGTCAGAGATATACCAGATTAGCCATACATATTCTTGTCCGAAGGTTGAAGTGAGGACTTGTGAGAGCATTTCAATGGACCAGACTCCATCGATGATCGTTGCTGTCAAGTAAAGATATGTATCGGCCATTTCTAGGAAGAGAGGAATTTTTTGAGGAGTAGTGGATGAGTGATTTGGTGAAGGAAGTGATTTTTCTTTTGAAGTGATGGAGGGTGTTAATTTTGAATTAGTGAAATTAGGGTTATGATAACGATTAGAAATTTGAGTAGACTGGTGGGACTCTTCGTTCTGGTTTTGCAGGCTAGGTGGCAAATGACTGTTCAAAGATTGTGTAGCCTTGGGACGATTCAACGCAGTGTTTTTAGCTCGAGAAGTGGATGGGCTACTCTTGGGATATTGCGAACAAGCATGTCCAAAAAAGGAGCAATAATAGCATATCATAGCGTTCCTACATTCTCTTGCCACGTGTCCACGATCGGCACACTTGAGGCATCTTCTCTCCAATTTGAAATTTTTTAAAGTTTCTTGAACTGATTTGAACGGTGGAATAATTCTTCTATGTTTTAAAGGAGGCTTGGAGAGGATGGGTGGCAGCTTAGCTCTCGACGCTGCGACCTGAGCGTAGGAAAGTTTTGGGTGGCTATGAGCTGAAGTTAAGATATTTTGCAGTTGAGTGGTAACATGGACACAGTTGAGTCCACCAGGGAAGTGATGAATAGGTAGTGAATTTGTGTCAAGTAAGGAGGATGACACAAACGTGTGGGAGAGTTGGGAGAGTGGTGGAGATAGGTGGCGAGCGAAGGAAAGAGAAGGTATGCGAGAAGGAGGAGGTTCCGCCATTAAGAGATAGTATATACAAGTAAAAGGATAATATTCAATTAAACCTTTCGATTTCTTGTACGTCAAATTATCAATACTGATAGAGTTATATTATGCATTTGTTTCAAATTTTTTATTAGATTTGGCATATTGGGTAAAGTTTATTATCAAAATCCATGATTTGATTCTGTGAAATGGTGAAGTTGTTATTCTCTTTTCAGATTGACAAAGGGATACATGTAACTTGTGATTTTCTATTTCTAACAAATGAAACTAAGGCCTGACATTTGTGAATATGGTAAAAAATATAACTTATTTTGATTCTACTTTGTAAAAATGAATTCAAGAATTAAACTATGCTAAATTTTGAATTTAGGAGGTGTAGGAAGTAAATATTGGAATTTTTTATCCTACTACAGTTCAGGAGCCTGGCATACTCTTTCTTCTTGGTAGATTGATTTGTACATATTTAACTTCACACTTTTTTGAAAATTGAATGAATAATAAAATGTGATTTTCAATAGTCCAGCAGGTTTTCAGTAAATTATATTTTTGGGAGAATTATTACCCTTTACTTGGTTTCTTATATCGTTTTTATTTTTTCAAAGTATAAAATAGAAATTAAAAATTAATTTCCTTTTCATGAAAAGTATGTAATATACGTTAATTTTTGCTTAGTTTTGATTATGGACTATTAATGGATTCCAAAATATAACACACGTTTATGATTAATTCTGTGACAACCCGCTATACACCACCGGTTCTCATAATAAAGATTTGTGGAAATTAGGATCGCATCCTTCTTTTGAAACTTAATGTAAAGCGACTCCTTCCTTTAAGTTTGATGTAAAGCGAGTCTTTATTTTTACTGTAGTAACGTGTTTTGAGGTTTTTTTTGTGTTGTATAGAAAAATCAAAATTTACAAATATTCACAGAAGCACTCTACAAAATATATATGCAAAATTAGCAATTATAGCAAATAATTGCTGATATATCAGCAATTATTCACCTGGAATTTTAGTTCAAAATCCATACATACTTGCTGATATATCTGCAATTATACATAATTTTTTGCAAGGCTTATGAATTATTGTCGACATATCATCAATTATTGTATATATATAATTGCTGATATATCAGCAGTTATGTTAAAGGTGATGAAAGACTTATAAATAATAGTTGATATATCAACAATTATTGTATATAATTGCTGATATATCAGCAACTATATTTAAAATTGATGTATAATTGAGTAAATAAAAGGCAGATGAAAAATTGCAGCAAAGACTGCAATTATTACTGTAAATTACTTATATAACAGCCATTGTTTTGCAGTTGATGCAAATAATTGGAAAAGTTGTTGAAATATCAGCAACAATTGCAAATAGTTGCATTATTTGCTGCAATTTACTGGAGCGTATATGTTTTTTTTGAATCATATTGTTTGTAGTTTTACTGCATGAATACGATGATGATTATATGTTGAATTTAATTTCTTATTTTCGTATATTTTTTTGATGATTTTCGAAAAAAGGGGACCTAATTTATATTAAAAAAAATAAGGAGGGAGTTTTTTTGTATTTTGGAACGTAATAGAGACCTGAGCCAAGCTGATGTACAAGCACCCGATTGATGTAAATCAATCATCAAGAGAAACGAATAGTATAAAAGAGGATAAAAGGGAGAGAGAAAAAGGAAAAAAAATTCAAGGAAGAAAACATAAACGCAATCACAGAACCTGTCGTATATCTCACCAAGCATCAGATAACATATAATAATCAATCCCAGATATAAAATAGGTGTGATAGTAATAACTATATAAACCATATAATCAGAGTATAAAGGCTCATACAGTTATATAGAACAATAATAATGTTTATACAAGAAGTAAATAAACTCAACTAATAAAATGCCTCAAATAAGAATAAATAACACTGTCTATTCTCTATAGTGGAATAAACAAAAGGTAATACAATTATAAGTATGTAAAACATATCCTCCAACTAATCCACCTGCGTGACTCCGAATAATATGTACACATGTTGCCTGATCGGCTCATCAGTATCGTTAATCAGCACCTAAGTTAATAAGAGGTAAATAAAAACTTGTGTCAAACAGCAGTCTTGTGTGAGCGATAACAAATCCCAAAGTACTGTAGAAGTTGTAATAGCATATATGACACAGAGGGTATGGAGAATCATAACTTTCCTACCTCTGCATCCATAGAGTTATCACATAACAATCGATATATGCTACGCTATGATAAACATTATATAAAAAGGTGTGATAGATATATATAATTACAAAACGATGATAAATAAGTGAACATGCATAACATCCATCATCTTTCCTCACATTCAGTCACTCAGTGTGTTGGATATCACGATAACGCTTGATTTCCTTGATATTCGAATCCATGCGACTCAGTTGTCTATAACCTAGGTTGTACTGACGTGTATGCCCAATGAAAAGGACCTCCCTTTAGTATAGGTAAAAGCCGTAAGTCTCCCATCGAAGGAAACAAGGAGGAACAGCTGGTCCAGATGGACATTACACCCACTACCTCCTCTTTACGAGTAATTGCTAAAACCATATTGTTACTACCAGATTCAACACCAAAACAGGTCATCGGTGAAGGGGTATCCGACCGCAACTAGCTTAAGATGATGATCTGAAAGCATGGAGTTGGCATAAGGCTAAAGCCGAAAGCATAAGGAAGGAAAACCACTTGAAGTCGGAAGAAGATAGGAAAGAAAAGACGAAAGCTTATAACCTGAAACCAAAGTCATGACAGGAAGCATCAAGCCTAAAAAAGGGAGACGAAAGGGCTATTGACACTAATTTACTTAGTGTTAATACAGAAAAAGGTGAAGACATTAAAGGCATGAGAAGCCGAAACACCAGTAAAATATCTTGGAAGTTATCTATCGGATTCAATGCTTGTCGGCCACCGAGAGACAACTTCAGAAGTCATCAAGGGACGTACCGAAAGCTCACTATCAGAAGACTAAAACCAACCTCGGGGAATCACCGGAAGAAAACCATAGTCTCCGGGAAGAAGAGCTATCCACACTAACTCGCTTAATGTCGATACCAAAAAGGGTGACGGATCCCGGAATATGGGAAATTGAAGCATGCAAGCAAATACTACGATGACTTAAAGACAAAACCGGAAGCTTATTACTGAAGGCCGAATGCCACTCCCAAAGATATCTATACCAATGGGATTGATATCAATACGAAAGTTAGAGGAAACATCAAATAGAAGTTCTAAAGACCGAGACCAGCTACCCGAGAACTAAGACCGACACACCAAAAGGTATGTTATATCTACTAACAATGTCAAAAGAGCAGCCGAAACCAAGGCAGACGAAACCGAAAGTTGAAGAGTGGTCGACACATAGTTGCCGCACCCGAAAGAGGCCTCTGCTGGACCAATAACATAAAGGGTCCCGATTTTTCTATTAATAAGACCCCAAGGCTCACATTTTAGGGGACTTTCTGATTCCCCCGATCTTGCACTCATTTCTAATAGAGTAAACCCTAATTTCTAAATCAATTTGGGGACTTCCTTGTAAACACTTGTGTACTCAAATAAATGAGCAATAAAAAGTGAATCGACACTTAGCATATTTTCCATGATTTACTTTACTACTTCTTCATCTATTTCCTTATGTCTTCTCCACAACAAATGCTTCACACACAAGCTTAGGTCTTGTAAAATATTGCCAAATACCCTTCTACAAGCCATTTAGCTTTTTAACTTGTGTTGCGCTTAGGAAACCCTTATCCTAAGGTAACTGTTGGTTGCTGAGTCTTGCAAGCATGATACTTACCCCTCGAGGGAAGAGTAACTAATCTTCGGGCTCTATATCTTAATACCTAGGAAACGGTGAACTAACTCAAGCTCGTGGGAACTAAATAGTCCCATTTTAATCTTAGGTCCACTTCCTTAGACCTATCTCCAGTGTTGACGAAAAATATCATTAACATTTTGGCGCTAAAAGGAGGGCTTGAACCTCTTGACCTTGTGGTTAACAACCACATTTCTAACTGTGTTGTTCCGTCCTGGATTGACTAAAGCTTTGAAGAAGCAAGAATTATAGGTAAAGGGTCCTAACAAGAGTCTTCCGAATTTTAAATGGCTATGTTAGGTATTACTGACACGAGAGTGATTAAAGAACAAAGGTTAAGAATGGAAGTCTTGTGAATAGTCAAGTGGAAAAAGGAAGCCGAACAATACGATCTTGATTAGAGCAACAACTTCCTAATTAGGACAAATCCCAGCCTTTACCATAAGTGGTTCTACATCAAGAAAGTATAACCTATTCTCTCACATGAGAAAAGCTATCCATGACCAAATGGAAGGAATGGTATTTGAACATGGAATAATAAGAGACTTCAACCATTTTACTTCCAAATGGACTAAGAGAATATGACTTTAACCCCAATACACTTTGAAAAGAAGGATCAAAGAAATGAATGAAGTAGCAAGGCCAAATAAAAAAAATGGCTAAGTTCCAACGACAAAGAGAAAGCTTTATGCCAAAACCACCTGAAGGGTGCCACCTTACCGCTTCAATGGAAAATATCTACTTCCTGACCAAACATGAGCTTAATTTTTGGTCATCTACAAAAAAAGAAGCCCAAATACGAAAGGAAGTTAGGAGGGCCTTACTGCCACTATCATATGATGAATAGGCATGAAACAAGTCGTTGCAGAATGTTTGAAGGGACGATTATCAAGTTCTTCAATCATGGTCAATTGCAAGACTTTGTAAAAGAAGCAAACCAAGTCTAACAAGAGCCTTTCCGAAGGTGGATTGTCTATATAACTAAGGGTATAGAAACCCTCTCAAAGATTTTGGAATAACCCGAAATGGGTTAAAGGAATAAATGGATAGAAACCCTTGTCACCGCCAAGACGGCTAGGGCAAGGCACCCCTTAGAGGGTGTGATGCGTAAGCCTTTCTCCACACCCAAATCAGAAAGGGTCAGGTTGAAACATCAGAAGCGTAAGCCTCCAATCTACGCCAGAAATGGTTGAGATTGAGCATCTAATTAGCACGCCTTGCCTCTACTCGTAGAAGAGTACGCCTTACCTCTACTACGAACTAAGCATGTCCTACCTCTGCTTATGTTCCTCGTTACTCGCAGAAGGGAATGAAAACCCTTATCTGCGTCTACAATTGCCAGGTTAAGGCACCCCTTGGAGGGGGCTGGGGAGTAAGCCTCTATCACCACCTATAATGGCCAGGGTAGAGCAACAAAAGAGTAAACTTTTAAACTGCGCCTACAATGGCCCGGTTAAGCATCTAAGCCCTTATCACCGCCTATGATGTCCCGGTGTAAGCATCTAAGCCCTTATCTTATGATGGGTAAGGTGCCTCCTGGAGGGAGGTCAGGTGAGTCCTTGGGCCTTGCTTGAGAATAAGCTAGCCAAGCGCGTCGGACGCGTAGGCCCAGATAGTGGCCAATAAAGCATGTACATCCTCTGCTTTGATGAATGAAAGCCCATAGAGTGGCTAAGTAAGCACGTACATCCTCTGCTTACATAAAATCCCGTGCAGTGGGAACAAAAGTTCTGGAGGAGCATTCTAAGCACGTAGTTGCCTCTGCTTACAAAAAATCCCATGCGAAGGGAACAAAGGCTCGAAGATAGAGCTCACAAGGCATGTATAACCTATGCCTTATGAGATAGGCCTGGAGTTGGCATAAAACAATATCAAATACCTGAATCTTGGTTGGTTAAGGACTTCTATTATCGCCAGAAGCGAATTTCTGGTCTTATATCAAATACCTGAACCTAGGTTGGTTCGGGACTTCTATTATTGTCAGAAGCGAATTTATGGTATTCTATTAAGTACCTAAATCTAGGTTGGCTTGAGACTTCTATTATTTCTAGAAGTGAAATTCTGGTCTTCAATCAAATACCTAAGTCCCGGTTGGTATGGGACTTCTATTATTTCCAAAAGCAAATTTCTGGTCTTCTATCAAATACCCAGGTCTAGGTTGGTTCGGAACTTCTTTTATTGCCAGAAGAAGATTTCTAATCTTCTATCAAAACCTAAATCTAGGTCGGTTCGGAACGTATTTTCTTGCGAGAAGCGAATTTCTGGTCTTACATCAAACACCTGAATCTAGGTCATAGTTCAGGACTTCTAATTACTTACCGAAGGGAGAGTTCTTGGCTCCTCTCATTAATACCCTAATCTGGGTTGCAAGTTTTAGATTCTTATCCCTAAGAAAGGGTCTGTTGTCAACGCTTAGAATGATGGTTCAAGTCTAGTATCCTAAAATCATTAAGACAAAGATCATAATCTTCCATCTTGCTCAGGGAGATTTCTTAAGCTCATTATATATAAATTGTTGCTATTTATGCCAAATACAGGAAAAAATCGCATGTCAAGTTGTACATATCCCGTTTACGAATTCATTCACAAAGTTGTGTCATTGACTAAAAAACGAAGGGATTGGTCATTGATGACACTTAATACAATATTCTATGCTTCCCTATTTTCGGGTAAAGGGGGAATAATGGCATGACGAAGCGTGATACTTAAGAGTTCGTTGATCTTCTGTCTCTTTTCCATAATTTCATAATCAACACGTGCTGATCAGTTATTTTTGAGTGCACGACACTATTTTTTACCGAATCCATATATTTTTGCATGATCAATTTTGCAACGTGATCGGACCGACGCATTTAATAATTCTTAGCTTATCGGACAGTGTCAATCACGTAATTTCACTAGCTAGATTTTCCGAGTCCAATGACGACGATTTTACGAATCGACGCCATTTCCAATCCTTTTCTTAATTTGTTGCGACTTCAATCGAATCGCTTTGTGTTTTCTCATGATATTCTTGACGTGTGACAGCTTCAACTAAAAAGAGTGTCAACACAGGGGATGCAAAGCATGGTGAAGCGAGGCACGGTGGTCTGAGGCATGGTGATGTGAGCAACGGATGTGAAGCATGGATGCGAGGCATGAGTGGAGCCAAAGCTGGATTTCGGAACCGATCGGTGTTGTTGTGCAAGCTTTTGGTGGTGGCTTGCATGTGTTGAACGAACGATCTTCAATGCTAATGAATTCGCATCTGAGGGATGCGACATTTGGCCATTGGCCCGACTCGAATCTTCTGGTGCTAGAACAATGATTTGCTTGATACGATCACACAGTTCTAAGTGCATTCACTTAATCCGTGACTTGTATTATTCAAGAGCAGTTTGATGAGCCGTGACGATTATTCTTGCGCGACCCTATCTTAGCTTGATTCCTGATGATGTTGGCAACACTTTTGGGCTGTTGAACCACGCAATTGGCCAAGTCGTGTAGGCCTGGACTACTTCTGGTGACCGAGCCAAAATGTCGGTTAACAGTAAGCTTCATGGTGAGATCAAAAGGTAAAAGTTTTCATGGATAATCTAAAAATCATCAAATTGTTTCTTTAATATCATTAGAGTTAAATCTATCTTCTAACATGTTAATGTTCTAGCCTGAGTTCGGTGTGTTTGGTGAAATACATACTACAAACATCCATGGTCAAACAGTGCATTGGCATAAGTGTGCTAAGGCTTGGAATTTCTTCTAACCAAAGCATAGTTGGCTTGATTCATGGTAAAATTTGGAGTTGGGGTAGGAAGTTGCACTGCCATCTTCAAGTTAGTGGTGCTCATTCAGTTTTAGGGGTGCGACATAAGCAAAGGAACGGGGAAGATTGTCATGTTGCAATGTGATCGGAGACGTGAGAGGTCAAGTGATGAATGTTTCATGATGAGGAGAAGATAGCACATATATTTGTGATGGTTGGAAGTCTTCAATAGTCTCTTACGTGTGTGAAAGTGCATAACATGCATAGAAATTGGATGTAGGAATTCAAAAATGGAAATGAAAATGAAAGGGAGATGCGGAGAAGCGGGCTTTGTTGGGATGTTAGTGTGGTTTGAGTTTTTGAATAGGCCGGTCTATTTGAAGTTTGTTTTAGAAAATTACTTATGTTCATATTTTAATTTATATTAGTATGTGTTGGACTTAAAAATTCATACTTGCTTGTATATAATTTTATGGATGAACGGATTTTAGCATTGGATTCATGACAGCGGACACAACATTATACCATAGCTTGTACACGATTTTATCTAAATATAAACTCCTAACATATTAAAATGGGTATGATTCAAATTACGTTAAGTGTAGTAATAATGTTGTTTGAAATTATGCATGATAATTTTTAATGATTTCTTAGTCAAATAAAACACTATTAGGTCAATTTAAATCGTATAGATCATTACGGACATCCATTGAGTAGAATAAATCCTTGTTCTACACTTGCTAAGTAAATTAATTCTCTATGTCGCTAGTTAATATTGAGACCAGTTATATATGTTTGATAAGTTATTTAATTATTGATTGTTAATTATTGAGCCTCAAAAGCTCGATGGCTTGTATATATGACATTGACAAATAAACCATCTTATATGTGAAAAACAAATGGTAACTCATTTAAGAACCATTTGCAATTGCTAAGCCTTAGATTTGAATCTGATTCTATTTTTCTAATTCCTTAATCAAACAACTAAGTTTATTTTATTTAGACAATTTTTAAATTTTATTTTTAAAATACTTTTAACTTGATTAAGTATACAATTGGATATTTAAAGTTGATTAAATACTTAAGTTTAATTTTATCTTTTTAGTGGTTCTAGTTAATTAATCATTTGGTAAAGATGATTTAATTCTAAGAACTACTACTGGAGATATTTTGGTCAACTAATTACTTTGGTAAATGGTCTTTAAAGTAATTTATACTTAAGCTATGAATAAGAAGTTAAATCAAAAAATGTAATTAATTATTTGAAATAACAAAAAACTCTACGTCTACAAACCTTATAAATTAGGGCCCTATTTTTCGAAAATCATCAAAAAAAAATTGCAAAAAATTAAAATTAAATTAAACACATAACGATCATCGTTTTCATGCATTAAAACTACAAAAAAACGAATCAACAACCAAAAAACAAAAAAACTGCACGCTCTAGTATATTGCTGCAAATAATGCAATTATTTGCAATTGTTGCTGTTATTTCAGCAATTATTTACATCATATTTACAACAGTTGCTAATATATCATAAATTTAAATCAATAATTCCATTTTTGCTGCAATTTTTCATTCGTGTAACGTCCCTGAAACTACGACAATTAAAATATGGAATTAATTAAAGATATAACTGATGATAATCAATTTTATATTGATAATGGAATTTAAAAAAATCAAATATATTGTTTGTGTATGAATTGAATTAAAAATTCAAAATGGCTAGTTGAGAAACAAATATTTTTTTGTTGAATATTTGAAATGAATTCAGTTGGATGTTCGAATTGAATTTGAAATTTGATTGAAAAATATGTGGTTGAATTTAAAAGTAAATGTAATTAACGTAAATAGATCGGAGAATTTTATTTGTTGAAGTACACGGGAAATTGGTTGGATATGTGTGTATTTGTTTATATTAAGTAATTTAATTTAACATTTTAATTTGGAAACGAATAGAGTCATTAGTGAACAAACGGAATTAAATCAGGGAACTGACAAATAGTTTGACTTTTAAAATAACATTGTAAATAGACAGAGTTGGTTCACAACCAAAATAATTTTATTAATTTCAGAATGTGAAGATGTAGTGGTACGTATAATTTTCGGTACATGCAGAGTTTGTGTTTACGGTATGAAGTTAGAGCATTACGTAGTAATTCACGGTAGAATTTATAGTTAATTTAAAAACTAAACAAACCCACCTACCTCAGATTAACCCGCGTTGACCTATATCTGTGTGCACTACTCCCCTAAAAACCTATGATGGAACATTGTTCTTATCGCTAAATTTTGCCTTTATAAAATCCATGCATTTGTTCCATTTCCTTTAGCAAACTCATCCCTTTCTCCTCTTAATTTCAATGGTTGAATTTCTCATTTGTTTCTTTTCCTTCCCTTTTTCATATAATCATTAATTTTACCCTCTCACAAATCAATTATTTATACCCCAAAATCGAAAATATCACAGCAACTTTCAAGCCGCCACCACCTCCAATTTATGCCGAAAACCCTAGTGCCTCTTTTTGGTCGCCGCTATCTTCATGTAAGTGCTACACCAGTCCGCCTCAACATAAGCAAGTCTGACAGCGCCAAGCCGCCTCGTTTTCGAACTATCGAGCCCCGTTTCTCCTTCGTCACCTCGGCAGGTGAGTGTCAACTCACTCACGATTGATTATTAATTCAAGTTTATTAACTTGGATAGTTAGTCTAAATAAAGTAGTTAGTTTGGGCTGATTATTTCTGTTATTGTGTATGTTGTTGCACCTATTGCAGAAACCGTACGCATACCCTAAGATCGTGTTGCTCACCCTGTAACAGACTGTATACACTGGATTATGTTACATGTATAAAATACCTATCACTGAAGCCATGCGTGTAAACTAGAAGTAACCAGCACCAGCGTATCTCTTGAGAACCCATGTTGTAAATGTGTTTCTTGGGCACTCACCATTTAATATATATTGCATGATCATAGCACAAAATTTACAAACCTTTTGATCCAAACCTAGAATTGAACTAAACCTGAAATAAATATATAGGAATAAAAGACCAAAACTGGTGGGTACACGTAATTTTGGATTGGAAACAAAGTCAGGTAAGAAGGCCTTACTTAAAATCCGTTTTGAAGTCCCTTAAGGAGTAAATGGATAATGTAAATTATGCAACTATGTGAATATCCTACACTATATTGGACCATATGTTAGTTTGTTTCGATTTATTTTTTTGTAAATTGTAATGTTTTGTGTTGAATGGTAGACTTAACAGAAGGAGAGAAAAATAAAAATGAATGAACTTTTGGTTTTAGTCTATTTTGGAATAAAATGCAATGTTCTTTGTTTTGAAAAGAAACTACTACTTGTTTGTGTCATGACAAGCCATATATACATATGAATTGAAATGTTTTGAGATCTGGCTATAAGTCATTAGTGTATTCCTATTTAAATCATGTTGTTTTGTTTGAAACTGGAAACTTGTTTTATCTTCGCGTGCATTGGCACACAGTGGATATACAATATGAATAAGTGTATATATATATATATGTGTGTGTGTGTCTATATATATATATATATATATATATATATATATATATATTGGCACTTACATTTTACTTGGAGACAACCTAGTGTTTTCAGGCTTGACATATGAGTTGATATCTAGATGGCATCCTATCTTTAATTTCCTAGTTTTAAATTTTTTGTTTTATTTTGGGAGCCTATTCAACCAACTGAATCTTGTATTTTGTGGTTCTTTGTTTGCATATGCAGTAAAGAAAGGGCACTTCATTTTCAGGCATGCATAGTGAAATCGGAGAAGTTTGTTAAGTATTTACAGCTGGGTTTTAAAATATGTATATACGTTGCCAGCTGCTATTTTCTCATGTGAATTTAGGCAACTAGCATTTCCTTATCTACGTATAATGTTGTTCCATTAGAAGCTTGTGATTGCTAATAAACAATTTGAAAGGAAAGAGGAAAAAAATCTTAGTCCTAAAGATAGATGTTTAAATATACACATTATTTTAGATCTTATCTGCTACAAGATCTAACATGTGAAATTTAGAAAGAACGGATCAAAGTTCAAGTTTTAAAACTTCATTGTTTATTTAATAATCCAACAGTAATAAACCAATGCATTAATGTCAACCAATAATTGATATTGAATTTCAAAACAAATTATATCTTCTTACAGTACCAGCTAGCACTACAGTTTATACCTGAATTTGATGTCGAATATGTTACTTGTGAGATTATCCAGACTTAAACAAGAATTACTATGAAAGTTCATTAAGTACCATATAATTTTGTAGACCTGTTTTGAAAATGGAACAAGTATGTGCTGTTGCGAAATATTTACTTGCTATTTTGATATTTGCCTGCCAAAACTGATTAAAAATCAAATAAATGAATAAATAAAATAAAGGGGGGATTACTGTATGATCGGGAATGACCGTATGAAGTGCACCTGTCTGCAATTTTAAGCTAATACTCCTTTTGTTGCTAAAAGTCAATACTCCATATGTTTTGCTAAAGCATTATCTGTCAACCCAAATATGCAAAACTATTTTTCTAGATTGTACCTATTAATAATGCTATGCCATTTTCATTTTAATATACAACAGCTAAATACCCTGATAGCATTATCTGTCCAAGTCAATATTTTACTGCACTTTATATTATGCTTTACCTTTTGGTATCATTATGCTTGTAACAACCCGGAAAATCTGAGCCAATTTAAAATTTTTAATTTGGCTATTTTAGTGAATTTAAAATATTTTAAATAATAACGACGAAAAGTAAGTTTGAATCGATGTTTGAAAATGAATATAATTATTTCTAATTATAAACAAGGCCTGAAATGGCGCGGTAATTTCAAAATTTGAATTCAAACTTTGACTTACTGTACCGGGCGCAAAACAAAACAGATTTTAGTGAAACCAAAAATATTTAAATCTATTTATGAATATCTTTCTAATGAATCTGAAAAATCGAAGTTTCGTAGCGGGAAGCAAAAGTTATGGCCAAATGAATTTTCAGAAAGGTCGTTATAGAGTTTATATAGTCCGTGAAAATGGCCATTTTGCATACGACCTCAAAATTCGACGAAACCACTTTTGTTGGAACCGGGATGTCAAATTACTACTAGGTTTCAAATTTCATAATTTTTGAAGCTAGTATGTGAGCGTGGCAAAGGAAAATGTGTTTGGTCGATTTCTATTAAATTGGATCGACCAGAAAAGGGCCATTTTTCAAACAGTCTCATAATTCGACAAAACTAGTTTTGTTGGGACCGTATCGTTAAAACATAGCTAGATTTATTTTTCTGGAATTTTTAGAATTAGTATGCGGCCTCGGCAAATTGAAACATACGTTCAAATTAAATATTGAATGTTTTATATTT
Organism: Allium sativum; assembly: GCA_030737875.1. Taxonomy (NCBI): domain Eukaryota; kingdom Viridiplantae; phylum Streptophyta; class Magnoliopsida; order Asparagales; family Amaryllidaceae; genus Allium; species Allium sativum. Next base: position 223,258,945 of record CM060918.1, on the reverse strand, counting down.
TAATTTGAAGAAAAACTGACTGAAACAGTCGAATGGGCCTACGAAACATATCCCATTGTGTTCGAAATCGGGGTATTTGGCTAGGGACGACAGTCGTTGGGTTTGGATTGGAGATCGAATGAGGCAATGGGAATTTTAGGGTTTTTAAAATATATAAATATAAAAAAATATGATTGGCCAGTCAAACCTTATCTCTCCCGATCCTTCATCTCGATTAACGGCGGTTGCATCTTCTTCCTTCCCTCCTCGTTTTCTCCTCCTCCACGCAATAATAACCAACGCTCCAGTTGGACTTTTTGAAGCGTCGCCTCCCCTCTTCAAATCCGACCTAGCCTCGATCTCCCTCACCTTGTCATCGTCGAGAACGGAGCTCGCAAAGTTCGACGGCATCGAACGTGATTCCGCCGCCACCTGGAGCTCGAGCTGAGCAAAACCCACCTCGTCGGGAAGCCCTCTCGTAGACGGAGGTCGCGGTCAACCCCGATCAGCCCCTAACGCAACGGATTTCGCGAGAGATCGAAACCTAGTTTCGAACAAAATGGTGGAGGTAACAGTGTATATTATTTAAACTATATTATAGCACTTTAAAGCGCTACGGTTTAGGATTTTACAATAAAAATCATATCTTTTTTGTTTCTTGTCGAAATCCAGTGAAACAAAAGATAGTAGACTCGTGCGGACGTCTTCTACATTCTAGAAGAGACCGAATATTTTTCTGAGCCTTCTGCTATTTTTGGTGGAGTGGAACCCAATGTGAGATTTCTGAATTATAAACGATATGGAAATGACGATGTATAAATTATATATTCGAAGTATGAGTTATATAAGCGTTGTACACCTCATGTATAAGCGTTGTATAAGTTGTACGTTCGATGTATAAGTTATATATGCGTTGTAAAAATTATATATGTGTTGAAAGAGAAGTGAAATATACTTATATATATATATATATATATATATATACGCCCCTCGTCCACAAACCATGGACGATATTTATTGGTTGTGATTGGTGTGAAAATTGGTTGATAGCGAATGGTTGATTAGAATTGTGTGTGGTTGAAATTGATTGATTGTGGTTGAAAAATACCCGTTTGTGGTTAAGAATTATTTGGTTGAAACCACATAGGATTAGTTGGTGGAAAAGAAAAAAAATAAACATGTCTCCTGCGTGTGAACTAGATGCATGAAATCCCCATTGTCAAAAGCTGCGAGGCTCTAAGGTAGAGCGAGGAGTCGTACTAGGGACGGTCCCGGTTTTAACTACCCTGCCGTTATGCTGCCGAATTTTTTTGAAATATTTCTGTGTTTGATTTATATTCATGTGTTGAATGTTGAAATTAAAGTCATGTGTTGAATGTTGAAACAAAATTCATGTGTTGAATAGAAATTCATGTGTTGAAATAAATTTATATGTCGAATGGAGTTCTTGTATTGAATAAATTATTTAAAAAATAGAAATAACATTATTACCTTATATATAAACTATATAAAATAATCGTGTTTTGAAATAAATTGTTTTGCAATAAAAATCACATTTTTATTATATATATAAACTATATAAAATAATCGTCTTTTGAAATAAATTGTTTTGCAATAAAAATCACATTTTTATTATATATATAAACTATAGAAATTATTCATCTGTTGAATAATGAAATAAAAATTCATGTGTTGAATAGAAATTCCTGTGTGGAAATAAAATGAACGAAATTCATGTGTTGAATAGAAATTCCTGTGTGGAAATAAAATAAACAAAATTCATGTGTTGAATAAATATCTGTTGGATAAAAATATCGTTTTTATCAAATATGTGAAGTGAAAATGGTTTTGAAATCGAAGAATCGATTGTATATATATATATATATAAATATATAATTAAAATATATCGAATAACGAAGCTGCAGTTCATGTTTTGAAACCGTGATTTCAAACGATTAGTGCGGGAGATCCGACCGTCGGATTTTCCCAAAACCAAAAACGTTGAGTTCGCCTTGGAAATACCTTTCCAACGATACCCACTTTGTGAAAATCCAACGGTTGGATTGTCTGGAATGTTTAATTCAAATATGAGGAGAAACAACACCAAAATCGATTATATATATATATATATATATATATAATTAAATTAAATCGAATAACGACGCTGCAGTTCGTATTTTGAAATCGATACTTCAAACGAGTGTACCAGGAGATCCGACCGTCGGATTTTCCCAAAACTGAAACCGTTGGATTCGTTTTGAAAAGATCTTTCTAATGATATAAAAATTTTGTGAAGATCCAACAGTTAGATTTTCAGATATGCGTAAATCAAATCAGAAGAAAAACAGCGCCAAGGCCGCGTTATGGCCTGAAGCGTCGTTTGAATGAAATGGCTATTTTTAAAATAAATAAAAATAGCGATAAATCGTGATAAAATATTATAAACGATATGGAATGGAAATAAACTGAATTTTCTCGGTTTATGTGATATTTGATGGTTGAACGTGTTTGGCGTGAATTGTTGTCGAATAATTTAACCATTGAAATGAATTGATTTAAATTCTAAATATACGTGAATTATTTGAAAATGCCGAGTTAAATCTCATTTCAAATAATTGATTGACGATAAGAAGTCGATGACGAAGGCGGTGGTTGAAGACCGGAGATCTTCACCTCGGTTGGATGGTAACTGATGTCTTGATTGGGAGGCATCCCGAAATATAGATAATAAGTGGTGATCGTCCAGACGTACACGGAGATCGATGGGTATGCGAGGTATATAGTGCCTCCGGTTTCGATCAGACCCAGAACGAACTTGCAAATGGACTGTGTGTCTGACATTGGATTTTGTTCTACGCTGATTGAACCCTATTAAATATATATCTGTTTGGCGGCGGAGAATTTATTCTCTTGCTAAACGCCCTTCTCTAAGACGTACGAGCTCAGAGGTTATATATCGATAGAAATCAGTCGCATAGCGTTAATTACCTGTGTGGCACGCCTAAGTGGCAAATGATCAAGGCTTCTGTTGAAAAGAAAAGTCTTGTGGTTGATGATCAAAGCATGGCCTGTGTGGCATAGCTTTGTGTATAACGTGAATTCGCGAGCCTCACGCCCCGGTATGAGCCAGAAACGGGAGAGGACCTCAGGGAGGACATGCGTTTCTTTCTAGCTAGAGGTGGTGTTAGTGCTTAAACTGGCTGACATTTAAATTATTTTCACCTTTGTGGTCGTTGCTGTTGCGAGGCACCTCGGATATATCGGTGACTATGTGAAGCCGATGGAGTCAATCGTTGGCTCATTTACACCCCAAAGGGTGGGGAAACGCAGTGTTCAGGCATTTTAATCCACATCGGTGGACTGGCCCTGATGATCCAAGGGTTTGACTGAGTACTTCCCCTGAGACTCGGGCTAGACAATCTCGAATTCAGTAAGGACTATATTTTGCCTTGGTTCATGATAGAAATCCAATTTCCAAATACGACACCGTGCGGTTTTGATTGTGTGTGTGTGTGTGTGTGTATATATATATATATATATATATATATGGTGACATGATATATGGTACCCATGCCATCTATGATTGATAGTTATGATTGAAATTGTTTTTGAAACCTATAAAAACTAGCAATAATATCAAATTCTTTTGTTTTATTCGTATCAAGCTTAGTTTGGTCATTATAAGGTAAAACTCTATCCTCCAGTTTGCTTTGCATTGTGTGATGGGAACTGAGTCTTATAATGGCTTCATTTTTATAAAAAACATGGCGATGTTTAAAAGATTTACTTATTTTAAAGCACTGGCAATCCAATGGAGTAAACCCGTTCCGCGAAAGTGGCGTGGTCCTGTGATTAGCCATATTATAAAATATGTTAAGTAGATTTCTCATACCAGTCCCATGACCGACTCGTAGTTTGTTTCACTTGCAAACTCAGGTACCCCTTTTTCTACACGGACAGCCTTGTTTAGCAGGCTCTTCCTGGATAGCTGGAGCTGAAGATGGATTCTATCATTTATCTCTTTTTATGCTGTTCAGCTCCTACTGTACATATTATGTTTGTTTTCCGCTGTGGACATTTATCTATAGCCGAATTGTATTTGTACTAAGTATGATCCTGTATACTACGTAACTCTGATGATTATGTTTATCCAGTGTATTATTTGTACATTCTCTGGTGTATTTATTTAATTCTGTTCTGCTATTATCTGTTTATGTGTTATATTCCAAAGATTACCCTTGCCACCGTCGTACGGGGTTTTGGTTGTAATAACGTGGCATCAGAGCTTTGGTTAAGCTTAGTGCTGGAATATAACATATTAACGAACTCGTCAGAAATAGAACCAGTAGTGTTCCAATGTCTATAAGAGGAAATTTCCATTTTTCACTTCCATCGAATGGTTCCATGGAGACACGCCGACCAACCTAGGGAAGTGGATGGACTTGACCATGAGTAAGATTTCGAGATGAATGGAAGATGTTTTCACCGGACAAGTTAAACCAATTTTGATTAAATACATTATCAAAGTGGTCGTTAGCGATTATTATGGAGGGATCGATATCTATTAATATTGTTGTTGGTCATTTTGACCAACTTTTATGTATATGATGATGAGACTTCGAGGAGCTGGATATGATGATCCATTCGATGGTGGATTTGAGGTGGTGGCTCTTTGATCAATGATGTACGTACAAAGATTTGGGGGTGCTTCGTCATATAGTATAAGTGGATAGTTTAATCCATAGATTGAGGTGTTGAGTTCTTCAGGTGTATTGAGATTGTGACTCTTTGATTTGAGGTTCGGGTCACTATAAGGAATAAACCCTTTCGCAACAAGCTATTTGCAGTGGGCGTTTTATGACAATTGCGATAAACGTTATTTAATAGTTGGCTTTTCCCGCTGTTGCCATAAATAAAATTTAACAACGACATTTTTAGCTAGTTGTGGAAAACTTGTTTTTAGCAACTACGATTGCCTGTCAGTTGTGAAAAACATACCTTTAACAAATACTCATTCATGTCAATTGCAAAAAACATGTTATTAGCAACTAGGCTTTCAGATCCGTTGCAAAATACATATTATTAGTAACTGTACTTTCATGTCAAAATATATATCTTCAGTAAGTGCCTTTTGTGGTCAATTGCAATAAATGTTTTCTTTTTAACTGGCATTTTCTGGGAAAATGAATTTTAATTACTGATTTTTCTTTCTAGTTGCAATAACATAATTACCATTAAACACAAAATTATGAAGTAATAATATTTTTTTCTAGTAATGCAAAATTAGTTATAAATAATATTTAATCCTGAATTCTAGAAGCATCGTTGCACTAATTAGTTATACTGATTAAAATCAACCACTATTACACTATTGATGCCTGTTTTTTATCAAATAACCAACTTTACAATAGTAGTGGAACAAAAAAAGAGTTAAATACAAGCCCATCTCCGCCCACCAACTAGTAACAAAAATTCTACCCACATAGCCTACACATAGTTCAAAGATTAAGAAGATAACAACAACATAACTAAATAGTGGAAGGAAGACTGTCGGCAGAAGTTCTCGGAAATTCTGGAAAGCTCAATAGGACTATTAATCGAGCTAGAAAATCAAGAGACCCCTCGATATCCCTGCAACATCTAGCTCTATCTGAACCTTTCTGTTGACTTGAACCAGGCAAATAATTAACACATCCACTACAACAACCTAAAAACAAAATAAATGTTCATACCACCCCCGCACGGGGACGGAAGCCAAAGGTGACCGAGAAACAACATGCCAAGAAAAGCGAATGGTAATTAAGATTGCCCCAAAAGGACCTCCCTCGAAAAGCTAAATACATATCATTGGACATTTTCTGAATGATGGATGACATGACCAACGGAGTGTCATCAAAAACTGCCTTGTTCCTAGCAAACCAAAGTTGCCAGCAATGAGACAAGAGATGAGCCTGAAGAGTATCGATTTAAGATCCTTTCCCGGAGTAATAATTAATAACTAATTATAATACAAGAAGTAATAAGTAATAATTAATAAATATGAATTAATACTTTGACAATTAATAAGTATAAATAACGATTAATTAATAACATTAAATAATTAATACTAAATATGTTATAACCAATTATTATTATTATTAATCAGGAATATATATGTTCTCACTCTGGTTCACATTATAAGATGTTTTGTGAAATTTATTTTGTTATAGAATATAGGATGTTTAAGCTTTTTTACCTACTTTATCCTTCATTCATAATAAATGACAGTCCAACAGCCATAAACTAAGATTTTGGGTTGTTGCATGAAGAGTTTGATGGGGAGCGTGAGGATTAAATGAGGTTTGCATGAAAGTATGAGCCATAAATAGCTGCGCATGCAGGACACAGTTAATTGAAGCATGGGCTAAAGTGGCATTTGATTATTTTCTTAATTCGTGTGCAAATCTCAAAAACACCTTATAATGTGAACTAGAGGGAGCATTGATTAACATTTAATAATTAATATTCAACTATAACCATGAGATAATAAGTAGTAAATAATTATTAATAAATAAGAAGTTATATTTTTTAAAAATTACTATTAAATAATAAATAATTAATGTTAGCAACTAGTAACTAAATCTAACAATTACTTGTTAATATATTTAATATTAATTATTTAGAATTATTATTATTTAATTATTACTATAACATAATTAATTAATAATTAAAAAAAATGTATAATTAATAACATCTTTATTTATAATTTATTTAAATCGATGATTATCAATAAATAATTTATAATCACTAATTATTATTAATAAGCAATATTTTTATATTTAATAATTTATTATAGTTAATTATTAATAATTAATAAATTATAGTTAATATTTATCAATTACATCAAATACTTAACATAATTATACTAAATAATTAATAACTATTATTTGATAATTAATAATTTAACATTTAATAATTAATAAGTAGTATTAAATACTTAATAACTAAATTTTAATAATTTATAATTACTATGTTTTATCAATAAAAAATATTTTTCCTATATCTAGCAATTTTTTATAGTTATTTATTAATAATTAGTAAATTACAGTTAACATTTTTTAGTTACATTTGATAATTAATGAATATAATTAGTAAGTAGTATTAAATAATTAATAATTATATTTAATAATAAATTGTTAACATTTAATTAGTAAGTAATATTTAATAATTAAGAAGTAATATTTAATTCTTAATAATTAATTTTAAAGATTATCAATTAGTAATTACTAATAAAAATAATTAATAAAAAATATATAATAAGCTTTTTGTATTTAATATTATTCGTACTTAATTAATAATTGACGATATTATTGTTTTTAGTTTGTTTAAGTATTTATAAATCTATATTAAATTATTATATATAATTCGATATAAAATTATAAATGAATATTTATGTTAAATTCTGTATCTAAATTAATATAAAATTATAACTGATTGATGTTAGTGTGTAATCAAAATAAGAAAAAATACGATAAAAAATAGGACAGTTCAAAATGTCCAACGTCGATGCATCTCATTTGTATTTATATAAAATCAGTATTTTTTTTAAAAGAAGTTTAGCTCGGACTTATAACATTTCAGGTTGTACCTTTCATGTCTAAACTTATGATGTTGTTAACATGTTTTCGCACCATAATTCAAAATGTACCTTTCAAGTCAAACTTCTAATGTTATTAACACGTTTTCGCTCCAGCCTCTCGAATTTTGAATGAAATCTCTAAAAAATTGGCTATATCCTCGGCAAATTTATCTGAAATTTTCGCTATAGCTCTCCTTTAAAAAAACTCAAAATTTACTTCTGATCTCATATCCTAACCCATCAGAAAATTCCACGACCCAATTTGGCAACAAAATCCCCAAAATTGAACATGAACTTGGAGGGTGACTTACCGACTCAAACTCGAAGGAGCTTAAGAGATGGTACAAGGCCTCCAACAAAAGATGGAAAGAGGATAGATGTCAATCATTGAAGTGTCGACTGGACTCTATGTGGATCCACCATCGAATAAGCTAGATCGGTTATGGTTGTTACTCGAATTTCTATTAATCATTTTATTAATCTTAGTTTGGCAAATTATATAAAATATACAACAATTTTAGTTTGATCAAACTTTTATACATCTTAAAGCCGTTTATTATCCATTTAGACCATGAACTATAAAATAGTTTTAGTTTATTATCAAATTAACATACATAATCGTTACAGGTACGATCCATGTACTATATTATATATGGTATGGACGCCTATGTAGTGTTGGAACATGCAGGCTACCGTGTTACACATTGTCTTCTTTGCAAGTAATGAATTGTCCAACACCAAGTAATGAAGTATAATGCCATGAAGTGGTTTCAGATTAAGTACGAGGGAATCATTCTAAACAAGGCTCAGGATGTCACTGGTTGACTAACTTTATGATTAGAGATTATGAATACAAAAACAGGAAGAACAGTTTCCCAAGCATTATAACCATTTGCAAATTATTATAATGGTGTAATAATTTGTTTTTTTTACTAATAAAAGGTTCTACATGTCAACTGGTATTGAGTCGTACAAATTATTCAAATAACATTTGTTTCACTCGAAGTTTCAAAATAAAATTCAGCGTTCCATCGATACCCTCAATAAAAATACTACTTGATACGAATGTGGTTTTCGTGACTTGCCTTAGAATGAATAGTAACTAGCTTAATTGGCAATTCAAAATAGCGGTAGACTAGTGTTGTTTTTGAATTATTTTGAACTTTTTTTTTGATTCATTACTATCATTGGTGATTTATTTATATTCTTGAGGTAGTGTTTTAAACCATTACTGACATTAATGATTTATATATGTTCTTGAAGTCGTTTCAATAGAACACATGCAAGTTAGTAACATTACCATCGACACAACCTCACATTATTTACACTGGGAATTGGATCAGTGAACACGCAAAACGTGCCACTATTTTGAGTAGTTTCCACATTATATTAAAACCATTGTAATTATCCACTAAACACAAGTAAAAGGATACTTTTAGAGGAAGACTGGTGTGTAGCGTGGAACTACATAGCCGATTACGCATAATAGTAAATAAGAAGAAATATACCTGGTTGACAGGCCCAACCAGTAGCATAGAAGTTTAGGCCAAGAAGGCCAATATAGCTAGTACAACCAAAGTGCAGAATAAATAATGTACATCAGATTGTTTAGAACAAAGTATATAACAAGAGACAATAAGCTAAAAACTAGCATATCAGATAATACTAGACTACAGCAGGAATCAAAGCGGGACTCGGGTGCTACTTTCCTGCGATCCTGGAGACTGAGGCAATGGCAGGGAGAGCCTGAAGCGAGCGGATCTGAACGATCCTGTCTAAGAGTCGAAAAGATGCAAGATGTAATGACAAGTACCCATCAGGAGTTTCTTGGGTCTGCCGAAGATGTGGGCATTGCGTTCTAGCCAAATACTCCAGAAAAAGAAAGCCACTAAAGAATCCATAATGGGGTCAGGGGGATTATGCTGCCAATATTCAAAGAACGAGTGGATTAAAGGTATGAAGCCAAGAAGGAAGGAGCTGTTAAGTCAAAGCTTCATGGATTATTTTGATTTATGACAAGAAGAAGCTTCTACATCGACAAAAAGAAGACGAGATGCCTTCATAGGTTAGAAGTTGATTATTTAGAGTCATAAATGTTAAAATCTATCCTCAAATAATCATACTTCTTTTTGGCTTTCAAAAATTACTTATAAGACCTTTTTTATGCATATCATCAAAAAACATGTCGACCTATATTTTTTTTTATAGGTCAACAGGTTTTCAAAATATAACGGTCAAAAAGAGGTCGACCTATAATTTTTTATAGGTCAACAGGTTTTTAAATCACAACGGCTAAAAACATGTCGACCTATAAATTTTTATAGGTCAACAGCTTTTTGAAATTTTGTGAAAAGTCATCTCCTTTCTTGAAGAGTTACATCCATTTCTTCTCAAGAATAATCACTTCTTTTAAGAGCAACTTTTCACCAAAAATTACATCTCCTCGATTATTATAAATACATCGATTTTCATTCATTCAAATCACCAAAATTTCTCTCCATTCTTTTGTCTATATTGTATTATTCTTAGCATTCTAAAAGCACTCAAAAAGCATTCAATTATCGTTTCTTGTCGAAATCCAGTGAAACAAGAGACAGTGGACTCGTGCGGACGTCTTCTACATTCTAGAAGAGACCGGATATTTTTCTGAGCCTTCTGCTATTTTTGGTGGAGTGGAACCCAATGTGAGATTTCTGAATTATAAACGATATGGAAATGACGATGTATAAATTATATATTCGAAGTATGAGTTATATAAGCGTTGTACACCTCATGTATAAGCATTGTATAGGTTGTACGTTCGATGTATAAGTTATATATGCGTTGTAAAAATTATATATGTGTTGAAAGTGAAGTGAAATATACTTATATAAATATATATATATATATACACCCCTCGTCCACAAACCATGGACGATATTTATTGGTTGTGATTGGTGTGAAAATTGGTTGATAGCGAATGGTTGATTAGAATTGTGTGTGGTTGAAATTGATTGATTGTGGTTGAAAAATACCCGTTTGTGGTTGAGAATTATTTGGTTGAAACCACATAGGATTAGTTGGTGGAAAAGAAAAAAATAAACATGCCGCCTGTGTGCGAACTAGATGCATGAAATCCCCATTGTCAAAAGCTGCGAGGCTTTAAGGTTGAGCGAGGAGCTGTACTAGGGACGGTCCCGGTTTTAACTACCATGCCGTTATGCTGCCGAAATTTTCTGAAATATTTCTGTGTTTGATTTATATTCATGTGTTGAATGTTGAAATTAAAGTCATGTGTTGAATGTTGAAACAAAATTCATGTGTTGAATAGAAATTCATGTGTTGAGATAAATTCATGTGTTGAATGGAGTTCGTGTATTGAATAAATTCTTTGAAAAATAAAAATAACATTTTTACCTTATATATAAACTATATAAAATATTCGTGTTTTGAAATAAATTGTTTTGCAATAAAAACCACATTTTTATTATACATATAAACTATATAAAATAATCGTGTTTTGAAATAAATTGTTTTGCAATAAAAATCACATTTTTATTATATATATAAACTACAGAAATTATTCAAGTGTTGAATGGTGAAATAAAAATTCATGTGTTGAATAGAAATTCATGTGTTGAATAGAAAATCCTGTGTGGAAATAAAATGAACGAAATTCATGTGTTAAATAGAAATTCCTATGTGGAAATAAAATAAACAAAATTCATGTGTTGAAATAAATATCTGGTGGACAAAAATATCGTTTTATCAAATATGTGAAGTGAAAATGGTTTTGAAATCGAAGAATCAATTATATTTATATATATATATATAAATATAATTAAAATATATCAAATAACGAAGCTGCAGTTCGTGTTTTGAAACCGTGATTTCAAACGATTAGTGCGGGAGATCCGACCGTCGGATTTTCCCAAAACCGAAACCGTCGGGTTCGCCTTGGAAATACCTTTCCAATGACACCCACTTTGTGAAAATCCAATGGTTGGATTGTATGGAATGTTTAATTCAAATTTGAAGAAAAATAGAACCAGAATCGATTATATTTCCATATACGTATAAATATAATTAAATTAAATTGAATAACGACGCTGCAGTTCGTATTTTGAAATCGAAACTTCAAATGAGTGTACCGGGAGATCCGACCGTCGGATTTTCCCAAAACTGAAACCATTGGATTCGTTTTGAAAAGATCTTTCTAATGATATAAAATTTGTGAAGATCCAACGGTTATATTTTTAGATATGTGTAAATCAAATCTGAAGAAAAACAGCGCCATAGCCGCGTTATGGCCTGAAGCGTCGTTTGAATGAAATGGCTATTTTTAAAATAAATAAAAATAGCGATAAATCATGATAAAATATTATAAACGATATGGAATGGAAATAAACTGAATTTCTCGGTTTATGTGATATTTGATGGTTGAATGTGTTGGGCGTGAATTGTTGTTGAATAATTTAATCATTGAAATGAATTGATTTAAAATCTAAATATACGTGAATTATTTGAAAAGACCGATTTAAATGTCATTTCAAATAATTGATCGGCGATAAGAAGTCGATGATGAAGACGGTGGCTGAAGATAGGAGATCTTCACCTTGGTTGGATGGTAACTGATGTCTTGATTGGGAGGCATCCCGAAATATAGATAATAAGTGGTGATCGTCTAGACGTACGTGGAGATCGATGGGTATGCGAGGTATATAGTGCCTCTGGTTTCGTTCAGACCCAGAACGAACTTGCAAATGGACTGTGTGTCCGACATTGGATTTTGTTCTGTGTTGATTGATCTCTATTAAATATATATCTGTTTGGCGGCGGAGAATTTATTCTCTTGCTTAACGCCCTTCTCTAAGACGTACGAGCTCAGAGGTTATATATCGATAGAAATCAGTCGCATAGCGTGAATTGCCTGTGTGGCATGCCTAAGTGGCAAATGATCAAGGCTTCTGTTGAAAAGCAAAGTCTTGTGGTTGATGATCAAAGCACGGCCTGTGTGGCATAGCTTTGTGTATAACGTGAATTCGCGAGGCTCACACCCCGGTATGAGCCAGAAACGGGAGAGGACCTCAGGAAGGACATACGTTTCTTTCTAGCTAAAGGTGGTGTCAGTGTTTAAACTGGCTGACATTTATATTATTTTCACCTGTGTGGTTGTTGCTGTTGCGAGGTGCCTCGGATATATCGGTGACTATGTGAAGCTGATTGAGTCAATCGTTGGCTCATTTACGCCCCCAAAGGGTGGGGAAACATAGTGTTCTGGCATTTTAATCCACATCGGTGGACCGGCCCTGATGATCCAAGGGTTTGACTGAGTACTTGCCCCTAGACTCGGGCTAGACAGTCTCGAATTCGGTAAGGACAATCTTTTGCCTTGGTTCATGACGGAAATCCAATTCCCAAATACGACACCGTGCAGTTTTGATTGTGTGTGTATATATATATATATATATATATATATATGGCGACATGATATATGGTATCCATGCCGTCTATGATTGATAGATATGATTGAAATTGTTTTTGAAACCTATAAACACTAGAAATAATATCAATTTTTTCTATTTTATTTGTATCAAGCATATTTTGGTCATTATAAGGTAAAACTCTATCCTCCGGTTTGCGTTGCATTGTGTGATGGGAACTGAGTCTTATAATGGCTTCATTTTTATAAAAAGCATTGCGATGTTTAAAAGATTACATGTTTTAAATCATTGGCAATCCAATGGAGTAAACCCACTCCGCAAAAGTGGCATGGTCCTGTGATTAGCCATATTATAAAATGTGTTAAGTAGATTTCTCATACCAGTCCCATGACTGACTCATAGTTTGTTTCACTTGCAAATTCGGGTGCCTCTTTTTCTACATGGGCAGCCTTGTATTCAGGTTTTAGCAGGCTCTTCCTGGATAGTTGGAGCTGAAGATGGATTCTATCATTTATCTCTTTTTATGTTGTTCAGCTCCTATTGTACATATTATGTTTGTTTTCCGCTGTAGACATTTATGTATAGCTGAACTGTATTTGTACTAAGTATGATCCTGTATACTGTGTAACTCTAATGATTATGTTTATCCAGTGTATTATTTGTACATTATCTGGTGTATTTATTTAATTATGTTCTGCTTTTATCTGTTTATGTGTTATATTCCAAAGATTACCCTTGCCACCATCGTACGGGGTTTTAGGTTGTCATTTAGATTTAATGTAGTGTACCAATTAAATGGTATTGGGATGATATTTGACGTACACTAATCCCGATTGTTTAGTTGTGTGTTAATCGATGGGTTGACAGACTGTGTAAGCGTTAATTATTTATATTTATTGCTTATGCAGTTGTGTGGTGCACTCTGGATGATGGTGAATGAAATAAAATATTACATAGATTGTTTTGTCAATATTGCGTCTATACATCTTGTATATTGACATACATATATTCGGTTATTGACTTCACTAGCATTAATATACAGCAGGATTTGATGAATGTATATTTAGGGACGGATACATAACAAATTTGGGTGGCTAAATTTATAATATGTTTTAACATTCTTTTATGTCTGAAATGCAAGTGCAACATTTTATTATGATAGGATTTAGTATTCATGTGTGTGATCACTCTTCCAAATCCGTGCTTTTGTTTGTATGCCACGACTCATGATAATTGACCTCCTTCCTAAGGAAATAGTATACACACATGTTTCTATGCTTAGGTTAATTCATATTTTTGCACCTAGTTTATGTCGCCTAAGCATGAATTTGCTTAGGCATTGAAATATTACTTAAGGACAACTTCCAAATCCATGCTTTTGTTTGTATGCCACGGCTCATGATAATTGACCTCCTTCCTAAGGAAATAGCATACACACATGTTTCTATGCTTAGGTTAATTCATATCTGCGCACCTAGTTTATGTCGCCTAAGCATGAATTTGCTTAGGCATACCAATATGACTTAAGGACACATTTGTACCTTACCGTATTTCATTCTTTTTACTGCCTATGCTAAAATTTAGCTGACATGAAGAAATTTGTGAGTCTTGAACTTCATATATCATAAGAATTTACAATTATATTTAGTCTCTGTTGAAGTTAATTTAATTGAACAAATGATTAATCCTGACTCGAATATTTTATGTTTTTTGCATGGAATGCTCGGGTCAGATCCGAGTGTTGCGGATTTAAATATTTCAGCTTAGGATTCAAAAATTGGTGAAGCTAGGGATTCCAGGAGACGCGCACTCTGAAGATTTTTAAAAACAGTAACTATATTCTTTTGTATTCAAACCGTATTTTCGTTCCGTTGTACAGAGAAAAATTCTTGTATTCAAAATTTTTGATCAATATATAAAAGTTTATTTTGCTGTTTAATACTCTATTATTTATTTATTCTGTGTTTCTGTGTTGTTTCTACTTTTAAACTCTGTAAGTTAACTAACGATCCGTCAATTTGGACGTTTTAAGTTGGTTTAATTACCAATTTGAATCGATCAAAAAGGCGGGATGTTTACTAGTGGCATCAGAGCTTTGGTTTATTAAAAGTGTAGCTTATCCAGTTTAAATGCGCAAGATTGACACTAGAAAAGCGAATTTTAAAAATAAAAAGGTGTCAAACTATAAAATTTGAAAATGAGAATAATTTTAATTTCTAAAAGGAAAATATTTTGGAAATTAGTATTTTAGAACTGATACAGTGGAAATAAAATTTTATTTTGAGATTTAAAGTTTTTCGGAATCCCCAGTCTTCGAATCCAAATTTGCTAGAGTTGTTCTTCGGTAAAGTTCTCTTAGGATTGAACCATCATCGAAATGTATCCAAGGAAGATAAGTATAAGAAAATCGACGAATAAATTTCTATAATGTATTTTAGAAATCAAAGATAACTGAAATCGGTTGGAATAATTCCAGATAGGAATTTGAATGGAAAAGAGAAATTTGAAATCGTTTCAAAAGCAAAAGAATGAATTTTATTTTGACATTTGGAATGTAAAATGAATGAAATGAAGTCAAAATAGGTTAAAATTGGGATTCGAAGGTGCCAAATTTTAGTACTAGTCTATTTAGCTTTAGTCGGAATATGGGAAAATAAATTATAAATGGTCTCGAACCAATGGTGCATAATCAACTATATGAATTCGATAGGAAGTTGTGAGCGTGTTAATTAATTAACAAAAATTGGATTGGAAACGAGAGTTATAAGCAGAGCGAAATGTGAAAGAAGCTTTTAAAGAGATTTGAATCGATGTTCAAGTGAAATCAAAACTAATTTGATGTGACAAGTTCAGATTTTGATACAAGGAACAATATTTACTTTCTAGAAGTAAATAACATTTGAAAGCAAATATGTTGCAAATGAAATTGGAAATAAAGGAAAATGAAGTTGAACAGTACGGTGATATTATTATGAATTTCAGAATGTAAACCAATTAAGATTTTTTTGAAGTTCGGAATGAATTATCAGATAAGAAACTATTCGGAAAGGAGTCATTTATGGGACAATTATGTCGACTTTTAGGAAAGTACCATTTTTTTTCGTTTGTAACTTACTATATTATTGGTTAGTTATTTATATATTTAGATTAAAGAATAAAGTAAATTTTAAAGTTAAATATTTTGAAAATGTCAATCATTGTCAATGATTATTGTAAAGGAAATAAATTCTTAAATTGAAATCAGAAATTTCGAGAATAAATGTTTTGTTGGTATTTAAAGTGGTGAATTTTATCTATTTCGAAGTTAATAATGTTGTTCAGTTAAGGTCTGAGAGGTAAATATACCCTAACTTGATTGACTTCATTGTTGACTAAGAAATGGTTAAGGTCCAATAGCCAAAGTGGTTAAATGGAGTAAGAAATGAGTGTTAGTAGTTAATTGAAAATAGCTATGTGTATTTAATATATATTTTAGTCCAAATAACGAATTTAGAAATATTCCCCCTGAGAATAAAGTATATTTCTATTGAAATTAAAGATTTGCAAATATATGGAGATGTTTTCCAATGGTAATAGGAGATTTTCTAGAATTATAGAAAATGAATATGAATTGTTTTTCAAGGATTTTGAGAAGTTAATGGGTTTTGACAAATTAGAATGGCGAGAACTGAAAAACAAAGAGTCGCACGTCGAAAACAAAGGGCGGAAGAACATAAGAGAAATGGAATTGTAATTTGAATTCGAGAATTTCGTAAGCGACGATTTGATAAGAAATTGGAATTAAAGTTAAGGAAATTAGAAACTGATTGGAGATTAGTTGAGTTGAATGACTTTTTGAATGTTGATCTGATGTTGGTTTCGGTCTTCGGGGTTGATACTTAGGACGTTGTTCGCTTGCTAATTTACAGTCGAAGGATGTGAATGTGAAGGAGTGATAATGCATGAAGGAGAAATTTGCGATAAGAAAAAAAATCCTAGAATTTTGAGAGTATAAAGATATGAATAAAGTGATGAACTTAGTGATTGGAAATTGGGAAGAAAATCGGTTTATAACAGATAGATCCGTAAATCTGAGTTTGGAAAGGTATCAGACATCTGAATTGATTAAGAGATCAAATCAAAATTTTGAAATTGGAATGAAAATTTGAGAATAATTGATTTTGGATATTGGATATAGAAGTTTCCGGGACTTATATGGAAAATTATATAAGAATAAAGTGAGTTTGAAACTACTGGATGGGAAGGTAAATGGAATTATATGAATGAGATATTTGGAAATATAATTTGGAAAATTGTAAGTATAATTTACAAGGAGTATGAAATAAAGTGCTATACGTATACAGTATTATATGTCCTCAAGTCAAGATAAGGAAAGTATCTTCCTCCTGAATTTTGAGCTTAGTTGAGATGTGCTGCTGCTGGTGGTAGGCTGTCCGGACATAAAATTCGAAATGTCTGAAAGAACACGACTGTGTAGCATAATTCACAGGGATGTAGATGGCCTATGGTAGACGGATGTTTCTTGGGGGAACCAAGCATAACTATTGTGTTTGCTGCGATCTACAATCGTGATAATGACGCAATGCGCAGAGCTGTGAAAGCTTACGAGTATGGATGTTTCCTGAGGGAATCGGGCATAACCATTGTATACCTGCGGTCCACATGGCATATCTACAAGTGAAAGAGATGCAACTACTAGAGTTACTAAAGGTAGAATAGAGCCCTGCGATGTTTGAGATATCTTAGTGATGTGAAGCCACCTGTTTGATGCAGCACTGTGTCTTCGCGACATGATTAGTCATTGTGATATGGTAGGTCATTGTAACTTGATTTGTCTTTCTGCCTTGATTGACCTCGTGTCTTGATCTATTTTGATAATTTGTTTCCATGACCCTGAGATAGAGCAGCCAACGCTCAATGACCTCAGATATTCTTTTGATTCTTAAATATCTTCCGTTGATTTGTCCATAACGAAATTCCCAGGGAAGTGATTTCCTACGGATACGGATGTTTTTGGAGGATCCAGACGAAACCATTGTGTATCTGCGATTCATGAACAATCAACATACCATCACATTGGTACTTTCCGTATCTGTTTTAAAAGGAATTTTTTAGATATTTTTCACTGGGAGTTGAAGCAAGAATATTTAGTACTTAGAAATTTTAGTCGTGCGCCTGACTAGCGTATGTCTAACATATCTAAGAACGACAATAGACTTATCAAACTTCGAGATATAATGTATTTTCCGTAAATAATTTGAGATAGAAACTAAATATAGTTTTGGAAGGCGTAGAAATAAATAAAACCGAGTCGGAAGATAAGAAAATCGTGTTTGAACAAAATCGATCTCTAACTATAAGAAAGAGAATTTGATTTTTTTTTTCGATTTAATTGGATATGATGGATAAACCAAGAAGAGCAATGATTTAAATATCGATATTTAAATTAGTTTTGGAAGAATCACACAGATATGAAATATTAAAGGTATACATTGGTATAACCCCAACGATCTCTTCTTTTCAAGGATGAAAAGATTTAAAGGGGGGAAGATTGTAACGTCCCGGAAATTTCGACAACTAAAATATGGAACTAATTAAATATTTAATTGTTGATAATCAATTTTATATTGATATTAGGATTTAAAATAAAAAAAAATCAAATATGTTGTTTGTGTATGAATTGAATTGAAAATTCAGAATGGCTAGTTGAGAAACAAATATATTTTTTTTGTTGAATATTTGAAATAAATCTGGTTGGATGTTCGAATTGAATTTGAAATTTTATTGAAAGATATATGGTTGAGATTAAAAATAAATGTTATTAACGTAAATAGATCGGAGAATTTTATTTGTTGAAGTATACGAGAAATTGGTTGGATATATGTGTATTTATTTATAATAAGTAATTTAATTTAACGTTTCAATTTGGAAATGAACAGAGTCATTGGTGAACAAACGGAATTAAATCGGGGAACCGACAAATAATTTATTTTATAAATTTTAAATAGACAGAGTCAGTTCACAACCGGAATAATTTTATTAAGTTCAGATTGTGAAGACATAGTGGTATATATAATTTTCGGTATACGCAGAGTTTGTGTTTACGGTACGAAGTTAGAGCATTACATAGTAATTCATGGTAGAATTTATAATTAATTTAAAAACTAAATAAACTCACCAACCTCATATAAACATGCATTGACCTATATCTTTGCGCGCCGCTCCCCTAAAAACCTATGATGGAACATTGTTCTTATCGCTGAATTTTGCCTTTATAAAATCCATGCATTTATTCCATTTCCTTCAGCAAACTCATCCCTTTCTCCTCTTAATTTCAATGGTTGAATTTCCCATTTGTTTCCTTTCCTTTCATTTTTGTTACAACCATTAGTCTTACCCTCTCACAAATCAATTCTTTATACCCTAAAATCGAAAACTCCACAACAACTTTCAAGCCGCCGCCACCTCCAATTTATGCCGAAAACCCTAGCGCCTCTTTTCGGTCATCGCCATCTTCATGTAAGTGCTACACCAATCCGTCTCAACATAAGCAAATCTGATAGCGCCAAGCTGCCTTGTTTTCGAACTGTCGAGCCCCGTTTCTCATTCATCGCCGCCCTGTCCTACTCGTCGCCTCGGCAGGTGAGTGTCAACTCACTCACGATTGATTATTAATTTAAGTTTATTAACTTGGATAGTTGGTCTAAATAATGTAGTTAGTTCGGGTTGATTATTTCTGTTATTGTGTATGTTGTTGTGCCTATTGCTGAAACCATACGCACACCCTGAAACCGTGTTGCTCACCATGTAACCGTGATACAGTGGATTATGTTACATGTATAAAATACCTATCACTGAGGCCATGTGTGTAAACTAGAAGTAACCAGCACCAGCGTATCTCTTGAGAACCCATGTTGTAAATGAGTTTTTTGGGCACTTACCATTTAATATAACTGTATATTGCATGATCATAGCACAAAATTTACAAACCTTTTGACCCAAACCTGGAATTGGACTAAACCTGGAATAAATATATAGGAATAAAAGACAAAACTGGAGGGTACACGTATGTCTGGACTGGAAACAAAATAAGGTATGTCTTTACTCAAAATCCATTTTGAAGTACCTTAAGGAGTAAATGGATAATGTAAATTATGCAACTATGTGAATATCCTACACCATATTGGACCATATGTTAGTTTGTTTTGATCTATTTTTTTATAAATTGTAGCGTTCTGCGTTGAATGGTAGACTTAACAGAAGGAGAGAAAAATAAAAATGAACGAACTTTTGGTTTCAGTCTATTTTGGAATAAAATCCAATGTTCTTTGTTCTGAAAAGAAACTGGCTACTTGTTTGTGTCATGACAAGCCATATATACGTATGAATTGAAATGTTTTGAGACCTGGCTATAAGTCATTAGTGTATTCCTATTTAACTCATGTTGTTTTGTCTGAAACTGGAAACTTGTTTTATCTTCGCGTGCATTGGCACACAGCGGATATACAATATGAATAAGTATATATATATATATATATATATACTGGCACTTACATTTTATTTGGAGACAACCTAGTGTTTTCAGGCTTGACATATGAGTTAATATCCAGATGGCATCCTATCTTTGATTTCCTGGTTTTAAATTTTTCGTTTTGTTTTGGGGACCTATTCAACCGAGTGAATCTTGTATTTTGTGGTTCTTTGTTTGCATATGCAGTAGAGAAAGAGTACTTCATTTTTAAGCATACATAGTGAAATCAAAGAAGTTTGTTAAGTATTTACAGTTGGGTTTTAAAATATCTATATACGCTGCCAGCTGTTATTTTCTCATGTGAATTTTGGCAACTAGCATTTCCCTATCTACATATAATGTTGTTCCATTAGAAGCTTGTAATTGCTAATAAACAATTTGGTTATGTTTGAAAAGAAAATGGAAAAAAAACATTAGTTCCAAAGATAAATGTACATATTATTTTAGATCTTATCTACTACAAGATCAAACATGTGAAATTTAGAAAGAACAGATCAAAGTTCAAGTTTTAAAACTTCAGTGTATATTTAATAATCCAACAATAATGAACCAATGCATTGATGTAAACCAATAATTGATAATAAATTTCAGAAACAAATTATATCTTCTTACAGTACCAGGTAGCACTACAGTTTATACCTGAATTTGACGTTGAATATGTTACTTGTGAGATTATCCATACTTAAATAAGAATTGCTATGAAAGTTCATTAAGTACCATATAATTTTGCAGACCTGTTTTGAAACTGGAATAAGTATGTGCTGTTGTGAAATATTTACTTGCCATTTTGGTATCTACATGCCCAAACTGATTAAAAAATCAAATAAATGAATAAATAAATAAATAAGGGGGGAGGGGGTTACTGTATGATTGGGAATGACCATAAGAAGTGCACCTACTTGCAATTTTAAGCTAATACTCCATTTGTTGCTAAAAGTCAATACTCCATATGTTTTGCTAAAGCATTATCTATCAACCCAAATGTGCAAAACTATTATCTACATTGTACCTTAATGCTACACCATTTTCATTTTAATATACAACAGCTAGATACCCTAATAGCATTATCTGTCCAAGTCAAGCCATGTTAAATATTTTACTGCAATTTATACTATGCTTTACCTTCTGGTATCATCATGCTACATAGATTATTTTGTCTATATTACGTCTAGACATCTTGTATATTGAGATACATATATTCAGTTATTGATTTTACTAGCATTATTATATAGCAGGATTTGATGATTGTATATTTAGGAACGGATACATAACAAAACTTGGGTGGACAAATTTATATTATGTTTTAACATTCTTTTATGTCTGAAAAGCAAGTGCAGCATTTTATTATGGTAGGGTCTAGTATTCATGTGTGTGATCGCTCTTCCAAATCCATGCTTTTGTTTGTATGCCACGGCTCATAATAATTGACCTCCTTCCTAAGGAAATAATATACACACATGTTTCTATGTTTAGGTTAATTCATATCTGCGCACCTAGTTTATGTCGCCTAAGCATGAATTTGCTAAGGAATAGTAATATGACTTAAGGACACATACGTATCTTATCGTATGTCATTCTTTTTACTCCCTATGCTAAAATTTAGCTGACATAAAGAAATTTGCGAGTCTTGAACTTCTTATATCATAATAATTTACTATTATATTTAGTCTCTATTGAAGTTAATTCACTTGAATAAATTATTAATCCTGACTCGAGTATTTTATGTTTTCTGCATGGAATGTGAAACACCCCACCTCCGTTAGGGTCACTCTCAAAGGGAATGCCCTAATTTTGGTGGAGGTTTATAAGTATAAGTCACAGATATACAAGACAGATATAATAACACATATTATTGAACAGCGGAAAACAACAACTTTTATTTCTTCAAAATACGTGTTACACAAACCATGCCATAATACTTCCCAGAATCATAACTGTCTTGATTACATTATTTAAAGAAGCATGAAGAAAACATAAATAAACTGCAAAAGCCCCCTAATTGCTGTCGAAAGCCATAGTCCAAAACGGAAAAGATCCAAGCAATACATTCTTTCTCTTCAAGCTGGATTTGAAAACTGATCAAGCTGCGGTATTCCCTCCCTGAGAACCTTGGGGGGGGGACGAAAGAAAAAGAGGCGAAAGGAAAAGGGTCAGTCATAAAGACTGAGTAAGTTCTAGTGACTTTCAGTGTAGAAACGGTTAAAACAACCTGTCATATATGAACTGGAACTAAACTTAAGAATGGTGTCAAGGTGAACAAGATAGACTAAGGTGATCAGGATAAGTCAAGACAAGTCAAGTAAAGTATCACATGTTCGAGATTCGTTGCATCGACTGTACTAGTATACTAAGCCCATATCACAAGTTAATCACGAAATAAATCCCACGGCCCAATGTCATGAAATGACCCTGAAACGGGGTTTGACCCAAGTACGGGGTCCTACGGAGCGATTATCTAGTCGATCGGCTCCCTACAAGTTCTAGCTCGTCAAGTGTCCGTGTCATACGGCTAATCACGAATGTAGTCACCTGTGCTGGGTCCACCTTCGGGTGTATCAGCCCTAGGGTGTCAACCCCTGACACGATTCAAGATGCACAGATAAATCTACGGATACCCAGTGTCTGCCCCGGATACGTGCACGATCGTAGTCCGCCGAACCTACACTGGCGTACCCTACTGCCGTCGTTCACCTCTTACAATCTGCCCAGTAATCGTGCCCCACCCGGCCTAGCCCCAGGGTACCTTGATACTTCTAGAGGGTTACTGCTGAAAGGGGTCGTGTCTAGGGTTTCGCCTAATAGATTAGGTCATGTAATTCGTGACCTAACCCGCCTAACAGATTAAGTCATGTAATTCGTGACTTAATCCTTTTCTAGTCTAGTCATGTCAAGATGGTTAAATATGTCATTTCAGTTCGCGACTTAACCCGCCTACGTGTCATGTCAAGTTGGCTAAGTGTTGTCGTTTTCAAGTTCATGACTTAGCCCTACAAACCGTGTTCAAGTTGGTTAAGTTATCTTTTCATGTTCATGACTTAACCCTAATTGGCATTAATTGATTCGTTAATGCACCGAACCACTCACATTGGATCCTGTTGTTCGTAGCCACTGGATTTGCCGGGCGGTTCCGGGCAGGTTTACGCTACGAACTCAACCCAACCTCGGGTTTCAAGCGCGATGTGACCAACTACCCACATTGGATCCTATTGTTTGTAGCAACTGGATTTGCCGGGCGGTTCCGGGCAGATTTACACTACAAACTCAACCCAACCTGGAGTTGGCCACCTTCTTGTTTTCTAAAGTCATGCCCATGTTCTTATCAGATTTTGCTATTTCCACATCATGTTCATATGTCAACTTCGTGCCCAACTAAGGCATGTTTAAAGTCAAGTTATGGCATGTTCAAGTCAAGTTTTCGTGCCATATTTCATGTTCTACTTATGCCAAATTTCACAGTTTATGCTTATAATTAATTCAAGTTTTGCCTATTCTACCCAATCGTATCCCCAACGTATATAAACGCACTTCGTTCACAAGCATAAACAATTCAAGAGATAAAGGGGAATAACACCAAAAATGTGATAGGCATATGTGACAATTCCAACATCACTTGCATAATAAACATGCTATAACATATCACATGGTTGCAATACTAGTATGATGATAACTTGGCATAGTAATGATTCCAACTTAATTTAACATGA
Source organism: Allium sativum (assembly GCA_030737875.1). NCBI lineage: Eukaryota > Viridiplantae > Streptophyta > Magnoliopsida > Asparagales > Amaryllidaceae > Allium > Allium sativum. Next base: position 223,234,690 of record CM060918.1, on the reverse strand, counting down.
TGATTTCAACTTTACATCATAGGCATAATAATCATTGCGGGCATAATAATAATTTTATTATAAACATGAAACATTAAAGGCATAGTAATCCTAATAGGCATAGTGGATTCCAATTTAGCATTTTTAACATAATAATTCTCATAGACATAATGATTCCAATTTATCATAATGATTCTCATCTAACATTATAAACATAATGGTTCCAACTTAGCATTTTTAACATAATGATTCTCAACTAACATTATAGACATAATGATTCCAATTTAGCGTTTTTAACATAATGATTCTCAACTAACATTATAAACATAATGGTTCCAATTTAGCATTTTTAACATAATGATTCTCAACTAACATTATAGACATAATGATTCCAATTTAGCATTTTTAACATAATAATTCTCATAGACATAATGATTCCAATTTAGCGTTTTTAACATATCTAACATTATAAACATAATAATTCCAACTTTTCATCATAACCTAGCAATACCCAATTTTTCATTAATCATGATGGGTATATTAACATCACAGGCATAATTCCATCAATAGTCATAGCCATGGTTTAATTAGTACCATAGGCATGGTTTAATCAACATAAAGATTTCAATAAACATAGCGATTCCATGGACATGTATTAGTCCAACTTGCCAAACAATTAAGCCCAAGTGATTCATAACAACATCAAAATCATGACAAGTTTAACTTGCAACGTTGCCATAGCAATATCCCCAAATTATAATTCAAAGATAAACAATATAAACAATGGATTAACAATAGTTCCTAAATCCGGTTTCAATTCATGGCATGTCCATATTGTTTTAGCGTTTTTGCCTAAAAAGTAACATAGAACTTACAATATGAAGCAAATAACCCAAATAAAAATCCCAAATCAAATAGTCCCAAATTCGTTGTCTAAGGCGTCGTAGTTGTTGTAGCTTCTAGTTGTAGCCTTCAAGAATCGTCCTCTATCTTCTATAATTTTATTCTTTGTATTTTTAATTCAGAGCTCTAGGTTTAATGGTGACGGCCTGAGGCTGGGGAGAATCGGCGATGTCTTCTGGGTTTTTTTTTTTTTTTTTTTTTTTTTATTTTGAAATGAAATAGAAACGGGGGGGGGGCCAGAAATATAAAGGAGGAAGAGATTTTTTTTTTTTTATTTATTTATTTAATTATTAAAAGTTGACTTTCACATACGACCTCTAAACGAGGCCCACCGCCTGACGTCTATAGCGTTTTACCCCCATTCCGAACACAATGGGATATGTACCGCAAGCTGATTCGATCGTCTCGATAAGTTTCCTTTGAATTTACATTTAAATCACTATATTGAATTTTAAACGTACATTTCTAATTACCTGGGCCACATACTGACTCGAAAAATTCCAGAAAAAATATTTTCTAGCTTCGTATTGACGATACGGTCCTAACAAAACTAGTTTCGTCGAATTCTGAGACCGTTAGAAAAATGACCAATTTCCAGTTGATTAAAATCAACTGAAATGGTCAAAACACGTTTTCCTTTGCCACGCTCACATATTGATTCGAAAAATTATGAAATTTGAAACCTAGCAATAACTTTACATCCCGGACCCAACAAAACTGGTTTCGTCGGAATCCGAGGTCGTTTGCAAAATGTCCATTTTTAAGGGCCTGAATTCCATAGCGACTATTCAGAATTTTCAACTGGACATATCTTTTGATTCCCGCTACGAACTTTGGATTTTTCGGATTCGTTGGAAAGATATTCACTATTAGATTCCATTATTTTTGGTTTCACTAAAATCCGGATTGTTTTGCACCCGGTACATTCAATTGAAGTTTGAAATCGAATTATCGAACTACCGCGCCATTTTCAATTCCTTTTATATTTATATATAATTATTTATATTCTAACGACGACGCGTATAATATATACGTTCGATTTATATTCAAAATAAATTTATTGTCGATATTATTTAAAATAATTCATTTTAAATAATCAAAACTCGCTAAAATTGCCAAAATAAAAATTTTAAACTGGCCCAGATTTTCCGGGTTGTTACAATCTCCCCCACTTAAAACTTTTCGTCCCCGAAAAGGAACAAAGTCGAAAGTGGTTTGATTATCAACTCTACGATCGGTCAGGCTTCCGTTCTCCAACTTTTCAGTTTCTGAGCATTTTCAAAATTTCAAAAATTTGGCTAACTCCCTAAATTTTCGAAAAATTTCGCCATAACCTCCCCTGCAATGGGAGCATCGGGGAATTTCAAATAGCTTCCCCGGTCCTTCAGATCTCAAAAAGAAAAAGAAAAAGCCAAGCGGCTAGCCAATAGGCTCACAAAATCATCATCACCCAAACAAAACAGGAAATTATGTAGTAAACATGTACCTATTTGTCGGGCAAACAAATTTTATTCTCTGGCTCTAGCCTCCTTGCTATGACCTGTTCAATATAAGTATATGTATATGCAAGAAAATGCAACCAAATTCCAATACAATTCAATATTTGGTTATATTAGGCATAATGGTTCAAAATTTGCAAACAAATAAACAAACAACACAAACATCAATCAATTAGTGAATTTAACGTTTCAAATTCATAATTTTGATATATATACTGAAAATCTTGTTTTTGATGCCAATTCACAACAAAGTGTTCTAGCTATATAAGATTTGGTTCTCACACCAGTCTAATGGAAATATATAGATATCACACTTTCGTTACTCGAAAATAATTGCTGGTGATGGTATACTTCATCATCAGGACCATGTCCGGGCGACTAGAGTGCGACTCTATATCTATCCAATATATTAAAACTTCGAATACACGCGGATCAGACGTATACGCAAAATCTATATATACTGGATTGTCCACATCAATATAAATAAATAATCAAATACGAATAATTGATTTTAATTTTCAAAACAAAAATGTTTTCATTTGAAAAATATACTCTTCACACTCGTTCTAGGATACTACTGATCCTATCTCTAACGAGTCATTCTAATTGGATATTACTAATCCAATATCTGATGAATTCTTTCGTATGGTTCTAACGTGTCTTGTTCTCTAGCTTTGTAAACCAAAGCTCTGATACCAACTGTGACGGCAAAGAATTTCGCTCGGTCTGAACCAGTCGCTAAACCGACCCAGACCGTTCGAAACGCCCTATCGTTTGAGAACAGGACAAAATAGAACGCAAACAGAAGAACATTTCATTGTATATAACAACAATGCATCAGATTACATGAATATACAGAGTATAAATGAATATTACACAGAAATATCAGAGATTTAAATTACATTTAAATACATAGCAGCGGAAAATAATACAATAGACAACTAGAAGTAGATATACGGATACAAAGCTTTCCGGATATCGTTCCAGCTGTAAACCAGGATCCTGTGAATATAAATCTGCAAAAACCAAAACTACTAGCTGCCCGTGTCAAAATAAGGGCACCCAGAGTTTAGGTTAAAACAATAAACTCCAGGTCAGTCATGTGACTGGTGTGAGAACTAAAACAGTTATTAATCTTTATTTTAAAGTTCGGCAAATCAAGGGACCACGCCGTATAACACGGAACGGGTTTCCTCCCAAGAATACCAGTGCATAAAACAAACAGCGCAATGCTAAATAAAGAAAAATGAAGCTGTTATAAGACCCAGGTCCTATCACACAATGCAACGCAAACCGGGGGATAGGGTTTTTACCTTATAACGGCCAAAGAATGCTTGATACGTTTAAAACAAATCATTTGATACTATAATAAGTGCATAGTGTACAAAACAACTTCAAATCATAAGTATCAATCATAGGCGGCATGAGTGCCCCATACCACTATGTCGCCATATATAGGTTATACAATCAAAATCGCAAAGTCACGTATTTGGAAATTGGATTTCCATCTATGAACCGAGGCTAGGGGCAAGATCCTCTACCGATTCGAGACTGCCTAGCCCGAGTCTCAGGCAAGCGCGCAGGCAAGCCTTGGAGCGACAGGGCCGGTCCACCGACGTGGATTATTATACCTGAGCACTACGTTTCGCCGCCCTTTGGGGCGTAAGTCTGGTCCGTCAGCCGACCAGAATGCATCGGCCGAAACCGATATAACCGAGGCGCCTCGCAACAGCAACAACCACATAAGTCAAACTCGTCAGGGCGTGTAAAACCACTGACGCCACTTCTAGCTAGGAGGAAACGCAGGCCCTCCCTGAGGTCCGTCTCCCGTTTTTGGTTCATACCGGGTGTGAAACACGCGAGGTAAACGTTACACAAAGCTACGCCACAAAGGCCGTGCTTTGATCATCACCACAAGACTTTGCTTTTCAACAGAAGCCTTGATCATTTGCATCTTAGCATGCCACACAGGCAAACCATCTTATGCAACCGATATCAGTCACACAGAATGAAATCCGATGTCAGACACACAGTCCATTTACAAGTCCGTTCTGGGTCTGAACGAAACCGGAGGCACCTAGTACCCCGCATATCCATCGATCTCCAAGTACGTCTGGACGATCACTAACTGTTTCCATCTTCTTGGGTGTACAGCCCAATCAAGATCATCAGTTATCACCCAAACGACGTGAAGACCTCCGGTCTTCGACCATCGTCTTCATCTTCGACTTATCGTCGCATCAGTTATTCAGAATGGGATAAACCCGGTCTTTCCGAATAACTCGCGTATATTTTAAATAAGTGTTACACAAACACAACATACGCCTCATTCCAATTCATTAGTCACTAACCGTAAATTAATCAAGAGAATAATTCCCCAAATATTAACCCCGAAGGCCGAAACCAACATCAGATCAATATCCAGAAAACCATTCTGCTTGGCTAACCGACAGTTAGTTTCTAAATTTCACGTTCAAATCTAATTAAAGATTTAACTATCGCCTGGAGCAAAACTGGTGATACTCCATTCTCGATCTTTTCAATCTAATTAAAGATTCATTAAAACTCCACTTAGTTTTAATCATTATCTGGGTTAAAGAATCAGTGTCATTTAAAACACGATTCACGATAAACCCAAAATCACATTCCATTAATTATCGGGTTAAAGAACAAGTGTTATTTAAAACACTGTTCACGATAAACCCAAAAATCAATACCAATTCAATTCCAATTAAATATCATTTAATTGGTACACTTCATTAAATCTAAATAAAAAGATTTAATCTTTTCTCAACTGGGTTCAAGAACAGTGTTAGTGAAGACACCATTCACGACAAACCCAAATCACATTCGATATTTAATACAAGGCCCTGAATAGAAAATATCCCGGTTTATATTCAATATCAAATTCTACGACTAACAAATGTCGTATTGGAAATAACGATACAAATATATATCTTTCAAATTTCCATAACAACACCTGTAATATCACGAATTCCAACATCGAAATATTCCGAAGACAATTTCGATTCAAATCCACTCCAATGCAATCATTGGAAATTTTGGTTATTTTCAAAACCATTTCAAATTCAATTTATTTATTTAAAAAAAAATAGAATTATAATTCTAGTTCAAAACTAGTTCATTTCGATAAAAATCTATTTTTATCTTTTCAAATATGGAGTTTTTCATCCCAAACTTTCACAAATCATTTCTTATGATTTTACACAAATTATTACTATTTTTAATAATTTTATCAAGGCCCGTACAGTCGATTTCCATCAATGGCCATCGAACTGCACTTACAGCGACCTTTTTCGAATTTGATTTGGACGTATCTCCAAATCCAACCGTTAGATTTCTAATTTCTAATATTCGTTAGAAAGCTCTTTTCGATACGAACCCAACGGTTCCGGTTTCAGGAGAATCCGACGGTCGGATCTCCCGTAATGTCCGTTTGAAATAAATGGTCGAAATTCACGAACTGCCGCGGCGCGGCGCGTTCTATTCAGGCCATTATATTATATATATAATATATATAATATATACTTCGTCGATTTCTATTTAAAACGAATTATATAAATAGTTTTAAAATCGTTTCAAAACCTATTTCAAATTCAATTCATTTCATTTCGAAATCGTTTTCAATTCAATTCATTTCGAAATCGTTTTCAATTCATTTCATTTCGAAATCGTTTTCAATTCATTTCGAAATCGTTTTCAATTCATTTCATTTCGAAATCGTTTTCAATTCAATTCATTTCGAAATCGTTTTCAATTCATTTCGAAATCGTTTTCAATTCAATTCATTTCGAAATCGTTTTCAATTCAATTCATTTCGAAATCGTTTTCAATTCATTTCATTTCGAAATCGTTTTCAATTCATTTCGAAATCGTTTTCAATTCATTTCGAAATCGTTTTCAATTCAATTCATTTCGAAATCGTTTTCAATTCAATTCATTTCGAAATCGTTTTCAATTCAATTCATTTCGAAATCGTTTTCAATTCAATTCATTTCGAAATCGTTTTCAATTCATTTCATTTCGAAATCGTTTTCAATTCAATTCATTTCGAAATCGTTTTCAAAATCGATATAAATATCGTTCACGTCAAAATGGCGTCAATCTAATCAACACGGCTTCATATATTCCTTTATTTTTAAATATTCTATTTCAAATATTTCTTTTTCAAATATTTCTTTTTCAAAACTGGAATGAGGCCCAATCAATTACCATATAAAATTAATTATATGGATTTTCATACAACACATGTATATAATAGCATTGAAAATAATCAACCATCAACCAAAGTGCACTACACTGTATAAGCATCAAATATAGATATCTAACGCTTATAACAGCCTGCCAATCAATCGATCGACATATTCAATCAATCAGGATGAGTGAACTTCAAATTTCATCCCAACACCCGTGTGGGGTTTCAAACAATCAAACGCACGTTTTATTTGTGCAATTGGGCGATGTGTAAAAGTTATCGTCCCAATCAATGTCATTCAAATAAGTGTACATAAACAAACCGTCCGGTTTGTAAATGAATATTTTATTTATTCACATTCACGTTAAAAATTATATTTTTAACGATAAAACATTTTATTTCAACCTATGAATTTCTATTCAATTCATTTACACAATAAAATGATAGTTTTATTTTTCTAACATATTTTAGAAAATTTCGGCGGCATAACGGCACGATACTAGAAACGGGACAAGGCCTAGCCTTATCCCCGGTCCAGTGAAGGCCCACGCCATTCACACATCAATCAAATCATTCAATTTCACTCAATCAATTCAATTCAATCACATAATCAAACTAATCTATGCAACCAAACAAACAAGTCCATGGTTTGTGGACGATTGTGTCGGGTGCTACTAAGCACCGTCTGCATCCTAGTATATATATATATAACTAGAAAATAAATTGAAGAGTGAGAAATTCTCACATATAGCTATCCTAGCTTCACGGCACTTCCTTGATAGAAATCTTCATCGCTATCCCATCCTCGTCGTCTTCGTTGCCCATAGCCACTACATATGTAAAAATCGAATTTTTACTTCGTTATTCAATTTATAAAAACCGAATTTTTATTTCAAAGTTCAATATATAAAAATCGAATTTTTATTCGTTATTCAATATATAAAAATTCCATTTTTCTATCGTTATTCAATATATAAAAATCTCGCCTTTTTAACTATAAAGATTTTACCTTTTTCAAAAATAAAGATTTGATTTTTATAGTTCCTACTAGGCAAAGATTATATTTTGACATCATCTATATAGTAAAGACTATATTTTTAATATTTTAAAAATATAAAGATCATATTTTTAATTCTTTAAAAATATAAAAATCATATTTTTATTACTTCATATATTTAAAAATCGAATTTTTATCTCTATATCACTTCATATGAAAAGTTCAATCTTCTCTGTCGCTTCATATATAAAATAAAAATCTAATCTTTTTATTCTCTACATATAAAAATCATAGCTTTTTAAATTAAAATAAACAAGTTTTATGTTTAAAATAAATATGTTTTCAGTTTTTTTTAATCTAATTAAAATTCAGTTTAATAATCTTTTTCAAATCAGTTTTATAATCTAATTAAAATTCAGTTTAATAATCTAAAAAGAAATCAGTTTTATAATCTTTAAAAATTCAGTTTATAATTTCTAAAAAAAAAAATCAGTTTTCATATAAAATAAAATAAAACAGTTTTCATATAAAATAAAAAACAGTTTTCATATCCTTTATAAAAATTAACGGATAAATGAAAATAAATAAATAAAAAAAAAACAAAACTTACAGTGTTCGTAAAAAAAGAAGAAGAAGGGATGTTCGCCTGAGCCGCGTCGAAGGTGCCAGGTGGGGCTGAGCAGTCGGAGGTCACTCCAGGGGCGCGCAGGTGGGTCGGATGGGGGAGGGGGGGTCGCCGACTGATTGGTGGTGGGAGGGTGGTCTCGACGTCGGTTTAGGGGAAATGGGCTAGGGCGTCGCGGTTTTGTGGGGGTCTGAGAAGAGAGAGAGAGAGAGGAGTTGGAGGAGAGGTGGCGGTTGACTAGCGGTGGGCGCGAGGGGGTCGATGTTGGCGGTGGCGGCTGGGGAGAATCGGCGATGTCTTCTGGGTTTTTTTTTTTTTTTTTTTTTTTTTTATTTTGAAATGAAATAGAAACGGGGGGGGGCCAGAAATATAAAGGAGGAAGAGATTTTTTTTTTTTTATTTATTTATTTAATTATTAAAAGTTGACTTTCACATACGACCTCTAAACGAGGCCCACCGCCTGACGTCTATAGCGTTTTACCCCCATTCCGAACACAATGGGATATGTACCGCAAGCTGATTCGATCGTCTCGATAAGTTTCCTTTGAATTTACATTTAAATCACTATATTGAATTTTAAACGTACATTTCTAATTACCTGGGCCACATACTGACTCGAAAAATTCCAGAAAAAATATTTTCTAGCTTCGTATTGACGATACGGTCCTAACAAAACTAGTTTCGTCGAATTCTGAGACCGTTAGAAAAATGACCAATTTCCAGTTGATTAAAATCAACTGAAATGGTCAAAACACGTTTTCCTTTGCCACGCTCACATATTGATTCGAAAAATTATGAAATTTGAAACCTAGCAATAACTTTACATCCCGGACCCAACAAAACTGGTTTCGTCGGAATCCGAGGTCGTTTGCAAAATGTCCATTTTTAAGGGCCTGAATTCCATAGCGACTATTCAGAATTTTCAACTGGACATATCTTTTGATTCCCGCTACGAACTTTGGATTTTTCGGATTCGTTGGAAAGATATTCACTATTAGATTCCATTATTTTTGGTTTCACTAAAATCCGGATTGTTTTGCACCCGGTACATTCAATTGAAGTTTGAAATCGAATTATCGAACTACCGCGCCATTTTCAATTCCTTTTATATTTATATATAATTATTTATATTCTAACGACGACGCGTATAATATATACGTTCGATTTATATTCAAAATAAATTTATTGTCGATATTATTTAAAATAATTCATTTTAAATAATCAAAACTCGCTAAAATTGCCAAAATAAAAATTTTAAACTGGCCCAGATTTTCCGGGTTGTTACACTAAAATGAGATAGTGTGATTTAGGCTAGGTCTTAGGTCCTTTTTATAATGTTTGTGAGTTGTTTTAGACCGTCGATGGAGCTTGATTCAATAATAGCCGTTCGTTTGAAGGAGAGACCAACCAGGAGCTGACACCTAGCCCTAGTGACAAGGCAACGCTCAGAAAATCGACCAAACACAGACCAGGCCAGCCAGGGTGGGCTGGGTTCGACCTGGCTCTGGGGCCAGGTCGACAACCCAGTCGACACCGTGTCGACTTGGCAGTCGACACGGGTGTCGACAGCCCTGTCGACCTCTAGCCCAGGTCGACTGCCAAGTCGACCTGGGTGCCTTAGGCGGGAATTTTCCCGCCCTGGCCAATTGGACCCGATTTTGAATTTTAAACTTGTTTTTCTGAGCTGCTTTCGTCTGTTTGAATTTTAAACTGAATTTTGAAACTTCCGGGGGCCATATCTTCTTCATACGGACTCCGTTTTTCGAAAACTCGGACTCTATTTCACGTATTTTTCCGAGACGAACACAATGGCGTATCCCGTTTCCCTTAATTCTTTGATTTGAAATTAATTATACTTTAATTTGTGAATTTCACTGTTATAGAATACACGGGGTGTTACAGAATGCTCGGGTCAGATCTGAGTGTTTTAAATTTAAATATTACAGCTTAGGATTCGAAGATTGGTGAAGCTGGGGATTCCAGGAGACGCGTACTCTGAAGATTTTAAAAAATAGTAACAATATTCTTTTGTATTCAAACTGTATTTTCATTCCGCTGTATAGAGAAAAAATATTGTGTTCAAAATTTTTGATCAATATATAAATTTTATTTCGCTGTTCAATACTCTGGTATTTATTTATTCTGTGTTTCTGTGTTGTTTCTATTTTTAAACTCTGTAAGCTAACTAACGATCCGTAATTTGGACGTTTTAAGTTGGTTTATTTACCAATTTGAAGCGGTCAAAAAGGCGGGACGTTATAATTCGCCTTTCATTAACTCAGCTTTACATCAAGTAAACTATACTTGCTGATATGTCGGAAATCATATGCAATATTTGCTAATATATCAGCAAGTATTCATAAGCCTTCATCACTTGTAACATACGTGCTGATATATTAGCAATTATATATGATAATTGTTGTACTGTCAGCAATAATTCAGATTGCAACAATTTTTAACATAGTTGTTGACACATCATCAATTATAGTGAATTATTGTTGATATGTCAGCGATTATTCAAACAACTGTGAATAATTGTTGATATATCAGCCCTTATTCACTGTAATTGCTGATTTTGCGGGTTTTTTAAGAATGTTTCCGTGAATATTTGCAATTTTATAAAGAAAAAAATTATACACTAGCCCTAAAAAATGTTGAAAAACACGAAACAGTCAAAAACAGGAACCGCGTTATAATAAATTTTAAGGAGGGATGTCGTTCAAAACAAACCTGGAAATAAGGATGTCTACCGAATTTCCACTTAGTTAATCATTTGGTAAAGATGATTTAAGTTTAAGAATTATTACTGGTGATATTTTGGTCAACTAATTACTTTAGTAAATGGTGTTTAAAGTAATTTATACTTAAGGTATGAATAAGAAGTTAGTTAAAAAAATTGTAATTAATTATTATTTAATGGCTAATTTGAGGATTAGTTATTTAATCAGGATTAAATATTTATTATTTATTTTTAAACTGTTTCAAATATTTATTTAATTATTAATAAATGTTTGAATTATTATTTAATTATTAATTCAAAAAAATTCAGGTTATTTAATTGATGAGTACCATTATTTATTTATTTAAAGAGTTAAATAAATATTAATTAATTATTTAAGGGCTAATAATTGTTTAATTATTCATTTAATGATTACTTATTATTTAATTAATAATTGTTTAAGATAATAGTTATTTAATTAAAAGTGATTAAGTTGTTTCATTTTTTTTAATATTATTAAGTTAAATTAGTTTATTCATTAACGATGTTTATAAGTTGATTAATGATTTTAAATAAGGTATTCAAACTAATTAATTGCTTTAATAACAAGTCTTAGATTTGTTTATAACTTTTTGAAAAATGGCGATGATGCTTGAATTCGAGTTAATCAGTTTTACTAATGGTTAATTATTATTTGAGTAATAATTGTTTAAGACAATAGTTGTTTAATTTAAAAGTGATTAAGTTGATTTTATTTTTATATGATTATTTAGTTAAATTAATTTATTCACTAATGATGTTTATAAGTTGATTAATGATTTTAAATAAGGTATTTAAACTAATTAATTATTTAGTAACAGGGCTTAGATTTGTTAATTACTTTTTCATAATGGTGAATAAAAGTTGATTAATTTATAGTTAATCTTGAATTTAAGTTGATCACTTTAATTAATTGTATTTGAGACAATTAGTTTTGCTATGGTATCATTAATTACTTTCTGAAAATGTTTCTATGGCTAGACAATGAGCGATTAGGGTTCCCTTAATGTCCTTCGTAACTCTCTCACTTACATTTTGCATTTTTCGAATCCTTGCACCCTGCTTCTTTATGGCGAGGCACAAGTCTAAAACGATATTCAGGCCGACTTTGGATCTAGAGTTGTTCTTTCAATCTACAACAGTTGCATAGGGAATCAACATTGTTGGTACTGTTGTCCCATCACCCTCTGACTTGATTGAGGCTCATGTAGGCAGTGATGAGCCCGTTGATGTCACTTTCGAGTCTGGTCCATCGCCAGGTCCTCTTGAATCCTCTTCCGGCGTTGAATGGGTATCTAGTTTAAGGTGGAAAGCAGTGATCTTGGGTACTTCATAGTCCAGTGCTAGCAAGGCTTGCAAGTTTATCGAACCTTACCCTGTCAACATTGAACGTCGTGCTTTTGTGTTGGAGTTGATGCTCAGAAGGTTCATTGGGTGAAGATGTAGCTCTCTTGTGATATACATGATTGGGTCTTTCCCATTCTTTGTACATATGTCAGCTTACATTTCGAGCATTTGGAAATCGAAGGGTGGTCTTGAGATTTTTTTAATAGCAAAAATGATTATTTCCTTATCAAATTTGAGATAGCAAGAGGTCCATATTAAAAATAATGGAGTCATAAACGAAGCTCTCGAATAGAAGGATTTGTAACGACCCACATTCTACATATCGGAGGATCGTATAATATTTATTTTATTTTCATATGAAGTCATATGGTCGTGTAACTATGGGAAGCGACTATTGGGGTCATTTCCCACATTCATGATTTTTGCCAAATTTTAAATAACCATTTTGCCCCTGGCGAATCTTGTTTCGCCTATAACTTTTGATTGGTAAGGGGCTTTGACCTGAAACCACTTCCACTAGATTCAAATGATGGTTTACCTTTCCGTAGAGTGGTCACATTACTCAAACAAACTTACCGTTTGGGAGATATGGCTGAAGGGAGGTTTAGAAGATGAAAAAAGCTTAATTAGGCTTAACAGGGCAATTAACAACTAGGCCCATAACCCATTTCGGGATTAGGGTTATGGGAGGGCTGAAACGGTTTGGGAAAACATTTCAGTTCAGTTTTTTAGCCGCCACAAACACTCCTTGAACCCTAGCAATGGCCTCCATCTTCTAAATCACTCCTTATTCACCTTTTTATCACCAATAAAGCGAAACTACGTCAAATCAACGCGGATTAGCATCAAATCAGAGGTAGGGCTACTGCTACGCATAAGAATTTGTGCCATAATAGTAAAGTTTCTGATCTAAGATTTCATTTGTGGCTAAGGCAAGTGATTTACATGATTTTACACTAACTACGGCTAATTAGGGGTGATTAGTGATAATTAGCGAAATTAAGACTCAGAAAAATATGGAGAAATATGCATAAATTCTGAAATATTATTTTACGTTATAGGTTAAACATTGGGTTAATTTGGATTAAGTTTTCTAATCCTATTGTTAGATATGATTAAGGGGATCAAGGGGAAAATCATAGATTTGGGTATGTTTGATCTAATATAACCTATATGCTTGATGTTTTGATCTTTTTAATTGAACTCATATGTTGTTACTACTATTTGGTATGTTTCATGATTGTTTAGTAAAGTTAGAATGGTTGAAAATGTCGTTGTATGGCGAGAAAAGGTAGAAAATAGCTTGTTGGAAAATGCTAGGGTTTGGGATCGGATTGGGAAAGGGTGAGCTGTTCGGATCAGTATCTGAATTGAACCGGGTTGAGATCTTGGATGGGAAAGACTCGAATCGAACTAGAGTGATGGCATTTTTAGCAGCATACGAATGCAAGGGCAAAAAGGAAGGCCATTTGAATCGTGTTGGAGCTGGGAGGAGCTGGAGAAATCGGACCAGATGGGATCGGTTCGACGTAGCCGAACCGAACCAGGATCTAGAGATAAAGGAGCACCGAACCAAACCAACCTGGAGTGGAGCGCCGAACCGAACCAACTTTAAGTGGAGCACCGAATTGAACGGACAGCCTGGGATGATGCATTCAAACCGGACCGAGGGAGGCAGACTGAACCGAACCGGATTTGCTCCTACGATCTATGCGACGACTCTTCTGAAGACCAACTCCAACTCGACCAAAACTCGAGATGCAAAGGAAGTCCAATGGTAAGTTATTACTCAGGATCCAGATGGGAACCAACGAGTTAACTTCATGATTTGGGCTTTGCTGCGGGACGTGTGCAAAGGGGTTATTGATATCTATAGATTTGGTTCACTATTGAGAGGGGGGCATTGACTATGGACCAGTGTGTTAGGGTCACAGGTTGTATGGAGTCGAACTCCATCAGGGCCTCCAAGGGAAAAGTGGTCATAGTAAAGTTGTATGGGGTGGGACTCCGTCATGACCCCAATAGTTCCGGTGACCAAAGTGGTGGATATCGTATACTTTACGCACTAAGTGAGAGATGTGAGGATGATTGCTATGTTTGATGTTTTCTATCACCATTACATGCACAATCCCATTTTCACATTATATGTTAGTGTTACCTTAGAGTATTGTACACCTTGTTGTGCGAACTCTTTGGTTGCAGGTCCAGGTTCAGGTATGATTATTTGTACCTGTTATTGTTTTGTTTTGCTGCTATCGCTCATACCAGAATTTTGTCTGACCCAGAGTTTAATATCTCTTCTTATTACTTTGGGTGCTCCCAAACGAGTAGACTAGAGACATGCTAGGTGGTTATGCACGAGTTGTTGTCCGGAGACGAGCAGGATGCTCCTACGTACTATTTACATATTCTCCCTGTGTTGTTGAACACTACTTTGGGCATTAGTAGTGTACCTTTTCTATCTTGCTTTAGAGATGGTATTTTGAAGTTGTAATAATGATGGTTTGGATCATAAGCTCTATTTTGGATTTCGCTGCTATGATGGTTTAGTTTTCAGCTTATGCACTGTCTCGCCTATTTTATGTCAAGTTATGTTATTATTATATTTTATTCCATGCACTATGAGATATACTACAGGTTCTTTGGTGATTCAGAGTTTCAAATCCCTTTCTTTTGACGACCGTCCCGTGCTAGTCGGGTATCGGCACAGCGCATTTCGGGGAAATGTCGGCTGGTTCGGGGCGGGCCGTCACACTTGGTATCAGAGCCCAGGTTACGTAGTTAACCTAGGGGAAGACATCAGGGAGAGATAGTATACGTATATGAGAGCGCATATTTGTGATATCTTGGTTTTCAAAAGGTATATATATATACTATTAGTATGTCTAAGGATGAAGTCGCACTACATTGGAACCACTATGGAGATGGTTAATCGTTTTCACTTTACAGATTGGACGATGAGCCGAAATACAAGGAGTATGGGTTCAGGGGGCAACAATGATGGGAATGTCCTAGATATAAGGACGATGTTTACTGCCTTCATGCGAGAGATGCTTAGGGATGCTCAGGGAGCAGTTCCTAATGCTGGTAATGGTGGTGGTGCAATAGTGCAGGCCCCCAGAGCCGATTTCGCTAAGTTCGACAAGGATTATACTAGTCTTGGTGCAAAGTCGTTCCACGGAATGGAATCGGCTAAGGATGTTCAAGATTGGCTTGATACTTGTGAGCGCATCTTCGTGTATTTGGGAATCGATGATGCAATGAAAAGAAAGTTAACATTGCATCAACTTCAAGGACGAGCGATGAATTGGTGGAATGCTATTAAAGCAGCTATTCCTGAGGATCAAGTTACTTAGAATCAGTTTAAGACTCGCTTCAGTGATAAGTTTATTCCAACTGCTCAGAAATGAGAATTGTTCAGGAAATTTCTGGAGCTTAAGCAGAATGGTAAGGCAGACTCGGAATATATTGCTGGATTTGATACTTTATCGAAGTATGGATTATCTCTTATCGATACTGCCAAAAAGAAGAATGGGAAGTTTATAACTGGCTTAGATGAGTACTTTGGAGAAAGTCTTATAAACCACATCGATGAGACTTTTGAATCTATTGTGGGAAAGGCATCGAGATCAGTAAGTCTCTAACCTAAGTCAAAGAACGAGGTTGTTGTTGTATCTGCAGGAGAACCAAAACTGCAGGCAAGCGGTGGGGGCAAGAGTAATTCCCAGAATAAGAGAAAACAGAATCAGACCAAGGATGGTCATAAAAAGAAAGACAAGAAAGATATCGAGTGCTTTAGCTGTGGCAATAAGGACCACTATGCCAAAGATTGTCGAGCAAAGCCAACGGACAGGAAGTGCTTCAATGTGGCCAAGTGGGACATCACAAGGATAAATGTCCACAACCTCCTAAAGAGAAGCAGATCATGAAAGCATATGCTATCAACGATGTTCCTTCTTCGTCGATTGCCCCAACTGCGGCGGAGAAAGGAATGGATGTCGTCATTCAAGGTATGCTTTCCATTTATGATGTTCCTGTTCGAGTACTGTTTGATACCGGGGCTTCCTATTCCTTCGCATCTAGTGACCTGGAGGATAGGTGGAATTGGAACCCGATATTATCGATAGACCTTTAGTTGTGACGAACCCGATCGGTGGTTCAACTAGCCTTAGTATGATTTGTCGTAATTTGGTCTTATCGGGTCATGGATGTATGTTTGTTTGTGATTGCTTTGTTTTGGGCTTTACCGGGTTTGACATTATTTTGGGAGTCGATTGGCTCCGAAGGTATGGTGTGGTGGTAGATTGTGATGGATCTTCGGTGACTATTAGATAGGATGATGGGCGGAGGGCACTGTTTGGTTGCATACCCAGCGATGGAGTGATGGCTAGTTTTCTGAATTCCCTCGACATCCCGCATGATGAGTTGTCAGATGTGCCTATTGCTGGCGAGTATCCAGACATCTTCAGGGAAGTAACCGCACTTCCACCACACTAAGAGATTGAGTTTCGTATTGATTTAGTGAAAGATGCCAGACCTATAGTGATGCCTCTTCGTTGTATTGCGCCAAGGGAGCAGTGAGAGCTCGGGGTGCAAGTAAGCATTCTTTTGAAGAAGGGATTTATCCAAAGAAGTGTTTCCGAGTGGGGAGCACCAGTTGTATTTGCTACCAAGGCCGATGGTTCCCTTCGATTGTGTGTGGACTACCGCGAGTTGAATAAGGTGACGAGGAAGAATAAGTATCCTCTTCCGCGAATAGACGATTTGTTTGATCAGTTGAATGGGGCGAGAGTGTTCTCCCAGTTAGATCTCGCGACAGTTTTTCATCAGCTCCGAGTAGCAACTGAGAGTGTACCTAAAACGACATTTCGGACGCCGTCTGGATTCTATGAGTGGTTGGTCATGCCATTTGGGTTGACTAATGCACCAGCATATTTTGTGGATTTTATGAATAGAGTACTCAGGGATCAATTGAATAAGTTTGTTCTTGTGTTTGTGGATGATATCTTGGTTTACTCGAGGACAGAGGAAGAACACAAGGAACACTTGAGGATAGCGATGGAGGTGTTGAGGAAACACAAATTGAAAGCGAAATTTTCTTAATGTAACTTCTGGAGGAGGGAAGTGAGATTCTTGGGCCATATTGTTTCAGAGAATGGTATTGTCGCGGATCCTGCGAAGATGGCTACGGTGCAAGATTGGTCTATGCCCAAGAATGCAACGGATGTAAGAAGTTTCTTGGGGTTAGCTGAATATTATCGTAAGTTTTTCAAGTCTTCTCCAAGATTGCGGCACTGTTAGCTCCATTGAATAAGAAGAATCAAGCTTTTGCTTGGGACGGAAGATGTGAGAATGCATTTAAGAGCCTAAAGGAGAAGTTAACGTGTGCACCAGTGTTGGTTATTCCTAAGGGGAAAGAAAAGATGACGGTATACATGGATGCTTGTGGTACCAGACTAGGTGTTGTACTAATGTAAGGAGGTAGGGTAGTAGCTTATGCTAGTCGGCAACTGAAACTGCATAAGAAAAGAAATCCTACCCATGATTTGGAGTTAGCAGCGATTGTGTTCACGTTAAAGATGTGGAGACATTATCTCTTGGGAGAAAGATTTGAGTTGTTTATCGATCATAAGTCATTAAAGTATCTTTTCTCTTAGAAGGACTTAAATATTCGTCAGTAGAGATGGTTATAGTTCTTGGCTTCATATGATTTCAATATCGCAAACACACCTGGAAAGGGGAATGCAGTAGCTGATGCATTAAGTAGAAGACATGCCAATTTGGGTGCTATGTTTCTAGAATGGAAGCAACTAGTGTATATCGCAAGATATGATTTCAGACCTAAGTGCGAATTGGATCCAGAAATGTTAGCAAGTTTGACCATCAGACCGACTCTAATTAAGAAGACCAGTTCCAGTCAAAGAGACGTTCCTAACCTATTGGATAATCTCCAAGGTAGAGATGGGTACCGATGGTGAGGAGATAAACAAGTATGGACTTGATCGAGAAGGATGGCTTCGAAAGAACAGTAGACTAGTTATACCCAATGTTAATGGATAGAGAGATGAAAAGCTTAGAAATGTCATCACTCGAAACTACATACACACCCCGGTGGTAACAAAATGTAATGAGACATGAAACATACCTACTACTGGGAAGGGATGGAAAGAGACATTGGGAAGTTTATATCCAAGTGCATGAATTGCCAGCTAGTTAAAGCCGAGCAAAAGAAGCCTAGTGGTTTGTTACAACCGCTGGAAATTCCCGAATGGAAATGGGAACAAGCCTCAATGGATTTCATTGACGGTTTACCAAGGACTAGATCGGGTCATGATAGTATTTGGGTGATTGTGGATCGATTGACCAAGAGTGCAAGATTTATACCAGTCAAGTCGAATAGAATGATAGCTTGATTAGCAGAACTGTATATGAAACAGATAGTAAGATTTCATGGAGTACCAAAAGGTATTGTGAGTGACCGAGATCCAATAGTGGGTTTTGGATGAGCTTACAAGAGGCCTTAAGGTCAGAATTACATCTCAGTACTGCATACCATCCTCAAATTGACGATCAAACAGAGAGGGCGAATCGTGTATTGGAGGATCTCTCGAGAGCTTGTATATTGGATTTTGGGGGTTCATGGGATGACCACTTGATATGGTTGAGTTCACATATAATATTAGTTATTAGTCCAGTATTGGTATGGCTCCATTTGAAGCTTTGTATGGAAGGTCGTGTAACTCACCATCATGTTGGTTAGAAACCGGTGAGAAATTTATGCTTGGGACAGATGTAATAAGAGAAACTTCCAATAAGATCAAGGTTATTTAACAACGAATGAAGGTTGCCCAAGATAGGAAAAAAGTTATGTTGATAAAACGCGAAGAGATTTGAAATTCTCCGTTGGTGACTTGGTATTCGTCAAGGTTTCCCTAGTAAAGAGTGTGATTCGATTTGGTAGGAGAGGTAAGTTGGCACCAAGATTTTTTGGTCCATTTCCCATTCTTGAAAAAATTGGGAATTTGGCATATAAAGTTGGATTGCCTGACAAGATGGCGGGAGTTCATGATTATGATATGACTATTTCACTGGATCAGTTGGAAGATATCGAGGCAGAATCCGAGGCAGTTGGGAGCCGCAGGATGATTCGTATTGTCGGACACGATACGAAACAACTTCAAAGGAAGATGGTGGAACTAGTCAAGGTCCAGTGGGGCGATAATGAGAATGACTGTACTTAGGAAACCGAGGAGAGCATAAGGAAGTCATATCTAGAACTCTTTGTCGGGTAAGATTTTTATTGTGATTTAGTTATTCCCTTAGTTAGTAAACCACATGCTAGGATAAGCTTGTTTTGTTATTATGTATGTTTGATTGTTTGTAAATGGTTGATAGGCATGCGGGACACCATAGTATGTTTTCTTAGAAAAGGAATTTCAGGGGCGAAATTTCTTAAGGGGATGAGAGTGTAACAACCCGCATTCTACGTATCGGAGGATCGTAGAATATTTATTTTATTTTCATACGAAGTCATATGGTCGTGTAACTATGGGAAGCGACTATTGGGGTCATTTCCCACATTCACGATTTTTGCCGAATTTTAAATGACCGTTTTGCCTCTAGTGAATCTTGTTTTTCCTATAACTTTTGATTGGTAAGGAGTTTTGACCTAAATCCACTTCCATTGGATTTGGATGATGGTTTACCTTTCCGTAGAGTGGTCACATTATTCAAACGGACTTACCATTTTGGAGATATGGCTGAAATGAGGTTTGAAAGATGAAAAACAGCTTAATTGGGCTTAACAGGGTAAATAACAGCTAGGTCGATAACCTATTTCGGGGTTAGGGTTATGGGAAGGCTGAAAGGGTTTGGGAAAACATTTCATTTCAGTTTTGTAGCCGTCACAAACACCCCTTGAACCCTATCAATGGCCTCCATCTTCTAAATCACCCCTCAATCATATTTTTATTACTAATTAAGCGAAACTACGTCAAATCAAGGCGGATTAGCATCAAATCAGAGATAGGGCTGCTGCTATGCATAGGAATTCGTGCCATAATAGTAAAGTATCAGATCTAAGATTTTATTTGTGGCTAAGGTGAGTGATTTGCATGTTTTAACACTAATTATGGCAAATTAGGGGTGATCAGTGATAATTAGCGAAATTAGGACTCAGAAAAATATGGAAAAATATGCCTAAGTTCTGAAGTATTATTTTATGTTGCTGGTTAAAAATTGGGTTAATTTTGATTAAGTTTGCTAATCCTATTGTTAGATATGATTAAGGGGATTAAGGGGGAAATCATAGAATTGAGTATGTTTGATCTAAAATAACCTATATGCTTGATGTTTTGATCTTTTTGATTGAACCCATATGTTGTTACTACTGTTTGGTATGTTTCATGATTGCTTAGTAAAGTTAGAATGGTTGAAAACGCCGTCATGTAGCGAGAAAGGGCAGAAAATAGCTTGTTGGAAAATGCCAGGTTTCGGATCGGATCGGGTAAGGGTGAGCTGTTCGGATCGATATCCGAACCGAACCGGGCTGAGAGCCTAGATGGGAAAGACTCGAATCGAAATGGAGTGGTGACATCTTTAGCAGTGTATGAATGTAAGGGCAAAAAGGAAGGCCATTTGAGTCGTGCTGGAGCTGGGAGGAGCTGGAGCAATCGGACCGGATGGGATCGGTTCGACGTAGCCGAACCGAACCAGGATCTGGAGATGAAGGGGCGCCGAACCGAACCAACCTGGAGTGGAGCGCTGAACCGAACCGACTTTAAGTGGAGCACCGAACCGAACAGGAAGCCTGAGGATGATGCATTCGAACTGGACCGAGGGAGGCAGACCGAACCGAACCGGGTTTGCTCCTACTTCTACGCGATGACTCTTCTGAAGACCAACTCCAATTCGACCAAAACCAGAGATGCAAAGGAAGTCCAAGTGGGAAGTTATTACACAGGATCCAGATGGGAACCAACGAGTTAACTTCATAAGTTGGGTTTTACTGCGGGACGTGCGCAAAGCGGTTATCGATATCTATAGCTTTGGTTCACTATTGAGAGGAGAGCATTGACTATGGACCAGTACGGTGAGGTCAGAAGTTGTATGGAGTCAAACTCCATCAGGGCCTCTAAGGGCAAATGGTCGTAGTAAAGTTGGATGGGGTGGGACTCCGTCATGGCCCAATAGTTCTGGTGACCAAAGTGGTGGATATCGTATACTTTACGCACTGAGTGAGAGATGTGAGGATGATTGCTATGTTTGATGTTTTCTATCACCATGACACACACACTCCCATTTTTACACTATATGTTTGTGTTACCTTAAATCATTATACATCTTGTTGTGCTAACTCTTTGGTTGCAGGTCCAGGTTCAGATATGATTATTTATACCTGTTATTGTTTGTTTTGCTGTTATCGCTCATACTTGACTTTTATCTGACCTAGAGTTTTATGTCTATTCTTATTACTCTGGGTGCTCCCAAACGAGCAGACTAGAGACAGGTTAAGTGGTTATGCACGAATAGCTGTCCGGAGACGAGTATGAGGCTCCCACGTACTATTTACATATTCTCCCTATGTTGTTGCTGGTCTCTACTTTAGGCATTAGTAGTGTACCTTTTCTATTTTGCTTTAGAGACAATATTTCAAAGTTGCAATAACGATGGTTTGGATCATAAGATGTATTTTGGATTCCGTTGCTATGATGGTTTAGTTTTCAACTTATGCACTGTCTCGTCTGTTTTATGTCAAGTTATATTATTATTATATTTTATTCCATGCGTTGTGAGATATACTACAGGTTCTTTGGTGATTCAGAGTTTCGAATCCCTTTCTTTTGATGACCGTCCCATGTTAGTCGGGCACTGGCACAATGCATTTCGGGGAAATGTCGGTTGGTTCGGGGCGGGCCGTCAGAGGTTATTCACTGCTAATCTTGTGGGTGATTCCGAAATGGATATAGTAGGAATGGCGCCTTTAGCTCATTCTAAACCAGAAAGACTTGTATGGATGAATGTTATCAGCACATTGCCATTGAAGAACTATGAACATTTTAAGTGAAATGCGCCAAGAATATGTAATTGTATTCTTTAATCTCATAAACCAGAAATGACTAAAACAAGGACATGAAACAGGAATGTGACGGCCCGCCCCGCACTAGCCTGCATTTCCTCCGACAGTGCGCTGTACACATGCCCAACTAGCACGGGACGGTCGTCAGGAGAAAGGAAAGAAGAGAATGAACTAATCAAGGAACCTGTAGAATGTCTCACAGCGCATGGGATAAAATATAATAATAACATACTTGACATAAAACAGGCGAGACAGTGCATAAGCTGATAACTAATAATCAATGTCAACATCAGAGCAGCGGAAATCCAAATACAGCTTATTACAACTTTCCAAATTTACTGTCTCTAACAAAAGAAAACCAAAGCAGAAGATGCACCACCAATGCCCAAGCAGTGATCTTCAACAACACAGGGAGAATACTATATATATTACGTGGAAGCCTCCTGCTCGTCTCCGGATCATCTACCCGTGCATCACCAGCTAACCTGTCTCTAGTCTGCTCGTGTGAGCACCCAGAGTAATAAGAGGAGACATAAAACTCTGGGTCAGACATAAAGCCTGGTATGAGCGATAAGCATCTAAACAGAATGATAACAGGTATACTAAACCATACCTGAACCTGGACCTGCAACCAAAGAGTTAGTACCACATACCGTACAATACTCCAAGGTTCCATAATGAATAGTGTAAAGAATACGGGGGTGGGGTGTGTGTATGTCATAATGATAGCAAACAAACCATCCATAGCAACCATCCTCACATCTCTCACTCAGTGCGTAAAGCATACGACATCTACCACTTTGGAACACTAGACAAAATTGAGGTAACGACGAATCCCGACTTGTAGAAACTCTGCTATGACCAAGCTAAACATATAGAGTCATGACCAAACATTTCAATAACCCACTTCATTGGTTGTAGCCCTTGGTTCTACCGATGCCATAATGGCCCTGAATCCGCCTTCGTACCTCCTACCATAGTGGTCCAAAGCTATAGACGTCGATAACCCCTTGGCACGCGTCCCGCAGCAAAGCCCAATCATGAAGCCCACTCATTGGTTCCCAGCTGAATCCTGAGTCAAAGCTCCTCATTTGGACTTCCTTTGCATCTCGGGTTTTGATCGAATTGGAGTGGGTCTTCAGAAGAGTTGTCGTGCAGTAGCAGCCCTAGAATACGGTTCGGTTCGGTGGTCATTACCCTCATCGGTTCGGTTCGGTCCTCCTTCCTTGTCATCTTTCCATTCGGTTCGGGTCGGGTATTCCACTTCAGGTCGGGTCGGTGTCCTCCTCCGGGTCGGGTCGGGTGTCCTTCCTTCCAGCGCTCCGATCCGCTCCCTTATTTCTTCACGTATTCCGATCCGAGCCCTGCATCTCCAAGTCGATCCGATCTGGCCTCCAATTATTCTTCCGATCCGATCCCCTTGTCCACTCCAACTCCAAGTAAACGGCCTTCCTTCTCGCCAAGCCTCCTATGTGCCAAACTCCGGTTCGGGTCGGGTTTCTTGCCCAGTTCACATATCCGATCCGAGCCCCCGTCCGATCCGATCCGAAGCCCTGCACAACTTTCTGCAACTTTTCCAGCAACTTGTTTACGCCGTTCGACGACGTTTTTGACAAATCTAACTATTCTAATCAATCACAATTCATGTCAAATAGTCACAACAACATAGCATACTAACCTCAAACACCAAAACAATGAATTTATATGTCAAAATGGATCAAACATAGCTAGAACCCCTCATTTTCCCTTAATCACTCTTAATCATGTTTAAGCATACAATTAGCAAAACACATCGAAATTAACCCAAATTTCTAACAGAGCCTTAAAACATTATTTTAGAATTTTAAGAATTTTTCCAGAATTTATTTATGTATAAATTCGCTAATCTTCACTAATTACCCTTAATCACCGTAATTAGTGCAAAAACTATGCAAATCACTCACCTTGGCCACAAATGAAACACTAAATCTGAAATACTCTCTGTTTGGGTCGAATTCCTATGTATAGCAGCAGCTCCAACCTTGCTTTGTTGCTATTTGGCCTTGCTTTGATGTAGTTTAGGCTTAATCTTCACTAAAAATGTGTTTTAGAGTGGTTTTAGAGGATGGAAGCCATTACTAAGGTCTCAAGGAGGTTTGTGGCGGCTCAAAACTGAAATGAAAGTGATAACCTAACCCTAATCAGTCCTCCTATACCTCTAAACCCGAAATTCCCCTCTGGGCCTAGCTGCTAATCACCCGGTTAAGCCCAATTAAGCTGTTTTTCACCATCTGAAACCTGTTTCAGCCATATCTCCCAAACGGTGAGTCCGTTTGACAAATGTGACCACTCTACGGAAAGAGAAACCATCATCCGGAGCTAATGGAAGTGGTTTCAGGTCAAAATTCCTTTCCAGTCAAAAGTTATGGCCAAAACAGTGCCAACTAGGGGTAAAATGGTCATTTAAAAATCGGGAAAAATCATGAACATGGGAAATGACCCCAATAGTCGTCTCCCAAAGTTACATGACCATACGACTTCGTATGTGACAGTAATAAATATTCTACGATCCTATGATGCGTAGAATGCGGGTCGTTACAATCTCCCCCCCTTAAGAAATTTCGTCCCCGAAATTCCTTAACCCAAAACATACAAAGGATCCCGCATGCCTAACAACCATGTACAAAAATCAAACATGCAAAACAAGAAAACAAGCCTATCCTAGCATGCGGAAAACTAAATCGAAGTCAAATCTTACCAGGCAAAGAGTTCTGGGTGTGTCTTCCTAATGTCCTCTCTGTCTCCCAAGTACAATCACTCTCGTCCTTGCTCCACTGTACCTTGACTAGCTTCACCGCCTTCCTTCGAAGTTGCTTCATGTCGTGCTCGACAATACGGGCCGGCTTGCGGTTCCCAACCGCCTCGGGTTCTACTTCGAAGTCCTCTAACTGATCAGGTGAAATAGTCATATCTAAGTCGTGAACGAACTTCCTTAGTTAGGAAACATGAAATACGTTGTGAACTCCCGCCATCTTCTCCGGTAAGTCAATTCTATATGCCAAATTCCCGACTAGCTCAAGAACAGGGAATGGGCGAACAAATCTTGGCGCCAACTTGCCTCTCCTGCCAAATCATATTACGCTCTTCAACGGAGAAATCTTGACAAACACCAAGTCGCCAACGGAGAATTTTAAGTCTCTTCTCCTCTTATCAGCATAACTCTTCTGCCTATCTTGGGCAGCCTTCATTCGTTGTTGAATGGTCTTGATTTTATCTGAAGTTTCCCTCACCACATCTGGTCCAAGCATAAACTTCTCGCCAGTCTCTATCCAACATGATGGTGAGTTGCACGGTCTTCCATACAAAGCTTCAAATGGAGCCATACCGATACTGGATTGGTAGCTATTATTATATGCAAACTCTACTAGATGCAAATGGTCATCCCATGATCCACCAAAATCCAATATACATGCTCTCAAGAGATCTTCCAAAATACGGTTCACCCTCTCCGTCTGACCGTCGGTCTGAGGATGATATGCGGTACTGAGATGTAACTCTGACCCTAGAGCCTCTTGTAAGCTCTTCCAAAACCCACTAGTGAACAACGGGTCTCGGTCGCTCACAATGCTTTTGGGTACTCCATGAAATCTCACTACCCACTTCATATACAATTCTGCTAACTTAGCTGCCGTTCTGGTCGATTTGACTGGTATAAACCTTGCACTTTTAGTCAGTCAGTCTACAATCACCCAAATGCTATCATGTCCCGACCTAGTCCTTGGCAAACCATCAATAAAATCCATCGAGACTTGCTCCCATTTCCATTCGGGAATTTCTAATGGTTGCAACAAACCACTAGGCTTCTTTTGCTCGGCTTTAACTAGCTGGCAATTCATGCATTTGGATATAAACTTCCCAATGTCTCTTTTCATCCCTTCCCAGTAGTAGGTCTGCTTCATGTCTCGATACATCTTATTACCACCGGGGTGTATAGTCAGCTTTGAGTGATGACATTCTCTAAGCACTTCATCTCTCAATCCATTGACATTGGGTACAACAAGTTTTCCATTCTTTCTAATCCATCCATCTCGATCAAGCCCATACTTGTTCATCTCCTCATCGATACCCATCTCTAACTTGGAGATGATTTCCAATAGGTTAGGATCGTCCCTCTGACTAGAGCCGATCCGCTCAATCAAAGTGGGTCTGATCGTCAAACTTGCTAATATCTCTGGACCCAATTCGCACTTTGGTCTGAAATCATAGCCAGCGATGTACTCCAGTTGCTTCCATTCAAGGAACATAGCCCCTAAGCTGGCATGTTTTCTACTCAATGCATCATCCACCGCATTGCCCTTTCCTGGTGTGTATGCGATGTCAAAATCATAGGAAGCTAAGAACTCTAACCATCTCTGCTGACGGAGATTCAGATCTTTCTGAGAGAAGAGATACTTTAACGACTTATGATCTGTAAACAGCTCAAATCTTTCTCCCAAGAGATAGTGTCTCCACATCTTTAACGCGAACACGATTGCTGCCAATTCTAAATCATGCGTAGGGTATCTTCTCTCGTGCGGTTTCAATTGCCGACTTGCGTAAGCTACAACCCTACCGCCTTGCATCAATACAGCACCCAGTCCGGTACCACAGGCATTCGTGTATACCGTCATCTCTTCATCCCCCTTAGGAATGACTAACACTGGTGCGCTTGTCAACTTGTCCTTTAGACTTTTGATGGCATTCTCGCACCTTTCATCCCAGACAAAAGCTTGATTCTTCTTGGTCAACTGGGTCAATGGTGCTGCTATCTTGGAGAAACCTTGGATAAACTTACGATAATATCCCGCTAACCCCAAAAAACTTCTTACATCTGTTGCATTCTTGGGCGTAGGCCAATCCTGTACCGTAGCCACCTTTGCCGGGTCCACGGCAATACCATTCTCTGATACAACATGGCCCAAGAACCTCACTTCCCTCTTCCAGAAGTGACACTTAGAAAACTTTGCTTTCAATTGGTGTTTTCTCAACACCTCCATCACTACTCTTAAATGTTCCTTGTGTTCTTCCTCTGTCCTCGAATAGACCAAAATATCATCAACGAACACAAGGACAAACTTATTCAACTGATCCCTGAATACCCTATTCATAAGATCCACAAAATATGCTGGGGCATTGGTCAGCCCAAATGGCATGACCAACCACTCATAAAATCCAGACGGCGTCCGAAATGCCGTTTTAGCTATACTTTCAGCTTCCACTCTAAGCTGATGAAAACCCGTCGCGAGATCCAACTGAGAAAATACACTCGCGCCACTCAACTGATCGAACAAATCATCTATCCGCGGTAGAGGATACTTGTTCTTCCTCGTCACTTTATTCAACTCGCGGTAGTCTACACACAATCGAAGGGAACCATCCGCCTTGGTAGCAAACACAACTGGTGCTCCCCATTCAGAAACACTCCTTCTGATAAATCCCTTCTTCAAAAGATCGCTGACTTGCACCTCGAGCTCTCGCTGCTCTCTTGGTGCCATACGACGAAGTGGCATCACTATAGGTCTGGCATCCTTTACCAAATCCATACGAAACTCAATCTCTCGGTGTGGTGGAAGTCCGGTCACTTCTTCGAAAACATCCGGATACTGGCCAACCACGGGCAAATCTGACAACTCACTATGCGGAATGTCAAGGGAGTTTAGAAAACTAGCCAATACCCCCTTACTGGGTAGACCACCAAACACTATCCTCCGCCCATCATCCGCTCTAGCTGTCACCAACAAGCCCTCACAGTCTACCACCACCCCGTATCTTTGGAGCCAATCTACTCCCAAAATAATGCCAAACCCAGTAAAGCCCAAAACAAAGCAATCACAAACAAACATGCATCCATGACTCGATAAGACCACATTACGACAAATCATGCTAAGGCTAGTCGAACCACCAATCGGGTTCGTCACTACTAAAGGTCTATCGACAATCTCGGGCTCCAATCCCAACCTATCTACCAGGTCACTAGATATGAAAGAACTGGAAGCTCCTGTATCAAACAAAACTCTAACAGGAACATCATAAACAGAAAGCATACCTTGAATGACGACATTCTTTCCCTTCTCCGCCGCTGTTGGGGCATTCGACGAAGAAGGAATAGCATTAAGGGCGTATGCTTTCACCATTTGCTTTTCTTTAGGGGGTTGCGGACACTTGTCCTTGTGATGTCCCAATTGGCCACAATTGAAGCACTTCCTATCCGCTGGCTTGGCCCGATAATTACTAGCATAATGGCCCTTCTTACCACAGCTGAAGCACTGAACATCTTGCTTATTCTTTTTCTTCTGGCCATCCTTAGTCTGATTCTGCTTTCTCTTATTCTGGGAACCACCCTTGCCTTCACCACTTGCTTGTGGCTTTGGCTCACCTGCGGACGCAACCTCAGTCTTCGACTTAGGGTAGAGACTTTCTGATCTTAATGCTTTCCCCACAATCGACTCAAACGTCTCATCGATGTGGTTAATAAGCTTTTCCCCAAAGTACTGATCCAAACCAGTTATGAATTTCTCATTCTTCTTCTCGGCAGTATCAATAAGAGATAACCCATACTTCGACAAAGTGTCGAATTCAGCAATGTACTCCGAGACAGCTCTGCCATTCTGCTTGAGCTCCAAAAATTTCTTAAACAGCATTGACTTCTGAGCAGCTGGAATGAACTTCTCACTGAAGCGAGCTTTAAACTGCTCCCAAGTAATCTGATCTTCGGGAGTGGCTGCCTTTATAGCATTCCACCAATTCATTGCCCGCCCTTGCAGCTGACGGGACGCTAGCTTTCTCTTCATCGCATCCTCGATACCCAAATCCTCGAAGATACGTTCGCAACTATCCAACCAATCTTGAACATCCGTGGCCGACTCCGTTCCGTGGAACGGCTTTCCACCAAGGCTAGTATAATCCTTATTCAACTTGGCGAAGTCGACTCTTGGCACCTGCACTATTGGACCACCACCATTTCCACCATTGGGAGCTGCCCTCTGTACATCTCTAAGCATCTCTCTCATGAGGTCAGTAAACATCGTCCTCATGTCAGCAGCATTCCCATTATTGGCTCCCCTACCAGCACCTCTAGTATATCGGCTCATCGTCAATCTGAAAAAGGAAACGATTAACGACTCCATAGTGGTGCTAGTGCAGTACGACTTCATTCTTATACTACTAATAGTATATATATAGCTTTTGAAAACCAAAATAACCACAAATACGCTCTCTCGTATACGTATATTATCTCTCCCTGGTAACTTCCCTAGGTTAACTACGCAACCTAAAGCTCTGATACCAAGTGTGACGGCCCGCCCCGCACCAGCCTGCATTTCCTCCGATAGTGCGTTGTACACATGCCCAACTAGCACGGGACGGTCGTCAGGAGAAAGGAAAGAAGAGAATGAACTAATCAAGGAACCTGTAGAATGTCTCACAGCGCATGGGATAAAATATAATAATAACATACTTGACATAAAACAGGCGAGACAGTGCATAAGCTGATAACTAATAATCAATGTCAACATCAGAGCAACGGAAATCCAAATACAGCTTATTACAACTTTCCAAATTTACTGTCTCTAACAAAAGAAAACCAAAGCAGAAGATGCACCACCAATGCCCAAGCAGTGATCTTCAACAACACAGGGAGAATACTATATATATTACGTGGAAGCCTCCTGCTCGTCTCCGGATCATCTACCCGTGCATCACCAGCTAACCTGTCTCTAGTCTGCTCGTGTGAGCACCCAGAGTAATAAGAGGAGACATAAAACTCTGGGTCAGACATAAAGCCTGATATGAGCGATAAGCATCTAAACAGAATGATAACAGGTATACTAAACCATACCTGAACCTGGACCTGCAACCAAAGAGTTAGTACCACATACCGTACAATACTCCAAGGTGCCATAATGAATAGTGTAAAGAATACGGGGGTGGGGTGTGTATGTCATAATGATAGCAAACAAACCATCCATAGCAACCATCCTCACATCTCTCACTCAGTGCGTAAAGCATACGACATCTACCACTTTGGAACACTAGACAAAATTGAGGTAACGACGAATCCCGACTTGTAGAAACCCTGCTATGACCAAGCTAAACATAGAGAGTCATGACCAAACATTTCAATGACCCACTTCATTGGTTGTAGCCCTTGGTTCTACCGATGCCATAATGGCCCTGAATCCGCCTTCGTACCTCCTACCATAGTGGTCCAAAGCTATAGACGTCGATAACCCCTTGGCACGCGTCCCGCAGCAAAGCCCAATCATGAAGCCCACTCATTGGTTCCCAGCTGAATCCTGAGTCAAAGCTCCTCATTTGGACTTCCTTTGCATCTCGGGTTTTGATCGAATTGGAGTGGGTCTTCAGAAGAGTTGTCGTGCAGTAGCAGCCCTAGAATACGGTTCGGTTCGGTGGTCATTACCCTCATCGGTTCGGTTCGGTCCTCCTTCCTTGTCATCTTTCCATTCGGTTCGGGTCGGGTATTCCACTTCAGGACGGGTCGGTGTCCTCCTCCGGGTCGGGTCGGGTGTCCTTCCTTCCAGCGCTCCGCTCCGCTCCCTTATTTCTTCACGTATTCCGATCCGAGCCCTGCATCTCCAAGTCGATCCGATCTGGCCTCCAATTATTCTTCCGATCCGATCCCCTTGTCCACTCCAACTCCAAGTAAACGGCCTTTCTTCTCGCCAAGCCTCCTATGTGCCAAACTCCGGTTCGGGTCGGGTTTCTTGCCCAGTTCACATATCCGATCCGAGCCCCCGTCCGATCCGATCTGAAGCCCTGCACAACTTTCTGCAACTTTTCCAGCAACTTGTTTACGTCGTTCGACGACGTTTTTGACAAATCTAACTATTCTAATCAATCACAATTCATGTCAAATAGTCACAACAACATAGCAAACTAACCTCAAACACCAAAACAATGAATTTATATGTCAAAATGGATCAAACATAGCTAGAACCCCTCATTTTCCCTTAATCACTCTTAATCATGTTTAAGCATACAATTAGCAAAACACATCGAAATTAACCCAAATTTCTAACAGAGCCTTAAAACATTATTTTAGAATTTTAAGAATTTTTCCAGAATTTATTTACGTATAAATTCGCTAATCTTCACTAATTACCCTTAATCACCGTAATTAGTGCAAAAACTATGCAAATCACTCACCTTGGCCACAAATGAAACACTAAATCTGAAATACTCTCTGTTTGGGTCGAATTCCTATGTATAGCAGCATCTCCAACCTTGCTTTGTTGCTATTTGGCCTTGCTTTGATGTAGTTTAGGCTTAATCTTCACTAAAAATGTGTTTTGAAGTGGTTTTAGAGGATGGAAGCCATTACTAAGGTCTCAAGGAGGTTTGTGGCGGCTCAAAACTGAAATGAAAGTGATAACCTAACCCTAATCAGTCCTCCTATACCTCTAAACCCGAAATTCCCCTCTGGGCCTAGCTGCTAATCACCCGGTTAAGCCCAATTAAGCTGTTTTTCACCATCTGAAACCTGTTTCAGCCATATCTCCCAAACGGTGAGTCCGTTTGACTAATGTGACCACTCTACGGAAAGAGAAACCATCATCCGGAGCTAATGGAAGTGGTTTCAGGTCAAAATTCCTTTCCAGTCAAAAGTTATGGCCAAAACAGTGCTAACTAGGGGTAAAATGGTCATTTAAAAATCGGGAAAAATCATGAACATGGGAAATGACCCCAATAGTCGTCTCCCAAAGTTACATGACCATACGACTTCGTATGTGACAGAAATAAATATTCTACGATCCTATGATGCGTAGAATGCGGGTCGTTACAAGGAATGTGTGGGTCACTGCCATCAGGAGCACCATTCCCAAATCTTGATTTGATACCTACAGCTTTGGGAGGTGCACAACAGTTGGTTAGGCAAAGTGCACAAATTATAGGAGCGTTGGTCTAAGAATGATGTATTTTGGGTTATCATGCTTGAGGACAGCCCTAACCTATATTAGCAGAGGACCATAGGTCGATCTTTAAGTACATTTATTTATAAATATACTAATCAGAACGTAGTCTCCTAACTTTTCATTGTGTTAAATCCAAATTCAAGTAAGTTCCTTAACAATTTTAGTTTTGCCCAACTATGCCGATACATAAGATGATAGCATTCGAGCTAAATTCATATTTTATTTGAACATCTAGACATATTATAATATCACTAAATTTTTACATAAAATGTTTTGATTATCGTAAAGTAAAAACATGTCTGTGTTTATATCCGGCGTAGTATTACTAGTACCTTTAGGTTTTACAAGTTTGAAGAATCAATTCTATGTGATTTGAGTTTTCTCACGCTGGTTACAAGACAAACATGAGCGTTATTTTCCAATAATGCTTTGGTCAGACCAAGCATATTTTCCAGATTATATTTGGATGATTTGGAGCTTCAGGAGAGGAGACGAATGCATTTGACGTACTTTAGGGCATTCTTTATCTTCTACGATTTGTTCTTATTGTAATTATCAACATTTATAAGGATAGGTAGTTATAACTGTTCAAGTTAATGGTAAATTTCTTTTCTTTTTTTGAATTTGTTCAGAAGGGAAACCGACTGGAGTCGTAAAACCCTCCCTAATGCGCCTAGCCGGTCCGCAAGCACCACATAAGTGGCTGATCTTAGCGTATGCATATGGTAAGCTCTAATACTTTGATATTGTTTATGTATATAAAGAATGTATTTTCTTTTGCAAAATCATATTGAATATTGTATATTATTTGTTGTGATTTTGAGATTTTGTTCTAACTTCTTTCGTCTTCATCCCTAATAATTTGGTTTCCAACATCTAAATGTTTAGCATGTGATTGTTATGGATATTCTAGTGTCGACTATAAGGGTTGGAAAATCACGTTGTTACATTTAGTAACAGAGCCGAGGGTTGAGCCGAGAACTTTGTCTCAATGGGGTAAAATCATTAAGAGTTAAGGTAATATAATGCCTTATTACAAGTCTGTGGGTTTATGTAAGAGTGTGTATTTGTTAATAGTATAACAATGTTTTATATAGTATTGGGGTATTTGCTGAGTAGCGTATAAATTTTAATTACAAAAGTTGGTTTGTTATAGTAAATATAATAATAAAAATATTTTTTCTTATGCCAAAATTACTTAAGTAAATAACATACACAATAAAATTATTCATATGTGTGACAATAACATTTAATTTAAAAAAAAAATCAGCATATTGACATGGTAATAAACCCTTCGTAACTTATGCACTTGTTCGAAAAAGCATATATTCACTTTTTATAGTCAACCAAACTATAGTTTATAGAACATATAATTCTTATATTTCTGTTTAAATTATATATAAAGGTTGTTTTTAATTACACAATACTATAGAAACAAAAGGGAATCATTACACAAATCAATTATATTTACCATGAATCTATAGTCAGACAAAGAGAATTTGTCATTGTAACATGTTCAAATTTACTACATTATAGCTAACCTATATCACCAACCAAAGTTAGTTATAAGTCGTTTTACGTTCACAAACTTTTTAGTAAAACGTGTTGTCAAACTCTAAAATAATTCAAATAGAAGCAAGGGATTTTTTTGGAACATAATTTTGTCTTAGTTTGCTGCATTTTTTTACTTGTTAACGTTTTTTAAATCCAAGTTTTAATTCAACCTTTCCCAATCCTTGTTTTTCTTCTCCAAATGCATTAATTATCATCATACTCTAATTTTTGCTTCAAAACCCAAATATTCTAGTCTTAAAGAAAGATGGATAGAATTTGGCTTTCAATTTACTGGAAAATTGATGGATAGATAAAAAAAAGTAATTTGAGTTGTATGAGGTCACTGCCTTTAAAGTAAAAATTCGGTCTGAATATGATGCAATCGATAATTGTCATTAGCTTTCCAAGGTTGATGCAACAGTCGTTCATACTTATGCACTCAAGACTGAAAGATTTGAAGGTGAGTAGAAGCCCCTATCCAAAAAAGACAAGAATAACTGGAAAAAAGTATATTTTATTTCAAAAGAAGTAATAGAGAAAAAAATGACGAAGAAGTGTATCCTGTAAACACTGTATTCATTTTTTCTTCCAATTAAGAAAAATCAAAGAATAAATTGAACGTCGACCTCTCTTTATATTTAGAATTGCTCGACTTCTTTTGTAGTAATGTTGCATGCTTATTGAATAAGGTAGTGGGCCGTACATAAAGGCCCAAAGTAACATCAATTTGAATTTCTATAGTAACGTAGCTTATTGGACAAATGTAATCATCATTTGTACAGTAACGAAGTCATGATAAACCCGTGTAGAAAAAGCGTATAATAAAAGAGAAAAAGATGTGCAATGCCAATGCATTGATGAGAGATGGATGGGATAGTGTAGGTCAACAGATAATGAAGTCAACAAGCATCATTTTGGGCTTGAAACACGCAGCATGATTACGCTGAAAAGAGAGATGGGAAAGGCAATAATGAGTGCAAACGATAAAACAAGGCAGAGTTACAAAGGCCTAAGACAAAAGCATGTGAAAAGATATGCCTGTGAGACGGCAGAGGGCTGTACTCCTTCCCAGTGCCCATCACTGAAGCTTTTTTAGGACCTCCATTTTTTTTTTTCCTAACATAGGGATCTCAACCCGAAGAAGCAAATTCAACCTCGTCATCATTATTGTTCTTTTTCCTATTTTAGAGTGCTTCTGGTAACGAGAATCCTACGGAGGACTCGTTGGATTTGAAAGGCTACCCTAAAACTACCAAGTAACAATGCTAATAATCCATGCTACAACCGCTCAGGGCAAGTGCTGAATTTATCAGGACAACGGATGTAAAGTCAAATTAATGGAGGCCATCGCCCACCTTGTTGCCCTTTACCTTGCCCTTTCCCCATGTCCATAGGGTGGATATCCGATATATGACGAGTGCGATTTTGTTGACATCTTTTAAGGAATGTCAACAAAACACTCGGCCCTGACTGGTGGAAATCAGGGGGTCCATATGAGTCCCCCTGATTTCCACTAATCAGGATGGTGTGTTTTGTTGACATCTTCAAAAAAGATGTCAACAAAATCACATTTATATATGACTTATAGATTCAGCCCGAGCAACCTGAGAGTTACGCATGCATACCATATGTTCAACACTTTGGACAACGTTATAATTTAATTGTTAAGTTATGATATATATGATGTTGATTAATCTCAAACGACCTTTTGATTTTATTCCCAGTACGCCAATTGTCATGCCGACACTGTCGGATCTAGTGAAGGTCACTGGACCCCACTAGACTTTTAAAATTTACTTTTTATTGCCTTCTCTCGTAAAAGTGTCACTGAACCACAACTGCTCCATTCTCCATTCTTCATTCACCATTCACATATGTTATGTTCGCATGTATTAAAATCAGCACTACTTCCGTGCTGCTGCTGCCTACTCTCGCTTTATTTGTCTACTGTTTACTTTTTGTTGTCTCCTCTTTAAACTAAAAAGAGAAAAGTTATTACGTTTATGTATTTTTGGCCCCCACTAGCCTGGAGCCCTGCCTCCGCCACTGCATGCCGGTTGGTCAAAGTGCATAAGACAATATTAAGAAAGATTACCTCGACGATTAGAGGATGGGCTTTTCACTCGTCTACTTGCATCATTCTTACAAATTCGAAAATTTCTCAGTCATTTAATCGTTCATTTCTATTTGCTTAAGAGGTTGTGACGTACAACACATATCATTCATTTTTTTTAATGTTTTGAGCTTAGCATTACTCTTATTGATTTTGATATGCTTATTAGGATCGACATATGAGTTTTGAAACTTGGAGTAAATTGTCATTTCCATAGTTATGAGTCTCCTAATATGTACACTACATATCTACCGGATTTCGAAGAGGGTCATGTTTAGTTTTGCGTTATTACCCCCACATATCTACAGGAGTACATTATAGCTCATATGAGTATTGATGTTATACGCGATGTTGTTATAGGGATTTTCTATTATATCTATTTGGTTCAATATTCTTTCAAATCAAGCAGGTATCCATCATGCAGTGTTGGCTGATTTAGGCTAGCTACATACTATAGACTGAGGTTCATCTATCTTCGAATGCTTATACGCGGATCTTGATTTTTTACTCAAGGGGAAGTGAGACAGATATTTGGATTTGAGTGCATATTGTAGTGATGACATTATGCGTAAACAACAAACATGCATCCCCATATTATTCAACATGCAAGCCATTCATCAGAGACGTATTTCTCGCGCATGAGATGATGCAAGCGCCTTTAGTTGGTTTCTCATTCCCATGCGAGATTAGATACAACTTGATGGAGGTTTGATCTCGGATTGATCTGAGGTGCTAGACCAACATTTTACATGTATCATGAGCGTCATACTGGATTGCTTTGACCCAAACAAGTCCGTTGCACGATGGTCATTATCTCTCTATAAAATACTACTTATGTCTCCATAGGATTGTTTTACATAACTTCCTATTTAGTATTTTGGAGAACGATATTGATATCAAACCACAAGAGAGCTGTGTATATTTGGAGATTCATTAATTTTGTGATGGCATGTTCGACAGACATCGAACTATTAGGTCAAAGTATAAATAAGGCCTTAGGAAGGTTGGATGGATGGATACTTTGACATTTATCGTACTAGGTGCAGATTTTGATGCATATTTAGTCAGAGCTTCTCATCGAAGTTACATATTACCATATTCTAGCCGACTAGTGAACTCCAGTCATGTGGGTCCATCACCACCATTTATTTTTAATCTCACCCCCATTGTAGTAACCGCAACATCCAATGAATTATCGCTTAGATGGTAGATTTAGAGCACACGATCTATGCGGTATTGTTATCGAGAGCCTATAGTATATCCGTCTAGTGAGGACTTGCTAGTATCACCTAGCATGTACCTTGCTTTCAAAACAATTCAAAAATAAATAAATTATTGCACATAACTATTTAAGTAGTATACATTGTAATAATAATTGTGATTACCGTATTCATCTGGGTTGGATCAAATAAACAATAAATTGTTGTTATTCAGCATGTGACACAACTTCATACTCAGATGCTAGGTCAACAACATCAGAAGAAGACATAGGCGATGGGGGCTTTGATCGATTATCCACAGGCTCACTTTGGCCCTTTTTCAGGTTAGTGGTAGTGGTATTGCTGCTTTAATGATGTAGCTGATGACAACTTACAACGACCACGAAGATGATGACGTTGCGAAATTTTTTGGATGATTGTTATGCATTGGTGAAGTTTACAAATTTAAGCTAATTTGATTTGAATACAAATATTAATAAATAAATTTGGATTTGAATTTTAAATTAATTGTGTATTTAGACTTAAGGGTTAAATAACGTAAAGAAATTAATTAACATTAACATCTAATTACAGAAAATAAACTAATATGCTAACAGAAACAACAAAAAATGTTTCATACTAGAAAAGGTTGACCCGCATCCTTCATGCAATCAACCGTAGCACTGACTATATATCAAGGGCAGTCAACTGATCAAAACCTGTTCCAGGCAGTGGCGGCTTGTGTTTGAGGGGTTGATAATTTAATTTTTCACACTAGATCTATCTATTTTTTACTTACCATGATCCTACAATTCTAGTTCTTTCCATTTAGGTTCACAAAAAATTGGGGCATTCATTTAAATTCTACCATTTCCCTCTTTCTCCCTGTTTGATCCAGAAATTACATAAAAGTTCAAGTAATGGATTCTTCTTCTTATTATAGCCAACTCTTTTTCTATTTTATTGACAACATTCTGGATTTAACAAACATACATGCATCTCCCTGTTATGTATATATGAATATATAAAAAGAGATTCTAGAAGAAAATGATAGATGTGAAAATCCAAGGAAAGGAGAAACCAGAGAAAAGGTTATTTTCTGAGTGGAATCCTTAGTATTTCTTTTTCAATAATTATTTTAGTAGATTTTTCTTGGATTTTAATATGCCTTTTTGATTTTGGAATAATGAAGACAATAGAGCCGTTACAATAAAGTCGTTAGCGTGTGAACACGTTTTATCATATTTAGTATGTTTTGTAATTATCTACTAGCCGTTAGGCTCATGCATACTTTGTAACACCCCACCTCCGCCAATGCCACTCTTGCAAGTACACTGGCTTTGGAGGGGCGCTAAACGAGGTAAACATGCATGCAGATATCACAAGACAGAACATATAAGTAAAACAGAGTAAATAAAGCAGCGGATGAAACTACTATTTCAAAACCATAGTTAAGTTACATCAAAGTATTGTCATTATTTTCCAACTACTACAAGTCTAGAAAACATAAACTGAAAACTGGAAATAACATAAAGTAACTATCCCCAAAGTAGAATAAAGCCATAGCATGCTCAAGTCCAAACCGTACATGATCTATCCAGAAAAGCAGCTAAAGATCCAAGCTAGATACCAGTGTTCCCACCTTGTAAACGTGGGGGGGGGGGGGGGGGGGAAACGGAAGAAAAGAGGCAAAAGAAAACGGGTCAGTCAAAAAGACTGGTAAGCCCTACCTGCTATTAGTATAAAAACTAATAAAGTTAACTGGACATGTGTCACAGAGATGAATCATAGGGTGATAACTGGCATGGTGAAAGTTAACAAAATAGATCAAGTGTGGCATCGCATATACAAGGTTAAGTTGCACCAGGTGTGTACTAGTATTCCAATCCATGTCAAGTCTAAACAAGAAATGATCCCTTGGCCCAAAGTTGGCCCAACATCATGAGATGACCTAAATCAAGGTCCAACTACTCGGTCTAGTCGATCGGCTCCCTATAAGCCTAACACGTCGTGTATCGGTGTCATACGGCTTAATCGTGGAATGTAGTTAACTGTGCAAGGTCCACCCCAGGGTGTATCCAGCCCTAAGGTGTAAACTACAGACACAATTCAAGCACGCACAGTCTAAACCTACTGGTGCCCATGTTCAACTCCGGACTTGATGTGCACGACCATGGTCCGCCTGAACAACCGGTGCACCCTTCAGCCGTCTCTTTTGGTCTCTTGCAATCAGTCCATTAATCGTGCCCCACCCTAGCCTAGTCCAGGGTACCCATGATACTTCCAAGTAGGTTACTGCTGAAAAGGACCACGTAACTAGGATTTCAAGCGGGTTAAGTGTGGTTAACCCTATCCTAACCATGTATTGAGTTGGTCAAGTGTATTCAAGCAGTTCATGACTTAACCCTATCAATACATCGGGTTTAATTGGTTAAGTATTTAAGTAATCCATGTCTTAACCCTACCAATCCATCGTGTTTAATTGGTTAAGTATATTCAAGTAGTCCATGACTTAACCCTACCAATTCATCGTGTTTAATTGGTTAAGTATTCAAGTGGTCCATGACTTAACCCTACCAATCCATCGTGTTTAATTGGTTAAGTATTCAAGTAGTCCATGACTTAACCCTACCATGTGGCATTAATTAACTTAATGCACCTAACCTCTCACATTAGACCTCGTTGTGGTTACTAGTTAAGCCGGGCAGGTCCGGGTAGCTTTACACCACAACTTAGTCTAACCTCGAGTTTCAAGTGCGACATGACCAACTACTCACATTGGGTCCTATTTCTTGTAGCCACAAGTTAAGACAGTCGGTTCCGGGTAGATTTATGCTACAAACTCAACCCAACCTCGAGTTGGCCATTCTCATGTTTTCTAGAAGTCATGTCCAAGTCCATGTTTTCAAGCATAAACACATGTCAAACTTTCATGTCATATTATCAAGTCATGTTCCAATGTTTATTTAAGTTTGCCCAACTACCCATAACGTATTCCCATCGCACTAAAATTCGCATTAACGCAAATAGATCAAAGAGGGAACATAACTATATGACAAGGTGGGCATAAGATGGCAAAGTCTATCACAAATTAAACATGGTGATATTTGAGGCTAAAAGGGGTTCAACATACTAGCATATGGCCTCAACATGTATGATAGCATAAAAGGTGACTTGGCCTCAAACATATCAAATAGCATAAGGGTGATTTGACCACAAGCATGCATAATAGCATAAGGGTGATTTGGCCACAAGCATATTAAGGAACATGAGGTGTTAAGGTTTTGCCACAAGTTAAACATGGTGGCATATGAGGCAAATGTGTTCATAAACTTGCATATTACATTATAAGCCTCAAAACACGCATGATATCAACTTTAGCATAATAGGTGAAACATGGCCATAAATAACATGGGATGGTAGCAAGTGATTCGCATATAACATCATATGCAAGTTAACATAAGGTTTATGAGAGTTTCTATGTTGCTTTATGCAACATTTCAAATCAAAGTTCATAGCTTTCTATGCACAAAGTCAAGGTGATAGCTTTACAAACATGCATAGAATAAATCTATGCATAACATGATAGAATCAAAGCTCATAGCTTTCTATGCACAAAGTCAAGGTGTTAGCTTTACAAACATGCGTAGAATAAATCTATGCATAACATGATAGGATCAAAGCTCAAATCATACTTAGGCCCAAACTCAAACTTGCAACATGTCATATTTAACTTCATAGTTAGAATCTAAGAGTAGAATAGGGCTTACAATGCTATGAAGACTTATAAAATAAAATAAGATTGAGACGAAGCCACTAGCAACTCTAAAAACCCCAAATGAATACAAGCTCCAAGTTGTCTTGAGGAACAAGAAGCTCCCTTTGATTTGTACGAAGAAAGATCCTTGTTTTGATGAAGAAAGGTGGCTCTTTTACTAGCTTAGGACACTCAAACTTTCATGAAGAGGAAGGAGGCCATGATATGAAGATGGAGGCCATGATCAAGAAACATTTTGGCAAGTTTAGTTGTAGGAATAATTAATGAGGGTTTAGGCTAGGTCTTAGGGTCTTTTTATATAAGATTAGGTTAGTTTAGGCCATAGGATTAACCCTAGTTCAGATCTGAGCCATCAATTCACGTCACTAGCCAACAAAACATGACCCAGGAGCCAAAACAGGTGCACTAGGCTAGACTGGCCGACCACCCAAGTCGACAGGGGTGTCTACTGGGCAGTCGACACAGCCTGGGGTGTGTCGACTCCCAAGTCGACTCCCCAGTCGACTTGGGGTCTGGGCGGGAAATTTTCCCGCCCAGTCTGTTTGGCTCCAGATTTGAAATTTGAACTGAATTTTGAACTTGAAATTTTCTGAAAAACTTCTATGGGCCATAACTGGGTCATACGGACTCCGATTCTCGAAAACTCGGACTCTATTTCGCGTATTTTTCCGAGACGAACGCAATGGCACAGCCTGTTTCCCTTGATTCGGATTTTATCATTTAATTCTGCCTTGGTTTATGTTATTACACGTTATTTTAAAAATACGGGTTGATACATTCTCCCCTCCTTAAAGGATTTCTTCCCCGAAATCTTCAAGTTAGGAAGAACATATCCTACCATCCATCATCCATCTACTCAAAACATCATCCACAAGTAAAAATTGTCCTTAAAGGATTCTAAATGTTGTATGATCATATGCAAAGGTGTGTGTATATGTACTTATCTAATGCGAAAATCAGGTGGTTACTGATTCAGTAAACCTCCTTAATGTGAAGTATGTTAGTGAAATGAGTCCATATGTATGCAAATTCCTAACATAATTCATAATCTCTATATGAGTGCACATAACATTCATCCATATGCAACATCCACGTGATAGCATAACAAGTTTCATCCATGAATAAGTATAAGCACTCATGCATATGCAATATGAAAGTGTGTGAGCCGATCTTAGTGCCTAATGTGTATCATGCATCCACGAGTATCCACTTGCAAACACTTGCAACCACTTGCAAACATCAAGCATAACATGTTTCAAATACATGTTTCATCCAAAGGGTTTCTACCTAAGGTTCTCATGACAAGGCTAACGAGATAACAAGATAAACATGGATAGTGAAAGAAAGATATGCTGGCTAGGAAAAGAGATCGAGAATGTTCCCTCAAAAAGAAATGGGTAAAGCCTACGCATCTTTTCCTCGGTTTCCCAAGTTGCGTCCTTTTCGGCTTCACTCCACTGAACCTTTACTAACTTGACTTCTCGATTCCTCAGCTCCTTGATCTCCGTTCCCAAGATACGAATCAGAGCTCGCCTCAAGGTTGCCTCTTTCTCTGCCTCCATGTCTTCAAGAATGCTAGGCTCAACTACCTCGGCTGACTCATATAGGAATTTTCGGAGATGCGAGACACGAAAGACATTATGCCCTCCGGCCAGCTTCTCGGGCAATTCCACCTTATAGGCCATCTTCCCAATTCTCTCTATGATAGGGAAGGGTCCTACGAACCTTGGTGCTATCTTTCCATCTGCTCCAAACGAACCATGTTTCGCAAAGGAGAAACCTTCATGAAAACCATATCTCCAACTTCGAATTCCAAATCTGTCCTTCGCTTGTCAGCATAGGATTTCTGTTTGTCTTGGGCCGTCTTCATCCGCCTTCGAATCAACTCAACCTTCTCGGATGTGTCCCTTATCATGTCGGGCCCAAGTATAAGCTTATCCATCGTTTCCCACCAACATGTTGGTGACTTGCACGGTCTCCCACATAAAGCTTCGAATGGTGTCATTCCTATACTTGCTTGGTAGCTGTTATTATAAGCAACTCTACAAGAAGAAGGTGGTCTTCCCAAGTACCACCAAAGTCAAGAACACAAAGTCTCAAAAGATCTTATAGCATTCTATTCACCCTTTCGGTTTAGCCATCCGTCTGGGGGTGATAGGCTGTACTTAGATTCAATCGCGTACCCATCGCTTCTTGCAAACTATTCTAGAACAGGATGGTGAAGATTGGGTCACGACCGCTAACTATGCTGGAAGGAACTCCATGCAATCGCACTATCTCTCGAAGATAAACAGATGATAAACCTGATACCGTCCTCTTGTTCTTTACTGGAATGAAATGGGTGCTCTTCGTAAGTCTATCAACTATGACCCATATCCCATAAAGCCCAAATAGTTTGGTCATCTTAATGGACATCTTCACCCCAACTATAAATCACAAACAGGCGAGTCATACTCCTTATGGGGTTTGCAACAGAACTAAGATTGAGAATAGGACCGAGAGGATATACTTAAAAGATAGCATGCGAGTAAGCTCTACCGACTAATAGGGATCAAGGATATACTATTAAAAAGAGATATAATGCGCGTATCTAGTCTTCAATCTTCTAGGCCGCATTTTCTTGTGCTTAATCCCATCGTGCCTTGACCGTCTTTTAACTTCACAATTTCATAGCTCTTAATTCTTATTTCCAAAATATGAGTTAGAACTCATTTCACCGTTGCCTCTCGTTCCACTTCCACTTATTCTTTTCCTAAAATACTTGGCTACAACTGCGTGCTCATGGTTTTCCTGCAAGCTTTCCAAAATTCGTTAGTGAATCCTGGATCTCGTTTACATACCGTATGGTATTTCACGCAGAAAAACTATCTCTTGAAAACAAATGTCAATCCATGTTGCCAAATGTACTTACTAAGGTGATCTCTATAACACCTGCTTAAGCGGAATGGACTATCCGCCTTAGTGGCGAACACTACTCGATTGGATTACAAATTTCCAAAAAGTGCCAAGGGATTCTAGATAACTAATCATGACGGAACCCTAAAGGTCACACGAGATTTCGAGGGTAGTACCGAGGCGAGTCATGAGCCTCGCAACCCTATGTTCAAAGTCAAGAATGGCTCCATAACCGGACAACCAATCCACGCCCACAATCAACCCGTGTCCCATAAACCCGAGAACATAAGCATTACACATGAATTCTACGCTCAAGACAGAGATTTTCAAATCCATACAAATCGCAGATAGATGGGTGAAACCCTCAATTGGATTTGAAACTTCTAACGGGATCCTCAACTAGACAAGTACTTAGGTGCAAACTTTCAACAAGATCAGAAATAAAACAATGCGATGTGCCAGAATCAAACAAGGTGCGAACAGGATAATCAGAAATGTAAACAAGGTTTTCTACAGAAATACTACCTCGATCAAGAACTGGAGCAATGTTGAGAGTATGCACAAGCCCTCCAAAAGGTCATGCTCGATGAGTTTGCCTTTTCCCTTGTCCCCGCTTTTTCGGGAAATCCTTGCTATAGTGTCCAGACTCTCCACAATGAAAGCATTCTCCCAACTTCCTTTTCTTCTTCCTACAGTCTTTGGCTATGTGCCCAGTAATCCCACAGAAGTTGCACTTCCTCCTTTCTCTTGACTTGTTGTCCTTGCTATTGTTGTTCTTGCCTCCTTTTCCGGAATCTACCTTCTCT
Source organism: Allium sativum (assembly GCA_030737875.1). Taxonomy (NCBI): domain Eukaryota; kingdom Viridiplantae; phylum Streptophyta; class Magnoliopsida; order Asparagales; family Amaryllidaceae; genus Allium; species Allium sativum. The sequence goes on along the minus strand of CM060918.1, from coordinate 223,189,993 downwards.
CCTTGAGACTCATTTGCCTTGACCTCCTTCTTGCCACTCTTATCTTCCTCTTGAAGCAGGGCCATATTCACCAAACTCTCGAAGATCGCCCCCATGGGTATATGAGACATGGCCAAACCGCGCAATGGCTCATTCAATCCTAGAGCAAAGCGTAGGGCCTTTTCTGAGCTGTGTTAACCAAGTCTAGACCGAACCGAGCAAGTTGATTAAACGTATCCACGTATTCCCTAACTGTCATGCCCCCTTGCTTTAGAGATAGGAACCTCTCCATCTGAAGGTTCTCTTCTGTCGATGATAGAAACCTCAGTCCAAACCTTCTCCTAAAGTCATCCCAAGTCTGAATTGGTCTAGTAGTGGTGGTGACTACCCACCCATATGCAGCTTCCCCTTTCAACAGCTATACCGCTAACAGAACTTTCCTACGGTCTTCTATATCAAAGATAGCAAAGAGGTCTTCAGTTTCCTTTAACCAGTTTCTTGCCTCAACAAAAGTCTCTGTCCCAATAAAATTCTTGCCACCCATCGCCTTAAAGTCCTTGCAAATCTTCGCGAAATCCTCTTGTGGATACTGAGGAGGAGGAGGAGGAACCTCAGCTACGGGAGGGGGAGGAATGTTAGCCATGGGGGAAGGAGGAGGAATGTCCGCGGGGCCGGCTTCATTTGCCCTTGCCTCCATGTACCTTCTAAACCAAATAGGTACTGGTATGCCCTCCAGAATGGCAAAATTATCGGCCATACTGAAACGAAGAAAAAGATAGATTGAGAAAAAAGGATAGTGCTAATGGCTTTTGGGGAATAGCCTTTTAAAATAAACTAGACTTTTCTTGGAAAATACTTAATTGGTTTTGAAAATAGTTTTTCAAAAGGTAAGTTTTAAAAACCTTTTGTCCAATCTCGTAAACCTTATGCTCTGATACCAAATGTAACACCCCACCTCCGCCAATGCCACTCTTGCAAGTACACTGGCTTTGGAGGGGCGTTAAACGAGGTAAACATGCATGCAGATATCACAAGACAGAACATATAAGTAAAACAGAGTAAATAAAGCAGCGGATGAAACTACTATTTCAAAACCATAGTCAAGTTACATCAAAGTATTGTCATTATTTTTCAACTACTACAAGTCTAGAAAACATAAACTGAAAACTGGAAATAACATAAAGTAACTATCCCCAAAGTAGAATAAAGCCATAGCATGCTCAAGTCCAAACCGTACATGAGCTATCCAGAAAAGCAGCTAAAGATCCAAGCTAGATACCAGTGTTCCCACCCTGTAAACTTGGGGGGGAGGGGGGGGAGGAAACGGAAGAAAAGAGGCGAAAGAAAACGGGTCAGTCAAAAAGGCTGGTAAGCCCTACCTACTATTAGTATAAAAACTAATAAAGTTAACTGGACATGTGTCACAGAGATGAATCATAGGGTGATAACTGGCATGGTGAAAAGTTAACAAAATAGATCAAGTGTGACATCGCATATACAAGGTTAAGTTGCACCAGGTGTGTACTACTATTCCAATCCATGTCAAGTCTAAACAAGAAATGATCCCTTGGCCCAAAGTTGGCCCAACATCATGAGATGACCTAAATCAAGGTCCAACTACTCGGTCTAGTCGATCGGCTCCCTATAAGCCTAACTCGTCGTGTATCGGTGTCATACGGCTTAATCGTGGAATGTAGTTAACTGTGCAAGGTCCACCCCAGGGTGTATCCAGCCCTAAGGTGTAAACCACAAACACAAATCAAGAACGCACAGTCTAAACCTACTGGTGCCCATGTTCAACTCCGGACTTAATGTGCACGACCATGGTCCGCCTGAACAACTGGTGCACCCTTCAGCCGTCTCTTTTGGTCTCTTACAATTAGTCCAGTAATCGTGCCCCACCCTAGCCTAGTCCAGGGTACCCATGATACTTCCAAGTTGGTTACTGCTGAAAAGGACCACGTAACTAAGATTTCAAGCGGGTTAAGTATGGTTAACCCTATCCTAACCATGTATTGAGTTGGTCAAGTGTATTCAAGCAGTTCATGACTTAACCCTATCAATACTTCGGGTTTAATTGGTTAAGTATTCAAGTAATCCATGTCTTAACCCTACCAATCCATCGTGTTTAATTGGTTAAGTATATTCAAGTAGTCCATGACTTAACCCTACCAATCCATCGTGTTTAATTGGTTAAGTATTCAAGTGGTCCATGACTTAACCCTACCAATCCATCATGTTTAATTGGTTAAGTATTCAAGTAGTCCATGACTTAACCCTACCATGTGGCATTAATTAACTTAATGCACCCAACCTCTCACATTAGACCTCGTTGTGGTTACTAGTTAAGCCGGGCGGGTCCGGGTAGCTTTACACCACAACTTAGTCTAACCTCGGGTTTCAAGTGCGACATGACCAATTACTCACATTGGGTCCTATTTCTTGTAGCCACTAGTTAAACTGGTCGGTTCCGGATAGATTTATGCTACAAACTCAACCCAACCTCGAGTTGGCCATTCTCATGTTTTCTAGAAGTCATGTCCAAGTCCATGTTTTCAAGCATAAACACATATCAAACTTTCATGACATATTTTCAAGTCATGTTCTCATGTTTATTTAAGTTTGCCCAACTACCCATAACGTATTCCCATCGCACGTAAATTCACATTAACGCAAATAGATCAAAGAGGGAACATAACTGTATGACAAGGTGGGAATAAGATGGCAAAGTCTATCACAAATTAAACATGGTGATATTTGAGGCCAAAAGGGGTTCAACATACTAGCATATGGCCTCAACATGTATGATAGCATAAAAGGTGACTTGGCCTCAAACATATCAAATAGCATAAGGGTGATTTGGCCACAAGCATGCATAATAGCATAAGGGTGAATTGGCCACAAGCATATTAAGGAACATGAGGGGTTAAGGTTTTGCCACAAGTTAAACATGGTGGCATATGAGGCAAATGTGTTCATAAACTTGCATATTACATTATAAGCCTCAAAACATGCATGATATCAACTTTAGCATAATAGGTGAAACATGGCCATAAATAACATGGGATGGTAGCAAGTGATTCGCATATAACATCATATGCAAGTTAACATAAGGTTTATGAGAGTTTCTATGTTGCTTTATGCAACATTTCAAATCAAAGTTCATAGCTTTCTATGCACAAAGTCAAGGTGATAGCTTTACAAAACATGCATAAAATAAATCTATGCATAACATGATAGAATCAAAGCTCATAGCTTTCTATGCACAAAGTCAAGGTGATAGCTTTACAAACATGCATAGAATAAATCAATGCATAACATGATATGATAAAAGCTCAAATCATACTTAGGCCCAAACTCAAACTTGCAACATGTCATATTTAACTTCAAAGTTAGAATCTAAGAGTAGAATAGGGCTTACAATGCTATGAAGACTTATAAAATAAAATAAGATTGAGACGAAGCCACTAGCAACTCTAAAAACCCCAAATGAATACAAGCTCCAAGTTGTCTTGAGGAACAAGAAGCTCCCTTTGATTTGTATGAAGAAAGATCCTTGTTTTGATGGAGAAAGGTGACTCTTTTACTAGCTTAGGACACTCAAACTTTGATGAAGAGGATGGAGGCCATGATATGAAGATGGAGGCCATGATCAAGAAACATTTTGGCATAGTTTAGTTGTAGGAATGATTAATGAGGGTTTAGTCTAGGTCTTAGGGTCTTTTTATAGAAGATTAGGTTAGTTTAGGCCACAGGATTAACCCTAGTTCAGATTTGAGCCATCAATTCATGTCACTAGCCAACAAAACATGACCCAGGAGCCAAAACAGGTGCACCAGGCTAGACTGGCCGACCACCCAAGTCGACAGGGGTGTCGACTGGGCAGTCGACATAGCCTGGGGTGTGTCGACTCCCAAGTCAACTCCCCAGTCGACTTGGGGTCTGGGCGGGAAATTTTCCCGCCCAGTCTGTTTGGCTCCAGATTTGAAATTTGAACTGAATTTTGAACTTGAAATTTTCTGAAAACTTCTATGGGCCATAACTGGGTCATACGGACTCCGATTCTCGAAAACTCGGACTCTATTTCGCGTATTTTTCCGAGACGAACGCAATGGCACAACCTGTTTCCCTTGATTCGGATTTTATCATTTATTTCTGCCTTGGTTTATGTTATTACATGTTATTTAAAAAATACGGGTTGTTACATACTTGGTATATTTAATACTAGCCGTTAGGCTCATGCATACTTGGTATATTTAATACTAGCCGCTAGGCTCATGCATATTTGGTATATTTTGTACTAGCCGTTGGGCTCATAGCACTAATATATGTGCTCTTTGTATCGTGTTCTTACTTCAATAAAATTACAATTGTTCCTCACTAACATCTCTCCTCCTCATTTCTTTATATGGTATCAGAGCCTTAATGCCGAAAGGTTTATTATTTATCAAAAGTGTTGATCATAGCTACAACACCAACTCTGTAGTGCCAAACCTCTTTCAACCTTCATTCTTTTCTGGATCTCTACATGCTGTCGTGAGCTTTATCACGTTACGGTGATACAAGTGAGACAAAAAGGCTGCAACTCTAAGTAAACTGCCTCGCATTCTCATATCTAATGGCCAATGATTCCGACGCCACATCAGTTGTATCAGCAAGCGCCATCAACAGCACCCCATTAAACCATCATAACCTAATCAAACCAAAACGTCAAGTCATTACTACATCATTGGATGAGGATAAATATATACTATGGAAATACCAAATTGAAATTGCGTTAAAGGGCTATGGACTACAAGAGTATGTCAATGGAACCATTACTATACCACCAGTGATGATAGCAGACCAAGATGGCAATCTCTCACCGAACCCTGACCACGTCAAATTTCAGAAACAGGATAGCCTGTTATCATCATGGCTGCTATCATCAATAAGCCTGAGTTTGTTATCATAGATAGTAGGTTGCAACACATCTCATGAAATATGTATCACTGTGCAACAAATTTTCAGTTCATACTCAGCTGCTAGAATCATGCAACATAGAAGGGAATTACAAAATTCTAGAAAAAAAGGAGGCAAGCATGAAAGTGTACCCAGGAAAAATTAAAAACCTATGTGACAAACTAAATGCTGTTGGCCATAAGATCAGCGACAGTGAGCAAATCCTATTTTTATTGGTGGATTAGATGAAGAATACGAATCTCTAGTAATAGTGTAAGCCACACAACAAACCTTACCGGACTTACAGTTCATTCGATCAGCACTCCTCGCTCACGAAGGCAGAATCGACCAAAGAAAAACAACACAAAATAAATTCTCTGCCAATTATGCCACAATCAGAAATAAGCAGATACAAGGAGATAACAACAGCTATTGTTTGAAATGTCCAATATGTCAAAAGTTTGGTCACACGGCGAACAAATGTTACTTCAGTATAATTCAGACACCGGTCGACAACAGGCAAGGCCAAATTACTCTTCACAAAGAAGAGCACAAGCAAATATGGAAACAACAGGGAATTCAACTCAAAATAATATTGATGCAAACCGAAAACATAATGATGCAGATGATGATGAAGTAAAAAATGAAGACAATGGCTTCGAAGAATGGTACCTTGACTCAGGAACGACTCACCACATAACTAGCAATCTTTAGAATTTAAACATTGAGAGCAGAAATTACTCAGGTATGAGGAATTTAGATATGGGTAATGGTAGTACTGCTAGTATCACACAAACAGGTAAAGGGACATTTTTTTAGGAAAAGACAACTCAAATTAAACAATCTTCTTAGGGTACCCACGATTAATAAAAAATTGTTAAGTGTAACAAAATTTGCCAATGACAATAATGTTTACTTTGAATTTCATCCTAGGTTTCGCTTAGTTAAAGATTCCCTAAATCATGAAATATTACTTCAAGGTAACCTATACGATGGTCTGTACAAATTCAACAACTTGAAGACTGCAAACTCAAGTGGGGAATTCTAGTCCAATAACGTAGATGCTAGTAGTGACATTGACTGTATTAGGAATAACTGCAATAACGTTGATTATGACAATAATAGCAGTAAATGTAACATGATTAATTCTTGGCATGTAAAATTAGGACATCCTAATCTAGAAACTGTTAATACTGTTCTGCGAAATAATAATATTCATTGTAAAAATGTACCTATCAAACACACATGCACACACTGCCAACTCGGCAAGAGCCACAAGCTCCCTTTTAGTGATTCTGAAACCAGCTATAATGAGCCACTTGAGCTTATAGTCGCTAACTTGTGGGGACCCGCGCCTCTAAATTCATATCAGGGACACAATTATTATCTTTCTTTTGTTGATGCTTATTCTAGATATACTTGGATATACATGCAGAAAGCTAAATCAGAAGCATGCAATACAGTTATGCAAATTATAACTCATGTCGAAAAATAAATGAATAGTACTAATAAGGTTGTTCAGACAGATGGGGGAGCTGAGTTTAAACCTCTAACTAATTACTTTCTGAAAAGAGGGATCAAACATAGAGTAACTTGCCCCCATAAATGGTTTAGTCGAAAGAAAACATCGACACATAGTAAAGACTGGTCTAACTTTGTTATCACAAAGCTCATTACCCATGAAATGTTGGAATGAAGCATTCTACACATCTGTATTTCTCATTAACAAGTTGTCAACCAAAGTCTTAAACAATAAAAGCCCTCATGAAATGATATACAGTGTTAGACCAGAATATGATTTTCTGAAAGCCTATGGGTGTCTATGTTTTCCATATTTGAGGGACTATAACAATCATAAACTAAGTATGAGATCAAGCCCATGCACATTTAATGGGTACGCACAAAACCAAAAAGGCTATAAGTGCATGGACAAAAATGGAAAAATATATGTTTCTAGACATGTGATATTTGATGAAAACAAGTTTCCTTATGCAGAAAAGCAAATCGGCAAAAAGGATGGGGAACAAAGCATAAACAATAACATACGGTTCGAGCCATTCATTGCTAAACCACCTTCAATTGATAGAAATGAAGAGCAACAACACACATGCAATTTAAACACACAAGAAGAAACTATGGACCGAACAAATGAGCAAACCAATGAGACACATAATGACTCAGAAGATACAAACATACATCAATCAAATCAAAACATGTAGTATAGTGAAGATACAAAAAACAACAACCATGCTGACACTACCAGCAACAATGATACACAGCAGCAGACACCACCACAATCAACTGGACATCACATGATCACCAGGTCAAAGAGAGGCATCTTCAAACCCAAAGTATATAATATTTCTGCAAGTGAGATCGAACCATTGAATTTCACTCAGGCCATAAGATCAAACAAATGGAAGGAGGCAGTGGACGCTAAATACAAAGCTCTCATAAGAAACAACACTTGAAGCTTAGTGACTCAATTAAAACACAAAAATGTGATTGGTTGTAGGTGGACATACAAAATAAAAAGAAAATAAGATGGATCTATTGACAAATACAAGGCAAGACTAGTTGCAAAAGGTTACACACAACAATTTGGTTTTGACTTCAACGGAAGTTTTTCCCTAGTCATAAAACCCACAACCATCATAATTATACTGACCATTGCTCTAAACTAAGGATGGAATGTGAGGCAACTGGATGTCAACAATGCTTTTTTGAATGGGAAATTGACTGAAGAGGTATACAGGCAACAGCCTGAAGGATATGGTACTGGTGATAAAGTATGCAAACTACACAAAGCAATATATGGCTTAAAACAAGCTTCGAGTGCTTGGTATTAAAAGCTAAGTTAACTTTGTCTAACGTGGGTTTCTCACAAGTTAAATCGGATAATTATCTATATATGAAGAAGGGCATACATGGAACCGTGTTCATTCTAGTATACGTTGACGACATGCTAATAACAGGAGACAACATTAAAGAAATAAACAAAACCGTACATAAGCTGGATCAAACTTTCGCCGCTAAAGAATTGGAAGAACTAAAAAAAATTCTTTGAATACAAGTGATTAGGAGAAAAAAATGGTGAATTAATATTATCCCAACAAAATTATATCAATGAAATATTGCAAAGGCCAAATATGCACAAGGAAAACCCATTACCTACGCCTATGATTAGTAACCTAAGACTATCCAAGCACAAAGGAGAAGCTATCGACAATGCCAAACAATATAGAAGCGTAATAGGAACGTTAGAATACGCAACTATCACTCGACCTGATATATGCCACAACGTCCATAAACTCAGTCAATACATGCAGAACCCTTTATTAGAACATTGGATGACATTAGAGGGAGTGTCACAGTACTTACAAGGCACAAGACATTACAACATACACCTAAATTTAGAAAAGGAACTTAACTTACAGTGCTTTAGCGATGTCGATTGGGCAAACGATATTGACGATCGAAAGTCTGTCTCAGGATACTACGTTCGATTCCAATATCATTTCCTAGTGTACGAAGAAACAATAGACCACATCCAGATCTAGCACAGAGGCGGAGTACCATGCACTGGCAAGCGCCATAGCTGAAATCACATGGATAGAATCACTGATGGAGAAGCTTGGTTTCACTCCAAGACGAATGCCGGTCATTTGGTGCGATAATAAGAGCACAACATCTTTATCTCTAAACCTTATTCAGCACTCAAGGACGAAACATCTTGAAATTGATCTCCACTTTGTGAGAGAAAGAACGTAATCAGGAAGACTTGCAATATGTCATGTGTCCGCATACTATCAGAGAGAAGATGCTCTCACAAAGGCCCTTTCGACCAAGAATTTTATCAGAATGAGAGAGGAACTTCGCGTTATCAATGGAGGGGGAAGCCAGAATGAAAAAGGAAACCCTAGTTCGAACTGAGGGGGCATAAAGAAGACAATAGAGCCGTTACAATAGAGTCATTAGCGTGTGAACATGTTTTATCATATTTAGTATGTTTTGTAATTATCTACTAGCCGTTAGGCTCATGCATACTTGGTATATTTAATAGTAGCCGTTAGGCTCATGCATACTTGGTATATTTTATACTAGCCGGTAGGCTCATGCATACTTGGTATATTTAATACTAGCCGTTAGGCTCATACGTATTTGGTATATTTTGTACTAGCCACTGGGATCATAGCACTATATATATATGCTCTTTGTATCATGTTTCTGCATCAATAGAATTACAATTGTTCCTCACTAACATCTCTCCTCCTCATCTCTTAATATGGAATTTGCAAAAATATTGTACTAAATCCCCGAAGATTCTTTTATATTGTGAAATGACAATTCTACAAATAGATTAATTGTTATTTGCATATATCTAATACGATTTATTATGTAACTTTTATTTAATTTCTTGTCTATTCCGCTCCTTTCCTCGTTTATTCTTTAACTTTATTTTTAATTCTCCACCAAAATAATATTAAGAATACGAATTTCATTTGTATTTAAGATCTCCTATCCACATGAATATTTTTTAAATTTTGATTAAAAAGGAGTTGAATATAATAAGGGTGAAAAATGTAAATCCTAGGATATTCCATTTGATTCGTAAAGTAGCCGAAAATCATTAATAGGTTTATTATTATTATTTAATGTATAAGTCCATTATTTTGACTTTTGCAATACTACGCAGATTTTGCAGAAAAAACTTGTAATATTGAATTGGACTCTGGATCGACATTTTAGCATTAGTCTGAAATGTATAAATCATACATAAAATTAAGTGTGGATATTTATTTATCCTATTAACATATTTAACATACAATTATGTCGGTGCAGTAGAAGTGAATCTTAACGAAAGCCTAACACTGGAGAAGGGTGAATAGCGGTTAAGGAGTTTGTACAAATCATTTTGAATTACTTTAATTATACTTGTGCAAATGCAAACCATCACAGATTTATCACAAGAATTACAGAAAACGGAATAGAATCAAATGTAGTAAAAAGCACTAAACTAATGGGAAAAAACGCATCGGATTTTATACTGTTTTAGATTTACTTTGCATTTAGTTCCACACTAAAACCTATATGGATTTTTATTATATTCGATATTTTTTACGTTCCTTGATTTTAAGGCAACAAGGTGATACCCTATAGAATTTTCTCCTCTGGGCACAACAGTCCTATATTTCTAGGCCAACAAGACACAGGCAATTATTTTTTGGGTACAATCAAACCGAACTTGATTTACGGGCTAATAAGTCACATAATTTAGTGTATATTTGAGAGGATTTACCTTGGAATGCAGAATTGATCTTGTGATCATGATTACAACTGTTTTTTTTCCTCTGATTTGCACTATGATCTCGAGAGAGTATAGAGAGGATGAAGGAGAATCGAAAACTAAGTAGAAATAGTTTAATTAATTTGATAATTTGACAAAGTATAAGTAGAGTTATGTTAAGAAATGATGGAGAAGAAAAGAGGGAGGAAGAAGATTAAAAATGAATCAAAATTTGTTCGAAAACTGAGGATATTTATAGAGAAACAACAGCCATGCCCATTCGCAAAAGCATATGACAAATAGACACTTATTTTGAAATTTGAAATTCGAAAATAATGGGCGCCATGTGGACATACTATGTATGCCTACGTCAACATACTATAGTGTAAAATTTTAAAAACTTATTTTTCAAACTGTTTTGAAAATATAAAACTATATTATAAAACCTGAAACTTTTAGAAACTATTATACATAGTAAGAAATATCTTTTAACATAAAAACACTTAAGATAATTTTTAATAATATAGAAAAACCACAACCGCGTCGCCCCTAGAAAACACTAAAAATCATCCAGATCAAGGAACCAAATGCGTCACTTCCACCTAGAAACAAAAGGAGATGCAAACACATCTTCGGTCGAAACAAATAAAGCACGAAAAATGAAATATTAACATAAAGCCAAAGATCCACCAAAACACTCCTTGTCGACTGAAAACAGTCTTGATTTAATTATTGACTAGTCGGGAACTCGACCAGGTATAAAGACATTTCATTCTATGTCTTTGTGCTAGATCCAATCTCTTACACTTCATTAGATCTTGTGCTTAAGGGTAGATATGATGATTTGAGATTTGGATCTAAAGAGAAAAGCAAATTTGGTTTCATGGGATATCGAGCAGCCAAATCAAGGCGTGGAGAAAGCTAAGGTTGAGAAGGAGAAAGACAAAGTTTGAAGAGAGGCGGCAGGTAAAGAAGATGAGCATGAAGAAAGAAGAAGTGGGTATACAACCCTAGTCGCCATTCCCATAAAATAAGATTCTTAGTGCAATCGAGTTTTAACATGACTAAGACACTAATATATGTCTTCATTATTCTTGAACTCTTAGTAACCGATGAGTCTTGATTTACATCATCAGTCTTGATGTATCACAGATAATCTTGTTACTATACAATCTTGAATATTAACACATTTTCTAAAGCTTGTTATAGAATGATGAAGACGCCTAGGCTCCAAACTCCTCAACTGGATTACGACCGCCATAATACGGTGGGAACCCAACCTCATATTCTCGCTGACATGATCCGTAGGATCGTGACGGAATCACGGGGGCATGCCAACGACGTCTGGGAAACCAGTACGAGGTGCGGCCCCTTTGCTCTAGCTATCCTTGAAACGAGGCTAATGAGTTGAATGGAATAAGCACTCCAACATGCCAAAACGGACATATTACTCAAAGAGCTATGATCATCGAAACTTCATTAACCACCATGAATGGCGCACGGGTTCATCACGTGCTACCAACACCGTAAAGTGCAAGTGCTTTCCCATCCTTATCCAAGACAGCTCTATCATGGTTCTCTCGACTCCGGCCTTGATCTCAACTTTCGACTGACTCACTAGAAGTTTGGTCGCGTAATCCAGGACGCATGTGGCCTTGGCCAAAGACATCCTCTTAGGCTCGAACAATTACCAAGGCACTAGTGAAACTCCCAAAACCTGCCTCGAAAGATCCAACACCAAATTGGCCGAAGTCGAGGAACCAACCACTCGAATTGTGCTCGTCCAGCTTGTGAAGGGTGTACCACCTGATTCCGAGTTCACAAATGAAAGAAACCGAAGATTCTGGAAATCTTCTACGAGAACGCCAACAACTTCCTATGCCAAGAGTTAGCACAAAGGAATTGAGTCTCTCACCTCAACATCTTGCCTCGAGACGAAGCCTAGAGCTCTAACAACCCTGATCCCATCGCTCTGAGCAATCTTGCTCGCGCCGGCAGCATCAGAGGTAATCGCTACAATAAGAGGAAGCGTCTTCGACCTCCATTTTTTCGCAACTACACTCCTCCTAGTGACCTACCCGAGGATATCTACCCTGCAACTCGTAGTGTCCTGCACTACAAAAGGACAAGGCCAAAGGGCCCAACTAGTGCATTAAGGGACTCTACAGAACACTGTTGGCTCCATAACATCCATGGAAATGACACAAACAGCCGTCGCCACTCATAAGACAACATCAAGAAACTGATCCGAAAGGGTCACCTCGAGCAGCATCAGTAGGATCCGCCGCATGGAATCTCCGAGCCATTCAACATTCACTAAAGATTCCAACTAACCAGGACCTCGACCGACAATTAAATCACTCAAGGTCATCTTCTTGGCTCATCTGGACTGTAGCATCAACGAGCAGCCACGCCTCACGTCTCGTCTAGTATAGATCGCCTTTTGTACCAATCCGGTTATTATGAAATCTCAAGTGCTGTAACTCTGCCAGGTGGCTTAGGTTCGATTTGCAATCACGATTACAATGATTCGTATACACGAGCGCATCACACTAGATTGACATTTCAAACACCAGGGCTGTCCCCCTGACCCGAGCCTCGAGTCGATGACGAGGCTGAGCATAACAACCCCGTTCCTTGGTTTCCAGACTTAGGGGCATTCCGTTAGACAAATGAGTGTGACATCGACCAACCATTTGCCTCCATCCAACCGGAAGGGTCTGGATCTGGGCAAAATAGGGTGAACCAACAACGCCCCCGAACTCTTCCTGACTCGATCTCCCGAGAGTGGAGTTCAGACCAAACCCTGAATACAGCGACGAGTCATGATAGTCGGGCACTTGGGACCACAAATTCCATGGCGCAGTGGACTCTGAGGTTTTCTTCAGAGATAACAGCTCGCAACTCATCCCTACCTTTGACTCCCTCATTGAAAGCGAAACAGGAATGGAAAACAAGCTTTCTTCTCCAAAAGACACCTCCTCTTCACCGTGCCATGGCCCTTTTTCCTCCATCTAATACTCCGTCCACCCTCCAGTTAGATGGGGGCACTTCGGGAAGTACTACCGGAGTCACGTCTAGAAGCAGGCTCATAGTTGTTGGTCCTCCACCAGCCCTGCGACCGTCCTCTATGATACATCGATTCTTAAGGTTGTCATCAGAGATATCGGCCCACGACTCATTACCACCGTTGGTTCACTCATTGGAAGCAAAATGGAAACGAAAATCAAGACCTCTTCTCTAAAACACACTTCCTCTCGGCGGTATCGTAGCCATCCCCCTCCATCTGATACTATGGTCACCTAGGGGCACGCCGGGGAGTATTACTGAAGTCACGCTCGGAAGCAGGCCCGAGGTTACCAGTCTTCCACTAGTCCTGCATCCACCCACTACGACGTGAGGATCTTTGAGGTCATCTTCAAAGGTGTTGGCTCATTACCACCTTAGCCCCCCCTTATCAGAGGCAAGGTGGGAATAGAAAACAAACCCTCTCCTCGGAAAAATGCCTCGTCTTCACTGCGTCGTATCCATGTTCCTCCTTCTGAACTTTCGCAACCCTCCATTTAACTAGGGGTATGACTGGAATCTATATCGGAGGCCCACTCGAGTCCCGAGCCTGCGATGCAACCGAGTATAAACAACTCTACTCGAATCTCGACCCAGCATCGAGACCGAGTATAAATCATTCTGCCCCTAAGTTCCTGGACTTGGGGGCAGCCTACCATCCAAGCTAGTGCAATACCGATCACTCCCATAGTTCCATCCTATCCGTGGAGTCAGGATCCGGGTACCTCTCGAACCTCGGCCCAATATCGAGACCGAGTATAAATCATTTTTCTCCTAAGTTTTCGGGCTGAGGGTAGCTCCTCGGCCACAATCTGACCCACCGGGTCCGGATCCGAGCACCATTTGGCGAATAAATGACGCCCTCGTGCTCTAAACCTAAAGGAACGTCATGAGAGCCAAACGTTGGACGAATCATAATGTTCACGCCTTCTCATGACTTAGGACTAACGAACTCTGGGTGGTCCTAGATAGAAGGCACCTGGCCTGGATTCCACGCCCCTCGGGACTCCTGAACAAAGGAAACCCCACGAACGGAACTAGTGCATGATTTTCGCACGACTGGGGGATCCCCAGAGCGGGATCACCAATCATATTTTTTTTTTGAAACAAAAAATGTGTGATCTTCTGAAAAGAAGAGAGCACACATATATATATAAAAAGAAAATTGATGATACAGAGTCTGACTATAGAACATAAGACTACAAAATAGAACCTCACAATATACTAGGGATGTAAAGATCGTAGATAGATGAGCTCCGGATAAACCACCGCCCATCTACTCCAATATCGAATTCCGGCAAGGCCACCACCTGATATTGAAGTATATCTACTCCAATACAATAACCCATATACACTATATAGTGACAAAAATAATGAGGTACAACACCATAAAATCTCTCTAACAATAAGACCAAATGAGAATAAGCGAACAAATGCTCCCACACCATCCAGCTATCCACTAAGCACAGCTTCTAAATCAACCACCAGCATCTGCGAAAAACACAACCAACTATTAATAAGTTGTTACACATATATCTATGGGAATAGATAAGTCTCTCTCTATATATACTTATATATATATATATATTATAATCATATATATATATATATGCATTCATACATATTTATTTACCATGCATATATGTGTAAAAGAAAAAGAAAATGCAATGAAAAACTAACAAAAGAATTTAACAATCAATGCGATGATTATTACGAAAAAAACTGTTAATTCTAATGAATAGATACAAATTCAGTCTAACCTTAATCAAAAAGTACTCAAAGCCCCGTTTCCCAAAAAGCTTATAATGTGAATTAGACATCCAATTCAAGCAATAATAAACTATTTTAATGATTAAATTATCCGTAGAAACAGAAGTAGAATGGAAAGATCTCTGGTTTCTCTCAGACCAAATGAACCAACAAACAATAGTGACTAAAGAATCTAAAATGTATCTTTTACTAGAATTAAAGGCAAATCTATAAGAATCCCAGTAATTAGCACAACAATTGAAAGAAGAATGATAATCAAATACAAATAACCGTAATACCATACTAAGTATATAGTTAGTGATACTGCAAGAGAAAAATAAATGATCCACATCCTCATACATAATATTACAAAAGTAACACTTAACGTCAAAAATGATATTCTTCTTCTTTAGTAACTCCACAGTATTAAGTTTCTTATGAGCGATTAGCCACATTAAAAATTTAGCTTTTGGAGGAGAATTAGATTTCCAAATAAATTTAAAAGATCGAAATGAGATTCCCGAAAAGTTTATGAACTTATACATGGAATTCACCGAATACACTTGACTTGTGTCCATACCCCAACTAATGTAGTCCTTACTCTCATCGATGTGATATAATGATAACTTAGCATACAATAGAGCTAATTGTCTTAACATTTCTCCATCTAGTATATTTTCAAAAGAAAACTCCCGTGGAGGATCTAAATCTCTTTTAAAGATATCTTTTATCAATGCATTTTTAAAACTACAAATATTAAAAAGCTCTCTAAATTCAATTTTTAATGGTAAACGAGAAATCCACCTTTCATGCCAAAAATAAGTCGTATTACCAGAATGGACAATTACCTTGTAACCTAAGTTAAAAAAATCAAAACACTCTAATACTGACTTCCAAAAGTAAGATAATCTATGATACCAACTACCCATAGATCCAACAATGAGTTCTCCTTCTGAATAATAAAATTTAGATATAATATCTTTCCAAGTTGTAGAGACTTCAGGAGACCGAAATTTCCACAACCATTTGGCTAATAGGGAAGAATTAAAATTAGATAAATTAATTATCCCCAAACCCCCATCTATCTTAGCCTTACAACACACCTCCCAATTAACTAGGCATTGAAATCCCCTACAAATAGGATCTCTACCCCCGCCCCAAAGATAATTACGTCTTATTCTATCAATCCTGTCGATCACCCATCGAGGAAATCTATGTACTGACATCCAATACGTAGGGATAGCTGATAGGACTGAATTAACCAAAACTAATCTACCTGCTCTAGACAAGAACCTATTGTTCCAACTAGATAGTCTACTATTAATCTTATCAATTATGACTAACCAATCCTCCTTCTTTAATTTTGATGGTCTAATCTTAAACCCTAAATAATCGAAAGGAAATTTCATAACAGAACAGTTTAAAGTATTAGCAACCATATCCTCAACATTATCAGAATCATTAATGACCATAACAGAACTCTTATCAAAATTAATTTTAAGTCCTGATAACATCTCAAAACAGTAAAGTATAAACTTAAGAGCAATAATGTGTTTTGGTAGATGAGAAGAAAATAATAAAGTATCATCCGCAAATTGGAGAATCAATAATTCATTGTTGAATTCATCCTTAACAACATACCCCAAAACACCTAGTCTCCCAGCTCGCTTAATGATCCTAGAAAAAACATCAACCGCTAAATTAAAAACCAATGGTGACAGGGGATCCCCCTGTCTAAGACCCCTTTTAGATTGAATTTTCTTTCCCACAACCCCATTTACAACAATATTAGAACAACCTGACCTAAGTAAAAGCATTATCCAGTTTGTCCACCTAACACTAAAGCCTCTAGCTAGACATACTTCACATAAATAATCCCAGTCAATAGAATCAAAAGCTTTTGCAAAATCTAATTTCATAATAGCACATGAAAAATTATTTTTAACACACACATTAATGAATTCCTGTACTCCAGCTACTCCATCCACTATTTGCCTACCTTTAATGAAGGCAGTTTGTGAATGGTCTATAAGATCATTCATCTTTCCACTTAACCTATTTGCAAGGACTTTTGAAATGATCTTGACAGACACATTAATCAAAGATATAGGTCTAAAATCCTTTAAAAGGTTTGCACCCTCTCTCTTTTTAATAAGTATGACATTAGCAATATTAAAGTTACCTAAACACAAATTACTGTTATAAAAATCATTAAATAGATTCACTACATCAAATTTCAAGACCTCCCAAAACTGTTTATAAAACAAAACAGAAAAACCATCAGGCCCCGGAGCTTTATCACTAGGCATATCACAAATTGCCTTCCAAATCTCCTGCTCTGAAAATGGTTTATCTAAATCTGATAGCATTCCCCTATCATCATTAGGATAAATGTCCTTCCAATTAACATTAATTCTTCTCTTTATCCTATTCCCAAAAATTTGCTTGTAATAATTGGTGAATGCTTCATTTAAATCACGTTGAACAGTCAATTCCTCATTATTCAAAAAAATAGAATGAATAAAGTTATCACGTCTCCTTTTATTAGCTATACTATGAAAGAATTTCGTGTTATTATCACCTTCCTTAATCCATTGTACATGTGACCTTTGCTTCCACATTATTTCTTCTTTTTCCAAAATCAATTTGAAATCATTTCTGGGATTATAAAGCCTATCTCTCTCACTTAGATTAAGAGACCTAGATTCACTTAACTTATCTAAATCTAACATCTCACATAAAATCTTATCTTTCTTAATTCTAACATTACCAAAAACAAATTTATTCCACCTCTTAAGAAAAAATCTTAA
Source organism: Allium sativum (assembly GCA_030737875.1). NCBI lineage: Eukaryota > Viridiplantae > Streptophyta > Magnoliopsida > Asparagales > Amaryllidaceae > Allium > Allium sativum. Next base: position 223,172,161 of record CM060918.1, on the reverse strand, counting down.
TTTGCCAAGTTTTGCCACAAAAATCTTTGCCGAATTTCCATTGTACAAGTTATTAAAATAGAATAACGAATTCCACTTTATAATAACTAATTTAATAAAACTGGAATCTAGTAACCACATTCTTTCAAATTTGAAACTGTTACTAATTAACATGTTCGAATCACACGTAAGAATTAAAGGACAATGGTCCGAATATAAAAAAGGTAGCCCTTTTACTTTACAAAAAGGAAATCTTTCATCAACCTCCGTACTTATAAAAAATCTATCTAGTAATGCAAAAGACGGACCATCACTAATATTAGACCTAGACCAAGTATAAGATCTATTACTAAGCGGAATCTCTATCAAAGTATTATCTATTACTAAAGGATCACCAATCATATTTCTGTAAGTGTAACAACAAGTACGCTTGTTTAAGTATAGGACACTGACAAACGTGAGTGAACATTCAAACACTTAACATGAAATGTGATTTTAGATAAAATTAACTAATATTTCCTTTTTCACACATCTAAAAAAACACATATCTAACATATTTTCTTTCTAATGACAGCAAAAGACAGCACATTGCTTGGCCTAGCGATGTAAGAAGTAACAGATTAACGAACTCTGCTTTCTTCTTGGCGCCTTTGGCGGCCTTTTAACCAACTAGCTCCATGGCCTGGAGTCGCATAGCTGCATCCGCTTTTAGGCTTACTAAAGGTCTCCTCAACCCCTTTGTTCGGCATCATCGGTGGCTTCCTTTTTCTGGCCTCTTCAGCGGCCCTATCCTTCTTTGCCTCAACATCGGCTTTCTTCTTCGCCACCATGACGACATCTTTCTCCTCGGCATCTTGTCTAGCCTTTATCCATGCCTCTTGTATGGCAGACTCATCCTATTCCTCTTCTCCTCCAACTCCTCGGACTTTGCCACCGTCTGGGCTTTCTGTGCTTCCTCCATAACTTGAATTGCCTGCACATTTGCATCGGCCACACCCATCACCCGAGCACTTTTGCCATCCACAACCTCTCCCTCTACAAAGAAACTCTTATAAACACTGGATGCCAAGTCCACCTTCGGGAATGTATCCGCATGTTCTTCTACTCTCAAAATTATTCCGTGTAACCCCAATCCAGACTCGAACTTTTGAGGAAACATGGAGGCAAAACCTGGTGTCGCCTCCACTCTAAGGGGGTTGCACGAAAAAAGATGCAACTATTGGTTTCTGAGGATTTATCGCTCGCATCCTCTTCAGTTGGCAAGTACATAGGCTCAGGGGCAACACTCCACCAATTCTTGCACCGGCTTGGCCATCGCAAGACCTAAGACGGATCCCCACCAGTTCCTGCACTGGCGTGACCATCGCCAAAACCTTCGGAGCAATCATTTTTAAGAGGGACGTCCACCTCTCGATGAGAGTGACCCAAACCCGAAAGCTCGGGTCTTGGAAGCTTTTGACCTTCCTCCAATACTGGGAAGGCTGGGTGTAGAGACCCGAACTCAAGGACATGGGGAACAATACAATCACTAGTCCCCCGAGGAACAGGAGAATATAGATGAGTCCTTAGTGTGCGAAATACCAAATGCATATCTCAGTACACCTTTTCTAAGTTCTCGTGTTCCCTTGACATGTTCATTGGGTTCCCAAAGTTTCAACACCTTGCGAGCAAACTCATACTTACATGCAATACCAAGCGGAATTACATCTCTCAATGCAAAGGCTTCCTACCTACAAGTGCATTAGAACGTGAATCTAGCAAAGCAAGCCCGGGGGCAACCCTCTACCGATTGTTTCATCAGCTTGGCCATCGCAGGAACCGAGACAGACCCTCTTCAGTTCCCGCACTGGCATCATCTTCACCGCAACCCTTGGAGCCACCATCTTGAGCGCACTTCCACCTCACGGAAAGGCATTCCAGAACCAAAGTCTAGGCCTTTAAAGATACCAGCATTCTGTTAGTGTCAAGACACCACAATAGCAAACACTATGGAACGCGATGGCAACCTTTAGCCACATCAACTAACGATATGGCCATCACCAACCACTAGTGTGACGCTTGAGTCAAGATGCGACTACATCGGGATTGAGTTATGGATCGGATCCCGAGACTAACAACTCAACTATGTGTCCACATCCTACATGCACATCCGAGCTTCTAGTCTAGACAAGTCCATTCCTCGAGTGCAACGCCGCAAGGCCACAACTCACCAATCCTGATCCAATCACGCGATGCCATACAAAGGATCAAGTTCGCTAGCCCAAAGCTAAAGCTCAGCGAAGTCAGTGAGGTACGAAATTATGTTTCGTGCTCACACGCACTCGCGAAATTATCATATCCTCAGACAAGCTTCAAGCCCCTCAAGAACCTGGAAGATTTATTAAGTGTACGGGGTACGAAGTCCATTCCCGTATCCGCACATACTCGACGACTCCTCCCCAAACTCCTACCTCTGCTTTCCAAAATCCACCTCTCCATGTTCTTGAGTGCCAATCCCGGAAGCCCTCTCACTTTCCATATCTATCTTCCCTTCTCCCGAAAACCAAAAAACAACTCGAACACCCAAAGTACAAAAGCAGCATTTTGTATCATCTACGCTTTAAGCTGATTTTATGTCCAAGGAAGAAAAGAAAGGAACCAAATACACTTATTGTTAGAGTTTATGCCCTAAAGGCAATCCATTTTATAACATTGTTAATGTTATTATTTTATTTGGAATAAAATATTCTATTATGTCATATATTTAGTGCATAAAATAAATATCAACATAATAGAAGTCCTTAGAATAATAATACGGATTTATATAGCTCAATAGTGACTTGAAAATGAGATTATATAATATGTTAAGTATTATAATTCTTAAATGTCCCTAGTCAAGTTTTATTGTTTATATAGGACAACAATGAAACATTGAGACTAATATGTTGGTTGATTGATGATCGCATCTCATTGATCATTAATATACGTGATATTAATGTCAAGACATAAATACGTATTGGAGACTAGCATATTGGGCTAACCCAATGTGAGAAAACTACATGGATTATAATTAAACATATCATAAGTTATTCTCATAGTGACAACGATGTAATGGTCCTCAGACCTGAAATTATTATAATTTTATTCGAAGATATTTGTGTTTTGATATCATCTAAAGTTGCCTTTAACCGAGCAGACGATAACAGTGATTATTGGATACATCTCGAATCGAATGAAAATTATGAACGATCTAGAAGGAATTTAACCCTACAATATATTTGTAGTGACATCCATTGGCCTCTTGATTGAGTGAGCTATGAAATGCATTGTCGTGCTCAAATGGATTTGTTTTATATAGTCTACTCATCGACCAAGATAAAAGGATTAAATTATAAAGAGGATGATATGTTCCATGCCTCGAGTTTGATCCTAGATATATTAGCTAAAAGGATTATATTACTTTGATACCCTTATCACGGAAAGGTTGTATCGAATCGTTGATCTTATTATAACTTGGGTAGCAGCGAGTACTACTAGATGCCAATCACTGTTTATGATTTTAAATATAATAATTGCCAATGTTGTAATAACCTATAGGGTTACACAATAGAATGTTATAAAAGATAAAATTATTTTAGACAAATAAAATATCAATATGTTGTTATTTTATTTGAGGTTGGAATGAGTATTCGGTTTGGATCTTAGTTTATGGTTGACGTTTATTTTATAAAGGAACATACGTTTTCCTTTTTAAGTAGCGGCTAGCCCTAAAAATACGATAAGATCATAAAAACCTAACTGAATACCTATTTTCTCCAAAACTAAAATAATGGCGGCTAGCACCGGCCTCTTTTTCTTTTCTTTGATTCGATCGAAGGAGAAATCGTTCTCCTTGATATCAGTAAAGGCCCAACATTTGTTGAGCTTTTCGATTCGATGCGTCAATCATTTTCTCACTTCCAGATTCTCATGGAGATTCATGGATTCGCTGTAAATAGGTATAAACCCTAATCTAGATTAATTTCGATTTCATTTTATTGCATATATCCTAGATTTAAATTTGTTAAATCATTAAATTGGGTTAAACGATTAGATCCTAGTAAACCCTATAGTGGTATCAGAGCGCAGGCTTGCAATAAATTGTATTTCGTATTCTAATTTAGATTTCTAATTGTTTGAATTCTTAATTAATCGATAGTATTAGATATAGAAATTAGTGAATTTGTTTCTGAGTTGATTAATTAGGAATGTTATATGATTTTGTTTCTGTAATAAAAAATGTTTCATTCAAATACGAGTTAATATATGATATTGATTCTATTTGAATTTTACTGGGTTTTAAACTATTAAATCTTGAAAATATGGATTTGATCTTAAGTAGTATAATGATCTGCTTAAACGAGTAAACAGGGATGACCCTACTATCAAAAATGTTTGATTAATAAGTATGTATGACCCAAATATATCATACCTTTTCATCTCATAATTAAAAATGGTTTTACTAATTACAAGTCAGTAAGATGGCTTTCAAGTTACTTTGATTTAATGAAATCATTGATATGGAAATTTTTTAAGACAAAATTTTCAGGTTTGATCTTTTTATTTGGAAATAAAATAAAAATCTATTTGATTTATGAACAATAAAATCCTGACTCTGTTATACATTTAATTGGTATTATAATTGAGTAAAGATTAGGATTTAATATATATTCGAGTCGAAGAATATATCTGGAAGTGTTATGAACACAGAAGTTAAAGGGCTGTAACAAAATCTATTTAAATGATGAAATTTTGTTCATTGTAGAATATTTTATATATGATGTAAAATCAGAAATGGATTTGGATATATATATATTTAATATTACCTTTCCGTATAAAAGGATTTTTCCTACCCGGTTATCCTTTTATCCACCTGGAATGTTTTAAAATTTATTTAATCTGAAACCATTAATATACCCAATTTATGTAGTACTGACATGGTGTTTCCTGTAATAAAACCATTGGTTATGTTTTCATATATTTATGTAAAATTGTTTTGGGTTATAATATATAAGTGTATATATATATATAGTTGATCACATCCTTAAATATATATGTTGACATATATACATGCATAAAAGGTGTAAAAATTAACTTTCATAAGTTAAAACTTTATGTATCCACATCTATTTAAAATGCTATTTTCATATATGTATACATATATGTATATACATACCCGTTGTAAACTATTAACATATACATATATGTTGGTATAAAAAGTTGGAATTTAACTTATATCTGATATATGTTTCATTCCAGTCTATATATATGGCAATAATGTGCCAGTTGATTTTATTATGATTCAAATAATAACAATATTATTGAATTTATTTTTCTTGAAATATTATATGAGTAATAAAACAGAATCTGGCAACAACTGCTTGTTTATATTACTTTTTCCTACTGTTGGTAATGGAATAAATTTCATAGTTGATGAAATTTTGAGAATAAATGGGTAATCAAGTTATATTTAAGATTAAAGTGGTTATAGCTTTGACTATTAATTATTTTTAGCATGTGACTCCTTCCGAAAGTCCCTGATCTAATACATTAATTTGTGTAATGTGTAATCAAAATTTGTTGTATGTTTGACATATATTTTGACCTATTTTGTCATAAAGTATTGATTACATGTATTTTATGTTTGATCGACGCAAATATGATTTGCAATTCAACTATTCAAGTAATATATAATTTTGATGATATATTTTGATATATGGATAAATGCAAATATGATTTGCAGATTTTATTTTTTGAAAGCAAAATGTGTGATCTTCGAATAGAAGAGAGAGAGAGAGCGCGCGCGCGCACACACACACACATATATATATATATAACAAAAAATTCATAATCCACAATAGTAACCAAATAGGACAAACAAATGACCTAAACAGATAAAACTAATTTGAACTATGACTATATGTATAGGAAAAGTAGATAGATGAGCTCCGGATAAACCACCGCCTATCATACTTCAAAAATCGAGTTCCGGTAAAGCCACCACCCGATATTGAGGTATATCTGCTCCTACATAATACAACTATTCCTCCAATAGAAAATACAACAAAAATACAAAAGCACATAATAACACAATGAATGATCGGACTCCCAAAATCTGCTCCCCTGTAAGAACTCCAGCCTATATCAACTACCTGTAACCTGAGAAAAGACTAATACAAAAGTAAGAAACCCTCACACATATATGCGTGTGTGTATATATATATCATATATATGTGTATAAATGAAAGTACTATAAAATAACACAAAAATATCTCTAATAGTCCTCTAAAACTGAATCAATAACAAATGCAAATTCTATTAGAATTAAAATACTTATTAATCCTAATAAACAAACTCAAGTTATATCTAACTTTAGTTAAATATATCTCAAATAAAGGGTCCCTATTTATCTTAAACTGAGGGTTAGTCATTCATTCTAAACTAATAAAAACAACCTTGATAATAATTTTATCAATTGTATCAGAATTGAAATGAAACATTTTCTGATTTCTCTAAAACCAGATATACCAACTAATGATAGTTACTAAAGTAGCTAACACATATCTATACTTGAAATTAAAATCAAATCTACAGCAATTCCAATAATAATCACAATCCCTAAAAATATTGGAACAATTAAAAACAAAAATACTTAAAACCAGTTTTAAATAAAGAAAGTTTTAGAACAAGCGAAAAACAAATGATCACTATTTTCATTAAATAAATTACAGAAACAACACTTAGAAACAAAAATAATGTTTTTCTTGCTAAGATGCTCAATCGTACTTAATTTCTTATGTAAAATCAGCCACATATGAATTTTGGCTTTAGGAGGAGCATTAGTCTTCCACGCTAACTTGAACTTTACAAACGAAATACCTGAAAAATTAAGAAATTTATACATAGATTTTGAAGTATACTTTCCCCATTATTATCAAAATGATAAATAGATAACTTAGTACGTAATGAGGCAAATTGCCTAAATACTGTGCCATCTAAAATATTCTCAAAAGAAAATTCCCATGGACGATCTGAGCAACTTTTGTGAACATCCTTAATCAATGCATTCTTAAAACGACAAATCTCAAAAAGTTCTTTAAATTCTATTTTCAGTGGCAAACGAGAAATCCAAGAATCATGCCAAAAGTATGTAATATTGCCAGAATGAACAATCAACTTACAATTTAAATTATAAAAATCAAAACATTTCAATATGGAATTCCAAAAAGTTGATAATCTATTATTCCAACTGTAACTAGAATCGAAGATAATTTTGGCTCTATCATAATAAAATATAGAAACTATTTGATTTCAAGTTGCCGATACTTCAGGATTTCTAAATGTCCATAACCATTTAGCTAATAACGAGGAGTTAAAGTTATAAAGATCTATAACCCTCAACCCCCTATTTTTCTTGGATCTACAACAAATATCCCAATTAATTAAACATTTATAACGACTACAATTATTTTCTCCACTCTAGAGAAAATTATGTCTAATTCTGTCTTTTTTTAATCACCCATTGAGGAAATCGATGAGCGGCCATCCAATATGTTGGAATAGCTGATAATACGGAGTTGATGAGAACTAATCTACCTGCTCTTGATAAAAATCTATTATTCCAACTAGATAGCCTATTATTAATCTTATCAATAATACATACCCATTCTTCATGGTTGAGTTTGTAGGCCTAATCTTTAAACCTAAATAATCAAAAGGGAATATCATAGTAGAACAGTTTAAAGTATCAGCAACTAGTTTTTCAACATTGTCAAAATCATTTTAAACTATAACCGAACTTTTATCAAAATTAATTCTAAGCCCAGAAAGCATCTCAAAACTATAAGGAATAAATTAAGCTACAATATGATTGGGAAGGTGAGAGGAAAATAATGGTGTATCGTCTACAAATTGAAGAATAGAAATTTCATTATTAAATAGCATATTACCTACATAACCTAAAACTCCTTTCCTCTCAGCTCTCTTTATATTTTTTGTGAAAACATCAACAGCTAGATTAAACAGAAGCGGCGATAAAGGATCACCTTGTCTAAGACCCCTTTTTGATTGAATTAGACGTAATTTTCATATGTATATATGATTTACAGATTTTAACTCACCTAGTTTTGAGAATTACAAAATACAGTGAATATATATATATATATATATATATTTGTATATGATATATATATATATATATATATTATGATGTATTCATAATGCAGTTATGATTTTAAAAGCCACAACAGATTTTATTTGTTGGTGATTTATAAATTGAATTTATATTACAATATCAATATATTACATGGATATTTTCATTTACACATAAACTGATTATATATATTTTAAAATCCATGTAATAGACTGTAAACATATATAGCATGTGTTATAAATCTAGAGACCCTGTGTTGATTAATAAAATAATATTGAAAACTATATGCATTTATAAATAGATCTCTGTGTGTGTATATATATATATGTATGTATGTATGCATCTATATTTTAGTTAATATAAGAATCTGTATTATATGTAAGACATACTTGACCATGCAATCTAGAATTATGAATTGAGTCTATATTTGTTTGTTCATATATACATCTAGGGATTAAGTGTTAGCCTGTAACATTGATTGATACATGTGACCCCTTTATATGCATCAAAATTAAAATTTGGTTTAATGAAATGTCCTTAATAACCTGTATGGAACAAATGGACTGAGCAATTCATGTATTATATATATACATATATATATGTATGTATGTATGTATGTATGTATGTATGTATGTATGTATGTATGTATGTATGTATGTATGTATGTATGTATGTGTGAGTTATACAATATAAAGATTGTGTAGTATATGACTTGAGATGTATATGCAACTTAGAAATATGTGATATTATGCAACGGTTTAGAATAAATTAGTAAATATCAATTTATTTCATCTGATTTATATACATGAGTCTTAAGACATGTCATATATATTAGTTGAAATTAAAATTGGGCTATATATATATATATATTGATTGTCTGAAACACCCAGTTTGATTATTTGTTAGTATGCTTATGTCTGTGTTCATCTCAGTTTAAAATATACAAGTATATTTGATTATGCCTGTGTTGATTAAAATTTCGATTTTATCTCAGTCGAATGAATACATGTATATTTAAATAAGACATATGTGTTTACATTTTGATTAACATCAGAAAAAACTATATAGTGGTTACTCTTGTCATGAAACATACAATAATGTTTACATCTGAACTAATAGGTTTGAACCTGTCATGAATATAAACATATATTAGATATATGTTGTCAATTACCTGAATTATATATAGATTGACTTTTAATTTGATTATATGTTTAATGTGACACCTCTGTACATGCATATATATATATATATATATATATATATATGAGCATACAATATTGATTTGTATTGCTTATTAATATATATATATATACACACACATAAATATAAATATATATATATATATATATATAAACATACATGTGTATACTGATACACATAATTGAGCCTAAACAGTGTTATATATATAATGCATTATAAAATGCACTGTTTATATTCAATTAAAAGTAAAATGTGATATGATCATTTGCAGTGTGCTTACCAATTTATGTAAGCTGAAATTGTTTCAGCTGGTGATACTCAGCATGGAACATTTAAAATGGAACCAATGCTTGCATTTTGATGGATATGCTGGTGCAAAAGTGATGATGCCTGTGAAGAAAATGTAATTCTATGAATTGATGATTTTCTTTTGGCTTGTGATTTTTTCATATGTTGTAAAGCCATTATAACTATTTTATAGTTTTCATATATTAAAGAATATGTATATAAAATGTTATATGTCTATGTATTTAACAGTGATAAACCTGAACTGCATTTTGTTTGTAAATTCAATATCATACAGTGCATATTTATTTGCAAATACTTATGAGAATATATGTCAAGTATAAATATGGTGCACAAAATTATTTAATTATTTAAATTAAATTGAGCCTTGAAATGGAGTTCGATAGTTTGTATGATGATTGATTTTAATGGGCTTGAGATTCATGTTATATACCAAGTGACGTATTTTTAATTTGCATATGTGTCTACACATTCATATTGAAATGTTAAGATAGGTTATACTGAAATGTTTAATACCAGCTACATTGAAATAGTGTTCAAGACCGTATACCTTGAAATGTTCAAAGGAAATGCACATACAACCTATATACGTTGGATTAAAATGCTTATATGTTTTAATATCCAGTTAAAATTACCAATGTGAAATACATATATTTTGACATATATGTAAATAACTGATATTGTTTACCACTACGAGTTATAAATTCCCTTCAAAGCAAATTTTGTTGTATTAAGTCATTGTGATGTCTTCAAATAATACACTCATCAATGTCTAGAATCGTTGGATGTAGGTAATGCCAAAGCATTGTGCATCCTTTTATTTTGATTATATGCGACGGTGTATGTAACACCCCACCTCCGCTAGGGTCACTCACAAAGAGAATGCACTAGCTTTGGAGGGGTGTTGTCTAGGTAAACATGCACAGAAATATTACAAGACAGAACATTTAAAACAGCGGAAGGAAACATGATTTTATTACTTTATAAAAGTAGAAAGGTCTAAAACCTTTTACATCAAAGTTCCATTAAATTACTTACATCGAAACCTGTCTTGCAATAATAAAGAAGCATAAAACCATAGTCATAAATTATTCCCTAAGTAAAATAGTAAAATAACCATAGCAAGAAAAGTCCAAGCCGTAGATGATGATCTTGAAGCAGAAAATCCACACTAAGTAGCAACACTTCCTCCCTGTAAACCTGGGGGGGAACGGAAGAAAAAGAGGCGAAACAAAACGGGGTCAGTCAAAAAGACTGATAAGTCCTAGCTACTTTCAGCCTAAAAACAAGTAAAGGTAACATGACATGTATAAACTGAAAGTGAACATAAACATGATGACAAGATAAATAGATCAAACTAAGGTAACAAGATAAACTCAAGCAACAAGATAACCAAGGTAACAGGATAACCAAGGTAACAAGATAACAAGATAAACTCGGAATAACATCGCATGTCTAACGTCATCTGCACCAACCATACTAGCATCCTAACTCGTATCATCCCTTCCATGTATATGTATAGTCCCTTGCCGTATATCGTACGGGTTCCATCACGTTATTCCGTACCACTATAACGTAGTGTCACCATCCTTGAAATTGCTCGGACTGCCATCCTTGTTCTGGCCAGATTCCCTTGTCATGAATTATCGCGTGTTCATCTAGGATTTACGCCACCTAGGACCACTAGGGATTATGCTACCTATTGGACGTTTTCTAGATTCGATCAGGGTTTATGCCACCTAGGACCACTAGGGATTATCCTACCTATCGAACAACGCCCTTTTTCCATGCAACGATCTAATCGATCGGCTCCCAACAAGTCCTAACTCGTCATGTGTCGGTGTCATACGACCCAATCACGAATGTAGCTACTCTGTGCTAGGTCCACCCTAGGGTGTCTCAAGCCATAGGGTGTCAACCACTGACACCATTCCAAGCACGCACAGTGTACAACTACTGGTGCCCATGCCTGCTTTTTCAACTCCGGACTCATGTGCACGACCATAGTCCGCCTAAACCTACAATGGCGCACCAACTCAGCCGTCGTTCTGGTCGCTTACAATCAGCCCAGTAATCGTGCCCCACCCTAGCCTAGTCCCTAGGGTATCGTGATACATCCAAGAGGGTTACTGCTGAAAAGGACCGCGTAACTAGGGTTTCCGTCCAGCAGGGTTAAGTGTTGTCATCTAAATTCAAGACTTAACCCCTATCAGTCTAGCATGTCAAGTTGGTTAAGTGTGGTCATTCAAGTTCGTGACTTAACCCGTCTACATGTCATGTCAAGTTGGCTAAGTGTTGTCATTCGAGTTCATGACTTAGCCCTACGAATCACGTGTCAAGTTGGTTAAGCGTATTCCAGCGGTCCATGACTTAACCCTATCCAAATCATCGTGTCAAATTGGTTAAGTATATTTGAGCTTAACCCCATCAAATTACCGTGTTAGATTGGTTAAGTATATTCATGCTTAACCCCGTCAAATTACCGTGTTAGATTGGTTAAGTATATTCAAGCGATTCATGACTTAACCCCATCAAATTATCATGTTAGATTGGTCAAGTATATTCAAGCGGTTCATGACTTAACCCCCATCAAGTTATCATGTTAGATTGGTTAAGTATATTCAAGCGATTCATGACTTAACCCCATCACTAGTTAAATTATAATGGTTAAGTGTTACCCTCGTGAGTTTACTTAACCTTACCATGCATCACGTTATACTAGTCGGGTGTTATCGACCCATTCAGGTTAAACTAACCCATCCTCAAATCGTGTTATAAGGTTAAGTATCATCAAGAAATCAAGTCCGGTTTTACTTAACCCACCCATCCACGTTATATTGGTTAAGTGTCATTAGTCTAATCAAGTTACTTAACCCACCCGTCCATGTCATATTGGTTAAGTGTCATTAGTCTAATCAAGTTACTTAACCCACCCGTCCTTGTCATATTGGTTAAGTGTCATTAGTCTAATCAAGTTACTTAACCAACCCGTCCATGTCATATTGGTTAAGTGTCGTTAGTCTAATCAAGTTACTTAACCCACCCGTCCATGTCATACTCATTTATTATTTATTAATGCATCAACCTCTCACATTGGACTTATTTGCGGTCACTGGATATGCCGGGCGGTTCTAGGCAGAATTACACCGCAAACCCATTCCAACCTCGGGTTCAAGCATTATCACAATCTAATCTTTGCCTACGACCTCTCACATTAGACTATTATTGTTGTGGTCACTGGATATGCCGGGCGGTTCCGGGCAGAATTACACCACAACTCAAGTCTAACCTCGTGTCGAAGGCATCCGTTAGATTGTCAATTACATATGTTTCATCTAAGTCAAAATACCCACTTTACATATTACTAAACATATGCCCAAGTTCCACATTACATGCCCATGAAAATATGTACCCAATTCTAGCCACTTTACATATGTCCAATTCTCGCCTATTTGTATGTATGCCGAGTTTATGACATCCCAACCCTATCAAGTTCTAGCCAAAGTTACATGTTGTCAAGTTCATGCCCAAATAAACCCAAATCATGTTTCATGTTTCCAATTCTACTTATGCCTAGTTAACGTAAGCCCAACCCCTTGATTTAACTTGCATAGTGTCAAAACCCGTGATTTAATTCATATGTCAACTCATGTATGCCCAAACTTGCAAATAATATTGGCAATACCCCAAATTTTCCTTGTTCATGTTATGCATAAATTCGACCACCCACACCTTTATCCAAATAGGTGAAATCCCAATATTCCTCATTATACAAATCGCACGTAAATCGTAGTTTAGGCCTAGGTCCGAAATCGACCAAGGTTCATCAAAATAAAATAAATAGGGGAAGGTAGAAACTTTTCATAAAACAAGATCCGAGAGAAAATCATCATTACATGCATGATAGGAACATGAAAAAGTGGTTTGCAACATGCATAGGTTCAAATTAATGTCATAGCGACATCTCCAAAGGTCAAGATCCAAAATGAACAAGAATGAGCATGGATTGAATATCATGCTTAAATCCAATTCCAACTTTATCACATGTCATATTCAAGTTATCATTTCAATCTAAAAGCATCTAGAACTTACAAATCGTGGCTAGTGAATTAGGAGCAAGAATCGTCATAGAATCGTTGTAGCGACGTTGATCTACCCTCTTGATTTGATGTAGAAAGCTTGCTTCTTTGTCATGGATCTAGTTTGAATACTCAAGCCTTTGAAGTTGGAGTTGGAGGCCATGATCAAGAGAGATTTTGGCAGCACTTCGTTGTTAGAATGAATTGTAGTAAATTAGGCTAGGTCTTAGGGTGTTTTTATAGAAGTTAGGACTAGTTTAGGCCCTTAGATTAACCCTAGTTTAGATCTGGACCACTGAAAATCGTCACAGGCCAACCAACCAGACCACACAAGCAAGCAGGTGCACCTGGTCAACCTGGCCCGACCAGGGAGGTCGACCCCCAGGTCGACACCCAGGTCGACCTGGCCTGGGGAGGTCGACTACCCAGTCGACCTGGGTCCTGGGCGGGAAATTTTCCCGCCCAGTCTGTTTGGGGCTAAATTCGAAATTCGAATTCGAATTTGAACTGTTTCGTTTTCTGATTTTTCGTGAAACTTCTAGAGGCCATATCTCGGTCATACGGACTCCGATTTACAAAATTTCGGACTCGTTTCCAACCAGAATTTCGAGACGAACGCAATGGCGCAACCCATTTCGCTTGATTCTTATTTTAAAATTTAATTCTGCCTTGATTTCTTGTTTTAACATGTTATAAAATTCGGGTTGTTACATTCTCCCCACCTTAAAGGATTTCGTCCCCCAAATCTCTAAGTTAGGAAGAACGCATCCTGCCATCCATCATCCATCTACTCAAAACATCATCCACAAGGAACCATTGTCCTTAAAAGATTTCTAATGCCATATGAACATATGCAGAAAGTGTGTGTATATGTTCCTTATCTAATGCAAGTGATCAGGCCTGATTGATCTTCTAAATGCAAAATATGTTTAGTGCCATGAATCCACATGTATGCAAATAGTCCTAGTCACATAAACACTATTTGTGTGCACAAACATTCATCCATATGCAATACCCACATGCTAACACATTCAATTTCATCCATAAACAAGTATAAACACTCATGCATATGCAACATGAAAATGTGTCTGAGCCGATCTAGTGCTTAATGTGTATTCATGCATCCACGAGCAACCACTTGCGACAACTTGCAACCATTTCGCAAACATCAATCATAACATGTTTCAAATACATGTTTGCATCCATAGGGTTCTACCTAAGGTTCTCAAGATAGGATCGAGAAGATAAGCAAGATAAACTCCTTTTTGGATTATAAGAAATCCCTTTCTAAACCCAACCCATATCCTATAAAGCCCAAAAGGTTTAGTCAACCTAACGGACATCTTCAAACCCTGACATATATTATTAACCGATGAGTCATACCTCCTATAGAGTTTGTAACAGAAATAAGATCGAGAATAGGACCGAGAGGATATGCATAAAAGATAACATGCGGGTAAGCTCTACAGTAAAACAGGGATCAAGAATATACTCTTAAAAAGAGATATGATGCGCGTATCTTGTCTTCAATCTTCTAAGTCGCATTTCCTTGAGCTTAATTCCATTGTGCTTTGACCATCTTTAACTTCATGATTTCGTGGCCTCTTAACTCCTATTTCCAAATATGAGCTGGAACTCACTTCATTGTCGCCTCTCGTTCCACTTTTACTTATTCTCCCTATGGTATATTTGGCTCAACCATGCAAGCTCTCCAAAATTCACTAGTGAAATCTGGATCTCGTTTACTCACTATGCGGCATTCCATGCAGAAGAACTATCTCTTGGAAACAAACAGATGCCAACCATGTTACCAAGTGTACTCACTAGAGTGATTTCCATAACTCATGCACAAGCAAAATGAACCATCCGCCTTAGTGGCGAACTCTACTCGAACGAATTACCAACAAATGCATCAAGAGATTCTAGGTAACCAATCATGATAGAACCGTAAAGGTTACACGAGACTTCGAGGGTATTACCGAGGCAAGTTAAGAGTCTAACTACCCTCCTTTCTGACCCGAGAATGGCACCCTTACGGGATGACCACTTCATCCCTAGAATCAACCCATGGCTCAAAAACATAAGCATTATTCCCAAAAGTCATAGATGTCCTCAAATCCAAACAAGTCATGAGTAAATGGGACGATCCCCCGACAGGATTTGAGACAAAACGGGACCCTCTATTGTGCTAGTACTAAGGTGCAGAGACTCATCTATCGAAGCAAGTTTTTTTTTTTAAAAAAAAGGATGCTATGTACAAAACAAAGTCCTGAAGGGATGATAGAAAGGAAAACCTTTAACAGAAACGTTACCATCCCACTTAGGTGAGAGTATACAATTTCCCTTTCGACGATCTTGTTCTTTGCCCATGTCCTTGTCCTATAGTACTTAACTACCTTCTTGTTCTGAGCCTCATTCGCCTTAACCACTCCTAACCTTTCTTGTATAACGCAGTAACGGGTCTCTTGAGAACTTCCTCCATGGCACGGAAAACATTTACGTAGCTAGAAAAGGATTAGTCACAATTAAAACTACTATGACTACAGGCGGAGGAAAGAAAGGAAAAGAGATTCGATCAAGAGAACACATGATAGTGCTAATGGCTTTTTGGGGAATAGCCTTTTTTCTTTAAAACTTTTCTTGAAAAATGCTTCTTTAAAAAATGGCTTTGAAAATAGTTCTCAGAAGGTTTAAAACTTTTGCCCAGACTGGTAACCTTCTGCTCTGATACCAAATGTAACACCCCACCTCCGCTAGGGTCACTCACAAAGAGAATGCACTAGCTTTGGAGGGGTGTTGTCTAGGTAAACATGCACAGAAATATTACAAGACATAACATATAAAACAGCGGAAGGAAACATGATTTTATTACTTTATAAAAGTAGTAAGGTCTAAAACCTTTTACATCAAAGTGCCATTAAATTACTTACATCAAAACCTGTCTTGCAATAATAAAGAAGCATAAAACCACAGTCATAAATTATTCCCCAAGTAAAACAGTAAAATAGCCATAGCAAAGAAAAGTCCAAGCCATAGATGATGATCTTGAAGCAGAAAATCCACACTAAGTAGCAACATTTCCTCCCTGTAAACCTAGGGGGGGAGGAATGGAAGAAAAAGAGGCGAAACAAAACGGGGTCAGTCATAAAGACTGGTAAGTCCTAGCTACTTTCAGCCTAAAAACAGGTAAAGGTAACATGACATGTATAAACTGAAAGTGAACATAAACATGATGACAAGATAAACAGATCAAACTAAGGTAACAAGATAAACTCAAGTAACAAGATAACTAAGGTAATAGGATAACCAAAGTAACAAGATAACAAGATAAACTCGGAATAGCATCGCATGTCTAACGTCCTCTGCACCAACCATACTAGCATCCTAACTCGTCATCGCTGGTCAGCAAGTATGATGGTTCTAATGATGATTCTGCACGTATTTCGTGTGTATCTTACAGGCGGGTTTAAAAAACCCTATGAATTAACTTGGGTTACAGATGTGATTATGGCTGTACTGACTGCATCTTTTGGTGTAACTGGTTATTCCTTACCTGGGGACCAAATTTGTTATTGGGCAGTAAAAATTGTGATAGGCGTGCCGGGCGCTATTCCTAATCATCCCTTCCATGTATATGTATAGTCCCTTGCCGTATATCGTACGGGTTCCATCACGTTATCCCGAACCACTACAACATAGTGTCACCATCCTTGAAATCGCTCGAACTGCCATCCTTGTTCTGGCCAGATTCCCTTGTCATGAATTATCGCGTGTTCATCTAGGATTTACGCCACCTAGGACCACTAGGGATTATGCTACCTATTGGACGTTTTCTAGATTCGATCGGGGTTTATGCCACCTAGGACCACTAGGGATTATGCTACTTATCGAACAACGCCCTTTTTCCACGCAATGATCTAATCGATCGGCTCCCTACAAGTCCTAACTCGTCATGTGTCGGTGTCATACGGCCCAATCATGAATGTAGCTACTCTGTGCTAGGTCCACCCTAGGGTGTATCAAGCCCTAGGGTGTCAACCACTGACACCATTCCAAGAACGCACAGTGTACAACTACTGGTGCCCATGCCTGCTTTTTCAACTCCGGACTCATGTGCACGACCATAGTCCGCCTGAACCTACAATGGCGCACCAACTCAGCCGTCATTCTGGTCGCTTACAATCAGCCCAGTAATCGTGCCCCACCCTAGCCTAGTCCCTAGGGTATCGTGATACATCCAAGAGGGTTACTGCTGAAAAGGACCACGTAACTAGGGTTTCCGTCCAGTAGGACTAAGTGTTGTCATCTAAATTCAAGACTTAACCCCTATCAGTCTAGCATGTCAAGTTGGTTAAGTGTGGTCATTCAAGTTCGTGACTTAACCCGTCTACATGTCATGTCAAGTTGGCTAAGTGTTATCATTCGAGTTCATGACTTAGCCCTACGAATCACGTGTCAAGTTGGTTAAGCGTATTCCAGCGGTCCATGACTTAACCCTATCCAAATCATCGTGTCAAATAGGTTAAGTATATTTAAGCTTAACCCCATCAAATTATCGTGTTAGATTGGTTAAGTATATTCAAGCTTAACCCCGTCAAATTACCGTGTTAGATTGGTTAAGTATATTCAAGTGATTCATGACTTAACCCCATCAACTTATCATGTTAGATTGGTTAAGTATATTCAAGCGGTTCATGACTTAACCCCATCAAGTTATCATGTTAGATTGGTTAAGTATATTCAAGCGATTCATGACTTAACCCCATCAAGTTATCGTGTTAGATTGGTTAAGTATATTCAAGTGATTCATGACTTAACCCCATCACTAGTTAAATTATAATGGTTAAGTGTTACCCTCGTGAGTTTACTTAACCTTACCATGCATCACGTTATACTAGTCGGGTGTTATCGACCCATTCAGGTTAAACTAACCCATCCTCAAATCGTGTTATATGGTTAAGTATCATCAAGAAATCAAGTCCGGTTTTACTTAACCCACCCATCCATGTTATATTGGTTAAGTGTCATATTCATTTATTATTTATTAATGCATCAACCTCTCACATTGGACTTATTTGCGGTCACTGGATATGCCGGGCGGTTCCGGGCAGAATTACACCGCAAACCCATTCCAACCTCGGGTTCAAGCATTATCACAATCTAATCTTTGCCTACGACCTCTCACATTAGACTATTATTGTTGTGGTCACTGGATATGCCGGGCGGTTCCGGGCAGAATTACACCACAACTCAAGTCTAACCTCGTGTCGAAGGCATCCGTTAGATTGTCAATTACATATGTGTCATCTAAGTCAAAATCCCCACTTTACATATTACTAAACATATGCCCAAGTTCCACATTACATGCCCATGAAAATATGTACCCAATTCTACCCACTTTACATATGTCCAATTCTCGCCTATTTGCATGTATGCCAAGTTTATGACATCCCAACCCTATCAAGTTCTAGCCAAAGTTACATGTTGTCAAGTTCATGCCCAAATAAACCCAAATCATGGTTCATGTTTCCAATTCTACTTATGCCTAGTTAACGTAAGCCCAACTCCTTGATTTAACTTGCATAGTGTCAAAACCCGTGATTTAATTCATATGTCAACTCATGTATGCCCAAACTTGCAAATAATATTGGCAATACCCCAAATTTTCCTTGTTCATGTTATGCACAAATTCGACCACCCACACCTATATCCAAATAGGTGAAATCCCAATATTCCCCCGTATACAAATCGCACGTAATTCGTAGTTTAGGCCTAGGTCCGAAATCGACCAAGGTTCATCAAAAGAAAATAAATAGGGGAAGGTAGAAACTTTTCGTAAAACAAGATCCGAGAGAAAATCATCATTACATGCATGATAAGAACATGAAAAAGTGGTTTACAACATGCATAGGTTCAAATTAATGTCATAGCGACATCCCCAAAGGTCAAGATCCAAAATGAACAAGAATGAGCATGGATTGAATATCATGCATAAATCCAATTCCAACTTTATCACATGTCATATTCAAGTTATCGTTTCAATCTAAAAGCATCTAGAACTTACAAATCGTGGCTAGTGAATTAGGAGCAAGAATCGTCATAGAATCGTTGTAGCGACGTTGATCTACCCTCTTGATTTGATGTAGAAAGCTTGCTTCTTTGTCATGGATCTAGTTTGAATACTTAAGCTTTTGAAGTTGGAGATGGAGGCCATGATCAAGAGAGATTTTGGCAGCACTTCGTTGTTAGAATGAATTGTAGTGAATTAGGCTAGGTCTTAGGGTGTTTTTATAGAAGTTAGGACTAGTTTAGGCCCTTAGATTAACCCTAGTTTAGATCTGGACCACTGAAAATCGTCACAGGCCAACCAACCGGACCACACAAGCAAGCAGGTGCACCAGGCCAACCTGGCCCGACCAGGGAGGTCGACCCCCAGGTCGACACCCAGGTCGACTGCCCAGTCGACCTGGCCTGGGGAGGTCGACTACCCAGTCGAGTCCCCAGTCGACCTGGGTCCTGGGCGGGAAATTTTCCCGCCCAGTCTGTTTGGGGCTAAATTCGAAATTCAAATTCGAATTTGAACTGTTTTCATTTTCTGATTTTTCGTGAAACTTCTAGAGGCCATATCTCGATCATACGGACTCCGATTTACGAAATTTCGGACTCGTTTCCAACCAGAATTCCGAGACGAACGCAACGACGCAACCCATTTCACTTGATTCTTATTTTAAAATTTAATTCTGCCTTGATTTCTTGTTTTAACATGTTATAAAATTCGGGTTGTTACAGAGTAAAAGTGATACTTGAATTGTATTATTAAGTTTGACTTAACTAGGCTACATACTAAGATTATGACTTAGAGACAAAGAACACGAATTATTCTATAATTTGAGCAAGTGAATAATACTAAACAAAATGTTAATCATGTGATCCAAGAGTTATATATACGATATAATTGACATAAGATGTCTACCTACAAGGTTGTGTTTTGGGGATTAGCCAAAGATAGGTTAAGGCATGATTAGATATGGATCTTGGAACCCCATTACACACACACACACACACACACACACACACATATATATATATATATAAACAAAGGGATGTTAATTTGAGTGGGAACGTATTTTAGTTTAAATTATGCATTTATGTTAATATAAATTTTGATTGTCAAAATTTTGTATTTATATTAAATAAATATTACAGAATCAATTATTATTTATTATCTACTGTAGATATTAAATGAAAAATAATTTTATAATTTAAAATTAATTCTTAAGAAGGATAAATTGAATTAAATCAGATTTCTTGACTAACATTGAAATTTGAGGGTTGTCCACAAACAAATTAAACACAATTGTTTTATAAATATAAAGAAGATCTAAAATGAAAGTTGAAATATGACTTCAACCAAATAAGATATAATTGTTATAACATTCTACTTATACATCTCTAGCGTTAGATACTAGATATGAAACACATATATGTACGTAAATTTGCAGAAATTGCAAAACAAGTAGAAATCTGACAAAAGGACAAGTGGACTTATAACTGGAAATGAAGCAAATGTTGCAAGATTATCCATAGGAAGTTGCTTCTTGTTCTATGTACTGGCTTAGTTGAAAAATTAAAATAATTTTTATTATGAAATTTCCATTTAAAATAAATGTTATAATGTATCTTGTTAGACAAGTTTGAATTTCATTTTCTAATAAAAGAATAACTTTTATTCATTTTATTTAAATGAAATGTCTTATGGAATTTCATAAACAGTTAATGGTCTTTATTAATCCTTAACTATGATATATTTGACATAAATATTAAGCGGATTATATTTAATGATTTAAATCCATCACACCTTTAGAATTGTCAGTTAGCCCATATAAACAAGTAAACATATCAAAACTCCATAATGATGGAATTTTGGAATCATTTAATTTCAAATCGTATGAAGAATGCAAATCTTGTTTATTAAGCAAAAATAACTGAATCACCTTTCACTTGATACAGTGAATGAGCGAGTAAGTATTGGGTCTCATACATAATGATGTATATGGAACAATGAATACATAAACTAGAGGTAGGTTTTATTACTTTATTACCTTTACTGATGATGTCAATAGATAAAGATATGTGTATCCTATGAAGCACAAATTAGAATCCTTTGAAAAGTTCGTAGAATTCAAAATCGAAGTTAAAAACCAATTATGATAGAAAATAAATACTCTTCGACCAGATCCAGAGAATATTTAAGCCAATAATTTAATGACTATCCAAATGAGTGTGGAATTGTTTCACTACTCACTCCACCTAGAACACCATATTGAAATGGTGTGTCCGAAAGGAGAAATCGCACCATATATGATATGGTACGATCAATGGTAAGTCATATAGATTTTCCAATAAATTAAATTTAGAACAATTGCATTTAATCCTACTGAAATGATTTTGAAGATGCCATATAAGATATGAACTAAGACGCCATATAAGATATGGACTGGGAAATGTCCTGGTGTGTCTAATGCGAAGATTTGGGATGTAAGGCATTTATTAGATGTCCTTCCTCTGATAAGATCGAACCCAAATCAGATAACTATTTTGTGGAATATTCATAAGAAACAAATGATATTATTTCTATAAATTCTCTAAGAATAAAAATGCTTATTGCTTGAATTGGTAACCTTTTAAAGGAAAGCCAGTCTCTAAGATACCGATGGGAATGAAATAAAATTCGAAATGTCTTGGAAACCAGAAAATACCATTAAATCTTGTGTAGACAAGAAATTGAGTGGGTGAGAGACAATAATTCTAATGTTATATATTGATAACACATTAATTATTGTGAATAATGTTATTTTTAAAACAAGAAATAGATACTGATTCTAAGAAAGAAAATGTTTGGGTTAAGAAGTTCATAATTGAACTTAATTCATTTTTGATCCCATGATTTACATTGCGATAACAATGTGGCTATTTCTCAGGCCTAAAATTTTAAACTCATTATTAATCCAAACATATATTTAAGAAATATAATTCTTATGTGAAGTTGTTCATAGAGGAAATGGACATATCTGCAAAGTTGCAAATGTTGTATTGTTGCAGACCTACTGAATTAAACTCTATCACAACAGAAGTTTAATAGTCACGCTAGTTTCATGAGTATACGATGCATGAATGATTGACTCTGGTGCAAGTGGGAGATTGTTAGAGTTTATGCCCTAGAGGCAATCCATTTGATAACACTGTTGATGTTATTAATTTATTTAGAATAAAATATTCTGTTATGTTATACATTTACAGCGTAAAATAAATATCAACATAATAGAAGTCCTTAGAATAATAAATATCAACATAATAGTCACGCTAGTTTCATGAGTATACGATACTTGAATGATTGACTCTGGTGCAAGTGGGAGATTGTTAGAGTTTATGCCCTAGAGGCAATCCATTTGATAACACTGTTGATGTTATTAATTTATTTAGAATAAAATATTCTGTTATGTTATGCATTTATAGTGTAAAATAAATATCAGATAACTATTTTGTGGAATATTGTTATTAATTTATTTAGAATAAAATATTCTGTTATGTTATACATTTACAGCGTAAAATAAATATCAACATAATAGAAGTCCTTAGAATAATAATACGAATTTATATAGCTCAAGTAAGTGACTTGTACATGAGATTATATAATATGTTAAGTATTATAATTCTTAAATGTCCCTAGTCAAGTTTTATTATTTATATAGGACAACAATGAAACATTGAGACTAGTATATTGATTGACTGATGATCGCATCTCATTGATCATTAATATACGTGATATTAATGTCAAGACTTAAATACGTATTAGAGAATAGCTTACTGGGCTGAACCAACATGAGAAAACTACATGGAATGACAATGATGTAATGGTCCTCAAATCTGAAATCAATATAATTTTATTCGAAGACATTTGTGTTTTGATATCATCTAAAGTTGCTTTTAACCGAGTAGACGATAATGGTGATTATTAGATACATCTCGAATCGAATGAAAATTATGAATGATTTAGATGGAATTTAACCCTACAATATATTTATAGTGATATCCATGGGCCTCTTGATTGAGTGAGAATATGAAATGTGTGGTTGTGCTTAAATATTGATTTGTTTTATATAGTCTACTCATCGATCAAGATAAAAGGATTAAATTATAAAGAGGATAATATGTTCCATGCCTCTAGTTTAATCCCGGATATATTGGCTAAAAGGATTATATTACATTGATACACTTATCGCGAAAAGTTTGTATCGAATCATTGATCTTATTATAACTTGGGTAGCAGCGACATATTGCTAAATGTCAATCACTGTTTATGATTTTAAATATAGTCATTGCCAACATTGAAATAACCTATTGGGTCACATAATAGAACATTATAAAAGTGAAATTATTTTGGACAAATAAAATATCAATATGTTGTTATTTTATTTGAGGTTGGAATGAGTATTCGATTTGGATCCTATTTTATGGTTGACATTTATTTTATAAAGGAACATACGTTTTCCTTTTTAAGTAGCGTCTAACCCCAAAAATAAGATAAGATAAGGAAAACCAAGCTGCATGCCTATTTTCTCCAAAACTAAAATAATGGCGGCTAGCACCTGCCTCGTTTTCTCTTCTTTGATTCAATCGAAGGAGAAATCATTCTCGTGGATACTAGTAGAGGCCCAATGCTTGTTGATCTTTCTGATTCGATGCATCAATCATCTTCTCGCTTCCAGATTTGCATGGAGATTCATGGATTCGCTGTAAACAGATATAAACCCTAATCTAGATTAATTTCGATTCCATTTTATTGCATAAATCCTATATTTAAATTTGTTAAATCATCAAACTAGGTTAAACGATTAGACCCTTGTAAACCCTACAACTATGGGATAGGCATACTCCAAACGACCCTTTAGGGATCGAAATTCGGGATCATATACCAAACCATTGTCACATTCACTTGTCCTCGAAGCTCCGACAACCAAGTCAATTGTAACTCAATGACCACTCGTGTACTCAACAAATGCCCAACCATCCTAGTGCATTGCTTGGCATTTGGGTTCAACTTCGCCTCGAGGAAAATCTATGTGATTACATGCCATGACATATGCCAAGTACTTCCCCTACAATGACATTCGCATTTACGAGCTCCCAAAACTTTGACTGTTGGGACCATCTTGGACCATTAGACGATTTTGTGCTTATGAATACAAATAATTCCGTGGGACACGCCAAACGACCAAGCTCTAGTCCGACGACGTTTCGATAACCACATGATGCGATTGCGTGCCCATGCAATGGAAATGACCACTCATGCACGCTTTTGAAATCTCAACCGAGCATACCGACTTGATTTGTTAACCAAAGGCATGCTCACAAGCTTTAATGGTTCATGTGCACACGCTAAACGATCAACTCCCGACTCGAAAGCTTTTCGAAAGCTAAATCGCATGATCATAATCCGTGGCATACAATTTTCCTTCATGTTACCTATTCTAACTCAGATCGCATCGCGCAAAACCACGTGCAAACGTGCGAGTGCATACGCGATTTTGACCGACAACTAACAGTTTGCACCTTGACGCAAGCGGGAGTTGGCGACTAACATTTAATCTCTTTAATGTATAGAAATTAGATGCCTTACGAAGGTTCCAACCCAAGCGGCAAGACTCAAGTGAGTCAAAGCTCTTAACAATGTCGGAATCCTAAACTCATACCAACCGGTATCAACAATGCGCCTCAACCGCTCTGAAGCAGCGCACTCTGGGCGTACAACTCAAGGGAAAGGTCATGACCAATAGCTAAGCATGGCATGGAGATCTTTCTGCCCATCGCCTGACTTTTCTTATTCCAAAGCATGTCCCGTTAACATGAGACATACTTTTGGGGATTAAATGTTAACCAACATTTTGGTCCGGTTACCAGAAGTAGTCCAGGACCACACGACTTGGCCCATCGCATGGTTCAATGGCCATAAGTGCTGTTAACATCACCAGAAATCAAGCTAAGACAGGGTTGCGCAAGAGTCGTTGGGGTTCGCAAGACTGATCTCGAACAATACAAGTCAAGGATCAATTGAATGCACTCAGGGTTGTGTGATCGTATCAAGAAAATCATGGTTCTAGCACCAGAAGGCTCGGGTCGGGCCACTGGCAGAACGTCGCATCCCTTGGATGCGAGATTCATCGGTAATGAAGACCGCTCGCTCGACATGTGCCGACCACCTCCCAAAGATTGCGCAGCACGCACCGGTTAGTTCCAGAATCATTCCTTGTTCCACGCACGCCTCGCATTCATGCCTTGCATTATATTGCTTCGCATGCCGAACCGAAGGTAAGCTGGCGATTCATTTGATTTCCACCAATAAATGTATCACCCAGAATCACCGGATCGACTCAAAGTCAAGATTCGGCCAATAACTTCAATGATTTCCGTATCCCTCAGGGGATACAAATTCATACCCCTCAGGGGATATGGTTTCGTACCCCTCAGGTGATACAAAATCGTACTCCTTAAAGGATATGTTCACTTTGAAGCCTTACCTTCCTCCAACCTTTGGCTCCTTCCAAAAGCTCGGAACACTCCAGTTCAAACCCTTCGGGAAGTCTCAGATCCCATCTCTTCGGGTCTTTTGGCATCAACCATCTCATACCCCACCAGGGGATACAAATTCCATATCCCGTAGATGGATACAAAATTTGTATCACTTGAGGGACACGAAACCACTGTATCCTCCTAGGGGATACGAATTTCCTGGTGCTCTCCTAAGGGGACCCGAGATTCTGCTGTGTGGGTCCAATATCCTACCTACTCCCACCTACCGCTTCCACTATAAGTACCCCCTCACTTCCAACATAAAAAGGGTTGGTTCAATCTCTCTCCCAAACACTAATGGCTTCCTAATAAGAAGACATTCTCCCCCAAAGCCTCCTAGGCACCTTCCTGCATCATACAAGGAGGAAGACGAATATGCTTGGACCCATGAGCATACTCATGAAGGTTTAACCTTGCTTTTGGACACTAAACCACCTTTGGACTTCTTGGAGCTCTCAAGCACCATTAATGTGTTCCATATTCTTCCCCATGGCCAATGGAAATGGCATGGATCGCTAGAACATTACGTACACGTTTTCCATTAACTCTCGGGCATTTAAAGAATGTCTAGACCACCCTTGGATATTTCCGAAACCCTCGGACATTGCTGATTAAGTTAACACCACTTCCACACAACGAAGAAGAAGGCCTCAGATCCCTCCTCTCATACCCCTCACCTCAGACCCCTCACCTCGGACCCCTTACCTTGGATCCCTCACCTCAAACCCCTCACCTCGGACCCCTCACCTCGGACCCTTCCTCTCGGACCCCTCACATCAGATCCCTCTTCTCAGACCCCTCTTCTCCGACCTCTTCTCAGATCCTTCTACTCTGATCATCCTTTCGGACCTCGGCACTTCCCAGTTCACTCCGTACCTTAGAAATTCCTCGACTACTCCCGCTCAGCAAGGAAGCTCGACAATAAGGACTAATAGGATATTGTTAATCATTGTAACTTCTTGTAATAGTGTCTTACTACACTTTTTTGCAATGTAATAAAATATGCGAAGTCTTTAAAGTGGACGTAGGCCTCGACGGGCCGAACTACTATAAATAACCGTGTCCTTTACTTTCTCACACATTATTTCTGCATTTCACATACTTTTCCGCTTTAGACATTTAAATTTCAAAATTTTGGAACTTTCGGGTGTTAACAACTATTTTAGACCTCAACAATTATTTAATTTCAACTAATCATATAACTTTTACTATCAATTAAACTCTTATTTAATAAGCAAAAGAGACTTGTGTATCTTCCTATACATAGATCACTGGCCCATCATTGTAGATCACCGTCTCATCGCCGGTCTAACCCTCATCGCCTTGGCTTCCTCCTCTTTCGACCTTGTGCCCTCCGACCCTCTATCGCGCCCTTATGAACTTAAAACCTAAGCACCCTTCGTTTTCTGATTAACTTCATTTATCTTCGACTACCTGCCACCTAGGACCCCCAGACCGATGTTAAATGATGCGCCATCCCTTCCTCCTCCTTTGCCTAAAGTGGGGCCACCCAATTTGACTTGAGGTTGTCGGAATCGGCCAAAAACTATCAGACTTCGAAGCTCGATTTCTCCCGCCACCGGCCACCAGAGACCCTCCAACCACCACCAGTCTCATGGCCTCACTCCCCTTACCATTTCATATTATCGACCTTTGCCAATACACCTCTGTTTTGGAGATTGGATCGATTTAGTCAACGGTTATTTTAGGAACAGAGAGAATTAGGGCTAGGGATTTGAGGTTGCTTTAGGGTGTATTTATAAGTAAATTATACTATTTTATTATAAAAAACACAATTCATTGCTCCACGTTTTTTATTTGTACGATCGCATACCAATTCTGATTGAAAAAAAGTCGAAACCCTACAATAACTTAATATTCCGGACCTGATATAATTAATTTTGTCGAATTCCGATATCATTTGAAAAAAAAAATCCTATTTTAATTCCATCACGTAAATCGATACGTATTCATATCGCACACGATCCCATAATAATTTTAGTTAACATGGAAATTGAAATCTTACAATAATTAGTCATTGTAGAATTTTATAAAATTGTTTTCGTTGAAATCCAAGGTCGTTTGAAAATTGGCTATTCTTTGGTTCCATATCAATTTGATAAAATATAATCAATTTCAAAACAGTCAAATCTATTGATGATAAATTATTATTAACATATATATATTCAGATAGAATTTTTATAGCTTCAACTAGCTTAACTTGATTTTAATTTCAAGATTTTAAATTCCAAGTTAAATCGATATTCAATTTATTAAAAAGCCTTTCATTTTATTTAATAAATCCTTATAGTTCATAAACGATTATACCGTGATTTTTCTAAAAATTTATTTTGACATAACTCGAAATCTATAAGATGAAATCTCAATTTTTCTCTTCCATTAGAAAACTATAATCCAATAGATCCAGAGGATTGTTCTTTTAAAGAATTCTGACCTATATTGATTCATATACATCCAATTAAAGTTCAAATCGTAAAATTACAAATTATCGCGAAGTGGCGAGCTCATTTTAAATTATTTTAAATTAATAGGATCAAACTTTGTTAAATTAATAAATTCCTTATCATAATTCAAATCTAAACATAATTGGTTCTTAATAAATCATCCAATTCATACTATACCACAAATAATATTTGTTCCCAATTATTTCAAAATTAAATTTATTATTTGACAATTCAAATTAAATCAATACTCAAAATTGTAGAATTCACGTTATTTAAATTTCCAAATCAACATTTAAACTCAATTTTAAATGTACAAACTTAACGGCTAAAAATTCGAGTCGTTACATGGAAAATTCATAAATAGTCTGGTTGTACTAATCAGTTGTACAGATTAAAATCCACCATGGTTACATAGCAAAAACAACTTATAAATTAAATCACTATTGATGTCTACAACTTAATTTCACGGGGGTTAAACATATATATTAAATATAATGAAAATGAGCATGTCACACAACGGTAATTCGTAATTTACGATTTGAACTTTGAATGAGTGTATATGATACAATATAAGTTGGAATTCTTTAAAACAAGAATTTTCCGAATCTATTGGATTATAGTTTTCTAATAGAAGAGAAAAAAATTGAGATTTCATCTAGTAGATTTTGGATTATATCAAAATCAAATTTCTAGAAAAATTGTTGTGTGGTAGCCTTTGAACTATATCGATTTATTTAGTAAAATGGAAGGATTTTATAAAAATAAAATATAAATTTCTAGAAAAAAGATATACCTTGTGGATATATCGACTTATGGTAAATTTGGATATGACATGGTTATGTGTTGACTACTTATGATTATACGTAATTTTATATTAAATTTGTGTTCTTTGAGAACATTACATAAACCGTGATAGAATAATGTAATCAAAACTCATAATATAATATATTACTAGTAGTGACGACCCAAGTATCTAACCGGAGTTCACAACAAGAGAAGGAGATCGCTATCCTCTGTCAGCAGATGGTTGAGATGCAGGATTGGAGGAAGAGTGGACTGACTGTCATGCTCGATGAGTAGATTATTGCATTTTTATCTGAGCACAGAAGGATGCATGGGGATGAGGTCGGGTCGGGTGATGAGAATGATGACGATGATGGAGACGAGTAGGTACTTGTCATTTTTAATTTTATTTTTGTAGAATTTCTAAATATAAACATGATGGTTATCGATTTGGCTTGTTATTGATGGTTTGTGCCAGTTTGTGGACATGATGTTGTGGATATGGTTTGTTATGATGGTGGTGCATGTGATGATTTATTTCAGAATGTTTAATGTTGTTTACTTGTGGTTTATTAGTTTTATGGTATATTGATTGGTTTATAGTACATATATTGCTTTGTGTCATGAATTTGAGTAGATATGAGATGTTGGGCGGTGGAATTGATTGTAGATGAGTTGTGGAATGAATGAATATGTGTATGTGTGGTTTGAAGGAAGCATCGTAAAGGGATAATGGGGAAAAACTCCAGTTTAGCGACGACTAGCTACGACTGGCGATGGCTTATTAGTCACGTAGTGCTACTGTAATAACCCGGAAAATCCGAACCAATTTAAAATTTTTATTTTGGCAATTTTAGTGAATTTTGAATATTTTTGAAATGAATTATTTTAAATAATAATGACGAGAAATTTATTTTGAATAAAATTAGAACGTATATATTTATTTGGACCGACGTCAGAATATAATATTTTATTTTAATTATAAAGGGAATTGAAAATGGCGCGGTCGTTTGAAAATTCAATTTCGAATTTCAAACGAATGTACAGGATTCAAAATAATCTGGATTTCAACGAAACCAAAAATATTATAATCTATTTGAGAATATCTTTCCAACGAATCCGAAAAATTGAAATTTCATAGCGGAAGTAAAAAGTTATGCCCACTTGAAAATTCAGAATAGTCACTATGGAAAATATAGCCCTTGAAGATAGAAATTTTGCAAACGACCTCCGTTTTCGACGAAACCACTTTTATTGGATCCGAGATATCAAATGATTGCTAAATTCCAAAAATCATAATTTTCTGAATCAATATGTGAGCGTGGCGAAGTAAAACGTGTTTTGACAGTTTTTGTAACAACCCGTATTTCAATAACATGTCAAAACGAGAATCAAGGCAGAATTTAATTTTTAATTTATGAATCAAGTAAAACGGGCTATGCCATTGCGTTCATCTCGGAAAAATACGCGAAATAGAGTCCGAGTTTTCGAAAAACGGAGTCCGTATGACCCGGTTAAGGCCCAAAGAAGATTTCTGGAAATTTGAATTTCGGAGACAGTTTTGGAAATCAGATCTGGGGCTAGGCGGGTAGTTTCCCGCCTAGGCCATGTCGACAGGGCTGTCGACAGGCCTGTCGACTTGGGCCCAGACCAAGTCGACAACCCTGTCGACTTGCCTGTCGACAGGGGGTGGCCGGGGCAACTAGCCTGGCGCACCTGTTTGTCTCACATGGTCTTGTTCTTGGGCTGGGTCTGGAAGCTTCCGAGATCTGATGGTCCTAATCTATCCTAGGGTTAATCTAAGGGCCTAAAACTATCCTAATCTGTATAAAAAGACCCTAAACCTAACCTAAATCCCTAAAAATCAAACCTAGCAACTAAGTGCTGCCAAAATCAATTTTGATCATGGCCTCCATCTCCAATCCCTAGAGCCTATGCACTCAAATCAAGTTCAAATCAAAAGGTGCAAGCTTGCTACACCAAATGAAGGCCAAATCAACGTTGATATGCGAGTTCCATGACGATTCTTCAACAAAGGAGGCACCTTTCTTAGCCAAGATGATTCATGCTTCTTTGCCTAGGCCTAACTATGTAAGTTCTAGCTACTTTTGGATCAAAACGGTATTTTTAATGTTGACATGGGATAAAATGAGGCTAAACATGATTATGCGATCCTATATGA
This sequence comes from Allium sativum, assembly GCA_030737875.1. Taxonomy (NCBI): domain Eukaryota; kingdom Viridiplantae; phylum Streptophyta; class Magnoliopsida; order Asparagales; family Amaryllidaceae; genus Allium; species Allium sativum. The sequence goes on along the minus strand of CM060918.1, from coordinate 223,140,367 downwards.
ACCTTACCTTGCCTCTTGTGTTCATGTTTATGATTTTAGGCCATGTGAGTGACTTAATCATGCCTCTCATGCTATGCATAACCTAGTTTAACTTGCAAGTTTGGATCTTTATGCATGAAATGCTAGCATGAACCTTTAGGAACCACTTTACTTATGAAACATTGGCTAAGGCAAGATTTTGAGGCTTATGCATGTTTATGAACCCAAACCCCTATGGTAACATGCGAGTTTGTGGCCAAATCCTTTATGAGACTATGCATGCTCGTGGCCAATCCCCTCTTTTAAGTTGTGCATGTTTATGGCCAAACCCTTTTTGATAATATGCATGTTTGTGGCCAAATTACCTTACGACATTATGCATGTTTATGGCCAATCCCTTTATGATGTTATGCATGTGGAAGCCAATCCCTTTTTGGCATCATGCATGTTTTGAGACCAATATGTGACATAGTATTCTTACTATGTTGACTCGCTTTTGGTTGCGTTGGAAAAACACGATTTTGGGTAGTTAGATAAACATGAACATGTCGCAAAATCTTAACTTGAATATGACATGTGTTTATACTTGAAAATATGACTTGAAAGATAACAAGGAAGTTGGCATGTAAGTATGCATAAAACATGAGCTTGGGAATTTACCTATTAAGTTAGGTCTACCTTTTGGGAATTTACCTATTAAGTTAGGTCTACCCAAATGCTTGAAAACTTGTAACATGTTTTGGAAACATGATGAACTTAGATAATATGAGTGTGGCCAACTCGAGGTTGGGTTGAGTTTGCAACGTAAAACTACCCGGAACCGACCGGCCTAACTAGTAGTTGCAAACAATAGGACCCAATGTGAGAAGTTGGTCATGTCGCGCTTAAGACCCGAGGTTAGACTAGGTTGTGGTGTAAATCTACCCGGACCCGCCCGGCTTAACTAGTAACCACAACAAGGTCTAATGTGAGAGGTTAAGAGTGCATTAATTAAATTAATGCCACATGATAAGGTTAAGTAAATTTGACCAATGACACTTAACCAATATGACACGAATGGGTAGGTTAAGTGGGACCGGGCTTGATTTCCTTAATGACACTTAACCGTGCAAGATGATTAGGAGATGGGGTTAAGTAATTTACACTTAACTAATCCGACTGGGTAATTAGATGAGGTTAAGTAATTAAGACTTAACTAACCTAACCACGGTAATTAGATGGGGTTAAGTAATCCACACTTAACTAATCTAAACACGGTAATTTGACGGGGTTAAGTTAAACACTTAACCAATTTAAACTTGGTAGTTCAATGAGGTTAAGTAACCAATACTTAACCAACTTAACGTGATAATTTAATGGGGTTAAGCAAATTATACTTAACCAATTATACATGAAGATTTGATGTGGTTAAGTGACCTAAACTTAACCAATCTAACTCGTTAATTTGATGAGGTTAAGTTAACCTATACTTAACCAATCTAACGTGAAAACATGATAAGGCTAAGTCACGAATCACTTGAATACGCTTGACCGATTTGACTCGGTAATTTGACAAGGTCAAGTTAATTTATATAATCAACCAATCTAAAATGATAATTAGACGAGGTTAAGTTATGGATTGCTTAATATACTTAGCCAACTTGACACATGGTCTGTAGGGTTAAGTCTTGGACTTGGATACTTAGCCAGTTTCGACATGTTTTGTAGACGGGGTAAGTTGTGAACTTAAGTGACACTTAACCCATTAGATAAACCCTAATTCGGAGGATTAGGTAAATAACCATAGTTAACAAGGATAATGGAAATAAGGCTAAGTGGTAAACCTTAGTTAAGGGAAACTAAGTAATAATTCTTAGTCAAGGAAATTTGGACCATTTCTTAGATAGATCAGTAACCCGATACGTTAGGTCAACGTTAAGTATGCGTGTAGGAGCAGGCTATCTGATTTAGATAAAGGCTCCAACGAACTGGGTAACGAAGCAGCGGCTTCGGGGAACGTGAGGATATTCTTGGGATCCCTCTGTGAGCTGCCAGGTCATTATACTAGGCTCACGAGAGGTTGAGGTCTGCGGTAGAAGAACCAAGAATATGCCTTGGTTGCTATGCGAGCGACCTAAAGACTGGGGTGGATAGCAGTGAGTCGGCGAATACATAAGGTGCCCGAGATAGCAAGTTCGTCGATCATCTACCATCTTGAGTCAAGCGTGTACGTACGGAAAGGCAGGGAACACCCAACAGACCATGATTTGCTATCTAATTATGGGTGAGGTAGGCCGTAGGATGTGGGCTGGCCGGAGTGTAGTTCTCATGCAAGATTTTCTCTTGTGTTGCCTTTCACTAGTTGAGGGAGGGGTCTAGTGGGACCATAGCCACGTGTAGAAAAGCAGACCTTAGTATCTGCATCGGCAGATAAATCTAAAGCTCCCGACCGAGTCCTGTATTTCTTGTTCTGCCCTGTGACAGGACTCGGATGGCACGATGTGATGCATGTGCATACAGTTATAGAAAAACGATTCACGATGAATGCGTGGGAAAAAGGGGCGCGGTTGAGGGTTAGCGTAATCCCTAGTGGCCTAGGTGGTTTAACCCAAACCGAAATATGAAAGCGTGCAATAGGTAAGCGTAATCCCTAGTGGTGCTAGGTGGCGTAAGTCCTAGTAGCTCAAACGATGATTCATATGGAAGAGCCTAGCTAGAACAAGGGTGATAGTCCAAACGATTTCGAGGATAATACGACATGAGGAAGCCCGTACGAGGTACGGCAAAGGACTGAACTTATATACATGGAAAGAAACATACGATTTGAGTAACCCATATATGCGGTATATTAGGTCAACATGGACCATTACACGACTTTGAGCAAGGGACATTCATGGTTAACACATGATGCGGGTAGGGATACTAGTACGAGAGGTGCAGAGCACATATACATGTTAGAACTAGGAAGAATATACATAATAGATACCGTGGGATGTTAGACGGGGTAGATACCTTGGGATAATGTACTCGATAGAAATCTGACAATGTGATACCTCGACTTATCATAACACCGTAGTTTATCATGATACCTTAGTTTACCTTGCCGCAGTAGTTCAACCGGCTACCCTGGTTTATCTATCTTGTAGTTATCCTTATGTTTACTTTCAGTTTATGCATGTCATGTTACCTTTACCTGTTTTTATACTGGAAGTAGATAGGACTTACTCAGTCTTTTTGACTGACCCGTTTTGTTTCGCCTCTTTTCTTCCGTTTCCCCCCCCCCCCCCCAGGTTTCAGGGAGGAAACAATGCTGTTTAGTTCGGACTTCTTCTGCTTGAAGGTCATCATGGATGGCTTGGACTTCTCTTGGCTATGGCTACTTTACTGCTTTTACTTGGGGAATAATTTATTAAAAAGTCTTTTATGCTTCTTTACTATTGCAAGACAGGTTTTGATGTACTCTGATGTAAAAGGCTTTAGACCTTATTTATTCATGTTATGAAAGTTTGATTTTACTTCCGCTATATATATATGTTCTGTCTTGTGATATTTCTGTGCATGTTTACCAATAATGCCCCTCTAAAGCTAGTGCATTCCTTTGCGAGTGACCCTAGCGGAGGCGGGGTGCTACACGTGGTATCAGAGCAGAAGGTTACCAGACTGGGCAAAAGTTTTTAAAGACCTTCTGAAAACTATTTGAAAAAAAAACCGTTTACAAAGAAGCATTTTTCAAGAAAATTTTCTTTTAAAAGAAAAAGGCTATTCCCCAAAGGCCATTAGCATTATCCTTGTTTCCTTGATTGAATCTCTTTTCCTTTCTTTCCTCCATCTGTAGTCACAGTGGTTTTAACTGCGACTAGTCTTTTCTATCTACGGAAGTGCTTTCCATGCGATGGAGGTGGTTCTCGAGAGACCAGTGGCCGCGTTATAAGAAAGGATAGTGAGAAAGAGGATAAAGGATGCGAGTTTAAGGATGAACAACTTGTTGGTATGGCTCAACCCAGAATGAGAGAGAAAGATGAACAATGAAACCCATGACGAGAGGGTACCTTTGGCATGGTGAAACGGGACGGATAGTTAAGTATCATGGGACAAGGACAAGATCATTGGGAGGGCAATAGTATGCTCTCATTTCTAGGGTACCTCAGAAGGAGGGTAACGATCTTGTTAAAGGTTTAGCTTTTCTACTCTATCATCCCGTTAGGACTTCGTTGTTCGTATCATTTAAGTCTGCTTCGATAGTTGAGTCTCTGCACCTTAAGTACTAGCGTAATAGAGAATCCCATTTTTATCTCAAAGTTCTATTGGAGAATCAGTCCATTTATACATGACTTGTTTGGATTTGGGAATGTCTATGCCAAGTGTTGAGTGTGGAAATAATGCTTATGTTTATAAGCTATGGATGGATTCTAGGGATGAAGTGGTTATCCAGTAGGGGGTGCCACTCTCGGTTTTGATAGGAGGGTAGTTAGACCTTTTGACTAGCCTTGGTAATGCCCTCGAAGTATCGGGTAACCTTTTTGAGGTTCTGTCATGACTAGTTACTTAGAATCCCTTGATGCCTTTATTGGAAATTTGGAGCCCGATCGAGTGGTGTTTGCCAATAAGACGGATGGTTTACTTCATTTATGCATGAGTTATAGAGATCACCCTAGTAAGTGCGCATGATAACCTGATTGACATCTGTTTACTTTCAAGAGAAAGTTCTTCTACATGGAATGCCTTATAGTATATAAACGAGATCCAAAGATTCACTAGTGAATTTTGGAAAGCTTGCATGAGATCATGAGTACGCAGTCATGTTTGCGTCAAGTATTCTAGGAAAAGGATAAGTGCAAGTGGAACGAGAGGCGACGAAGAAATGAGTTCCAGCTCATGTTATGGAAACAGGAATAAGAAGCTACAAAATCGCGAAGTTAAAAGACGACTTTGATGGTCAAAGACTAGATACGCGCATGATATCTCTTTTTGGGAGTATATCCTTGATCCCTGTTTTCTGTAGAGCTTACTTGTAGGCTATCTTTTGTGGACATCCTCTCGGTCCTATTCTCCGTTACAAACCCTGTAAGGAGTTTGTCCTGTTTATCTTCTCAACCTTGTTTCAGGGAATTCTAGGTAGAACCCTATGGATGTAAACATGTATTTGAAACATGTTATGGTTGATATGGTTGCAAATGGTTGCAAGTGGTTGCTCGTGGATGCGCGAATTTACATTAGATATTAGCTCGACTCGGTCACATTTCATATTGCATATGCACGAGTATTTATACTTGTTTATGGATGAAATCGAATGTGTTACCATGTGGACGTTGCATATGGATGAATGTTTGTGCACGCATATAGTGTATATATATGACTAGGACTATTTGCATACATGTTGGATTCATGGCACTATACATATTTTTGCATTAGGAAGATTATCCAGGCCTGATCATTAGCATTAGATAAGGAACATGTACACACACGTTTTGCATATATTCATATAGCATTAGAAATCATCTAAGGACAATGATTGCTTGTGGATGATGTTTTGAGTAGATGGATGATGGATGGTAGGATATGTTCTTCCTAACTTAGAGATTTCGGGGACAAAATCCTAAAAGGTGGGGAGAATGTAACAACCCGTATTTCAATAACATGTTAAAACGAGAATCAAGGCAGAATTTAATTTTTAAATTCTGAATCAAGTAAAACGGGCTATGCCATTGCGTTCGTCTCGGAAAAATACGCGAAATAGAGTCCGAGTTTTCGAAAAACGGAGTCCGTATGACCCGGTTAAGGCCCAAAGAAGATTTCTGGAAATTTGAATTTAGGAGACAGTTTTGGAAATCAGATCTGGGGCTAGGCGGGTAGTTTCCCGCCTAGGCCATGTCGACAGGGCTGTCGACAGGCCTGTCGACTTGGGCCCAGACCAAGTCGACAGCCCTGTCGACTTGCCTGTCGACAGGGGGTGGCCGGGGCAACTAGCCTGGCGCACCTGTTTGTCTCACCTGGTCTTGTTCTTGGGCTGGGTCTGGAAGCTTCCGAGATCTGATGGTCCTAATCTATCCTAGGGTTAATCTAAGGGCCTAAAACTATCCTAATCTCTATAAAAAGACCCTAAACCTAACCTAAATCCCTAAAAATCAAACCTAGCAACTAAGTGCTGCCAAAATCAATTTTGATCATGGCCTCCATCTCCAATCCCTAGAGCCTATGCACTCAAATCAAGTTCAAATCAAAAGGTGCAAGCTTGCTACACCAAATGAAGGCCAAATCAACATTGCTATGCGAGTTCCATGACGATTCTTCAACAAAGGAGGCACCTTTCTTAGCCAAGATGATTCATGCTTCTTTGCCTAGGCCTAACTATGTAAGTTCTAGCTACTTTTGGATCAAAACAGTATTTTTAATGTTGACATGGGATAAAATGAGGCTAAACATGATTATGCGAACCTATATGAACCTTACCTTGCCTCTTGTGTTCATGTTTATGATTTTAGGCCATGTGAGTGACTTAATCATGCCTCTCATGCTATGCATAACCTAGTTTAACTTGCAAGTTTGGATCTTTATGCATGAAATGCTAGCATGAACCTTTAGGAACCACTTTACTTATGAAACATTGGCTAAGGAAAGATTTTGAGGCTTATGCATGTTTATGAACCCAAACCCCTTATGGTAACATGCGAGTTTGTGGCCAAATCCTTTATGAGACTATGCATGCTCGTGGCCAATCCCCTCTTTTAAGTTGTGCATGTTTATGGCCAAACCCTTTTTGATAATATGCATGTTTGTGGCCAAATTACCTTACGACATTATGCATGTTTATGGCCAATCCCTTTATGATGTTATGCATGTGGAAGCCAATCCCTTTTTGGCATCATGCATGTTTTGAGACCAATATGTGACATAGTATTCTTACTATGTTGACTCGCTTTTGGTTGCGTTGGGAAAACACGATTTTGGGTAGTTAGATAAACATGAACATGTCGCAAAATCTTAACTTGAATATGACATGTGTTTATACTTGAAAATATGACTTGAAAGATAACAAGGAAGTTGGCATGTAAGTATGCATAAAACATGAGCTTGGGAATTTACCTATTAAGTTAGGTCTACCCTTTGGGAATTTACCTATTAAGTTAGGTCTACCCAAATGCTTGAAAACTTGTAACATGTTTTGGAAACATGATGAACTTAGATAATATGAGTGTGGCCAACTCGAGGTTGGGTTGAGTTTGCAACGTAAAACTACCCGGAACCGACCGGCCTAACTAGTAGTTGCAAACAATAGGACCCAATGTGAGAAGTTGGTCATGTCGCGCTTAAGACCCGAGGTTAGACTAGGTTGTGGTGTAAATCTACCCGGACCCGCCCGGCTTAACTAGTAACCACAACAAGGTCTAATGTGAGAGGTTAAGAGTGCATTAATTAAATTAATGCCACATGATAAGGTTAAGTAAATTTGACCAATGACACTTAACCAATATGACACGAATGGGTAGGTTAAGTGGGACCGGGCTTGATTTCCTTAATGACACTTAACCGTGCAAGATGATTAGGAGATGGGGTTAAGTAATTTACACTTAACTAATCCGACTGGGTAATTAGATGAGGTTAAGTAATTAAGACTTAACTAACCTAACCACGGTAATTAGATGGGGTTAAGTAATCCACACTTAACTAATCTAAACACGGTAATTTGACGGGGTTAAGTTAAACACTTAACCAATTTAAACTTGGTAGTTCAATGAGGTTAAGTAACCAATACTTAACCAACTTAACGTGATAATTTAATGGGGTTAAGCAACTTATACTTAACCAATTATACATGAAGATTTGATGTGGTTAAGTGACCTAAACTTAACCAATCTAACTCGTTAATTTGATGAGGTTAAGTTAACCTATACTTAACCAATCTAACGTGAAAACATGATAAGGCTAAGTCACGAATCACTTGAATACGCTTGACCGATTTGACTCGGTAATTTGACAAGGTCAAGTTAATTTATATAATCAACCAATCTAAAATGATAATTAGACGAGGTTAAGTTATGGATTGCTTAATATACTTAGCCAACTTGACACATGGTCTGTAGGGTTAAGTCTTGGACTTGGATACTTAGCCAGTTTCGACATGTTTTGTAGACGGGGTAAGTTGTGAACATAAGTGACACTTAACCCATTAGATAAACCCTAATTCGGAGGATTAGGTAAATAACCATAGTTAACAAGGATAATGGAAATAAGGCTAAGTGGTAAACCTTAGTTAAGGGAAACTAAGTAATAATTCTTAGTCAAGGAAATTTGGACCATTTCTTAGATAGATCAGTAACCCGATACGTTAGGTCAACGTTAAGTATGCGTGTAGGAGCAGGCTATCTGATTTAGATAAAGGCTCCAACGAACTGGGTAACGAAGCAGCGGCTTCGGGGAACGTGAGGATATTCTTGGGATCCCTCTGTGAGCTGCCAGGTCATTATACTAGGCTCACGAGAGGTTGAGGTCTGCGGTAGAAGAACCAAGAATATGCCTTGGTTGCTATGCGAGCGACCTATAGACTGGGGTGGATAGCAGTGAGTCGGCGAATACATAAGGTGCCCGAGATAGCAAGTTCGTCGATCATCTACCATCTTGAGTCAAGCGTGTACGTACGGAAAGGCAGGGAACATCCAACAGACCATGATTTTCTATCTAATTATGGGTGAGGTAGGCCGTAGGATGTGGGCTGGCTGGAGTGTAGTTCTCATGCAAGATTTTCTCTTGTGTTGCCTTTCACTAGTTGAGGGAGGGGTCTCGTGGGACCATAGTCACGTGTAGAAAAGCAGACCTTAGTATCTGCATCGGCAGATAAATCAAAAGCTCCCGACCGAGTCCTGTATTTCTTGTTCTGCCCTGTGACAGGACTTGGATGGCACGATGTGATGCATGTGCATACAGTTATAGAAAAACGATTCACGATGAATGCGTGGGAAAAAGGGGCGCGGTTGAGGGTTAGCGTAATCCCTAGTGGCCTAGGTGGTTTAACCCAAACCGAAATATGAAAGCGTGCAATAGGTAAGCGTAATCCCTAGTGGTGCTAGGTGGCGTAAGTCCTAGTAGCTCAAACGATGATTCATATGGAAGAGCCTAGCTAGAACAAGGGTGATAGTCCAAACGATTTCGAGGATAATACGACATGAGGAAGCCCGTACGAGGTACGGCAAAGGACTGAACTTATATACATGGAAAGAAACATACGATTTGAGTAACCCATATATGTGGTATATTAGGTCGACATGGACCATTACACGACTTTGAGCAAGGGACATTCATGGTTAACACATGATGCGGGTAGGAATACTAGTACGAGAGGTGCAGAGCACATATACATGTTAGAACTAGGAAGAATATACATAATAGATACCGTGGGATGTTAGACGGGGTAGATACCTTGGGATAATGTACTCGATAGAAATCTGACAATGTGATACCTCGACTTATCATAACACCGTAGTTTATCATGATACCTTAGTTTACCTTGCCGCAGTAGTTCAACCGGCTACCCTGGTTTATCTATCTTGTAGTTATCCTTATGTTTACTTTCAGTTTATGCATGTCATGTTACCTTTACCTGTTTTTATACTGGAAGTAGATAGGACTTACTCAGTCTTTTTGACTGACCCGTTTTGTTTCGCCTCTTTTCTTCCGTTCCCCCCCCCCCCCCAGGTTTCAGGGAGGAAACAATGCTGTTTAGTTCGGAATTCTTCTGCTTGAAGGTCATCATGGATGGCTTGGACTTCTCTTGGCTATGGCTACTTTACTGCTTTTACTTGGGGAATAATTTATTAAAAAGTCTTTTATGCTTCTTTACTATTGCAAGACAGGTTTTGATGTACTCTGATGTAAAAGGCTTTAGACCTTATTTATTCATGTTATGAAAGTTTGATTTTACTTCCGCTATATATATATGTTCTGTCTTGTGATATTTCTGTGCATGTTTACCAATAATGCCCCTCTAAAGCTAGTGCATTCCTTTGCGAGTGACCCTAGCGGAGGCGGGGTGCTACAGTTTTAGTCAATTTGGATCGACCATAAAATAGTCATTTTTCAGACGGTCTCCAAATTTGACGAAATTAGTTTTGTTAGAACCGTATTGTAACACCCTGCCTCCGCTAGGGTCACTCGCAAAGGAATGCACTAGCTTTAGAGGGGCATTATTGGTAAACATGCACAGAAATATCACAAGACAGAACATATAACATAGCGGAAGTAAAATCAAACTTTCATAAATATTAATAATTAAGGTCTAAAGCCTTTTACATCAGAGTACATCAAAACCTGTCTTGCAATAATAAAGAAGCATAAAGACTTTTTCATAAATTATTCCCCAAGTAAAAACAGTAAAGTAGCCATAGCCAAGAGAAGTCCAAGCCATCCATGATGACCTTCAAGAAGAAGAAGTCCGAACTAAACAACAGTATTTCCTCCCTGTAACCTGGGGGGGAATGGAAGAAAAGAGGCGAAACAAAACGGGTCAGTCAAAAAGACTGAGTAAGCCCTATCTACTATAAGTATAAAAACTAGTAAAGTTAACTGACATGAGAAACTGAGATGAACATAAGCATGATAACAAGATGGATAAGCTAAATCAAAATAACAGGATGAACTACTGAACTCAGGTAAACTAAGGTGTCATGATAAATTACGATGTCAAGATAAAACAAGGTATCACATCGTCAGGTTTCTATCAAGTATAATATCCCCAAGATATCTATCACGTATAACGTCCCATGGTATCTATCCTGTACATCTGCTCTGCACCTACCGTACTAGTACCCCAACTGTATTACGTGTTATCCGTGAATGACCCTTACTCAAAAGTCGTGTAATGGTCCATGTCAACCTAATATGCCGCATATATAGGTTACTCAACTCATATGTTTCTTTCCATGTATAAGTTCAGTCCTTTGCCGTAGGCTGTACGGGCTTTCCCATGTAAACGGTTTATCCTTGAAGTTGTTTTGGACTGCAACCCTTGATCTAGTTGTGTTTCCTTACCATGAACTATCGCGCGTCCACTTAGGATTTATGCCACCTAGGACCGCTAGGGATTATGCTACCTAATGAACGTTTCCGCTTCTCGGTTTGGGTTTTGGCCACCTAGGACCACTAGGGATTACGCCACCCGTCAACCGCGCCCTTGATCCCACGTATGTATCGTGAATCGTTTTCCATGTCTAGATGCACATGTTCCCTAATGTGCCATCCGAGTTCCGTGCCAGGGCAAATCAAGAAATACGGAACTCAGTCGGGAGCTTTAAATCGTCTGCCGATGCAGATATCAAGGTCTGTTTTTGTACCCGTGGCTATGGTCCCACGTGACCCCTCCCTCAACTACTGAAAGGCAATCCAAGAAAAATCATGTATAAGAACCACTCCCCGGCCCCACTATAGCCCACTTTCCTACGGGCCAACCTCACCCATGACTCGATAGCAAGCACATGGTCTGTTGGGGGTTCCCTGCCTTTCCGCACGTACACGATTGACTAAAAATGGTAGGTAGTCGGCGATGTGCTATCCAGGGCAAAAACAAGAATCGTCGACTCCACGCTAATCCATCCCAGTCTTTAGGTTGCTCGCATAGCAACCAAGGCATACTCTTGGTCCTTCTAACGCAGACCTTAACCTCTCATGGGCCTAGTATAATTACCTGGCAGCCCACAGAGGGACCCCAAGAATATCCTCACGTCCCCCGAAGCTTCCATTTCGGCACCCAGTGCGCTGGAGCTTTTATCCAAGTCAGATAACTTGCTCCCCCTCGTATACTAAGCGATGACCTACCGTATCAGGTTACTCATCGTTTTGAGAATTAGTCCTATGTCCTTAGCTAAGAATTATTACTTAGTTACCCTTAACTAAGGTTTACCACTTAGCTTCCTTTCCCGTTATCCTTGATTAACCACGGTTTTCTACCTAGTTCTTCTAGCTAGGGTTTGTCTATTGGGTTAAGTGTTATCATTCAAGTCCATGACTTAACCCGCCCACGAATCACGTCAAAGATTGGCTAAGTATTTAAGTTCAAGACTTAGTCCCACAAGTTGGTTAAGTGTACCCAGAGGCTCATGACTTAACCCTATCAAGTCAAATTGGTCAAGTACTAGCTTACCTTAATCCTATCGGATTATCTTGCTAGATCGATTAAGCATAGATTATCTTAATCCCATCAAATTATCGAGTCGGATTGGTTAAGTATAGGTTGGCTTAACCCCATCCTCTAATCGTACTACAATGGTTAAGTATATTCTAAAAAGGTCTTGTGACTTAACCTTATCAGGTCCGCGTATTAGATTGGTTAAGTGTAAGTTACTTAACCCCATCAAATCATCATGTATAATTGGTTAAGTATAAGTTGCTTAACCCCATTAAATTATCACGTTAAGTTGGTTAAGTATTGGTTACTTAACCTCATTGAATTACCGAGTTTAAATTGGTTAAGTGTTTAACTTAACCCCATCGAATTACCGTGTTTAGATTAGTTAAGTGTGGATTACTTAACCCCATCTAATTACCGTGTCGGATTAGTTAGGTGCAAATTACTTAACCCCATCCCCTAATCATCTTGTATGGTTAAGTGTCATTAAGAAAACTTACTTAACCTTGCCAAATTATCATGTTGGATTGATTAAGTGTTGGTTAACTTAATCCCCGTCCACTAGTCGTATAAAAATGGTTAAGCGTCATTAGGCAAATCAAATCACTTAACCTACCCAACCTTGTCATGTTTTGTTAAGTATCATTAGCCTAACCAATTTACTTAACCCATTTACCCGTGTCATATTTGGTTAAGAGTCATTAATCAAATTAACTTAACCCTATCATGTGGCATTAATTACTTAATGCACCCCAACCTCTCACATTAGACTTTGTTGTGGTTACTAGTTAAGCCGGTTGGTTCCGGGTAGCTTTACACCACAACTTGGTCTAACCTCGGGTTCAAGCACAACATGACCAACTTCTCACATTGGGTCCTATTGTTTGCAACTACTAGTTAGGCCGGTCGGTTCCGGGTAGTTTTACGTTGCAAACTCAACCCAACCTCGAGTTTGCCACTTTCATGTTTAGTCTAGTGTCATGTTCATAGTCAAGTTTTCAAGCAATTGGGTAGACCTAACTTAATAGGTAAATTCCCAATGGGTAGACCTAACTTAATAGGTAAATTCCCAAGCTTATGTTTTTATGCATACTTACATGTCAACTTCCATGTTATATTTCAAGTCATGTTTTCAAGTATAAACACATGTCATATTTAACGTTACATGTTGTCATGTTTATACCCATTTACCCAAGTCATATTCATGTCATTATGTTTCCCCATAATGTGACCCCAACGCTTTTTAAACTAGCATATACGTTCGCAACAACGTGATGGATTAAAAGAAGAGACTTGGCAAAGGAATGACAAAAATGGGTATTAAGCCACAAGTTAATCATGGTGGCAAATGAGGCACAAATGTGTTCATTAGCTTGCATGTTACATTCTTAAGCCTCAAAAACATGCATCAACCCAAACTTGGTACATAAGCGAATCATGGTGACAAAAGACATGGAATGATGGCTAGAAACTCGCATATATCATTTCATATGCAAGTTGACATAATGACTATGAAGATTCCCATGTTGCACAATGCAACATTTCAACATAAAGGTTGTGGCTTTTAGCTCATAAGATCAAGATAATGACTTCATAAACTTGCATAACATGATAGCATGCATCATTCCAATTAATCAAACCCAAACTTTCAACATGAACATTTAACTTCATAGTTAATATCTAAGAGTAGGGAAGGGCTTACATAGCTATGAAGGCCTAAATCGATTAAACTAAAGCTTGTGATGAAGCCTATGCATGCCATCACCCAAAAACCCAAAGATGAACACTCCAAATCAATAAAAAACCCCATCTTTATGAACAAAGATCAAAGCTTTAGCCTTGAAATCAACTTGAGAAGCTCTCATACTAACATAGGGACTCTCTAATACTCTCATGATCATGAAATCTCTCATAGAAATGAAGTGGAGGCTAGGATAGTTGAGTGGAGGCCATGAGAGTAGGAATTTTGCCATAGTTTAGTTGCATGAATGAATAATGAGGATTTAGGATAGGTTAGGGTCTTATTTATAGATTAGACAAGTGTTTTAGGCCATAGGATTAAACCTAGATTCAATCCAAGCCATCAAAGCATGTCTTGGGGAAGAAGTCAAGTGTAGGAACCATCTAGGGCCTTTAGATTAAAGATGAACCATGAGAACCATCCAAATGCAAAATCTGCATTTGAGCGAATCGGCCCACGGGTTGACAACCAAACACCCTGGATTAACCCCTAGTCGACCCAGCAGGCTCGGGTCGACCTCAAAAATCGGCCGGTTCGGTTATTCCCCTATCCCAATTCGCTGTTTTGAACATTTTTGCATATTTATTTATTTAATTTTCAATTATATATATATATATATCAATATATATATATTTCTTTGCGCAACCCATTTCACTTAATTAAGTATACTTTAATTTGGGGATTTTCGTGAAACTTCGCGAGGCCATATCTTGGTCATACGGACTCCGATTTTCGAAAACTCGGACTCTATTTCGCGTATTTTTCCGAGACGAACGCAATGGCATAGCCCGTTTCACTTGATTCTGAATTTAAAATTAAATTCTGCCTTGATTCTCGTCTTTAATCATGTTATCGAAATACGGGTTGTTACATTCTCCCCACCTTTTAGGATTTCGTCCCCGAAATCTCCAAGTTAGGAAGAACATATCCTACCATCCATCATCCATCTACTCAAAACATCATCCACGAGCAACCGTTGTCCTTAGATGATTTTTAATGCTGTATGAATATATGCAAGACGTGTGTGTACATGTTCCTTAGCTAATGCTAATGATCAGGCCTGAATAATCTTTCTAATGCAAAATATGTATAGTGCCATGAATCCAACATGTATGCAAATAGTCCTAGTCATATAGATACTATATGCGTGCACAATCATTCATTCATATGCAACAACCGCATGATAATACATTCGATTTCATCCATAAACAAGTATAAATACTCATGCATATGCAATATGAAATGTGACCGAGTCGAGCTAGTATCTAATGTGTATTCGCGCATCCACGAGCAACCACTTGCAACCATATCAATCATAACATGTTTCAAATACATGTTTACATCCATAAGATTCTACCTAGGATTCCCTGAAACAGGGTCAAACAAGACAAACTCCTTACGGGGTTTGTAACAGAAAATAGGACCGAGAGGATGTCCACGAAAGATAGCCTACAAGTAAGCTCTACAGAAAACAGGGATCAAGGATATACTCCCAAAAAGAGATATCATGCGCGTATCTAGTCTTCGACCATCAAAGTCGTATTTCCTTGAGCTTAATTCCATTGTGCCTTGACCGTCTTTTAACTTCGCGATTTCGTAGCTTCTTATTTCCTGTTTCCATAACATGAGCTGGAACTCATTCCTTCGTCGCCTCTCGTTCCACTTGCACTTATCCTTTTTCTAGAATACTTGACGCAAACATGACTGCGCATTCATGATCTCATGCAAGCTTTCCAAAATTCACTAGTGAACCTTGGATCTCGTTTATATACTATAAGGTATTCCATGTAGAAGGACTTTCTCTTGAAAGTAAACAGATGTCAACCAGGTTATCATGCGCACTTACTAGGATGATCTCTATAACCCATGCATAAATGAAGTAAACCATCCATCTTATTGGCGAACACCACTCGATCGGGCTTCAAATTTCCAATAAAGGCATCAAGGGATTCTAAGTAACTAGTCATGACAGAACCTCAAAAAGGTTACCCGATACTTCGAGGGCATTACCAAGGCTAGTCAAAAGGTCTAACTACCCTCCTATCAAAACCGAGAGTGGCACCCCCTACTGGATAACCACTTCATCCCTAGAATCCATCCTTAGCTTATAAACATAAGCATTATTTCCAAACTCAACACTTGGCATAGACATTCCCAAATCCAAACAAGTCATGTATAAATGGACTGATTCTCCAATAGGACTTTGAGACAAGAATGGGATTCTCTATTACGCTAGTACTTAAGGTGCAGAGACTCAACTATCGAAGCAAACTTAAATGATGCGGGGATCAAAACAAAGTCTTGGCGGGATGATAGAAAAGAAGAGCTAAACTTTTAACAAGATCGTTACCCTCCTTCCGAGGTACCCTAGAAATGAGAGCACACCATTACCCTCCCGATGATCTTGTCCTTGTCCCATAATACTTAACTATCCACCCCGTTTTACCATGCCAAAGGTACTCTCTCGTCATGGGTTTCATTGTTCCTCTTTCTCCCTCCTTTGAGGACTAAGCCATACCAACAAGTTTTTCTTCCTTAAGCTCGTATCCTTTATCCTCTTCCTCACTATCCTTTCTTATAACGCGGCCACTGGTCTCTCGAGAACCACCTTCATCGTAAGGAAAACACTTTCGTAGATAGAAAAGACTAGTCGCAGTTAAAACCACTGTGACTATATATGGAGGAAAGAAAGGAAAAGAGATTCAATTAAGGAAACAAGGATAGTGCTAATGGCCTTTGGGGAATAGCCTTTTTCTTTTAAAAGAAAATTTTCTTGAAAAATGCTTCTTTATAAACGATTTTCAAATAGTTTTCAGAAGGTCTTTAAAAACTTTTGCCCAGTCTGGTAACCTTCTGCTCTGATACCAAATGTAACACCCCGCCTCCGCTAGGGTCACTCGCAAAGGAATGCACTAGCTTTAGAGGGGCATTATTGGTAAACATGCACAGAAATATCACAAGACAGAACATATAACATAGCGGAAGTAAAATCAAACTTTCATAAATATTAATAATTAAGGTCTAAAGCCTTTTACATCAGAGTACATCAAAACCTGTCTTGCAATAATAAAGAAGCATAAAGACTTTTTCATAAATTATTCCCCAAGTAAAAACAGTAAAGTAGCCATAGCCAAGAGAAGTCCAAGCCATCCATGATGACCTTCAAGCAGAAGAAGTCCGAACTAAACAACAGTATTTCCTCCCTGTAACCTGGGGGGGGGGAAATGGAAGAAAAGAGGCGAAACAAAACGGGTCAGTCAAAAAGACTGAGTAAGCCCTATCTACTATAAGTATAAAAACTAGTAAAGTTAACTGACACGAGAAACTGAGATGAACATAAGCATGATAACAAGATGGATAAGCTAAATCAAAATAACAGGATGAACTACTGAACTCAGGTAAACTAAGGTGTCATGATAAATTACGATGTCAAGATAAAACAAGGTATCACATCGTCAGGTTTCTATCAAGTATAATATCCCCAAGATATCTATCACGTATAACGTCCCATGGTATCTATCCTGTACATCTTCTCTGCACCTACCGTACTAGTACCCCAACTGTATTACGTGTTATCCGTGAATGACCCTTACTCAAAAGTCGTGTAATGGTCCATGTCAACCTAATATGCCGCATATATAGGTTACTCAACTCATATGTTTCTTTCCATGTATAAGTTCAGTCCTTTGCCGTAGGCTGTACGGGCTTTCCAATGTAAACGATTTATCCTTGAAGTTGTTTTGGACTGCAACCCTTGATCTAGTTGTGTTTCCTTACCATGAACTATCGCGCGTCCACTTAGGATTTATGCCACCTAGGACCGCTAGGGATTATGCTACCTAATGAACGTTTCCGCGTCTCGGTTTGGGTTTTGGCCACCTAGGACCACTAGGGATTACGCCACCCGTCAACCGCGCCCTTGATCCCACGTATGTATCGTGAATCTTTTTCCATGTCTAGATGCACATGTTCCCCAATGTGCCATCCGAGTTCCGTGCCAGGGCAAATCAAGAAATACGGAACTCAGTCGGGAGCTTTAAATCGTCTGCCGATGCAGATATCAAGGTCTGTTTTTGTACCCGTGGCTATGGTCCCACGTGACCCCTCCCTCAACTACTGAAAGGCAATCCAAGAAAAATCATGTATAAGAACCACTCCCCGGCCCCACTATAGCCCACTTTCCTACGGGCCAACCTCACCCATGACTCGATAGCAAGCACATGGTCTGTTGGGGGTTCCCTGCCTTTCCGCACGTACACGATTGACTAAAAATGGTAGGTAGTCGGCGATGTGCTATCCAGGGCAAAAACAAGAATCGTCGACTCCACGCTAATCCATCCCAGTCTTTAGGTTGCTCGCATAGCAACCAAGGCATACTCTTGGTCCTTCTAACGCAGACCTTAACCTCTCATGGGCCTAGTATAATTACCTAGCAGCCCACAGAGGGACCCCAAGAATATCCTCACGTCCCCCGAAGCTTCCACTTCGGCACCCAGTGCGCTGGAGCTTTTATCCAAGTCAGATAACTTGCTCCCCCTCGTATACTAAGCGATGACCTACCGTATCAGGTTACTCATCGTTTTGAGAATTAGTCCTATGTCCTTAGCTAAGAATTATTACTTAGTTACCCTTAACTAAGGTTTACCACTTAGCTTCCTTTCCCGTTATCCTTGATTAACCACGGTTTTCTACCTAGTTCTTCTAGCTAGGGTTTGTCTATTGGGTTAAGTGTTATCATTCAAGTCCATGACTTAACCCGCCCATGAATCACGTCAAAGATTGGCTAAGTATTTAAGTTCAAGACTTAGTCCCACAAGTTGGTTAAGTGTACCCAGAGGCTTATGACTTAACCCTATCAAGTCAAATTGGTCAAGTACTAGCTTACCTTAATCCTATCGGATTATCTTGCTAGATCGATTAAGCATAGATTATCTTAATCCCATCAAATTATCGAGTCGGATCGGTTAAGTATAGGTTGGCTTAACCCCATCCTCTAATCGTACTACAATGGTTAAGTATATTCTAAAAAGGTCTTGTGACTTAACCTTATCAGGTCCGCATATTAGATTGGTTAAGTGTAAGTTACTTAACCCCATCAAATCATCATGTATAATTGGTTAAGTATAAGTTGCTTAACCCCATTAAATTATCACGTTAAGTTGGTTAAGTATTGGTTACTTAACCTCATTGAATTACCGAGTTTAAATTGGTTAAGTGTTTAACTTAACCCCATCGAATTACCGTGTTTAGATTAGTTAAGTGTGGATTACTTAACCCCATCTAATTACCGTGTCGGATTAGTTAGGTGCAAATTACTTAACCCCATCCCCTAATCATCTTGTATGGTTAAGTGTCATTAAGAAAACTTACTTAACCTTGCCAAATTATCATGTTGGATTGATTAAGTGTTGGTTAACTTAATCCCCGTCCACTAGTCGTATAAAAATGGTTAAGCGTCATTAGGCAAATCAAATCACTTAACCTACCCAACCTTGTCATGTTTTGTTAAGTATCATTAGCCTAACCAATTTACTTAACCCATTTACCCGTGTCATATTTGGTTAAGAGTCATTAATCAAATTAACTTAACCCTATCATGTAGCATTAATTACTTAATGCACCCCAACCTCTCACATTAGACTTTGTTGTGGTTACTAGTTAAGCCGGTTGGTTCCGGGTAGCTTTACACCACAACTTGGTCTAACCTCAGGTTCAAGCACAACTTGACCAACTTCTCACATTGGGTCCTATTGTTTGCAACTACTAGTTAGGCCGGTCGGTTCCGGGTAGTTTTACTTGCAAACTCAACCCAACCTCGAGTTGGCCACTTTCATGTTTAGTCTAGTGTCATGTTCATAGTCAAGTTTTCAAGCAATTGGGTAGACCTAACTTAATAGGTAAATTCCCAATGGGTAGACCTAACTTAATAGGTAAACTCCCAAGCTTATGTTTTTATGCATACTTACATGTCAACTTCCATGTTATATTTCAAGTCATGTTTTCAAGTATAAACACATGTCATATTTAACGTTACATGTTGTCATGTTTATACCCATTTACCCAAGTCATATTCATGTCATTATGTTTCCCCATAATGTGACCCCAACGCTTTTTAAACTAGCATATACGTTCGCAACAACGTGATGGATTAAAAGAAGAGACTTGGCAAAGGAATGACAAAAATGGGTATTAAGCCACAAGTTAATCATGGTGGCAAATGAGGCACAAATGTGTTCATTAGCTTGCATGTTACATTCTTAAGCCTCAAAAACATGCATCAACCCAAACTTGGTACATAAGCGAATCATGGTGACAAAAGACATGGAATGATGGCTAGAAACTCGCATATATCATTTCATATGCAAGTTGACATAATGACTATGAAGATTCTCATGTTGCATAATGCAACATTTCAACATAAAGGTTGTGGCTTTTAGCTCATAAGATCAAGATAATGACTTCATAAACTTGCATAACATGATAGCATGCATCATTCCAATTAATCAAACCCAAACTTTCAACATGAACATTTAACTTCATAGTTAATATCTAAGAGTAGGGAAGGGCTTACATAGCTATGAAGGCCTAAATCGATTAAACTAAAGCTTGTGATGAAGCCTATGCATGCCATCACCCAAAAACCCAAAGATGAACACTCCAAATCAATAAAAACCCCATCTTTATGAACAAAGATCAAAGCTTTAGCCTTGAAATCAACTTGAGAAGCTCTCATACTAACATAGGGATTCTCTAATACTCTCATGATCATGAAACCTCTCATAGAAATGAAGTGGAGGCTAGGATAGTTGAGTGGAGGCCATGAGAGTAGGAATTTTGCCATAGTTTAGTTGCATGAATGAATAATGAGGATTTAGGATAGGTTAGGGTCTTATTTATAGATTAGGCAAGTGTTTTAGGCCATAGGATTAAACCTAGATTCAATCCAAGCCATCAAAGCATGTCTTGGGGAAGAAGTCAAGTGTAGGAACCATCTAGGGCCTTTAGATTAAAGATGAACCATGAGAACCATCCAAATGCAAAATCTGCATTTGAGCGAATCGGCCCACGGGTTGACAGCCAAACACCCTGGATTAACCCCTAGTCGACCCAGCGGGCTTGGGTCGACCTCAAAAATCGGCCGGTTCGGTTATTCCCCTATCCCAATTCGCTGTTTTGAACATTTTTGCATATTTATTTATTTAATTTTCAATTATATATATATATATATATATATCAATATATATATATTTCTCTGCGCAACCCATTTCACTTAATTAAGTATACTTTAATTTGGGAATTTTCGTGAAACTTCGCGAGGCCATATCTTGGTCATACGGACTCCGATTTTCGAAAACTCGGACTCTATTTCGCGTATTTTTCCGAGACGAACGCAATGGCATAGCCCGATTCACTTGATTCAGAATTTAAAATTAAATTCTGCCTTGATTCTCATCTTTAATCATGTTATCGAAATACGGGTTGTTACAACCGTATCATCAATAAAAAAACTAGAAAACATTTTTCGGGAATTCTTAGAGTCGGTATGTGGCCCCGGTAAATTGAAATGTGCGTTCAAATTCAATACATAGATTTATATTTTGATTTTGACGAAAAACGATGAAACAACCAAACTGGCTTACAATACATATTCCATTGTGTTCGGAATGGGGTTAATTAGTTATGAACAACGGTCAGTGAGTCTCGTTTGGAGGTCAAAATAAAAACAGTTTTTTGAAATTTCAAAATAATAAAATATATATAAATTATATATTCTCACTCTCTCTCCCCTTACATCCCTACCTACCTTATTCAGTCAACGCCCAAACTAAAAAAAAAAAGAAACCACTCCCCCAAATCGAACGTAGAAAACCGCGATTCCTCCTCCATCGGCCAACGCCGCTCCGCCACGCACCCCACGGATAACCGCCGCCCCATCGTCAGCCCCAGTACCCCTCCGACCTTCTCTTCTTCCCTTCGTCGATGCGGAAAACCCAAACCCCCTGAAGCCATCGCACCCTACCACCGTGTCACCGCCGGCCAAACAAGCCACTCCCGACCACTTGCACCCCGGTGTAGCACCACCAGCGCCTTTTGACAAACAGTGCTGCCCCTCAGCACCCCCTTTCGCTGTAAGTTTTGATTTTATTTTATTTTATTTGTTTCATTTCATTTTTCACATAATAATCTTTAAATAAAATTTGATTTTCAGTTTATATAAAGATAGGAATTTTATGTGTATGATTTGAAGATAAAAATGTGAAAAGTGAAATCAAAATATGATTTTTAAATCAATAGAGATTTGATTTTTGTAACCCAGATTAGAAATAAAAATATGATTTTTTTATATATATTTTAGCAGAGTAAAAATATGATTTTTAATTATATTTTTATCCTATAAAGATGAGATTTTTATGTAATGAAAGAAATGCGATTTTTAATTATAAATGTCATATGTAAAAATATGAAATTATTTTTAGAAAGATAAAAATATAATTTTTATGTTATAGAGATAATAAAAATATAATTTTTATATTATGGAGATAATAAAAATATGATTTTTATATTATATAGATAGTAAAAATTTGATCCTTATATATGTAGCGATAGGATAAAATATATGATTTTTATATATGAAGTGACGATATAAAAATGTGATTTTTATTATATATATATATAGCAAAGTAAAAATATGATTTTATATCATTTGAATAGTAATGTAAAAACATGATTTTTATATATTCATTAGCAATAGAAAGATTTGATTTTTATCTATATAGTAGCGTCATAAAAATGCGATTTTTATCTATGTAGCATTGTTATAAAAATATAACATTATTTTTAGAAAGATAAAAATATGACTTTTAGCCTATGTATGTTATTTATAAAATAATCATACAAAGAAATAATTATTGATTGGTTAAAAATATAATTTTTAACGTAGGTATACTACATAGATCGACAATCAAAGCACGGCGGAGTGGAACTCCAAGGTGAGAACTTCTCACTTTGAATTTTATTTTCTAATTAAAATATATACTAGGATGCAGACGGTGCTTAGCAGCACCCGACACCCATCGTCCACAGACCATGGATGACTTGTTTGTTTGATTGATGTGCTATGAAAATTGATTGTGTGATGTAAAATGGAATAAAATATTTATGGTTAAAAATATAATTTTTAACGGACATATGAATAAAATAAATATTTATAAACAAATCGGACGATTTGTTTATGTACACACATTTGACTGATATTGATTGGGACGATAAATTTTGACACATCGCCCAACTGCACAAATAAAACCTGTGTTTGATTGTTTGAAACCCCACACGGGTATTGGGATGATATTGGACATACATTAATCCCAATAATTAGTTGTATGTCAATCGACTGGTTGACAAGCTGTGTAAGCATTAAATATTTGTATTTGATGCTTATGTAGTGTAGAATGCACTTTGGATGATGGTTGAACGTGTTTGATTGTTGTTGTATACACGCTGTATGAAATTCATATAATCACATTATATGGTAATTGATTGTGTCTGATTCCAGTTCAGAAAGAATGAATATTTTAAAATAACGATTATTTTAAAATAATGAATATTTTAGAATAATATTCAGTAAAGAATCAAAATCTGATTTTGATGTCCGATTTGGGATGGACACGAATATATTAAAATATATAAAGCTGTGTTGATTAGATTAACGTCATTTTGTCGTGAACGATATTTATATCGATTTTATTCATTTTTATATTGAACATTGAAAAGAAAATGATTTCGAAATCTAATGTTTTGAAAATACTATCATTTATATATCGATGATATGGAATATTCAATTTTGATTTGAAATTGAATAGAAATCATTTTGAAAATGAATTTAAAACGATTTATAAAATACGTTTTAAATGGAAATTGACACAATATATATAATATATTATATATATATATATAATGGCCTGAATAGAACGCGCCGCACTGCGGCAGTTCGCGAATTTCAATCATTGACTTCAAACGGACATTACGGGAGATCCGACCGTCGGATTCTCTTAAAACCGGAACCTTTGGGTTCGTGTCGAAAAGAGCTTTGTAACGAATATTATAGATTTGAAATCTAACGGTTGGATTTGGAATTATATCCAAATAAAATTTGGAAAAGGTTGTTGTAAGTGCAGTTCGATGGCCGTTTACGGAAATCGACTGTACAGGCCTTGATAAAATTATTAAAAATATCAATAATTTGTGTAAAATCATAAGAGATGATTTGGAAAGAATTGGGATGAAAAATTCCATATTTGAAAAGATAAAAATAGATTTTTATCGAAACGAACTAGTTATTAACTAGAATTATAATCCAATATTTTTAAATAAATAAATTGGATTTGAAATGGTTTTAAAAATAACCAGGATTTCCAATATATGAATTGAAATGGATTTGAATCGAAATTGTTTTCGAAATATTTCGATGTTGGATTTCGTGATTATATAGATATTGTTATGGAAATTTGAAAGATATATTTATATCGTTATTTCCAATACGATATTTGTTGGTTGTGGTATTTGATATTGAATATAAGCCGATATATTTTCTATTTAGAGCCTTATATTTAATATCAAATGAGATTTTGGGTTGTCGTGAATGGTATCTTCAGTAATACTGTTCTTAGACCCAACAGGGTTAAGAAAATCAGAAACTAACTGGAAATTAGTTAAGTTGAATGGTTTCCGGGGTATTGATCTGATGTTGGTTTCGGCCTTCAGGGTTAATACTTAGGAAATTGTTCTCTTACTAATTTACGGTTAGAGGCTGATGGAATATGAATTGGGTTTATTGTGAACTGTGTTTTTAATGGCATTCGTTCTTTAACCCGATTTACAGTGAAATGTGATTTGGAATTTATAAATCTTTTATTAAGATTTAAAGGAGATTTTCCAAAGTAAAGTTTTCCAATTTAACATATTAAATTGGAATTGAACGAAATTCGATTTGGTTATAATTGAAGTAAGCTGCTGTAGAGGAAGACGGTTAATATGTATGGAATTTAAAAGGCCTTATCGTTACTCCATTTATATTATCGGTTGGATATGGAAGTTTATATCGATTTGTTTTCCATGAAGATTCCATTGTTAATGGAATGTGATTTTGGGTTGTCGTGAATGATATCTTTAATAATACTGTTCTTAGACCCAACAGAGTTAAGAAAGTCAGAAACTAACTGGGGATTAGTTAAGTTGAATGGCTTCCTGGGTATTGATCTAATGTTGGTTTCGGCATTCAGGGTTAGCACTTAGGGAATTTTTCACTTGCTAATTTACGGTTAAAGGCTGATGGAAAGGAATGTGATTTTGGGTTTATCGTGAACCGTGTTTTAAATGACATTTGTTCTTTAACCTAGTTAAAGACAGGATATGATTTCCCAAGTTAAGCAATCGTTAATATTGATTTTTGGGAAGATTAAAACCAAGCGGAGTTTTAATGCATCTTTAATTAGATTGAAATGATATCCAAAGGAAGATTAAAGAATAAATTTAAAGAATTTATCTTTGATAAAATTAATGGGAACCTTTCCCAAAGTATATGAATATTTGGATACAGAAATATTCTGGATTGGAATGAGGCGTATGTTGTGTTTTTATAGCACTTGTTTATTATATACGCGAGTTATTCAAAAAGACCGGGTTTATCCCATTCTGAATAACTGATTCGACGATGTGTCGAGGATGAAGACGGTGGTTGAATACCGTAGGTCTTCACATCGCTTGGGTGATTACTGATGTCTTGATTGGGCTGTACACCCAAGACAAGGTAATAAGTGGTGATCATCCAGACATACTTGGAGATCGACCAGATATGCGAGGATCTCTCCCCTATATTGGACATATGGGGGAGGAATAAGGTGCCTCCGGTTTCGTTCAGACCCAGAACGAACTTGTAAATGGATGCGTGTCTGACATCGGATTTCATTCTGTGTGATTGATATACATCGATCGCATAGCGTGAATTGCCTGTGTGGCATGCTGAGATGCAAATGATCAGGGCTTCTGTTGAAAAGCAGAGTCTTGTGGTTGATGATCAAAGCACGGCTTTAATATAGCGTAGCTTTTTGTAGCATTAATTCGTGAGCCTCACACCCCGGTGTGGACCAGAAACGGAAGAGAACTTCAGGGAGGACATTAAACTAGCTAGGAGTTGTGTCAGCGTTTTGCATGCCCTGACATTTTACTTATGCGGATGATGGATAGCGAGGCGCCTCAGTTATATCGGTCGATCCGGGACCGATGATCTGGTCGGTATATGATTAGTTTACGCCCCATAAAGTGGGGAAACCCATTGTTCAAGGATTCTAATCCACTCCGTGTGGACCGTCCCTGACGATCCAAGATGCAGTTGCGGCTGTTCCTGAGACACGGTAGGCTAGATTGTCTCGAAGCGGTAAGGACGATCCCTTACCTTGGTTCACAAATGGAAATCCAACTTCCAATACGTGACAATTGCGGTTTTGATTGTAGAGCCTAGTATTGGCGACATGATATATGGTACCCATGCCATCTAGGATTGATACATTTATATTTGAAGTTGTTTTATACACTATGCACTTATAATAGTATCAAATGATTTGTTTTAATGTACCAAGCATTTTTGGTTATTATAAGGGAAAACCCTATCCCCAGGCTTGCGTTGCATTGTGTGATAGGACCTGGGTCTTATAATAGCTTCATTTTTCCAAAAAGCATTGCGCTGTTTTGTTATATGCATTGGTATTCTTGGGAGGAAACCCGTTCCGTGTTATATGGCATGGTCCCTTGATATATCTGATTTTGAAGTAAAGTTTTAAATAACTGTTTTAGTTCTCACACCAGTCACATGACTGACCTGGAGTTTATTGTTTTAACCTAAACTCTGGGTGCCCCTATTTTCCATACGGGCAGCTAGTAGTTTTGGTTTTGTAGATTTATATTCACAGGATTCTAGTTTACAGCTGGAACGATACTCGGAAAGCTCTGTATCCATATATTCCTTTCAGTTGTGTTTTGTATTATTTTCTTGCTGCATTGTAATTTGTAAATCTTTGATATTTATCGAATGTATATGATTTATTCATACTCTGTATATTCTTGTATTCTGATGAAATTGTTGTAATAAGCAATGAAATGTTCTTCTGTTTGTGTTCCGATATGGCTTGTTCTCAACTCAATCCGGGCTTTCCTTCACGGAGAGGTTCAGGTCGTTTCAGCTACGACTGGCTATGACCTATAGGTTCAGTATAACTACGGTTTGCGACAGTTGGTTATGGTTAATTAGCTACGGCTAGGAACGGCTTGCGACAAACGTAAGATGATCCGCAAAAATGCCACATCTCCAGATTTTCCATCGCTAATCTTACGGTGACCGAAGTCGTCGCTAGAGATGGCACTATTTTCGTTAGCGCTAAATTATATAGCGACAGCTAGCGGCTATAATCGCTGACAACTAATAGTCGTCGCTATATGCAGCCTTTCTTATAGTGAAATTTCGAGTGCCAAGCAACTTAGTTTCCACTAATTTCATATCCAAACCGGGATACGAAATTCCCAATAGAGGTCGGGGATACGAAACACCCAAGCCGCAACGGGGATCCGAAATCCCAAGTCCTGAACGGGATACGAAATCCCTGGGAGTGCAAATACCGATCACAGGAGTTTACCATTTCCATGATTTCTACCACTTCATGACTTCATCCAAATCAATCTATACCTTCGTGATTTTTGTTGTATAAATAAAAAATTTCCTTATTCGGTTTCATATTACTACAAGTTCCTCCCAATTTGCTTGTACACATTTTTCTACATACCCTTTCTGAGTAGCTACATCTAAAACGAGGCTTACAGCATCAATGGTTCCAGATCGAGTATACGGTTTTAATCCAATAGACTAGTGTAGCAGGTTCAGACTGGATTCAGACGGGGCTTGAATAATAAACGGGCTCATATCCAGTTTTCGGCTCTTTGGGTAGAACCAGACCCATTGATAGCCAGACTAAACCCTACCTTCATATCATGTTCTCTCATTTCTTATGTAAAGCATAATCCACATTTTTTTTGAATAAAAATGGTACTTATATTACATAGAAGAGTTACAACAAGTTTGAGCTGAGTACCAATGAATACAACACTAAACAAATACTATACAAAAATAAAGAAACCCCAGCTCAAACCGATTAATAATACATTACATGGTTACGCAAAATTAACAATATAAGTCCAAACCATGCATAAACACAATAAATACAACTACTCAAGCAAAAGGCGAAGACATCAAACTTCAAAGACCAAATATCAAAAGCAACTCCATCACCATAAACCAAAAAAACCAGAGAGCAACCTAAATATATCATTGAGGAAATAAGGAAGCCTCTGTACCCATAAGCATAACAAATATAAACATGCTCCAAAGACACAGAACAAAGAAAAAAAAAGTTACCCCAAAATTTCAGCTCCAAAACAGCAAGAGCACCAACATTTGGAGCTAGAAATCTGAATCCACGATGAAGATAAAAGCTAAACCATAATATAGCAGCAACAATATTCCAGGTATAAAACCGAGTGGAATAAAAACAAGGAGCAGAGGTCTAAACTAACCAGATCAAATCCCAACAGCCCATCAACAATGGAATTATTTCTTAGAAATACTCCTAATAGTCACATCATCTAGGTCACCACCCTCTTCCCTATTCTTCTTAGTCTTTGATCTAGTCTTAATATGTGATACAAGCTTTATCCACTTGGGGTTGTTATCTACCAAAGGATCACCTTTCCCCTTAATGGCCTTATATATGTTTCTCATCCTTTTATAACTACTAGATGAACAGTTTGGATCCTCCATCTTACTATCATGAAGATCCTTAATGTTAAATCGAAACTCATAATATAATATATTACTGGTAGTGACGACCCAAGTATCTTACAGGAGATCACAACAAGAGATGGAGATCGCTATGCTCCGTCAGTAGATGGTTGAGATGCGGGATTGGAGGAAGAGTGGACTACTTGCCATGCTCAATGAGTGGATTGTTGCATTTTTATCTGAGCATGAAAGGATGCCCAGGGATGAGGCTGGGTCGGGGCATGAGAATGATGAGGATGATGATGGAGACAAGTAGGTACTTGTCTTTCTTGATTTTTTTTATAGCATTTCTAAATATAAACATGATGGTTATCGATTTGGCTTATTATTGATGGTTTGTGAATATAATGCTAGCTTGTGGACAAGATGTTGTGGATATGGTTTGTTATGATGGTGGTGCATGTGATGATTTGTTTCAGAATGTTTAATGTTGTTTACTTGTGGTTTATTAGTTTTGTGGTATATTGATTGGTTTATAGTATATATGTTGGTTTGTGTCATGAATTTGAGTAGATACGAAATGTTGGGTTGTGGAATTGATCGTATATGAGTTGTGGAATGAATGAATATGTGTATGTGTGGTTTGAGGGAAGCATCGTAAAGGGAAAATAGGGAAAAACTTCAGTTTAGCGACGGCTAGCTACTACTAGCGATGGCTTATCAGTCACGTAGTGCTACGGCTAGCTATGACCAGTAGGTTCAGTATAGCTACAGTTTGCGACAGTTGGTTATGGTTTATTAGCTACGACTAGCAACGGCTTGCGATGAACGTA
Organism: Allium sativum; assembly: GCA_030737875.1. Lineage (NCBI taxonomy): Eukaryota > Viridiplantae > Streptophyta > Magnoliopsida > Asparagales > Amaryllidaceae > Allium > Allium sativum. Next base: position 223,110,896 of record CM060918.1, on the reverse strand, counting down.
AGATGATCCAAAAGAAAACCACGTTTCCATCTTTTCCATCGCTAACCTTACGGTGACCGAAGTCGTCGCTAGAGATGGCTCTATTTTTGTTAGCGTCAACTTATATAGCAACAGCTAGCTACGGCCGTCTATGGCCGCCAACGACTAATAGTCATCGCTATATGCAACCGTTCTTACAGTGAAATTTCGAATGCCAAGCAACTTCATCTCCCTAATTTCGTATCCAAACCAGGATACAAAATTCCTAGTAAAGGTCTGGGATACGAAAAACCCAAGCCATAACGGGGATCCGAAATCCCAAGTCCTGAACGGGATATGAAATCCCTAAGTGTGAAATACCAATCACAGGAGTTAACCATATTTCCATTAATTTCTAGCACTTCACGACTTCATCCAAATCGATCTATACCTTCGTGATTTTTGTTGTATAAATAAAAATATTCCTTATTCGGTTCCATATTACTACAAATTCCTCCCAATTTGCTTGTACACATTTTTCTTCATACCCTTTTTGAGTAGCTACACCTAAAACGAGGCTTACAACATCAATTGTTCTAGATCGAGTATACGGTTTTAATCTAACAGACTGTGTAGTAGGTTCAGACCAGATTCAGACAGGGCTTGAACACTAATATAGTTTTCGGCTCTCTGGGTAGAACCAGACCCAATGATAGCCGGACTAAACCCTACCTTCATATTATGTGCTCTCATTTCTTATGCAGAGCATAATCCACATTTTTTTGAATAGAAAGGGTACTTTTATTACATAAAAGAGTCACACATGTTTGAGTTGAGTACCAATGAACAAAACACTAAACAAGTACTACACAAAAATAAAGAAACCCCGGCTCAAACCGATTAACAATACATTACATGGTTACACAAAATTAACAATATAAGTCCAGATCATGCAAAAACACAATAGATACAACTGCTCAGCCAAAGGGCGAAGACAACAAACTTCAACGACCAAATATCAAGAACAACTCCATCACCATAAACTCCAAAAACCAAAGAGCAACCTGAATATATCATTAAAGAAATAAAAAAACCTCTGTACCCGTAAGCACAACAAACCTAAACAAGCTCAAAGACACAACACAAAGCAAAACAAAATTTACTCCAAAACCACAACTCCACAACAGCAAGAGCACCAACATCTGGAGCTAGAAATCTGGATCTATAAGGAAGATAAAAGCTAAACCATAATATAGCAACAACAACATTCCAGATATAAAACCTAGTGGAATAAAAGCAAAAAAGTAGAAGTCTAAACTAACCAGATCAAATCCCAACAACAACACAACAAAGCCTCAAAACCACATCAAAGAACCATCAACAAAGGAATTATTTCTTAGAAATACCCCCATTAGTCACATCACTCTGGTTACCTCTCTCTTCCTTATTCTTCTTAGTCTTTGATCTAGTCTTAATATGTGATACAAGCTTTATCCATTCGGGGTTGTTATCTACCAAAGGGTCACCTTTCACCTTAATGGCCTTATATTTGTTTCTCCTCCTTTTATAACTAGTAGATGAACAGTCTGAATCCTCCATCTTACTGTTATGAAGATCCTTATGTCTAATTGAAAGTGATCGATGTTCGAAAACTCTACGTGAGAAGGTAAGAAAACCCAGGATAAAATTTCATCTCTGTCAAGATCATCATTCCTGACATACATCCCCTCATCAGATTTCTCATTAGTCAGGCTATCAATATCATTCTTCAAACCTGCATTCCCATCAACTTTTGAAATATTATGAATCCCCTCATTTTTTAAAACAATAGACATTCCAACAAATTTAGCTAACTCATTAGCTTCTTTACACATTTACCGCATGCAATCTTTAGGAACAACAATTACTTGGGAAGAATTGGAGTTTTTCTTAGCTCCATTGCTCTGAGATAATAACAAACCTGACTTAGACTTATCTCCTTTTTCCATTAAATTCATAACTGGAATATTATCACTATACTTAGGTTTATCATTCATAGAAATATCAACATTCATTGCACTGGTTATACCATGATTGTCTTTGGAAATCCATATTTTTGAAGCTTTACAAGCTGAACTAGAATGACCAAATATCTTATAAATTGAACAAGATGTTGGATTCCATTCATATTACATTTTTTTTCCACACCACATTTCCATTAAAGCACTGTATTGGAATAACCTCTAGAAATTTGAAATTAATATCGACCTCAACCAAGACTCTAGTATAAGAAATGCCAATCACTTCCACCGTGACAGTATCCAGCTTAACAGGGTGTCATAGTATAGAGTCTATTCTACTAATAGCCACAAAGACTAGAAATCTAAATCTAAGTTAGGGAGACGGATCTAAATGGGTATGGAGTGTAAAAATTCACGACTTAAGCTCGTACTCAGTTGCATTTTCCTCTTAAAGATAAATCTTTTATTATAAAAAATATGGACCTGATGCTAATATCTGTTCACAGTCATCTTGTGATTCACATTTGATTATGAATAAAATCATTCTCTCTAGAAAATAACTGATTTTGCCAATAAGATTTCAATTTCTGTCAATATATGGTTTTAACAAGATGTCCTAGCATGATCCACATTGTTTCAATATGGAATTTTATTTGACAGCTAAACAAGTTTTCTTATTGTTCTATCAAATTCCAACACCATTATAGAACTTACGATGAATGTTTTTTTTTTTTTTTTTTTTTTTGATGGGAAAGTGTAGTGGAACTAGAGATGTTTTTAGTGAGAAGTGTTCTGAAATATACAATGATGCAATAACGAGTTCATAGAGTAAAAATCGTTTAAATACATCACCTAAGGATATTATTTTATTAGCAACGGAAAATGTCATTTTTAATAAAATAAACAAGAAAGATATCAGATGTACAACGCTGTGACTCCGCGAGTTGGAGAGCACATTTTACCCTACTTGCCACAAGTGCACAATACTTCACAAACAAAAGTACTGTACATTAAGAGATCCTCTGAAACCGGCAATATCTAAACCTATACGGAATAAAGAATAAAGAATAAACTGAGTGGACTTTGTGGAACATAGACCACCACACTTGTATTTTAGCAACAGAAGTAGGTCAAATGAATATTCAAGTAGCCTGCAAATTCTTTCAAAGAGGAGCCATTTCTAGTCATCATTTGTTTTGGCTTGCCATCATGTTTTTACTTCAGACTGTACCATTTAATGCGCGATATTACTACTAAAATTTGAATGTTTTTCCAACTGATATCTACATCCCTCATTTACTTTCTAATTTATTACCATCCCATCATTCATATCTATCCACATTTTTCTTCACATTTATTTTGCTTACTTGATTAATTTTTTCTTATTTTGCCAACCCATCCATCATCACGAATCATTATATTGCATTTTTTTCAACCTGCTTCATCATTTTACCTTGTTCTGAAATCTAATCTCTTTTCAAAGAAGTTAACTCTGGTTTTCACATCAAAGAGTCATATTAAGTTTATCTGTGTTATACAATTCAATAATGCGCTTAATATTATATGTGTTTTGTATTATGTAATGCCAATAGTTGTTTGGAGAGTTCATTGTTCACATCAGCGTATGTCAATTACATACCAACTCCAGAGGTAACCACTGAACATGCATATGGTTCATTACTCATAAACTATTATTAACCACCTAATAAAGTTAATTATGTAAACATCATCTTCCTTATATTTGGTTATGTAGTGAATGGCCATTAGTAGCAGCAGCAGCCAGACACTTGGTTACACAGTCAAAGTACAAACTCAAGTAAACCGTGACTTACTGATATTTTTCTTTGAAACTGTTTAAAATTATATAACTGGCAAACACATTTATGGAACAATAAATGGAGGAAATTACAGAGCTGAGAAACAAAAATTAAAGAGGCTGTTATGATGAGAAGGCCAAAGGGCCTTAATAACTGAACTTAAGTTTGCTCTTCTTCGAGTGAATTAAATGGAATTGAAAGAAAATGCATCATTGCGTATATCTTGGGCCAACCAAATCCATCATGATAATTCGAATTGCTGCTCTCTCTATAAAAGAAACTTCATCATCACATGACATCACCAAATCTTCTTCATTTCTCATGATGCCACACATTAATACACAACGAAATTCATTATTTCTTCCCTTTTTTCCTTCTATATATACTCGACATAGCTCATTTGAGCTTGTATCACAAACATCATTTGCTCTCTCTTTCTCTATAATCAAGAATCTTTGTTCAAGAAGGTTGGTTTTTTTCCCCTCTCTCTTCTAGTTTCGTTGAAAGCAATATTGAGTTCAATTATATAGGTAGAAGTGTAATATGTAGTTGTATCTTGTAAGCAACAAGACTCCTTTTGGTAGGAGTCAATGGAGTATAGAGTTATCTAACTGATGTTAGCATTCCTTTATCTGTTCTTTTTTATATACAGATGTTGAGATAACACATGAATAGTATAAATATAACCCAATTGCTTTTGTTTTTTGCAGCAATTATGGACAGACTTAACTCGAAACTGTACATGCAAAACTGCTACATAATGAAAGAGAACGAGAGGTTAAGGAAGAAGGCGCAGCTTCTCAACCAAGAGAATCAAGCCTTGTTATCGGAACTCAAGCAGAAACTTAACAAATCCAACTCGAACCAACAGTCAAAACCTGTTAACAGTTCGACTAGTTCAAGTGATGCAAAGTGATTATAGGAAGCAGCTTAGATTATAATGTCATATGAACGCATGGCTGTATGAACTAGAAGCATGTGTTTTTCTTTTTAATCTTTTTGTTGTCTGCTGAGTTATCGGTTGGCTTTTCCAGTGTAATGATCTACGTATTAGTTCAACTATGATTATGTTATGACTTCAATTGCTAGCCTCCATTACGTACTTCCATAAAATATGATCATGTCTGTGTTCTCCTCTAAAAATATGAAAAACATCTTATCAGCATGATGCATGCTGTTCTAAAGTTGCATATAATGAAGTTGTTGGATGCGACATATTTGTAAAATATGACGGTGATGAAGTAACAGTGGTTAGGCTTGTCAGCAAAACGAACCCTTTTCAGCATGTACTGTCATCCATACAATTGACGGTGGCCTTTTTTCCTCGAATTTCTTCTCTGGTTAGGCCCAAGTTGGGTTAATTTGAAGGGACGAAAAATATTAACTTGTAGATATATAGATACAAGCCCTGTCCAGGTAAAATTGTGCCTTATGGAAGATTAAACTGGACCTTTGTATACATGAAGAAACAACTTCTATCTAATAAAACTCGAACGTCATTAACTTGACACACTTCATCATACATACAAACATATTCTTTGAAAAGTAAACAAATATTCTTTATACAATAGAAAACCCAAAAAATTGGCTCTACGTTTAAATCATGCCCTAGTAGACGTCCATGTAGGTCGGGCCTATAAACATGAAAGTAGTATATATAAGATGATAATTTACATGCATACTAAATAACAAATTTTATAACAAGGATGATGATTTGTTATACTAATTACTAACCAACAAAATTTATAAAATCTAGACAATTTAACATAAATGGCTAAATCTCAATGAGAGGGGGCAAAAATGAATTGGTTACCATACAAGGATTCATATATGGATTCAATTTGAGCCGAAGCAATTTGTCACATCCACCAAAAATGTAGAGATTCCACTTTTTGGGAAATGGGTATTTATCTAATTTTTTCCTCGTATTCTATTGGGATTTTTATTTAAAAAACTTAAATTTCATTAAAGAAAAATAGATTTTGAAAATATGTTAGCATTTATTATCATAACTTTAATTGTTATTATTCGTATTGTCTTGAAATATAAAATTTCTATATGAATTTTTATTTTTTTAATAGTTTGGACTTTTTGAAACATTTATATATTTGTTTACAAAAAAAATATATGTCTTTCCATGGATGCTTACAAAAATTTAAATATTATTTCATGGATGCTTACAAAAATTTATATTGTAAGTAGTTGCAATATAAACCAAACCAATAATTTTCCAACATCTAGGGTTAGCACTTGATTCCATTAACCAGTTCTTTTTATTGTAACATCTCTAATTTTAGTGAAATATTATTTGATAATTTGATTAAATGGTTAAATAAGAATAATGTGGTGCATGAGGAATGTGATTTGTGCTTAACAAATTAATTAGAAGGTTGACCTTACAAACAAATTAACCAATTAAAATTTGTATAAGTACGGGAGATATGAGGAGGGAAAAAATGAAAATTTTGTCTCCACACACACATACACAAACATACATACACACACACATACATGCATACATACATATATGTATGCATGTATATACATACATACATATATGTATATATATATATATATATATATATCATATTTTTCAACATTTCTATCATAACATCATTTATTTCTAAAACCTAAAAGAAAACTAAAGAAGAAGCCGATAATTAAAGCTTGGTAGAAGAAAAAAGAAAAATCTAGAAAAGTTAGAGCTTGTATACTTTCATTAACAAATTTCATCATCTCTATCTGATCAAGCTTAATAATACTCTCCACCCTTGTAGTTCTAGTTATTTATATGCATCCCAAAGTTACGTAGTTGTTTATGGTTGATTTCATTTTGTTCTTAATGCTGTATGTTTGGTATAAAATACCCATGGTTGATTCATATTGTATAATTAACATGCATGAACATGAACAAGTTCATGGGCCGAAACCCATAGTTAAACATATCAAGATAACGTAAAATTTTGATATGATATATGTGTTCAATGACTGTGAAGATGAGTTTCGAATTCCGTAATTTTCTATGATTACACGAATTTGTTAGGAATTTCTTAAGGGTGTTTTGCTTTAGGAAATTCACATGTTAAATATGATATTAACGCGTGGGATGATTTGTTTAAGTATTTTGTATGTCACAGTATAAAGTATTGGACGATATTTATACTTTGGTCAGAATACTTTTATAAACCAATATGATTTCAACAAATATAGCAGAGTTGGTAAAAAGATATGCATTATAAAGACGTAAATCAGTTTTGCCTAAAATTACTATTAATTCCATTCTTAGAACCAGAAGCACCCTTCCAAAAATGTCGTAACCACTTTGCGGTAACCCTAAATGCTTGAAATATCACAAGTATGATATATGAAGCATTCAGGTTTCCACCATTTTGCTTTTTGTCTTGATTTGTATCTGATACTTATATATATATATATATATATATATATATATATATATATATATATATATTGGTTTTGAAAGATAGTCGCTCCACAAGAAGCTTTTGTCACAAATACTTCGGTTAGGTCAAAGGGTTGTTTTTCTATAAAAGAATTGCTTTTATTAGGAAGAACTTTTAACTATAACTTTGAAAAGAACAGAGGCTTTCTCCTCCGCACCTTTCGGTGAAATTTAAAGTGGCTTGTTTTCCTTATTTTATACTTTTTTAGTTGCTGCCTCCATTCCTTCAATTTTTGATGAAGGGATCTCTCAATGGGAAATATGTTTGAATCGAAAGGCTATTGCTGTATGGCTTGAATGTTATGTTTTAACTTCACTATATAAAGAGATATAGGTTACCGTTTTGCTTCCTTTTGGAAGCTGAGAGAGGATTTCGTACTCTAAATCTTAAATAAAGAATAAAAGACTATCCACTCGACACCCTTCGACTAATCTTAAGGGGTGAGTCTATTAACATAAGCTTTAATATTGAATTGCTTGATGGTTGCTTGCTTGGGTTGTTGACCAACTGAGCCTACCGGCACTAGGGATGCCGCAGGATGTTACAGTGACTCGTTTCCATAGAGTCTGACCTGGTTGAGAAGTAAAATTGATTTTTTTTCATATATCCTTCTGGCAGCGGGTGTCGAAAGTGTTGTTTTCATAAAATTACTTTATAAAGTGCTTTCAAAATCCAGGGTTTACACCTATGCCTATGACCATGTCGACACCCTATGTGTCGACAAGGCTTTTTATACTCATTTTCTAAAAAATCTTAGAGGTTTATACGCTATCCTTATTGGGCCGATAGAGTAAATTTCAAAACTATGTTTTCTAAATCGAGGCCTATACTTTCAAATCCCTTGAATCCATTGCCTATGATGATATGCCTTCATAAACCTTTTTTTATAAACTACTTCCTTTGACGCAGGTTGGTGGGTAAGGAACCTTTTTAAAACCAAATATTTTGGGGCTTCGCCTCTCTGGCTGTCAGCGTCGGTAATGACGACAAGGATACTATTTATAAAAATGTTTTCTAAAAGGATATAGAGGCCTTGCCTCTATTGCTTAACGTCAGTCATTTAACGAGAGGAATTGATTGTTGTTTGTTATGCGAAGTCGGAAGGGTTTTCCTTTTGGAATTAATGAATTGAATATGGACTTACAACCTCGAGGGAGTCGAAGGAGATGGAGAATAACACAGGTATTGTTCCCACTGAAGTGTTGGATTAGAAATCAATGAAATGCTTGTGTTGTTTGGTAGTTGGTCATTGCTTAAGACATTGCATTTATGTGAAACATTAAGACCATTAGGTGGAAATTGGGAAGCAACTGTTAAACTAAATTGAAAATAATGGTATCCAAGCCCATTTCTTCGCACAGTACGAGAAATTTTGGAGGAAACTTCCGGTTTTGTCTTAGCAGGTGGGTACTCGATGAAGCACGTGATGGGGACTGAAAGGAATATTGGTTCTGTGCTAATAGGATATGATCCAATAAAACACAATTGAGAATCAAAGATAGAATGAGACTTCAGATCCATTGCCTATCAAACTAATTCTTTACGAAGCACAGTATGGGAGCTGTGGAAAAAGAAATTGATAAGTAAAACATAGAAATCGTTAAGATAGTTGATCAGTGTGATTGGGGATGAGAATCCATCATGTGTTGCATTTTATATGTTGTTATTGTATATGTATCTTTGTGATAATTATACTAGCCATTGAAGTGCAGGAGCATAAGGTTATCCTTCTTTCGTAGCATGACTCTAGTGAGACGGAAACCCCTTGCGCAATGCGACATGGTTTCTTTATATACCAGTAGTATCGAGTAGTAAGATTATTACTAAACACTCACCTTTTTAACAAATTCATAGTTTTTACTTTTCCGATTAAACTCTCGGGTACTCAATTGAGTAGGCCGAGGTTTAAGGTCTTCAAGGTATCTTCTTCGAATAAGCTTTAGGAGGTGAGTAGAAGGCTATAGCTATTTATGAGTACTATTGTGTTTTGTTCTTTTTTTTTTGTATTTACGATTGCATGTATCAGCGTGTCTATGACTACCACTATTTATACTCTAATCAATCGAGAGGGAATCGTCATATGTTGCTCTCGGAGATTCTATTTTGTAATAACTTATATTTTCTCTCAACGGGTTATGCAAAGAGTTCGTATGAATGAAATATTCATATCAATGAATGTTTTTGTGAAATTTTCCATGCTTCCATGTTATCTATTGTTATGGTTGATTAACATTTAATTTTCTATCATTAAAAGCTGAAACTAGAGATGACTGCAGTATCTATAGCATTTAGCTTCTTGCCATAGAGAATGGGGTATTATAATTTGGTATTAAAGCATAGGTTTATGTAAATTTAAATAGCCTTTTCTCAACAAGATTTTTCTAAAAAAATCCCAAAGATCATAGAAATATACTAAGGGTTGGGAGAACAAAACTATGATGTGTTTGTACTCGTATTATATGCGTATGTATATGCCACACACTCTTCGGGTCACCCTACGGTATCTTACTGAAGTTTGTATACTGCAAGAAAGTAAGATATAGAGAGACATAGTGCTAAGCTGAATATTAAATGTGGAAGCACCACAACCAATGAAAATGCTCTACCTGATGTTAGCAGAGGTCAAGGTTGAAGGGCTAATGAGGACCAAGGTGCTTCTAATCAACCAGTAGATATAGGGAACCTGTTCCAAACGTTTATTCAAATGTTGCAAGTTGGGGTTGTTGTTGGTCCTTAGAAGAGTCAATCTCGAATCGTAAGTTGAAAACTGCTATGCGAAACTGAGTAGGGATTATACTAGCTTGGGAGAAAACGATTCCTTGGAACAGAAGATGTCGTTGCTGTTGGTATTTGGTTGCTACATTGTGAAAGAACTTCCAGAGGCTTAGCTTGGCTGATGAGTAGAAGAGGCGGTTGGCGTCGAGACAGTTGTAGGGCAATGCATTGCATGAGTGGAATAGAGTTACGTAAGGAGACCAGAGTCAGGAATCACTTCCGAAGACTTCCATAGGATGCTTAGGGCAAGGTTTGTTTCGGAAGCTGCTCATTCCCTAATGGTGATAAAGTTTGATGAGTTGAAGCAAGGAGAGATGTTAGTAGTGAAACATGCTGCTATGTTTGATGAGTTTCTCGTTATGCTCACAGTACGATAAACACAGTCACCTTAAGGAGTCAAAAGTCTATAAAGGGGATTAGATCTGAGATCATGAAAGCAACTATGCCTCATTTACGTGACCTTAGTGATATTGTTGTTGAGATAGCTAATCGTAATGAGAGATGGTTAAGGGGGTGAAAGACCTGGGGAAAGCCAAAACATGCGAGGGAGGGAAAGGAAATTCTTCAAAGGAAGGAAGGCTCAAAAGGGAGGAAAGCCAAAGAAGAATAGAGCGGAAGTGGTTTCCTTTAAGTTCCATCCAAAGGGGCATTACTCGATTGAATGCAAAGAAACCATACTTTGTATCACTGTCGAGAGAAAGAATATCCGATGCTACAATTGTAATTATCTTGGGCATTATAAGAACAATTGTCCAGAAGTAGTGAAATGGAAAGTGCTTGTTACAAAGCTTTTGTCTTCTGCACGTAGTGTTGTTGGGAAAAGGGAAACAATATTGGAAGGTATGATTTTGTTTTGTAGCATACCTTTAAAATTTTGTTTGACACTGGCGCGCTGCATTCATTTATCTCTAGATGTGCAGTAGATAAGTTGTCTTTGGAACTATCGTTTCTTGTTATTTCCTCTAGAGTAGCTAATTCGACAAAAGCCTATGTGACTCTTGAGATGAGATGTAATGGCCTAGAAATATGATTTCTAGGTTAAGTTTTTATTTGTAGTTTGAATATTTTTGATTTTGATGATTTTAGAATTATTTTTGGCATGGATTGGTTGAATCGTTAAGACGCTAGAGTATTTTATCGAAGTAGAGAAGTGTCAATGAGACATCCTGATTGCAGCAAAAAATTGTGTTCTTGGTAAAAGGCTCATTTCCATATTTATCTTCATTGCTGATTGTTGGAGGAAGAGGTAAGTAGTGTTCCTATCGTAAATGAATTCACTGGCATCTTCAAACTACATACAGGCTTGCCATCGAAGAGACTTGTTGAGTTTCGTACTTGATCTTGTGTCAAGAACAGAGCTAGTGAGTCAGTCACCTAGCCAAATGATCCCCTCAAGATGAAAGTTCTAAGGGCACAACTTGTTGATTTAGAAGGAAGAATCTTTATCCATCCAAGTAGTTCCCCTTGGAGGACTACGACGGTATTTATGAAGAAGCCCGATGGAATACTAAGAATGTGTATTGATTATCTGAAGCTCAATGAAAGGATGGTGAAGAATAAACATCATCTTTATCGTATTGATGATCTATTTGATCAACTAAGTGGAACAAAAGTGTTTTCTCAGTTGGATTTGGCTACTGGGTTTCACCAACAAAGGATATAGAGCATTCCATTGACATCCTATCGTACGAGATGTAGGATCATATGAACGGATGGTTATGTCGTTTGGATTGGTGAATGAGCCTTCTTTCTTTATAGATCCGATGAACCAGTTCTTTCAGAAGTACTTGGAAGTTATTTTTTAGATGAAATATTGATTTATTAGGAAAATGTAAAGGAGCACGAGAGCCACCTTGGATTTTTCTTGACACTTAACGAAATCATCGCTTGAAGGCTAAGTTTTCCAGGTGTCGGTTTTGTCAATAGAAAGTGAAGTCTTATTGTATTGTGGTTTTAGATGAAGGACTATCAGTAGATCCAGTGAAGGTAGATGCCATCTCTAGTTGGAAGAGGCCTGAAAATTTACGGAAGTGTGAAGCCTTCTTGGATTGGCTGGATACTATCGAAGATTTATTAAGGATTTCTCAAGCACTGTGACATCGCTTATTAATCTAATCTGAAAGTATGTTAAGGTTATGTTGTTAGGTAAGTGTGAAGAAGTATTTCATAAATTGAAGCAGTTGTTGACCAATGCTCCTGTGCTAATGGTGTCAGGTGGAAATGAATACTTAATTTTTTATACTAATGTTCGTGGAAAGGCTTAGTAGCTGTTCTTATGCAAAAGGGAAGAGTTACTACTTACGTCTCTCGACATCTGAGGTCGTATGAAGTGCGATGCCCAACTCATAATCTTAAGTTAGCTGCTATAGTCTTTTTTTTATTTGAAGGCATAATATATTGGGTGAAAGGTTCAATCTGTTTATGGACTATAAGTCTTTGAGACACTTTTTTTGTCAAAAGGAATTGAACATACAACAACAGAGATGGTTGGAGTTTCTTGCGACTTATGATTTTAGCATTGAGTATATTTCAAGAAAAAAAAATAAGATTGATGATGCCTATAGTAGAAAACGTCAAAGGATGGTGTCGACTATATTAAATGAATGAAGGATTTAGAAGTTTTGGTTGCGTATAATGTACGGACCAAGTCGAGAGCATGTTTTAGTGGAAGCGTCTATAGTGTTGTGTTTGGAGATTCGACCAGTTTTGACTAAGAAGATTTCTTCTAGGTAGGAAGAAGATTCTTCATTAGCCAAAAAGATCAGGAAGCTTGGATTATCAGCAGAAGGTGATAACCATGAAGGATTTAATCTTGATCGAAACAGTTGGTTAAAAAAGAAAGGAATGTTATGCATTCAAGATGTTGGTGATTTGAGAAAAGAAGTTTTTAGGGTGTCATCATTCTAAGTTTACGATACACGCTGATGGTACCAAGATGTACCAAGATATAAAGAGAAGTTTCTATTGGGAAGGCATGAAGAAGGATGTAGGCTTGTGGTTAAAGAAGTGCTGGAACTACCAGTAAGAGAAAGTCGAACATCAAAAGCTTAGTGGTTTGCTTAAATGGTTTGCCGAAACGAAAAGGGAATGAAAGCATATGGGTTATTTTCGATAGACCTACCAAAAGCACTCACTTTATCCCTGTGAAGTGTATTAGGCTGACATAATTTTTGGCTGAGTTATTCAAATGGAATAAAGTAAAACTTCATGGAATTCCTTATAGCGTCATAAGTGACAGGATTCACTATTTATTTGTGAGTTCTGGAAGAGTTTTCGGAAAGCATTGGGAATGAAGTTTAAGATGAGTATCGCCTATTATCCAGAAATGGATGAGTAGGCTGGAAGGGTGAGTAAGACACTAGAGGGTTTGTTGAGACCTTGCGTTTTGGACTTTGGTGGTTCATGGGAGGACCTTTTACACTTAGTAAAATTTTCCAATAATAATAGCTTCTAGGCTAGTATGGAAATGACGTCTTTTGAAGCTTTATACAGAAGATTGTGTAAATCATCATCATGTAGGTTGGGGACAGATGACATGTTGGTTTTCGATCCCGGATTAGTAAAAGTGTCCACAAAGAAGATTAATATTATCCTAAAGCGAATAAAGGAAGCTCAGGTGGAACCTGGCTTGAATATCGTTAAGACAATCAGTGATAATTGTAGATAGATATGAAAGAAATTGAGAACCAAGATGGTTAAGCTAGTGAAAGTCCAGTGGAGTGCTGACAATAGAGACCGCCCATGATAAACCAAAGACATGATTAAAGGGACTTATCCTGATTTGCTTGTGGTATGATCTATATAGCTTTATGGACTAGACACTAGTACGATATGCTAGTATAGATAGCAATTTTCTTGATTGCTTGTTGCTATAGCTGTTTAGTCCTTGTCTAAATTTTGAGGATGAAATTCCATAACGGAAGAGGATGTAACATCCCTAATTTTAATGAAACATCAATCTAAAATTTAATTAAAGAATTAAATAGGAATAACCAGGAGGGAAAAATTAAAACTTTCGTCCTTATATATATATATATATATCATATTTTCCAACATTTCTATCTTAACATCAATTTCTAAAACCTAAAGGAAAACTAAAGAAGTAATCAACCATTAAAGATCTAGAGAAGAAGAAAGAAAAAGATAGGAAAATTAAAATCTTAGATATTTTCATCAACAAATCTCATTACCTTTATCCGATCAAGATGAATAATACTCTTTATCCATATAGTTTTAGTAATCTACCTGTATTTAAAAGTTGCATAGTTGTTTATGATTGAATTCATGTTGTTCTTGATGTTGTATGCTTGGTTTGAAATACCCATGCTTGGTTTCGTAGTGTATGATTAATATGCATGAACATGAATAAGTTCATAGATAGGAACATGTACTTAGACATTTCTAAATAATGTGAAACTTTGATATGGTGCGTATTCAATGATTGTGAAGATGGGTATCAAATTCCATGATTTTCTATGATTGTATGAATTTTTTATGAATTTTCCAAGTGCGCTTTGCTTTATGAAATATCACAAATATGGTAAATGAAGCATTCAGGCCTTCGTCTATTTCCTTTCAATTTTGGTTTAGTCTTGATACTTACAAATTTTTGGTTTCGAAAGATAGCCGCTCGACAAGAGGATTTTGCCAAGATTCCTTCAGTTGGGTCGAAGGGGCGTTTTCTATAAAACGATTATTTTACAAAGAAGGATTTTTAAACTATAATTTTGAAAATAATAGAGGCTTTCGCCTCCACTCCTGTTGGTGAAATCTAAAGGGGATTGTTTTCCTTAATTTATGCATTATGAGATTGTTGCCTCTGTTCGTTCGGTCTTTAATGTAGGGATCAATAGGAAATATATTTGAACTGAAAGGATATTTGCATATGACTTGAAAGCTATGTTCTAACTTTATAATATAAGAGGTAGAGGCTAAAACCTCACCACCTTTCAAAAGCCGAAAGTGGGTTTCGTGTTATAAACCTTAAATGAAGAATAAGAGACTATCGACTCGACACCCTTTGGATAATGAAGAAGGATGGGTCTATTGACATAAGCTTTAATATTGAATTGCTAGATGGTTGCTTATTTGGGTTGTCTTCCTTTGAGCCCGTCGACACCAAAAATGTCTACAAAATGTTGTGGTGATTCGATGCCATAGTTTCAAGTTGGCATAATTGATATGGATCAGGTTAAGAAATAAGATGGACTTTTGCATCTATCCTTCCTGCAGTGGATGTCAAAAAGGATGTTTTCATAAAATTGTTTTATAAATGCTTTCGAAACCCAGGGTTTATGCCTATGACTGTGTTGATGCCTCTATTGTCGATAAGGCTTTTTATAATTGTTTTCTAAAAATACTTAGAGGTTTATACTCTATCCTAATCTCGATGACGTGGTCATTTTCTAAATTATGTTTTCTAAAACGAAGCCAGTGCTTCCAAAACTCTTGAACCATTACCTATATCGACATGCCTTCGTAAATATTTTTCAACAAACCACTTCCTATGATGTCGAGGGGTCGACAAGGAACTTTTGCAAAACTAAACGTTTTAATGCTTTGTCTCTTTTTCTGTTGGCGTCGGTAATAATGGCAGGGAAAACTTTTATATAAATGATTTTTAAAAAAGAATAGGAGCTTTATCTCTATTCCTACCACCATTCATTTGACAATAAGAATTGATTGTTGTGCGAATTTGGAAGGGTTACCCTTTTAGAATGACTAGAATATGGACTTTGACGCTTATGAGGGAGTCAAAGGAGATATGGAACGGCATAGTGTCATGCCCACTAAAGTGTAGTTTGGAATTTAAAGAGAAATCATTGAAATGCTTATGCTGTTTAGTAGTTGGTCATTGTTTAAGACATTGTATTTGTGTAAAACATTAGGAGGTTCCAATTAGGGCTGTCAATTTCCTACCCGACCCTTGACCCGACCCGAAACCCGCACGGAAATTAGCAGGTTAACCCTACCCGTTTAGTTAGCGGGTCATTTTCGGGTCAACCCGAATTTGACCCGTTTATAAACAGGTGGGTTTAGGGTTGACCCGCCAACCCGATTTTGAACCGCCAAACCTGATTATATATTGTATCTCTTCCATACTGTTAGTCTTTTATGTATACTATTAGTGTTAATCTTTTATGTATGCAGTAATCAGTATGCGCATATATGTAAGCTATTATATTTTACTAATTTATTCTTATATGTTGTTAGTTATATTTTACTTATAACAACTATATCTCTTCCATACTGGTAGTCTTTAATTTATGCAGTATGGAAATATATACTTATGTGCAGAAAATGATTTTTGAATATAGGGATTTCATGCTTTATATATGTGTTGTCTATTGGTGACTTTGCAACTTGTTGCATGTTGGTGATTATATAACAGTGTGCATGTTGATGATTTGGCTCTTTTGTTGCTTATATTAGTAGGCAATATATATCAATGGGTCAAACAGGTAAACCCGACCCAACACGACCCATTTAGTTAAACGGGTTACGCGGGTCGGGTCGGGTCAACCCGTTTATAAACGGGTCGGGTTAGGGTTGGGAAAATATGACCCGTTTAATAAACGGGTTGACCCGACCCATTTATAAATCAACCCGAACCCGACTTGACCCGACCCGACACGACCCATTGACAACCCTAGTTCCAATCAGTGGAAATTCAGAAAACACCAATTATACAAAATTGAAAACATTGGTGTCCAAGCCTATTGATTTGCATAGTACAAAGGATTTAGGAAGAAGCTTTTGGTTACGTGTCAGCAGGTGGGTATTCAGTAAAGCACAGGATGAGAACCAGAAGGGAATGTTGGATCCCAGTTAATATGATATGACCCAATGAAGCATAGTATTTGAATCAAATATAGAGAGATTTCGGCTCAGTTTCCTAGCAAAGCAGTTCTTTACGAAGCACAATACTGAAGCTAAGGAAAAAATAAATGATAAGTAAATGTAGAAATTGTTTAGATAGTTGTTCAGTGTTATAAGGGATGGGAATCCCATATGTTTTTCATGTTATATGTTGTTATTGTGTGTGTGTGTGTGTGTGTGTGTATCTTCGAGATAATTGTACTGTGCTGGGGCACATGGTTAGCCTTGTTTTTAGCATGATTCTAGCGATTTCAGGTAGTAAGATTATTATTCACACAATCCTTTTGATTGACCTATACTTTTTACTTTTCCCCTTAAACTCTCAAGTGCTCAATCAAATAAGCCTAGGATTAAGGTCTTTTAGGTATCTTCTTTGAATAAGATTTCGGTGGTAAGTAGGAGGCTGTGCCTATTTTGGAGTTCCGCTGTGTTTCGTTCTATTTTTTTGGTCTTTTAGACTGCATGTATCGGCAAGTCAATGACTACCACTATTTATACTCTGATTTCCCAAAGGCAGCGCCATATGTCACTCTTGGAGATTATATTTTTGTAATAACTTATATTTTCTTTGAACGAGTTATACGATGGGTTGTTAGTAATGAAAATTTTATCTTAATGTATATTTTGTGAAATTTTTCATACTTCCGTGTTATCTGATGCTATGTTGATTAATATTCGATTTTCTGTTATCAAAAGTAGAAACTAGAAATAACCACATAATGTATAGCATTTAGCTTCCTGTCATACAAAATGGATGTTACAGTTATGGATTTGAATTAAGGATCAGTGAGAAGGATAAAAAATAAAAAACAACTAACACTGAACCACGCAATATTATATAATGTAGATAGTCAAATATAAATAGTGGATGTAACCACTCCCAAATAAAACACTTAAAACTACAGCACCATACGTTAATTATTACCCCTTAGCTATAGATAACTATAACAATATATCATTATAATGTTGATACATAAATATTTGCAAACATGAGGAATTACTGATAATAGGTGAATCCAATGCTTTAGCTAGGCTCGTCATGTATTATTTCTATAACGTTGAGTATATTCATGTACTTATGACGTACTTGAGAGAGTACCCATGAGTTATTTAAAAACAAAGCTCAAGATAAACAGTGAGTTTAATATGAGAAACTCAAGTGAATATCACAATGTATAACAATATACAATGCAAGATCACATCGTATGACACATAAACACATGATGTGTTTAACCTTTCAAATTATGATCCGTTAAACAGAGGATAATGTCATATATGGCATATTCATATGATAAACACCATGTAAGTATTACTCAATAGGGTTATTGCCATGGACTTCTTTATTACTTATCAAACTTATCAATTATAACTCAATCAGGTACAAATCTCTATGTTCTCCCTAGCTTAATTCTGATTGGCTTGTAAATCAGGATACATATAATTATTTTGTGTTTATGATTTTACTTTCTTTTAATATGGAAAGGCAGGAATGATAAGTTAGGGGTACAGTACAATGAAATTATATAATTAGTGACATTTGTTTAATTTGATAACTGATATTGTTCGATATTAAAAGTGTTTTCTTTGTACTAGTGTTAATTGTAGTGTGTTATGTTGAATGATTTAATCAGAAGTATATTTAACAGAAAATTCATAATTGATAATTTTTTGATATTAATTACGATGTGATGTACTCAAATGTGATTTATTACAATAGAATAAACACAAAATTTTAATTATTTCCAGTCTAGATGTATCAAGACTATATATCAATATACTGATACATCCATTGAGATTACAGTATGCAGTGCTTTCCAAATGTTAGTAAGTTTATTTTTCATTTTTGTTGGGGTAGTAATTGGTTATGCACCGATAATTACTTGATAATTGTTAAATGAATCACGTGATAGTTTTTTGCTTGTTAATATAACTATGGCATTGATGCATCAATATTACCTAATTATCTCAAATTCAAAATACTTTCGAGTTTCAAAATGAAAACTCTACTTTGGTCATAGTTAAACTGTTGCATAACATCCATCGAACAACTATAATCGAGTTAAATGAAAATATTGGAAATTAGGCACTGTTCAAGAGAACATTCTTCTCCTCGGTTATATGATGTTAGTGTCACAATCAGTCTAAGTCAACTCATTGTGAATTTATTAACTGTGTTTTACCTAAGCAAAAATAAATAAGAGTTAGAATGCCTATACGAAGATGAAACAACTTGAAACTTGGCAAAGCATGATTAGAAGTAAGAGAGAAGAGGCCCTATGAAATCTGCAGTCCAAATAATATAAATAGGCCAATTCAACGCTATTTAAATTTAAGAAATTTCTACCCCAAATGGTGTAAAGAAATAACCCGACATCAATTCAGTTCTTCACCCTAGATTAAATACTCAACTGCATATTATCTCTTTTCCACTCCTCTAGAGTGTTCCTATCTGTTCGTACAAGGTTTTGATAACTTATCATCAAGGTTGAGTAGAAGAGAATACAAACAGTCGGGTAATCCAAGCGATGAAGGAGCTATCACCAAAGCAAACAAAATGACTAGTGGAATGTACGAAATCATCAACTCAGAGATACGACGAAGGAACAAAAGTTGGCGAGCCATTTCCAATTGAGAAAATGACTCGGTAGAGTTATTTGACTTAATATAAAGTTGTCCTTTCAACTTGTATGGATTTGTGTTCTACTATGCTGCTATGGTCCTATCACTAGGTTCTATTTATTGTTGTTTTTGACCCGACTCCTTCTTTGCCACCATAAGTAAGGGTGCGTTCTCGGCGAACGAAAACGGGGTATTTGAGCGTGATATTTGAACAGAAAATGTGTAACGAACGGGAAATGTGTTTTTAGCTGCCAACGAGGTATTTAAGCGTGGTATCAGAGCGGGGTATTTAATTGTTAAATTAATGGTTTTGATTTAATTTATGTACTGATTTTTAATTGGACCGTTAAATCTACTTAGCGAATGTGTTTTTACCATGTTAAAAAAATAAAAAATTACATTAAGCATTAACGAATAGTCTACATTAGGCCTTAAGCATTAATAATGCAGCGTACAACAAAACACTTAGAATTTGGTTGAAGGTGGGACTTGATCCCTGATCTCTCTTCAACAAGCCATGTGCACTTAGCAACTAAGCTATGTTTACTTTTAATTTCTAGTGAGAACAGCCAGATTAATTACCTTGCGTCGGACGCGTTCGCCGCATCCGACGCCATAGGTATAATTTCCAGCATTCGGAAATCGTGACATTTGAACAGAGTAAAACTCGTTGACGTCCGATGCGTCCAACGCGACTGAAAACTTCAACGTGGCATTTTTTGGCTGCGAACGCACCCTAACAATCTAAGTAAAAATAAAGTACAATCTTCTAGGGAATATCTACCATTATCCTATCATTTATTGTCCAATCTTCTTCTTTAAAACCATAGGCACCTAAGAAGCCACCAATGACATCCTTTGTCAATATGTTGCACAAATGACTTATCTAATTCTTTTCATGCCTGTTGACATCGTCAGATAGCCGATCAACTCAATTTATAAAGTGGACATAGGCTTAACTTAACCAAACCTTTATAAAAAATCTTGTGCTCTTACGTTGCTTGATATCAGACTCATAAGTTCAGTACAAAACAATCCGGGTGTTAATCATTTTTTGAGTTAATATTTTGGTGCTTTTAGTGAGAAATTTGAATCTGAGCTCAGATCTAGCTATCAGATTGATCCAAAAGTCAGATTTAGGAGTTCTTCTTGGAAAATATACTTGCTTGAAAGTCTTAAAAGCATTTGCTTATTGGAACCAATGTCTCCAAAGAAACCTAGAAGATTCCCCACAATCATAGGTGGAGATGATGGTGCTATCCCTTCCCAAACCGATGTTAGCAACAAATTCAAAAACATTCTCACTAGAACGATATTACGAAGGAGAGTTTGAAAGAATGATAAATGATCTTAATTAGAAAACTGGAAGTTCTCTAAAAGCTGTTTTGAATAAGACCGATGATATACATAATTTTTGACCTAGAACTAATGGAGGAAATACGGAAGTTTCTTCTCCCATTATGGAATAGGATAACTTCTTTGCTTCTAACCAGAATTGAAGAAACCAAGGGAAGAGGCAAATGATAGGAGCAGTAAAACTTTCATAAAACAATTTAGAGGGAACCCTCGCTAAAAATCATATTTAAAGCATGCCAAATATAAGGATAGGTGGTGCACATGATCATGAATGTGTTATTCTATCTGATGTGGAGATGGACTTAGACCTTGAATTTTGAGTACTTTGACAAAATGCCAGTGTTAACGAAGAAAACACCAGAGCTGAAATTCACACTGCTACTTTATAACCTATAGATGTGATTTCTCGATGAACGGAGGATCTATGCTTCATTTGGAAAATCAAGATCATTTATGGAGTCATGAACTCGACACAACCCCCAAAGTCGACTAATGGGGTACCATGCCAACAGGGAGTACATTAGAGATATGTTGATTGGAAGAAAAATGTGACAATAAATGTGAAAACAAGGGTTTTGCACCTAACCGAATTCCATTCAAAGAGAAAAAAACCAAGGGAAAAGTACCACTAAAAGTTAACTATGATAATTATGCTCTTGTATAATGATAAGATCGACCCAAAAAATTCATTTGTATAAGTACGAGAGTCGCATGGATGGTGATGGGAACTGAATTTTTTTCTAATAGGAGCGACATCGATATGATTTACCAAGCTCATGCCCAAATTCGTATCATAATTTGACAATTTGGCAAGGAAATTGTTAGAACAACTCAAGCTCTACACTTCATGACCGAATGATGTGAGTCATTGTATGGATTATATATCATAAGGACCTTAGGAACTTTTGAATTTTTTAAACTAATTTAACATAAATGTAATCGAGGTAAGTAATATGAATGAGAAGATTGTGTTTATGGATTTTATTCGGGGAACTCACCTATATGCTGATTTTGGTAATTAAGAAGAAAAAGTCCATTACCATAGGGAACGTACTTTTATAAGAAGTGAAATCATTTCCTAAGACTAGAAGAAGCGGGTTCAACTTGTCGAAAATCAAGCATTGAGAAATCAAGGAAGTTGTTAAAGGAAATGTAATGGTAAAGTAGGATGAAAATAACTCTGGAGTGTTGTTGGAAAGTGAAGGGAAAGACGAAAATCAAAAGGGATAGAATTATAATCTTGATAAGAGAGAAATATATAGGAAGCATCCTAGGAAACTAAGACCAAAAATCTACATGCCACTGAACGATTATTAGAAAACATCTATCTGGAAACCAAAAGACTAAATGCTACGTACGAAAAACCACTCATAAAGGAAGCATCTGAGCAGCAAAAGCAATCTGGAAAGTTTTGTTTATTCTGTGTGATATGGGCATATAATACAAATGAATATCAATGCTTAAAGGACCTGATTAAATAACCAATCCGGAACAATCAACTATTGTAGTATGTGAAGAAGCCATAATGTGTTGATCAACCAACTAGACCCTAAGGATAAAATGCATAATGGAAAAAGCCGTAGCACAATGAAGAGAGCCCCAAGAGAATTGATGGGAGATTATTTATAAATACTATTATTTGAGGTCTGTGCCTAAAATAGAGAAGATAGGGAGAAATGCAACAGTATGCGAGTTCATTGAAACATGCACAATAGGGGAGCTGCATTGATGTCGAAGGTGGAGCTCCAACAGAGAAGCTAAAGATGATCACTGATGACACAACGTCCATAAACCATGATATTGAAGGAATATAGGCGCTTACTCCCAACCCAATGGTGATAACGACTGGGATCAAATCAATGGTTATCAATTGAACATTGGTTGGTAGTGGGAGTTCAGTTAACACCTTGTTTCAAAATTTTTAGAACGAATAAAGTTTGGCATGAAGGATATATTTCAATATAAAACCAAAATCCAGGGGTTTATAGATATATCACAAAATTGATTGAGATGATCGATTTTCTTGTGGAACTTGGTGAAGGAGAATGAATGTAGTGCTGAATAAGACCTTCATGACTATGGATGAGTTTTCTACATATAATGGTTTCTTTGGTCAATCGACCTTAGTTGATTTTAGGATTGCATTAGCTCTATGGTACTTGACTATGAAATTCCGAGTGGAGAGATAAATAGTTGTAAAAGGAGACTAGAGTATCACAAAAGAGTGCTATATCACCAAGCTAGAGAAGACAAGCACTAAGGGAAAGGAAAGAGTGTAAGGGTAACTCTCCACATTCAAGGACCGCGAGCATAGAAACTATAGAATTGGAGGACCATAATCTTTTTGAAAGGACTCTGCAACCAGGGAATAAGTGTTTATGGGAGATACGAGCAACACCACTGGAGATTATGGTGTATATTCTTGTTGATATAGATGATTTGAACCAAGTGTTGAAGAATGGATCCTAATATGGTATTAAGATGCAGGAAGAACTGGTTATCTTTCTTCGTGCATGTCTAGATGTGTTTGTTGAAAATTTGTCTAGCTCTGATACCAATTTGTTAACTATATGAACTACTGGATAGTCTCTGAGAATTATAGCAAACACAGAAGGAGAAAACAAATACTGCAAGAAAATAAAAACTCTACTTTTTTTGTATTTCTTTCTTTTTTATTCACTTTTGCTTTCGTTCTGACTTTCTAAACAAAAAGCTACATATATATAGATTCAAGAATGCTAAAAAATAGGATCATAAATTTGAATTATTATTACTTATCACGCCATAATAGCTGCTCCTAAAAACTTGGTCTTCTCACGCCAGAATATGACTTATTCTCTCTATTATATCTGCTCCTAAAAACTTGGTCAAAGTGCTGAGCTTAATTTGTCAACAAATCCCTCCTTTAAGCTCAAGCATCTACCATCCTTTATTCCAATCATCGTCTTGCAATTTTTGAATAACAATTTTGGCAATGGTTTGGCGAAGATATCCGCTACCTGATCACGACTCATAACATGATTCAGCTGCACATCCTTTTTCTTGACATGCTTCCAGATGAAATGAAAACGAACATCTATGTGTTTCCTCCTTTCGTGGTGAACTGGATTCTTCGATTGCAGATTTTTGATTCCTTTATATCTCACATGTTTTGGTAGAAGTATAGTAATCGTCCAAACTTTCTTTCTTATCGGCTCTTCTTTTCTCGCTTTCTTATCTTCGGGTTGCTCTACCACCACGGCTTCTGTAGTTGTCATTAATGAAGAAACACTTGCAGCATCCACTAATGCAATTCTGATCACTTTCAATGAATCGATAATACCAGCCTTTACCATATCAACATATTCACCTTTAGCAACGTCAGCTTGATCCTGCTCCAAAAGCTTGCCAACAACAACCGCACCTTCTACTTCAACATTCATAGTAATAATATATGCTGACATTTTCAAAGCATTTTGAATGATTTGGACACCAATTTTCTGGTCAAAATTAGTCGTCTGCAAGTTCGCTAGTTCTTTGAATGCATACAGCAAGGCAACACCACCTTCAGACACAATTCTCTCTTCCACAGCGGCTTTAGTTGCATTCAAGGCATCGGCAACTCTATCCTTCTTCGCACTAACGTCAGCTTCGCTTGCTCCTCCATCATTTAGAACTGCAATGCCACCAGATAACTTTGCCAACCGCTCTTGCAGCTTCTGTTTGTCATAATCTGATGAATTCAAATCAATACCAGACCTTAGCTGGTCACGTCTTTCTTCAACTTTAGCTGTATTTTCTTTTTCTACTTCATTTGATTCAGCCGCCCTATACACATTCATGGCATTATTTGCATCAAGCTCAACTTCAATATCCTTCAAATCTACTTCTTTCTCAACAGCATCATCATTAGTGTTACTTCTATTCTCGCCTTCTACATCAACAGGTTCGTCCTCATCAAAATTGCTATCAAATACGTTATATTCTTTCTTGTTCACTGCTAGTACCTCCTCAACTTGGTCTGTATCTCCTTCTCTTGCTTCTGAGGCAGTCCTCTGAACCGCGGCTCTTTCTGCATGCAATCGTGCTTTAACATTTGCTTTATCAACAGCTGCCCGTTCTTGTTTTGCAATTGCTTCAGCGACTGCTCTTTGTCTTGCCTCTTCTACGTTCATTATATCATCAATTTTTGTATCATTGTCATTAACAATCTCATCATTATCCATTTTTCCTATGACTTCCTCAGCGAATTCTTGATTGTCAATAGCTTCCTCCTGCTCTAATCTTTTCAGAGCCATACAATCAGCCTCGTCTTCTTTATTTTCCATTAGGGCCTCCTTGTTTGTGTACACCTCTTTTAGTAATTTCCACGAATCTCTTGCAGAATTTTCTCCTATAATATGGTTGAAAGCTTCTTCATCAATGTTCTCACACATAGCAACACGGGCTTGATGGTCTCTCCATCTCAACCTTGTAAATGCCTCACTCTCTTTCTCCGTCATATTTTTAACATCTTTTGGCCACTCGTAGCCACACTCAACAATCTCCCATAATCCTTTGGAGATCAATTCTTCTTTCTTTTTGTTACTCCACTCTTCGAAGTTTTCTTTTGTGAGAACAAACGTCGAAAGAAATAAAAATGTCATGGTTTCAACCTGGCGCTCCGATACCAATTTGTTGAAAATTTGTCTAGCTCTGATACCAATTTGTTAACTATATGAACTACTGGATAGTCTCTGAGAATTATAGCAAACACAGAAGGAGAAAACAAATACTGCAAGAAAATAAAAACTCTACTTTTTTTGTATTTCTTTCTTTTTTTATTCACTTTTGCTTTCGTTCTGACTTTCTAAACAAAAAGCTACATATATATAGATTCAAGAATGCTAAAAAATAGGATCATAAATTTGAATTATTATTACTTATCACGCCATAATAGCTGCTCCTAAAAACTTGGTCTTCTCACGCCAGAATATGACTTATTCTCTCTATTATATCTGCTCCTAAAAACTTGGTCAAAGTGCTGAGCTTAATTTGTCAACAGTGTTTGCTTGGATTCATTCTGATACTTGCAGGATATCATTAGAGATAACATGTCACACATTAAATATCAAACTTAAGTTTATTCTACTACAACAATAGAGGATCAACCTGCTTCCAAAGCGATCTGCTGCATTGAAAAATGGAATGGATAAGACTTTAGCCAACTACTTCATCCGGGATGTGACTTAGCTTGGATGTGTTTCTAATCGTTTATTATTTGGAAAGTTGAATGGATAAGACTAAACTTTTATTGATTACCATGACGTAAACAAAGTCTTCCTAATAATATTTTTCCTCTACCATAAACCAACCAGCTTGTTCGTGGAACTATAGGGCGTAAACTATTCTCATTCGTTGTTGCGTACTCTGTGTGCAACTAGATTATGATGCATGAAATAAACTAGGAGAACAATATATTCATTGCCAATTTATGTATGTACTGTTATCATGTGATTATGTTCGTTCTAAAGAATGCAACAACGACCCATCAGAGATTGGTAATGTGATATTTAAAAATCAAATTGGAAGAACAATGGAAGTGTATAAGGATGATACGTTGGTGAGATCACGAGCATCATATTGAGAATCTCTCAGAAATGTCCGAAAGCTTTTGCGAGTAAGGAATAAATCAGAATCCATATAGGTTTCCATTTGGATCTGGTTCGGGAAAGTTCATGTTTTCATCGTGAGTGCATGAAGCATTAAGGCAGTCCGAAGCAGAGACACCTTATAGAGAGTCAAGGGGTCTGCTAAATAGGAAAGAATTACAAAACATTAATGGGAAGTTAATTACAAAACATTAATGAGATAGATCAGTTCTAATCTTTGGTTCCAGTTAATGTCAACAGAGACCCGTCCAATTTCTTCCATGATTCTTCCTTTTACCCTCTGATCGCGCGTTATCTTCACACCTTCCTCCTCCTTTCCTCTTCTCTACCCTCCATCCTCCTTTCTTCTCTCTGATTTTGTCTACGTGGGAATTGAAGCTTCGAACCCTATATGGCCTCAACAACTGATCAATCTCTCCTTGCATTTTCCTTTCCCTGTGAAAAAAGGTTGAGGTCTTATCTAGGTTTGTTGTTTTTTCTTGTTAGTGTTATTGCTGTCAGTGCAATGCCCAATCTTTTATGCACCTAGCTTGCTCTGTCTGTCACTTGATGGAAGAAATCTGCAATGTATACTTTGGTTCCAGGCCATTGCTGTTGTGCATTGGACAAGTCTACCATGCAATTCACGTGGTGATTTTTTTCATCGAAGCGAAGTTTAGATCCTTGCTAAGTTGGTCTTAGTTACATGCAATATTGTACAAGTCTGACCTTGTTCAGGGCTCCTTGCTACCGGGAAGCGTATGGCGTTGATCCTCTTTGGACTTTGGAGCAGCTCTTTTTGGTGTAGTTGATAGTCAGCGATGGTCCAGATTCTTTGGAATGATATCAGTGGTGTGAAGTACAATCCGTACTCTATAGGTGAGGATGAAGTTGCTGTAGGAGTCGTGCTCCTATTGTTGGTATAGGTCCTTACCTGTGCCTGTTTTGTGTAGTTTAGATTGCATAACATGTCATATTATTCAAGTTATTTACTATAGTGGAGTCGCTACTGTTGCTCTCTTGTGTAGTACATGCCAGTCCTTTATGTTATTTTAATACTTTACCAATAATGTATGCTACTCCTTGCATGGAGAATGTGTGTCATTTTTGTATTCTAGTCCCTTAGGCTACCTCCAGTACTTTGAGCCTATACAGGTGAAGTGGGCGGACTATTATAAACTCCGTTTGTGGTGGATGGTCCACCTAAAAAACCGATAATAGTTAGATAATCTGTCTAGCTTCTGTAATCTTGTATTTATTATTTGTTATAATAAAAAGTGTTACAGATCACTTTAAAAACTGGTCGGTTCTGAAAAAAAAACTAAAAAAGTTTTTTTTTTTTTTTTTTTTTTTTTTTTTTTTTTTTTTTTTTTGCAAATATCAGAGTTTGGCCACAGAACCTTTTCCTTCTGTACATGTCAATTTTTTGAGCAATTTACATATATCATTGTCGAAATTTGAGTTCATATGAAAATTTTATTAAAAAATAAAATTTTAGAAATTAGAAAAAGGGGTTAGGTCCACCCGATCATCACACAGGTCGATGAGCATAGGTTAGGTCGACCTACAGTTCTTCCTGAATATGAAATCATCTAGGAACGAGCCAAACTTTGTGAAATTTAATTTTAAAGTAAAATGGCAAGACCAAGTGTGTCTTTTCTCAAATCTGAAGGTTGAAACTGAATGAGTAACGTGCGTGTACCATATTTAATCAATAACCTAACTGCTTGAGATCCCCTAGCTCTAATATAAATAAGATCATAGGCCTAGTGATTCATTCACAACACAAATGTTATCCATATGGGTTCTCTCTTAATTGAGACAGACCTAAACTTAAAATTTTCTCTTGGAAGATACTTGGATTTTTTTTTTTATAATCAACCTAAGTACAAGATTTGAGATGGCTACGCACATGCAAAAGCTAAGAACAACAACTGAGTGTTGTAATTACTTAAACTTTTAAGCAATTTAAAGAAATATTTTTTTTAATAGTTGTAGTTTCTTTTGAAATTTTAGCCTTTTTTGTAAGTTATTTTCTGTAAGTAAGCTTTTCGGTCTCTTTCCCTTTACAATTATTTTATTCCCATTAATAAATTATAGTTTCTGCAATTATTTACGTTGGTTTTTAAAATTTGCCTAGATATGTAAATGCTAGTTATAAGATGTAGATTAAATCCTCTTTTTGCATGTGAAAAATAGAATAAAAATTGTAAACTTCGCAAACATGGATTAAATAAAAGAAAACTAAATTTATAGATACTCGTGTATAAAATTTAGATTTGTATTAAAAAAGAATCATATGAAATAGACAAACTTGTAGGATTTTGCAGTAAATCATGGCAATTGTTGTAATTTAAAAGTGACGGAAGATAAGCAGAATATTATGATAAATTAAGAACCGTATTGATGTGTTAGAAAATCATAATGAAAACAAGATAGACCAAAATAGGAAAATCTGTAATATTTTCTTGTAGAATTATAACACAGGAACTAAAAATAAAAATCAGGGAAAATTAAAAGCCTTATTATATTAAACCTAGATCTAGGATTAAGTTAATAAGCAAATAACGTGTGTTGTATATTCTGAAAACAATTACTGATTGGAAAAAATAAGTAGTCACGCGGAGCCTCGTTCCGGTGGTGAGGTTGATTAGGGAAAAAAGTAGCTAGTAAATAAGGCCTAGATCAAGGGGACTTGGCCGGGGGTGAAAATTAGAATATTTGTTTACTACGGACCTGTATCAACAATATTCTCTTCCAGGTTTATTACCAATGTCTCAAGTGGGGGGTTGAGGTTGGGCACACTTATGCTAATCAGGTAAATTAGTGGTCAACCTAGAGGGCTGACAGTTACTACGTTCCGATGATGATCGAATGTATGGCAATATTGATTGAGAAAATAAAATTGCTATTGCATCCAATTTTTAAATTATGTCCTTACTATTGGACATACGGGTGATGATCGGCTTCACAACGCGCAGGTCCATAGTGAATTTCTGCCATGTGAGGTGGCAGAGAGTAGGAAAGGTCGATTGATGGGTATAATTAGCTAAACTTATTCTATTTAGATTTTCGGTATAGTAGAATAGTGCAAACATTCAAACAATTGTTATAGCTTGAACTAGACAAATAACATAATTCTTTCAGAAACCATTCTAAATATGCATGTACGTTACTTTATGATATCAGAACTATTACTAAGTCTATTCCCTTTATTTCCTTAATCGTGCTACTAATTACTTCACTTATCCGACTTTATGTCTGACCCACTCATATTTATTCCTTTTTCCCCTATAAGGCCTACATGGCTAAGACTAGTTAATTCAGATAGCTTGATTGTTTTCATTCTTGGAGTTATTATCACATTCTTGATGTACTTTTTATTTTACATTTTTTGGTTGGGTTATACTATAATTATAAGTGAGATTTCTTTTTTACTCTAATTTAATATGTAAAACTGAGATTTTGGGTGAGACATGATGTAACATCCCACATTCCTTAATGTCACCCGTACGAGGATTTCATTAAAAAAGTATGGAGAATTGTAGTTATAAAGACATAAAACATCACAAACACTAAAATTTCACAATACATAAATAATAAATTTACAGCAGAAGAAGAAACTTTCATTTTATAAAATACAAAACCATCTTTGTTTCATTTAAGCAAACAGTTACAAAATGTCATGTCTCAAAATCTCAGTCAAAAACAACATCAAAGTAAAATAATATTATCCCCCAAATATAGTAAAAACGATACAACCTAACCCTTGAAACAGAATAGAAAGTAATCCAACTTGCAGAAATCCATCATGACAAGGCTAACAAAGAAATCTGAACTATAAACTTTCTCCCTGTAATCCCAGGGGAAAGAAAAGAGAAATGAAGAAAGGAAATGGGTCAAACATAAAGCCTGGTGAGCTGCTGTGATTACCAACTCGATTTACTAAGTTAAGTAAGACAGATAAACAATGATTCTAGTGCCATAAAAGGGTAAGTGTTTGTACATAACTAAAGGTGAAAAATAACTGATATGAATTGATAATAAGGACCGGCTATTCTTATAAAAAGACAATAATGATAACAATAATAATAGTAATCAGGTTAGGCCGATTGATTGTTTTGCACTTCTACAGATTCAGACAGAAACAAGTAATAGAAGGGATTTTTCCTAATGTTACCCATTGATGGGCTCCCTACAGACACAAATAGCCTGTGCCAGCCACAGTATTAGGGGTATTTGTCTTGAATCCATCAACTTATGTAACGACCAGTGGATTTTCGATCCTGAAAATCAACACAAAACATCATGTTGACTATTCAGGCATCGGAAATACCAAATCATTAATAGAAAGAAGTTAGGGGGTGAGGAATAGAAAGGAAAAAAGTTAGAATAAAAGAAGAAGAATATTACAATAGAACAGAATCAGAGTAAACATGAATCTCACAGCGGAACGAATAAAATATATCATATAACGTAACTTTTGAAATACAAACTTATAACTATTTAAACATGCCATTTTAGAGTACAACTCATGACATCACAGCGGAAGTAAACCCTATATAAAACTAATGCTGAAGCCTCCTGCTCCAAGCTCTTCCAGGTATATCTGTAAAATCCTGACTACTTGACTTCCCGTACAAATTTGGGCACCCAAGAGTTTAGGGTAAAAAAAATAACCTCTAGCTCAGTCATGGGACTAGTGTGAGCAAACTCCAACCATTTGGTTTAACCTTTAAAATCCTTTTCAAAAGAAAACATAATTGTAAAACCGACCCGCACATAAATAGGATGGTTTTACCTTATGATAACCCAACCCATTTCTTAAAATCAATACTTTTCTAATATTATAATAATGTCTAAATCAAGTAAACGGTAATCTAGCAGAACGCTTGCACCTCAAGTTCTACATACATAATATACAATCAAAAACCATGGGCTCTTATTGGGTAATGGATTTCCAACTATGACAAGGTATGGAACCACCTTCCGATCAGTGTACTCTAGAGGGGATACACTGGAGTTCAACAAGAACATCTTGCAACTCGGCCACACATGACTGACCATTAATTTCGCTTGAATGTTCCGAATATACTGTCACCTTATGGTTGGTATACCAACATAACCATTCCAGGGAAATACAGAAGCGAAAGAAGAACAAAAATGAATATTCTCTAGATGGTGACAATATACCCTAATTGGGAGAGACCCATATAGCCATGTTGCCTGCCTGATTTTTGTCATTTCCCGATTAATGAGGCTTAAGGTCATAACATATCTTTTGGAACATCTGTCCATCATTCACTTTAAATGCCACATCGTCAAACCCGCCAAATCACAAATTGATTTCCTCAAATATATCATGGGTATAAAGCTATGAGAAATGAATTCCTCCGCCACCAAAATGTAAATACGTTTGAAGATACCAGCTTACGCAATCTATTAGATATACTCTGTCAGACATTCGTCCATTCAAGTTGTCCTGGGACTGGACAAACCGAAGGCATTATTATGTAATTCCATCTTAGGCAATTTCTACCTAGGATTGCCAGAACAGCCCTTACATGAACTCTGTCTTCCATTGTCTTCATCATACTTGATTTGCAATGCTAATGCCCGTACGGAGTGGTTTCCAGATAATAAATTTGATCCCGGTCTCTCCGTATTGACAAAGGAAAAATGGTCAACAACTTTGATAGTCGGTTATTTAACTATCAAAGGAAAACATACATACAAACAAAGATCGTATTTCCAAATGGAAATCTTACCGATCAATCATCAATCAACACTGTGTACCTTTAAATAAATTTATCAATAATCATTTCATTTTCCAATTTCCCTTAAATATTTTTACCCAAATATTTTTCCAACTTGCTTAGCCTCTTATGATTTCTTAGAAAACGTTTCCAATATATTCACAGCTCCTTATTTCCCGTATTTTGAAAATATACGTTATTAACATTGGTAAAAAAATTCATATCTTATTCACACATCATTATTCTTTCACATCCATCAGTCCCTAACCGTAAACTAGTAAGAGAACAAGTCCCTAAGCATCAACCCCGAAGGCCGAAACCAACATCAGATCAATACCCAGAAAGCCATCCAACTTAACTTGTCTCCAATCAGTTTCTAATTTCCTAAATCAAAAATTCTTAAATCCTTATCAAATTATTTCTTATGCAACTCTCAGATTCGGTTTACAAATCCACTTCTTTTACATAAAATATTAATTATAACGATAGCATTATAATCTCTGTTTAAATATTCAACTTTAAAATATAACTTTGATTCGTTACTTTAATTCATTAATCTTCATTTAAAAACGAAAAGTAAATATTACTTTCCTAAATTCAACATCTGACTCTACTTCGAATAATTTCAATTCAATTAACGTTCCGAATCTCAGAATAATTTACTATTTCAGATTAACTCAATTTCTAAATTCATTTTTTTGAATTGATCATTTCCAAAATATCACGAATTCCCTTTATAATCATTCCAATTTGCAAAATGTTTGCTTTTAAATCATTATTCACTTCAAAGCGTGAATATTATTCCTTTAAAGAAAAATTGAACTTGTTATATCGACCAAATCTTGATTTTTATTTATAAATATCATTATAGGTTCAAATATTGTTTATCGAGTTATTTTATAAACTCATATTTATTTTTTATTTTTGGGTTTCATGTCTAGCCAACCTCAACTTGTTTGGGATTTACGGCTTTTTTTTCGTTGTTGTTGTATATTTATATTTCACTTCATAAACTCCGTTTATAGGTCAACTTCTTGTTAAATAAATATCAAGTTTATAACTTAATCCCGATTACATAAATTATTAGTTTCAACCCAAATATTTATTATCTTGTCAATTTCTGAATTATATAATGTATAATTTCAAAAAATAAATTATTTTAACAACATTCGGGAATTCTAATTATAAATCCTTATGGATTTATATCAATCCTATTTATATTTCGAACATCAAAATAGTTTCATTGCTTTCTCTTGAAAGCAATTCCCAATTCCCTTTTTAGTTCATTTTTGAATTTATATTTCCAATTTATCTAATAACTATTATTTCATCCCATTTATAAATATCGTCTATAAACCAAACTACTTGTTTTATATAATTAAACAAGTTATTATATTCTAGCCAATCGGAATTTAATTTCAATTTTAAAATAAATTTCCATTTTAAAACCCCAAATTTCTTTTCCAATATATTCGAATATCTATTTAAATGCCACTTATTTCAGGGTCAGTTTTATTCAAACATCTCGAAACACACAATAATCAACCACCGATTATTTGTCACATTATGTAATGAAATATATGAAGAAACAACAATATAATTGTTGAGAAATCCATTTGGATCCCTCCAACCTGTTTCCCTGCATCCACATATATTAATTAACACTAATTTCATATCAATATAAAATATTGAAATAAATAGAATCGGTATTTAACCTACGACTTCATATATATAACTATCAACCAATTTATTTGTAAATCATCCAAACAACCATCACACAACATTTAGTCATTATCTACAAATATTAAATAACATTTGTAAAACTGGACAGAGTTAGTGAGTTTACTCACGTTGGTTGTTAATCCTTGAATAACGATTAACATTAGCTGATTGGGTAAGGCATTTTATTCACATAAAATTGTAATGACCTCCAGATTGCACTAGGGTAGTGCCATAGTGTAGTCGGTGATCATACGATCCTAACAAATCCTATTTTGTTGAATTTCGATAACACATGCATAAGATATGGTATTTTTAAGTTAATACGCTATTTTATATTAAATTAAACTTAATGAATTAATTAGTTGGGCTTTAACCTTAGTCTCGGCCACCCACTTATATCAAAACCCAGTCCATTTCATACCGCACCCATCCTTCTTTCACAAAGGCACAGACCTGTGCTCCTCCCTCCTAGTAAAAACCAACCTGCGATTTCCGTTCCCTCAAGCCGTCATAACATCCTCCATACTCCATGAAACTCGAAACAAAGTTCACCATTTGTTAGATCCAAAAATGGTTCTAATGCCTAAAAGAACGATTACTTAAAGAAAATTATAAATTTGAACTACGAAAACACACAATTTATAGTGGTTCGACGTTAAAGAGCCTACCTCCACTTTATACTTTTTTAATGGATGATTCAAGTACAAATACAATAGTAATTATCACTTAATCTCCCTTTTACAGCCAGTAAATTCACTCAATCTTTGATCAAAGATGCTCCAAAAGTTGATGATAACCTTAAGGAAGTGGTGGTATTCGGTTGTAAAGAGAATTTGAGTCAAGGGTTTTCAAAAAGATCTCTCCAAATAATACTTGTAGTGTATTTATAGGTGGGAAATCCCTCTGGAATGCCTTCGGTTTGGAGACACGTGGAGATCATCCCGTTAGAGTCGGGTTCGGAGGAGCTGAGATGGTGACAGCGCATCGAAGAACATGTATGAACGTGGGGGAGTGGATATGCAACCGCTCCGCATCTTCAGGAATGTATGGTGTAACCGCTGTGTTAACTATCCTTGGTTCGGGTTGGAAGTGCAAAAAAGGGGGGTACGGATCAGGTTGCTCTGAACCGATCTGACTCCGTCGCTGCCTCTTCATTTTCTGAGTTTGTCTGCTTCGCAATGCATGGGTTCGGTTCGGGGGTCTCCGAAGCGATCCGGGTTTCTACTGTATGGCTAATTAGTCAATACTTTTCGCTGATTATTCTTTTATCTTTTCGTAGCCTAATCCACAAAGTAGGCTAACATTTTGCCCCCTCAAAGTACATATATATTGGAGATAATGTGTGTTTTGAAAGGATCTTCCAATCTGTTTTCGAATCGTTGTTGGTTGACAATCGTGTCTTTGTGTTCATATAGTCATAACGTTTCGTAGAGATGCATCTATTGGTGCTTATAAATATAACATTGGATGTACAAACCATTCTTGTTGCTTTCATTAACTTTGAAAGTCCATTTAACATCCGAACGATTTTTCCTAGTAAACTTTTTGTAACGTACATTTACGAATTTTTCATTCTTCTTTGGATTTATTTCATGTGGTGAAATATTTATAACTATGCTTCGGGTCGGATTGGTCTCATCTGACCCAGTCCATGCTTCAACCACCGCTGCACTAATGGGCTGAAAGGCTTTATATTAGCGAGGGCCATTTGCTGATCGGATCGGGCCAAAGCATCTAATCCACCAGAATACAAAGGGACACCCATTTCACACACACACACACACACACACACATATATATATCCACACATTACCCATCATCTCTCCACTTTCTGCTATCAACTTCCCATCGTTTCTTAAGAACCCTAATTCCTAAATTTGCAAAAAGTCCCTTTAAGGTTTAAGATCGAATCAAAGGTGGGTTTAGATCTTCATGAAATTCACTTGTTCACGTGTTTTTCTTATTAATGACATCTATTTTTCGCGTTTCTTCTTGGTTCAACCTCGGTTTTGATGTCGTGACTTCCCCGCCTCGTCACTGTCATTGGTAATTTCTCGGTGAACTTGAGGTGGTGGCGATGGCAGTTTAACTCGATGGGACGAAGAAGAGAAACTTATGGTCACTACACCGAAACAGTGGATTCCCAACAAGTATATGTGTTACAAATAATTTCTGTAACACTTTTAAGTGTCACCAACAGCATGTGAGGAATTTTCTGTAACGCTTATAAGTGTTACAAACAGAGTAACTGCTAACACTTATAAATGTTACAAACATATTCATTACTAACACTTATAAGTTTTAAACAAAATTCATTGCTAACACTTATAAATGTTGGAACTATAAGATATGGTAACACTTATAAGTGTTACAGGAAATTCATTGCTAACACTTATAAATGTTGGAACTATAAGATATGGTAACACTTATAAGAGTTTCAAAATATTCATTGCTAACACTTGTAAATGTTGGAACCGTAAGATATGGTAACACTTATTAGAGTTGCAAACACATTCATTACTAACACTTATATTTGCATATAAGATGGCATAAGCTCTATTTAATATGCATTCAGCTATGATATTATCTCGACATAACAACGTGTAACGAAATCCATAAGGAAAAAAAAAATCCATATTCGTGACAACAACAAGGTACAAACTAACAAGAAATAATAATACATAAAGATACTAAATTCAACACATATACAATATCCAACTCCATAGTAAAAACAATACATAATTAACAAAATGCAAGTTGTTTTTCATATTTGAAGTCCACAAGTACCAAATGTGAAACTCCAGTCATATAACAAAACTTACATCCAAAAATTTGCACAGCTTGTACCACCAAAATTTATCTTTTTCTCCATTTCACTGCTTCCTGCGTGCATTTAATTAAATAACATCATTTAAGTTTCAAATAGTGAAAAATGTTATAAGTTCAAAATCATACCTTCTTAATTTTGACACATCTTTTGTCTATTGAACTCGATGAAATCTTGCAATTTAAGCTCCTTTTTAAGCCTTCTGTTTTCTTCAAGAACCTCCAATGCAAATTCCACACCACGATCACATAATGGTTTGTCAATCCAATGGATGAATCCACAGTCTCTAAGAGTTCCAGTGTTTGCACAAATAAAATATCGACGTCCAACATTTTTATTCAAATAGCATGTTTTGAATATTGGTTCAATGTTGCAACGACATAGAAACCTTCGAGATTGTACTTCTCCAACATATAACGTTGGCAAGGGTGGCAATCTTGTTGGTGATGTCGATCTGGTAGGCGGTGTCGTATCGTTCTGTACACTTAATAATGCCTGATCTCTTTCTAAGCTCGACTCTATTATGCTAAATTAAGTTAGTGCATGAGATTCAGATGAACAAACAATTTAAGGGGGATCACTCGAATCATCTGAATAAACAGACGGATTACATAGGAGGTAATCACATTAATCGATCGAAGGCCTTTAGTGGGAGGACATCTGTAGAAAATAATTAAATAAATAAATAGCAATAATATTAAGATGGAAAAGGATTGTAAGCATATATCGCAACAATACTAGAACTCTTGTTACATCATGTGAAGAGAGAAATTAAATAACTTGCCATGAGGTGTCTTCCAGGCGGATAATTATCAAGCAAATACCATTCTCTAATGATCATCCAAAATATTGCAGAACAATCACAAATAAAAGCACCCACTATTCCCACTGCTTGGTTAATTAGCCGGCAATCTGTCAATGATCTATATATTAAGTAGACATTCAATTAGGTGCACGATAATAAATAGTTTGATATTAAACAAAACCGATAAAAACCTGAAATAGTTATTCAGGAGGAATAAAAGCCAGGTAACTACGTTTTTACTACTGACAACTCATTGACATAGAGGGGACAATTATGATTGGTTCAGTAGCAGACTAATGTAACACCCCACCTCCGCCAGGGTCACTCTTGCAAGTACACCAGCTTTGGAGGGGCGTTAAACGGGGTAAACATGCATGAAGATATCACAAGACAGAACATATGAGTAAAACAGAGTAAATAAAGCAGCGGATAAAATTACTATTTTAAAACCATAGTCAACTTACATCAAAAGTACTAAATCATTATTTTCCAACTACTATAAGTCTAGAAACATAAACTGAAAACTGGAAATAACATAAAGTAAACTATCCCCAAAGTAGACGTGGTAAAGCCATAGCGAGCTCAAGTCCAAACCGTACATGAGCTATCCAGAAAGCAAGCTAAAGATCCAAGCTAGGTGCTAGTGTTCCCACCCTGAGAACCTTGGGGGGGGGGGGGGGGGAACGGAAGAAAAGAGGCGAAAGAAAATGGGTCAGTCAAAAAGACTGGTAAGTCCTACCTACTATTAGTATAAAAACTAATAAAGTTAACTGGACATGTAAAACAGAGATGAAACATAGGATGATAACTGGCATGGTGAAAAGTTAACAAGAGTGGCATCGCATATACAAGGTTAAGTTGCACCAAGTGTACTAGTATTCTAATCCATGTCAAGTATAAACAAGAAATGATCCCTTGGCCCAAAATTGGCCCAACATCATGAGATGACCTAAATCAAGGTCCAACTACTCAGTCTAGTCGATCGGCTCCCTATAAGCCTAACTAGTCATGTATCGGTGTCATACGGCTTAATCATGGAATGTAGTTAACTGTGCAAGGTCCACCCTAGGGTGTATCCAGTCCTAGGGTGTAAACCACAGACACAAAACAAGCACGCACAGTCTAAACCTACTGGTGCCCATGTTCAACTCCGGACTTAATGTGCACGACCATGGTCCGCCTGAACTTAACTGGTGCACCATTCAGCCGTCTCTTTTGGTCTCTTACAATCAGCCCCGTAATCGTGCCCCACCCTAGCCTAGTCCTAGGGTATCCATGATACTATAGATTACTGCTAAAAAGGATCACGTAACTAGGATTATCAAACGGGTTAAGTGCGGTTAACCCTATCCTAACCATGTATTGAGTTGGTCAAGTGTATCCAAGCAGTTCATGACTTAACCCTATCAATACATCGTGTTCAACTGGTCAAGTATATTCAAGTGGTCTATGACTTAACCCTACCAATCCATCGTGTTTAATTGGTTAAGTATTCAAGTAGTCCATGACTTAACCCTACCAATCCATCGTGTTTAATTGGTTAAGTATTCAAGTAGTCCATGACTTAACCCTACCAATCCATCGTGTTTAATTGGTTAAGTATTCAAGTAGTCCATGACTTAACCCTACCATGTGGCATTAATTAACTTAATGCACCCCAACCTCTCACATTAGACTTTGTTGTGGTTACTAGTTAAGCCGGGCGGGTCCGGGTAGCTTTACACCACAACCTAGTCTAACCTCGGGTTTTAAGTGCGATGTGAGCAACAACTCACATTGGGTCCTATTGTTTGTAGCCACTAATTAAGTCGGTCGGTTCCGGGTAGATTTATGCTACAAACTCAACCCAACCTCGAGTTGGCCACTTTCATGTTTTCTACATGTCATGTCCACGTTCATGTTTTCAAGCATTATCACATGTCATATTTTCAAGTCATGTTTCATGTCATTTAAGTTTACCCATAACGTAGCCCTATCGCACATAAGTTCGCATCAACACAAATAGATCAAAGAGGGAACATAAGAATATGACAAGGTGGGCATAAGATGACAAAGTCTATCACAAGTTAAACATGGTGATATTTGAGGCAATGGTGTTCAACATACTAGTATATGGCCTCAACATGTATGATAGCATAAAAGGTGACTTGGCCTCAAACATGACAATAGCATAAAGGGTGACTTGGCCTCGAACATATATGATAGCATAAAGGTTCAATATCATCATATGCATGTTAAGGGACATGAGGGGTTAAGGTTTGTTAACATGCATAAGCCATAATCCATTTCATAGCATTTTTTTCCAAAAGTCAACATGTAAGGTACAAGGTTCATGATAGATCCACAATCATAGATCAAGAGAGGCATGAATAGATCTATGCATATAATGATGGGTTCAAGGCAAATATTGCACTTAGGTCCAATTCCAATCTACACACGTATGGCATTAAACTTAGAAAATAGGGTAACAAACCTATGATTAACATGTAGGTCGCAT
The DNA here is from genome assembly GCA_030737875.1 of Allium sativum. Classification (NCBI taxonomy): domain Eukaryota; kingdom Viridiplantae; phylum Streptophyta; class Magnoliopsida; order Asparagales; family Amaryllidaceae; genus Allium; species Allium sativum. The sequence continues at coordinate 223,070,815 of CM060918.1, read as the reverse complement.
CATGGCAAGTTAACATCAAGGTCATGAGGGGTTCTATGTTGCATTTATGCACAATCACCACATAAAGCTCATAGCTTTCCATCCAAAAGTCAACATAATTGGTACTAGATTCATGATAGGTAAACATTAGGTCCACAAACATAGATAAAAAGGGTCATGAATGAATCTATGCATGAAATCCAAGGCAAACATAACACAAAAGTCTCATTTCAACTTGCTACATGTCATATTAAGTTCATATTTTAGATCTAAGAGTAGAGTGGGGCTTACAAAGCGTGGCTATGAGAACTAGAAACCAAATAGAACAAGATAGAGACGTTGTAGAAGCTCTAGGAATGATGTAGCAACACAAATAGCCTTGAGAATAAGTAGCTCCTTTGATTTGATGAAGAAAGATGGCTCCTTTTTGCCTTAGAAGCTCTCAAGATGAAGATGGAGGCCATGATTAGGGAGCATTTTGGCAGCACTTAGTTGTAGGATTGATTTGTGTAGGTTTAGGCTAGGTCTTAGGGTCTTTTTATAGAAGTTTAGTTTAGTTTAGGCCATAGGATTAACCCTAGTTTAGATCTGAGCCATCAAATCTCGTCACAGGCCTCCAAACATGACTCAAAGGGGACAGCAGGTGCACCAGGCCAAGCTGGCCCGACCACCCAGGTCGACAGGGGTGTCGACTGGGCAGTCGACACCTACTGGGGTGTGTCGAATCCCAAGTCGACTCCCCAGTCGACTTGGGGGCTGGGCGGGAAACTTTCCCGCCCAGTCTGTTTGGCTCCAGATTTGAAATTTGAACTGTTTTTGAACTTGAAATTTTTTGAAAACTTTGACGGGCCATAACTGGTTCATACGGACTCCGATTTTCGAAAACTCAGACTCTATTTCGCGTATTTTTCCGAGACGAACGCAATGGCATAGCCCGTTTCCCTTGATTCAGATTTTAACATTTAATTCTGCCTTGATTTATGTTATAACATGTTATTCAAAATACGGGTTGTTACATTCTCCCCACCTTAAAGGATTTCGTCCCCGAAATCTTCAAGTTAGGAAGAACGTATCCTACCATCCATCATCCATCTACTCAAAACATCATCAACGAGCAGTCATTGTCCTTAAAAGATTCTAAATGTTGTATGATCATATGCGAAAGGTGTGTGTATATGTACTTATCTAATGCGAAAATCAGGCGGTTACTGATTCAGTAAACCTCCTTAATGCAAAGTATGTTAGTGAAATGAGTCCATATGTATGCAAATTCCTAACATAATTCATAATCTCTACATGAGTGCACATAACATTCATCCATATGCAACATCCACGTGATAACATAACAAGTTTCATCCATGAATAAGTATAAGCACTCATGCATATGCAATATGAAAGTGTGTGAGCCGATCTTAGTGCCTAATGTGTATCATGCATCCACGAGTATCCACTTGCAAACACTTGCAAACATCAAGCATAACATGTTTCAAATACATGTTTCATCCAAAGGGTTTCTACCTAAGGTTCTCATGACAGGATTAACGAAGTAACCAGATAAACATGGATAACAAAAGATAGATGTGCTAACTTATAAGAAAAGAGATTGAGAATGTACCCTCAAAAAGAAATGGGTGAAGCGCGCGCATCTTCTCCTCGGTTTCCCAAGTTGCGTCCTCTTCGGCTTCACTCCACTGAGCCTTTACTAACCTGATTTCTTGATTCCTAAGCTTCTTGATCTCCGTTCCCAAGACACGGATCGGAGCTCGCCTCAAAGTTGCCTCTTTCTCTACCTCCACGTCTTCAAGAATGCTAGGCCCAACTACCTCGGCTGACTCATGTAGGCACTTTCGGAGATGCGAGACATGAAAAACATCGTGCACTCCGGCCAGCTTCTCGGGCAATTCCACCTTATAAGCCATCTTCCCAATCCTCTCTATGATAGGGAAGGAACCTACGAACCTTGGTGCTAGCTTTCCAATTGCTCCAAAACGAACCACACTACGCAAGGGAGAAACTTTTAAAAAGACCATATCTCCAACTTCAAACTCTAAGTCTGTCCTTCGCTTGTCTGCATTGGATTTCTGTCTGTCTTGGGCCGCTTTCATCCGCCTTCGAATCAACTCAACCTTCTCGGATGTGTCCCTTATCATGTCGGGCCCAAGTATAAGCTTATCCATCGTCTCCTACCAACATGTTGGTGACTTGCACGGCTTCCCATATAAAGCTTCGAATGGTGCCATCCCTATGCTTGCTTGGTAGCTGTTATTATAAGCAAACTCCACTAGAGGAAGATGGTCTTCCCAAGTACCACCAAAGTCAAGAATACATAGCCTCAACAGATCTTCTAGTACCCTATTCACCCTTTCGGTCTGACCATTCGTCTGTGGGTGATGGGCCGTACTTAGATTCAATTGCGTAACCATCGCTTCTTGCAAACTATTCCAGAATTGCCTAGCGAGAATTGGGTCACGATCGCTAACTATGCTAGAAGGAACTCCATGCAATCGCACTATCTCTCGAAGATAAACCGATGCTAGCCATGATGTGGTCCTCTTGCTCTTCACCGGAACAAAGTGAGCACTCTTCGTAAGTCTATCAACTATGACCCATATCCCATAAAGCCCAAATAGTTTGGTCAACTTAATGGATATCTTCACCCTAACTATATATCACAAACAGGCAAGTCAAACTCCTTATGGGGTTTGCAACAGAACTAAGATTGAGAATAGGACCGAGAGGATATACTTAAAAGATAGCATGCGAGTAAGTGCTACAGAATAATAGGGATCAAGGATATACTCTTAGAAAGAGATTAATGCGCGTATCTAGTCTTCAATCTTCTAAGTCACATTTTCTTGAGCTTAATCCTATCGTGCCTTGACCGTCTTTTAACTTCACAATTTCGTAGCTTATTAATTCTTATTTCCAAAATATGAGTTAGAACTCATTTCACCGTTGCCTCTCGTTCCTCTTCCACTTATTCTTTTCCTAAAATACTTGGCTTAAACATAACTGCGTGCTCATGGTTTCATGCAAGCTTTCCAAAATTCGTTAGTGAATCCTGGATCTCGTTTACATACAATACGGTATTCCATGCAGAAGAACTATCTCTTGAAAACAAATGCCAATCCACGTTTCCACATGTACTTACTAGGGTGATTTCTATAACCCATGCTTAAGCGAAATGGACTATCCGCCTTAGTGGCAAACACTACTCGATTGGATTACAAACTTCCAATAAAGGTGCCAAGGGATTCTAGGTAACTAATCATGACGGAACCCTAAAGGTCACATGAGATTTCGAGGGTATTACCGAGGCGATTCATGAGCCTCGCAACCCTATGTTCAAAATCAAGAATGGCTCCATAACTGGACAACCAATCCATGCCCAAAATCAACCTGTATCCCATAAACCCGAGAACATAAGCATTACACATGAATTCTACACTCAAGATAGAAATCCTCAAATCCATACAAATCATAGATAGATGGGCGGAACCCCCAATTGGATTTGAAACACTAATGGGATCCTCAACTAGACCAGTACTTAGGTGCAAACTTTGAACAATATCAGAAGAAATAAAGGTATGCGATGCGCCAGAATCAAATAAAGTTCGAACAGGAAAACCAGAAATGTAAACAAGGCTTTCTACAGAAATACTACCTCGGTCCGGAACTGGAGCAGTGTTGAGAGCATGCATCTGCCCTCCAGAAGGTCCTGCTCGCTGAGTCTGTCCTTGCCCCTGTCCTTGCTTCCTTGGGCAATCCTTACTGAAGTGTCCAGACTTTCCGCAATGAAAGCATTCTCCCAACTTCCTCTTATTCTTCCTACAATCTTTGGCTATGTGTCCAGTGATCCCACAGAAGTTGCACTTCCTTGTCTCCCTGGTCTTGTTGTCATTGCGGTTGTTGTTATCCTTGCCTCCTTTCTCGGAATCTACCCTCTTGCCTTGAGACTCATTCAACTTGACTTCCTTCTTACAACTCTTATCTTCCTCTTGAAGCAGGGCCATATTTACCAAACTCTCGAAGGTCGCCCCCATGGGTATGTGAGACATGGCCAAACCGTGCAATGGCTCGTTCAATCCTAGAGCAAAGTGTAGGGCCTTCTTCTGAGCTGTGTTAACCAAGTCTAAACCGAACCGAGCAAGCTGATTAAACTTATCCACGCATTCTCTAACGGTCATGTCCCCTTGCTTTAGTGATAGGAACCTCTCCATCTGAAGGTTCTCTTCTGTCGATGATAGAAACCTCAGTCCAAACCTTCTCCTAAAGTCATCCCAAGTCTCAATTGGCCTAGTAGTGGTGGTGACTACCCACCAATATGCAGCTTCCTCTTTCAATAACCATACCGCCAACAGAACTTTCCTACGATCCTCTACATCAAAGATAACAAAGAGGTCTTCAGTTTACTTCAACCAGTTCCTTGCCTCAACAAAAGTCTCCGTCCCAACAAAATTCTTGCCACCCATCGCCTTAAAGTCCTTGCAAATCTTCGCAAAATCCGCTTGCGGATGCTGAGGAGGAGGAGGAACCTCAGCTGCGGGAGGAGGAGGAATGTTCGTGGGGCCGGCTTCATTCGCCCTTGCCTCCATGTACCTTCTAAACCAAATAGGTACTGGTACGCCCTCCAGAATGGCAAAATTATCGGCCATACTGAAACGAAGAAAAAGATAGATTGAGAACGAGGAAACAAAGGATAGTGCTAATGGCTTTTGGGGAATATCCTTTTAAAATAAACTAGACTTTCTTGGAAAAATACTTCTTTATAATCGGTTTTGAAAATAGTTTTTCAAAAGGTAAGTTTTTAAAACTTTTTGTTCAATCCCGTAAACCTTATGCTCTGATACCAAATGTAACACCCCACCTCCACCAGGGTCACTCTTGCAAGTACACCAGCTTTGGAGGGGCGTTAAACGGGGTAAATATGCATGAAGATATCACAAGACAGAACATATGAGTAAAACAGAGTAAATAAAGCAGCGGATAAAATTACTATTTCAAAACCATAGTCAACTTACATCAAAAGTACTAAGTCATTATTTTCCAACTACTACAAGTCTAGAAACATAAACTGAAAACTGAAAATAACATAAAGTAAACTATCCCCTAAGTAGACGTGGTAAAGCCATAGTGAGCTCAAGTCCAAACCGTACATGAGCTATCCAGAAAGCAAGCTAAAGATTCAAGCTAGGTGCTAATGTTCCCACCCTGAGAACCTGGGGGGGGGGGGGTGGGAACGGAAGAAAAGAGGCGAAAGAAAACGGGTCAGTCAAAAAGACTGGTAAGTCCTACCTACTATTAGTATAAAAACTAATAAAGTTAATTGGACATGTAAAACAGAGATGAAACATAGGATGATAACTGGCATGGTGAAAAGTTAACAAGAGTGGCATCGCATATACAAGGTTAAGTTGCACCAAGTGTACTAGTATTCTAATCCATGTCAAGTATAAACAAGAAGTGATCCCTTGGCCCAAAATTGGCCCAACATCATGAGATGACCTAAATCAAGGTCCAACTACTCGGTCTAGTCGATCGGCTCCCTATAAGCCTAACTCGTCGTGTATCGGTGTCATACGGCTTAATCATGGAATGTAGTTAACTGTGCAAGGTCCACCTTAGGGTGTATCCAGTCCTAGGGTGTAAACCACAGACACAAAACAAGCACGCACAGTCTAAACCTACTAGTGCCCATGTTCAACTCCGGACTTAATGTGCACGACCATGGTCCGCCTGAACTTAACTGGTGCACCATTCAGCCGTCTCTTTTGGTCTCTTACAATCAGCCCAGTAATCATGCCCCACCCTAGCCTAGTACTAGGGTATCCATGATACTATAGGTTACTGCTGAAAAGGACCACGTAACTAGGATTTTCAAACGGGTTAAGTGCGGTTAACCCTATCCTAACCATGTATTGAGTTGGTCAAGTGTATCCAAGCAGTTCATGACTTAACCCTATCAATACATCGGGTTCAACTGGTCAAGTATATTCAAGTGGTCTATGACTTAACCCTACCAATCCATCGTGTTTAATTGGTTAAGTATTCAAGTAGTCCATGACTTAACCCTACCAATCCATCGTGTTTAATTGGTTAAGTATTCAAGTAGTACATGACTTAACCCTACCAATCCATCGTGTTTAATTGGTTAAGTATTCAAGTAGTCCATGACTTAACCCTACCATGTGGCATTAATTAACTTAATGCACCCCAACCTCTCACATTAGACTTTGTTGTGGTTACTAGTTAAGCCGGGCGGGTCCGGGTAGCTTTACACCATAACCTAGTCTAACCTCGGGTTTTAAGTGCGATGTGACCAACTACTCACATTGGGTCCTATTGTTTGTAGCCACTAGTTAAGCCGGTCGGTTCCGGGTAGATTTATGCTACAAACTCAACCCAACCTCGAGTTGGCCACTTTCATGTTTTCTACATGTCATGTCCACGTTCATGTTTTCAAGCATAATCACATGTCATATTTTCAAGTCATGTTTCATGTCATTTAAGTTTACCCATAACGTAGCCCCATCGCACATAAGTTCGCATCAACACAAATAGATCAAAGAGGGAACATAAGAATATGACAAGGTGGGCATAAGATGGCAAAGTCTATCACAAGTTAAACATGGTGATATTTGAGGCAAAGGTGTTCAACATACTAGCATATGGCCTCAACATGTATGATAGCATAAAAGGTGACTTGGCCTCAAACATGACAATAGCATAAAGGGTGACTTGGCCTCAAACATATATGATAACATAAAGGTTCAATATCATCATATGCATGTTAAGGGACATGAGGGGTTAAGGTTTGTTAACATGCATAAGCCATAATCCATTTCATAGCATTTTTTTCCAAAAGTCAACATGTAAGGTACAAGGTTCATGATAGATCCACAATCATAGATCAAGAGAGGCATGAATAGATCTATGCATATAATGATGGGTTCAAGGCAAATATTGCACTTAGGTCCAATTCCAATCTACACACGTATGGCATTAAACTTAGCAAATAGGGTGACAAACCTATGATTAGCATGTAGGTCGCATCATGGCAAGTTAACATCAAGGTCATGAGGGGTTCTATGCTGCATTTATGCACAATCACCACATAAAGCTCATAGCTTTCCATCCAAAAGTCAACATAATTGGTACTAGATTCATGATAGGTAAACATTAGGTCCACAAACATAGATCAAAAGGGTCATGAATGAATCTATGCATGAAATCCAAGGCAAGCATAACACAAAAGTCTCATTTCAACTTGCTACATGTCATATTAAGTTCATAGTTTAGATCTAAGAGTAGAGTGGGGCTTACAAAGCGTGGCTATGAGAACTAGAAACCAAATAGAACAAGATAGAGACGTTGTAGAAGCTCTAGGAATGATGTAGCAACACAAATAGCCTTGAGAATAAGTAGCTCCTTTGATTTGATGAAGAAAGATGGCTCCTTTTTGCCTTAGAAGCTCTCAAGATGAAGATGGAGGCCATGATTAGGGAGCATTTTGGCAGCACTTAGTTGTAGGATTGATTTGTGTGGGTTTAGGCTAGGTCTTAGGGTCTTTTTATAGAAGTTTAGGTTAGTTTAGGCCATAGGATTAACCCTAGTTTAGATCCGAGCCATCAAATCTCGCTACAGGCCTCAAAACATGACTCAAAGGGGACAGCAGGTGCACCAAGCCAAGCTGGCCCGACCACCCAGGTCGACAGGGGTGTCGACTGGGCAGTCGACACCTACTGGGGTGTGTCGACTCCTAAGTCGACTCCCCAGTCGGCTTGGGGACTGGGCGGGAAACTTTCCCGCCCAGTCTGTTTGGCTCCAGATTTGAAATTTGAACTGTTTTTGAACTTGAAATTTTCTGAAAACTTTGACGGGCCATAACTGGTTCATACGGACTCCGATTTTCGTAAACTCGGACTCTATTTCGCGTATTTTTCCGAGACGAACGCAATGGCACAGGCCGTTTCCCTTGATTCAGATTTTAACATTTAATTCTGCCTTGATTTACGTTATAACGTGTTATTCAAAATACGGGTTCTTACAACTAACCTAGTGCACTAGGGAAGCACATTTGATACTACGAAGATTTTCATTTGAACTTAACAATGTTTTTACTACTAGTCCACTTACTGAAATTTGTCAACTCCCTATTGTAATGGCAACGTCCATTGAAATCCCCGTAAACTAGAATAACATTCAACAGAAATACAAAAATCCTCAAAATTGAATAAAAATTCAAAATATTCTACTTTCTAAAGAATTTACCCTTTGGAATCAACTTCAGGATTATATAGACGTTGAGAATAATGCTTACTCACTGGTTTTGCCAACCTTGTAGCAAGTTCAATTTATTGCAGTGATTAAACCAATAAGCAAACATTACCTTAAAATGATCTTAAGCCTTTTATTGGTGTTCAGTAAGCTCAGTTGCTAGCTCGACCATTCATTTTGTGAAGTCAAGGCTTAACGCTCACAATCCACCACTCTACAACCATCGCTTCGGGTCTGCTTCAACAACTGCCTTATTTTCTTAGCCTGTAGTGCTTTAGTTACAATTAAGCATTTTTTGCATCATGTTTCAGTTTGATTTAGCACATTTTAGTCTAGCCATAACAATGAACAATCTAGCTATATACTCAGTGTCATTCATGGTTTAGGGTTTATGGAGACTTCATATTTAAGGAATTAATTATAAGCCAAAAAATATTTTTAAAAAATGAAATTTAATTGAGGAACAAACAAGCAAATTGTGAGGTTATGAACAAATTATCACATAATTTTTGGATGAGTATACTTGAATTCTAGATTAAAAAGTCTCAGGATTATATCCTCTTTTTTAAGTCGAATTATCCAGCTTGAAGTTTATTCAACAATTGGTTCTTACTGTATGAGGTTTTGATCCCATTTATAAAGTTTAAACTGCGAATAACTCATTATGAAGAAAGTATTATATTTATAAATAGTTTGAAAAGATAGTAGAATTGTCATTTAGAATTAGGTGGTTTGAAAGATTACACTGACATCCACTCCATTTATATAAGAAATTATTATATTCCCTTTCAATGAGATAAAAATGCACCTAATAATTATATAGTAGTGCAGTTGCTTTCTTTAGACATCATAGTCACTCTTGTATTTTTCTCCAAGCTACAATCGCCAGTAATTTTGATATGAAAATTTAATTATAATCATGTACTCTACAAAGTGGTTTAGTTTATGATAGCAGCAACACCCCTCAACGCAGTCGCTGCTGCTGCAGTGAGCGTCAATCGGCTCAGTTAAATTGCGCCGATCGGTTAAACTGTACCAAATAACAGTTGATAAAAACAGAATATATAGCAGAAAATCAAACCAAGATCATGCACAACCCAACCACTCTAGAAAAACAAGCCATACATGCATTCGCAAAGATTAAAAGTAGCGCATACAAACAGGAGATTTTTAACAAAATTATTCTATATTCCAATTCTCAACATTTTGCTCCTCAGGAATTCTAAGATTGCAAAGCAAAGCATTACGTCCTGTAAGCACTACATCAAAAAAATCTCCTACTTCTTGAGAAAGGCAATCCAAACCATGGGATAGGTTTTCTACTGCCTTAGCCATTTCCGAAACATCATTCTGTTTCTATTTTTCCTCAAAACAGTTCAAAAAACATAGGTTTTTCACTGAACTTCCAATAGCTTTTACCTCCTTTAACACACCATTATGCTCGGTAATTTCTCTTAAAGCTTGACGACTATTGTTCTAAACAGTTTTTTCAATCGATAAAGCACTGAAATGGAAACGCTGCAAACAAGTATGGTTACTGATTTTACTGCATACAATGCTCTATTCATTACTTTCGCTTTTGTCAAGCTTTTCCCTTTTGATGAACAGACAGTGCTGTTAGCAAGATTTTGCAATGTAGCACTACAATTTTCATAAATAGGACTACTTGACTCAATTTTCCAAGTCCAACTAGAAAGAGAAGTGCAAGCCTAACATTAATATCATTAATACCTTGAAGTTATTTGAGATAGCATATCTAAATGGAACATGCATATAAGTCAATTGGTGAAGGTAAATACATTGTTGAACAAAAAAGAAACTAGTGGATAACTCAGTTTAAACATGTACCTACGAAAATTAAAATATCAAATTAAAATTGAGACTACCTATAAACTGTTTTTAAGGCTATAAACTTTACGTATATTTTCTAAAATATAACAATGTGAATAGTCTTAATTAGGCCAATAGTCTTATTCTCTTTTTGTAGTATAATCATGACCATTGTGTAAATGTGTTTGATATATATCCATACTACATCTCCATTGTTAACGACTCAAGTAAGTACATCTATGTTGCACGTTTCATCAAACAGATTAAAGGCACCATCGATATCTCCAAAAAAGAAAGCAAAAAACTTAACAGCTTGAGTTTGACAAACAAGTTAATCCCAAAACCAAGCATGAATGCATACACATGCAGTAATTTTCCAATTTTTCTAGTAATATTGGATGTAGATGGTGATTTACATGGAAGTGCATAGTCATTGTGAAATGTGCTTGACAAGTTGTAGATATATACAAACACAACACAACAGTTTTTATCAAAAAGAAAACAAGCACAATAATATTTGTTAAAAAGAAAAACAAGCACTACTAACATTAGCATGATTATTATTTTTTGTTTCAAAAAATAACATAATAATTTGACCACCTAATTCTAAATCAAGTAATTCTAGGATAGTTCATGCAAAACGGAAAACCAGCAAAAACATTTGTTTTGGAATAGCAAATTATTTCCTAAATCAAGGGTCAGCCATAGTTACCTTAACCTCAACTAATCGTCGACCTCAACCATAAGTGCCTAATAACCTAAAATGGTCGAACCATATCAGTCCCTTGAAAACAAAAGTGAAACTCGGTTACAAAGACAATAACTCGAAAAAAATTCAAACCAGTCACATAAATAATAAGACACATAATATTTAGAAGATAGAGGAAAATTTTCCATAGAGTTGGCTCGACGCCACGTATTCTAAGAATCTAATTAACCAATCACATATATATGCTCAACATCATCAAATAGGAAACCATCGTTTTCACCTTGGATATTGCCAACAATTAACAACATGGCCAACGTCGTTGCACTAAGATGTTGGCAACAATTAAGTACGCAGATTTCTATAGGATTCCTAGAAGTGAAATCAATTTTTTTACCTCTTATTGTGATTCCTAGAAGCTGCCGTGATTTCTAGAATCCCCAATTCCTAGAAGCCCCAATTTGAAGTCCATTCTTTTAATCACAGATTTCAATTCTTCAAGTTCCTAGCTGCCGTGTCTCTGATGTTGATTAGCTGATTGCAGATTTCAATCTTCGAAGTCCATTCTGTTTATTTGCTTTGTTGCGGCCTTGGAAGGAATAAGCATTGAGACTAAGCGTTGAGCATCTGATTAGGGTTATGTTTGGTAACTTACCCGTTTGCCCTTAGAAAAGAAGAGTTGACCAAGCATAACAACACATAGAAGTGTTGGCACATTTTTGGTGACACATTTTTGCTGTCGCAACACATATTAATGTCACTAGTCTACAACACATATAAGTGTTGGCAGTTGAAAAAAAATAAGAGTTGCCAAATGGCCATTATGGTGTAGTGGGTGAAGGGTGGAAATGGTTGAAAGTGTAAGGAGCTGAGGATTATTCAAAAGCAATCATAAAAGAAAGCGTTGGTAACATGAGGTCGGTTCAGATCGATGAACCTCTAAAGGAGGGTATCGGCTTCCAAAGAGATGCTTCAGTTCGGATAGGGGCTGATCGATCCGGGCTGCTCTGGCTTTGTCAGATCTGATCCAATTTGACACTTCTTTATTTTTGTCTCCGAATCGATTTGACGAGCCTGCTTGAAAATTCCCACTTTATCATGATACTTCATATCATGAACTTCCAAAGCACTCTGTAGATAACAAACACGCCGGAACCGATCTGCTGTTAATAAACACACCCGACCCGATCCGTAGTTGACAAGTATACTCGAACCGATCCGTGATTAACAAGTATATCCGAACCGATCCGTTGTTATATATCATGCAGCGTGATCATGCTATAACTAACTCAACTAGTACTAAATATGGCTTGCGACTTCATGGACAGTTAGGATAGAGCTTTCTTGACTGAACTTCTTGGACCGCTTATGAATACATAATTTTTTTGCCAATCTTTGCATTGCACTCTTTCACACTGCTTTTCATCTCTGTTGGTCTTGCCTTCAGCATTGTACACACTTGCACTAGTTAGTGCACACACCGAGGGGGGGCACGAGTAATTATACTCTAACTCTGTTATTTCTTTGGTGGTACAACATATATGGCTGAAAGATGTTCGTCTAGATTAGTAGAGAGAAGAGAAGTTATGGGGACATCTGAGAATCTTGCTATTGAAGATATACCCTCCATCTCAAATCCGGAACGGGACAGCGAGGGTCCATATTATGAAATGGGAACTCATGAGAGTGATGTATCATCCGGGGGTGATGTCTCTTTAGGCGAGGAAGAAGAAGGGGGAGTAGGAGATAGTCATGCTCCAGATGAGTTTGGGAATGTTAGTATCTTGGAACCTCCTAAGGATTCTGCTGAAACAACGATTGATAATGAAAAGCTTGCACGAATATGTTTAAAGCATGAGATTCTCCAAAGAGATACTAAGTTGCCTTCTAAAACAGATCGACCCCATAATCCACTCGAAGGGTATATGGATATCACCAGATTGATGTGCCTTGTTGGGCCGATACCTCCATTTCCTTCATTTGTCGTCGACTTTCTAAGACAAATGCAGATCGCTCCAATGCAGCTCCAACACAACTCTTATGCTTATCTGTACACTTTGTACATTGCTTATAGGGAGACTCTAAATATATAGCATACTTTCGAGGACGTTCATTTCTTTTATAATTTTAAGCATAGAACCCAGGATACGCCTTCCTTTGTATATTTTGAATCGGTGCCAAAGAGGAAAATCATAACTGTTCCATTTAACAGTAAAGTTGGTGATCCCAGACTTGAATGGTTTTATATCAAACATCAGACAAGGTGTGCCAGGAGATGGCTCAAATCAAGTAAGGGTATCAACCTTCGCTTTCTAATTTCCATCACTTTTGCAAATGTATTAATTGCTATTCATTTTCCCTTACAGTTTCCAACCCGAAATAGGAAATGCATCAGGTGTATTATGATCACATGAACCGATTACTTAACGATGAACAAATTTTTTTGACCATCAAAGACTGTTTAGTAGATGAGTACCTTCATCGGCATCGCTTGGTTGCTATAACTCGTAGGATAGGCCATGGCGAAGGTTCTTATTTGTATATACCTCCCGTCTAGGGACCAATCGAAGCTTTACCTGAGCATGGAGAAAGCTCGAAGGATCCTCCGATTCCTCAAAAGATCCCTTCTCCTTCTTTGACTCAAGATGATATATTAGTGAACATACCTGTTAAAGATAAGTATAAATATATCACTCCTGAGGATGCGGCTACTCCTGAAAAGCCGACTTCTCCCACAGTGCTTCCATCAACCAAGTCTCAAGGCGATGGCTCCTTAATGGATGATTCCATATATAAGGGTTTGGGGGGACTCCCTTGCCCGATGCTATTTATACGTCAGAAGACTTTTAGAACGGATCCTCTAACATTCACTTCTGAAGAAGAGGTTACCCCTGTGAAAGCCGGGGAAGCTGGACAAACTGGCCTAACTCCAGGCTCTGGTCTGTTAGGGGGATATCACTTAGGATATACACTATACTTCTGCGCTGCACGTCACAACACTTGTGCTTTGTATTCATATTAATTCTAACACTTTCTTGTTTCATTGTGCAGTGCAAATGACATGCCCCCGTTATGATGTCAGGAAGGTTCGTACCAGCATGCCTAGGTTTGACTCTGATGCTGAACATGATCATCACGAGAGCCGCGACAGAGATGACAGTAGACATTATGATTCCAGTCGCCCTTATTCTTCGCGCTCCCGTTCTCCTCGTCGATCAGATCTGGACAAGCACAAGAGCTATCAAGATCGTCGTGAAGGGGACAAACCACCTCCTAAGGCTCCGACTCCCCCCGTAGAGAAACATCCTCAAGAGAAGCCACCGTTGAAGCGTGTTGATTCGCAACATAAACATAAAGTTTCTGAGAAAAGGCCAGGCAAAGGTGAAACGTCCATTATACCTGCAAAGCGACGAAATGTTGAACTATCCATATCCAAACATGTGTCGCTCGATTCCGAGAATAAAGCAAAATTGGCAAATTTAAAAAAACATTTTCTGGATCACTATTTTGACCATATGCAGTTTGTTCCCGCACTTGAATCTGGGCCTTCGAAGTGGGCGGATGATGTTAAGGAAAAATAGATCTAGTAGATAGGCAACATAAGGAAATGTTTAAATTTTCGCGCAACCTCTACAAAATCATTCGGGACTTAATCAGCGATATTAATCACATGAAGGAAATGGCCGATTACGATGAAAGCATCTTGAGAAATTTTGAGAAAAAAGTGGAAGATGCACAGGCTCAGCTTGCTCTTTCCCTATAGGATGCCGATAATTACAAAAAACAACATGAGGAGCTACAAAAGTGTCATCACATTTTGTTGGAATCTCACAGCCAGGAACACTTAGATCTGAAGAAGCAAGCTGAGGATGCTAAATCTAAGAGTGTTAAAGCACAATTGGCTTGCACTACTCTTGAACAGGAGAAGGCTGAGCTGGCAAAGAAAAATGCTGAGTTGGCAAAGCGAACTGTTGAATCGGAAAACAAACTGATGGTAGCTGAATCTAAAGCGGTCTTAGCCGAAGGGAATACAAGCATTGCCATTAAATCTGCTAAGGATGCCCACAAAGAGCTTTCTGCGGCCCAAAAAGAATTGGATGGTTATGGTGAGCTAATGATAGAATGCTTTTCCCAAGTAATCCGTCGTCGGGACATCGCTTGGATCGAAGACTATCCAACAACTTTGGTCTATGTGTGAGATCAATTCATTGAATGGGAGATGAAAGAGCTCAAGGTGGACTCCATTGATGAAGACAAACTCATGGAGAAATTTCTAAGGGGTTAAGAGCAGGCACGCCTGGCCGAAGGATGCAGACTCATTGCTGCTACTATGGAAGAAGAGAAAGTCTGGCCAAGGGAAAAGATGTAATTGAAACCGGTTCTTCTTCTGTTGCCCTCGGGGCTACCGGAACAGAGTGATTTGATCCAGATAATCCGAAAATTCCCAAGGCATCTTTCTTGTCTCCCATAGCTGAAACAACCTCAAAGACTTCTGTTACCCTAGTCGAGAAATTATCCGAAGGTATCTCCACCTTCTCACCTCAGTTTGTTAGAGATATTTCATCCTTCTGTCACATTATTGGATAGACAATTGAAGAATATATTGTTTCTCCCGAGCTAATATCAGTTACTTCTCATTCTGTAGGTGCACAGCTGGCTGAAAAGGCCGATGTGTGACAAAAAGAAATAACCGATCCGAAGTTAACTAAAGAGGTCAAGGAGAAACATGATGAAACCGCTGGCTCGAAATCTACAGAGAGGGTCAAGGATAAGGAAGAGGTTGCTAAGAAAGCTTCTATGCCCACTAGCACTGGGCATCCCTAGGACGAGGATGTGATAGATGCCTTAAAAGACGATGGTGGAAATAAAGGGCATGAGGAGGAAGGTGATGTTGTCATGACTGGAGATTCGGGGAATGCCGATGACGTGACTTTGGCTGATATGAAAGCCAAGCAGGATAAGCGTATGCAGGTCAAGGTTGAGGAAATAGATCCTAAAAGTCTTAAACCTCTTGCAACAGTCCCTCCTGGGTCAATGTTAGTTGTTAAACTTTCAACCAGGTCAATTACTAAAAATCTTGCTAAAAAGTCTTCTATTGATATCAGTACTCCGGTCACAGGGAAGAAGAAACCAAAACATATCATGACCGACGTTGAAAAAGAGGAGAAGGAAAAACTTAAGGCTACCAAGAAAGTGAAGTCCACTCCGAAGCCTAAATGAATGGCAGCGTTATTCTTTTGTTTTGTCTATTCCTTGGCCTGCTATTGTTGTAGTGAGTGCGGCCTTCGCATCTCTTTATTTAGTCCTTTTGTGTAAACCTGCAGTCACGTAAATAAAGTAGCATGTTTCCCACGACGTCAAATACTTGTAAGTTTTTTATTTATTTTTATTAATTCAACAATGGTCAAGATATTAATAAGCATAAGTGTATAGACAGCAAAAATGTAATTCGCAAAAATTGCCACTTAAATGGACAATCAATGACGGGAGGTGTGATGTCTATGCCCCCAATCAATCTTGAGTAGAATGCCTAGCCAGGGATCATTCGAGACTGATTAGGTTCGACATTAAACTGCTCCTAACTCTTTGGTGGGATTAAGATTCTTTTTCCATTGGTACTTATTCCTAGTACCATTATACTCTCTTGTCGTATGGTCAGGTTAAAGTGGATTCGAGGCGGTCTTTTGTCATGGTGCACCTTCACGCCTTAGGGACGTCGTCTTCCTGTCCTTTATGCTCTCTCTCGTATCGTGAGAGTTAGAGTTTGGGATGTCGTCTTCCCGTACTTTTTATGTCGTTACGTAAATGGCTACTTCGTTTGCTTGGATATAGATTCAAATTTATAATCTTTCACATTTATATCATAACAATCACATAATATATATATATATATATATATATATATATATATATAGATTCATGCACGAAAAGTAAATCACACACGATATTTTTATAGTGGTTCAGCCAAGTCGTGGCCTACATCCAATTTATAATCTTTTGTTTATATTAACCATACTTTTCTAAGAAAGTTGTGCCTTTTTACATGGTTCCTAAAACAAAAGAGAACAATATAAACTTAAGTCAGGTACTGCCGCAAATGTCGGGCATTCCAAGCTCCGGGAATCTCTTCACCATCCACGGTCTTTAACTTGAAAGTTCCCGTATCAAGTTTCCGTTGGATGGTATACGGTCCTTCCCACTTTGGACCTAATTGGGTTGGAGATGGGAAGACTCATTTCAGCACTAAGTCTCCAGGTTCAAATGTCCAAGGACAAACCTTCCTGTCATAGTAGCGTGCCACTTGGTGTCTGTGTCTTGAGGCACGCAAGTCTGCTTCATCTCTCTTTTCTTCGACCATGTCTAAGGATTCAAGGAGAAGTGCTTTATTTGTCATTGGATCGTAGTATGTCGTTCTGTGAGAAGGAACTTTAAGCTCTACCGAAATAACCGCTTCCGACCCAAAAGAGGGTGCAAAGGGGGTATGACCCGTTGCCGTCTTGAAGGCTGTCTGGTATGCCCACAAAGCTAGGGGCAATTCGTCAACCCACATGGCTTTTTCTCGTTCCAATCGCTTTTTAAGAATGGACTTATCGGTTCAACTTGTCCATTTGACTGTGGGTGAGCTACAGCGATGTATCTATTATTAAACTTATACTTCTGGCAGAAACTTCTAAACTCTGTGCTATTGAATTGAGTCCTGTTGTTAGTTATGATGGTTTTCAGTATCCCAAATTGACAGATGATATTTTTAACCATAAAGTTTATCACCCGCTTTGTCGTGATCGTTGTTAGGGGTTCATCTTCTGCCCATTTTGTGAAATAATCCACAGCCACGATTGCATACTTGGCTCCTCCTTTGGCGATTGGTAAAACTCCAATAATGTCGATTCCCCATGCAGAAAATGGCCACGGGCTAACCATGAACTTAAGTTGAGTCGAAGGCGCTCTGGGAATTTTGGAAAACTTTTAGCATCTATCACAACATCACGAATGATCAGCTGCATCTCTATTAATGGTAGGCCAGAAATAGCCATATCGCAATACTTTCTTTGCCAATGTTTGGCCTCGGTGTGCACCTTCATGTACTTCTTTCAGTACACGTTTGATGTCGTCATGTGCTATACACCGGAGCAAAGGCATAGAAATCCCTAGCGATAAAGAACCTCGCCTTGTAATGCATATCTTGCGGCTTTGCGTATTACAACTCGTCTCTCGCTCTTTTTTTATGGGAGCGTTCTGCTTCTAAAGAAGTTCTTAATTGGTGTCATCCATGACTCCCTTTCTGGTTCAGCTTCCAGGGCTAGGTCGAATCCATTTGGTTGAAGCTTGGCGAGTTCAGTATCTCTATTGGAACCATCTCAGTTTCTTCTGGAATATCAGAACTTGCCAATTTAACTAGTCGATCTGCCTTTTGGTTTTCTATTCTTGGGATATGAGTTATGCTATAATGCTCCAAGTTACCTAGTAATTGCTCCACTTTTTCAAGGTAAGTAACAAGTCGAGGTCCCCTGGTTTCGAATTCCTTTCGAACTTGGCAGACAACTATCTTGGAGTCATAGAACATGTCTAGTTTCATCATCCCTAGTTCCTTTGCAAGCTTCAACACGACAATCAGGGCCTCGTATTCAGAATCATTGTTGGTGGCTGAGAATTCCAACCGTAAGGCATAGTGAATAGAACATCCTTCAGGAGTAATTAAAACGAATCCAGCCCCGGACCTTCGATCATTATTAGCCTCTTCTGTATATAGCTTCCAGGGACTGAGTTCTAACTCGTGTTTCTAAGGGTCAATCTTGTTATCTAATGTGTCTTCCTCGGAAACTGTGAATTCCGCTACGAATTCAGATAGGGATTGTCCCCTTATCGATATTCTTGATTGAAAATTTAAATCAAATTGGCTCAACTCGATATTCCACTTAAGTAGTCGTCCTAATGCTTCGGTTCATTGCAGGACTCGTCTTAGTGGTTGATCAGTGTGTATGACTATCGGGTGAGCCTGGAAGTAATGACGGAACTTCCGGGATGCAACCAAAAGGCTATAAGCAAATTTCTCTATTTTCGGATAATTTTGTTCCATTACTGCTAACTTCTTGCTTATATAGTACACTGGCCTCTGGATCTTGTCTTCTTCACTTACCAAAGCCGAGCTGACAGCATGAGATAACACCGCCAAATATACGAACAAATCCTCGTGATCCACTGGCTTTGACAATATCGGAGGTTTCTCTAGCAAGCTTAACAGATTTTTGAAGGCCTCTATACAATCATGGGTCCGCTTAAAGTTTCTCTTCCATTATTTAATTAAGTCAAAGAAAGGGATGCATTTGTCCCTGGCTTTGGAAATGAATCTGCTCAACTTAGCAACTTTCCCAGCCAAGATTTGAACATCTCTAATCTTCCGTGGCCCTTCTATGTTTCTGATTGCTGCTACCTAGTTAGGATTAATTTCAATTCCTCGAGAACTTACAATGAAATCGAGAAATTTTCCTGATGCAACCCTAAATGAGCATTTTAAGTGGTTCAATTTCGTCCCGTACCTCCAAAGGATGTCAAACATTTCTGTCAAATCTTTCGTATGATCGGAAGACTGTCTGGATTTCACGAGCATGTCGTCTACATAAACTTCCATAGTTTTCCCGATCTGATTAGAGAACATTCGGTTTACCAAGCGCTGATACGTACCTCTGGCATTCTTTAGTCCGAATGGCATTACCGCATAACATTATAATCCCAAGTTTGTAATAGAACTTTTTTGCTTTTGATCCGGTACATGCATGGGGATCTGGTTGTATCCTAAATAGGCATCGATGAAGGAAAGAAGTTCGTGTCTAGCTGGTGAGTCCACTAGCTGATCAATCCCGGGGAGTGGGAAGCTATCTTTTGGACAAGCTTTGTTCAAATCGGAAAAGTCAATGCACGTTCGCCATTTCTCATTTGATTTCTTGACTAAGACAGGATTTGATATCCAGTCGGGATATGTCGAATCTTTAATGAACCCGTTACTCTTTAATTTTTCTACTTCTTTGTAACAGCCCACGTCCGTTAATGTCAATCACAAAGGGAATGCATTAAATTTTGTGGATCGTTATAAGTAAACAGAACAGAATATTACAAGACAGATACATAAAGCAGTTCTTGAAAAATTTGTAACTTTATTGCAGCAGAAACATCAATAAGTTTGGTTACATCTTCAAACACCAAAACCAAGTACATAATATTAGTCTTGTACAAAAGCCATCAGAGTACATAATTTTTAAAACCATAATCCCCAACAGAAAATGCCATAATCAAGAAGAATCAAAGCCAAGCAATACATCTTTCAACTTCAAGCTGGAAGAATGAGATATCCGAACTAAGCATGAGTATTTCCTCCCTGAGAACCTAGGGGGGAAACGGAAGAAAAGAGGCGAAACAAAAAGAGTGAGACATAAAGTCTGGCGAGTCCAGTGACTTTCAGCATATAAACAGATAACAGTATCATGACATGTAAATAAAACTGGATGAGAGATAACAGTAACAGGAGTAGCAGATATACATAGGTTAAACAGAGGAAACAGAATGATATAGACCAAGCTATACTTCTCACTTACTTTTCACTTCTCTGCACTAATACTAGTATAACAGGATTAGGTGTTGCCTTAATGTCTAAACTGAAACAGAAACGGAAACATAATGATCTCTACAGAAACAGAATGCTAGTAATGGGCCTTTACCACCCCAATAGAGACAGACGGTACAAAAACAGAATGCTAGTAATGGGCCTTTACCACCCCAACAGAGACAGACGGTACAGAAACAGAAGCAGAAACGGAATCAAAGATGGAAACAGAATAATCCTTGTAGAAACAGAATGTTAGAATTAGGTGTACACTAGTGATGGGCTTTTACCACCACAACAGATGGTACCACACAGAAACAGATAGATGTTACCACCCCAACAGAAATAGACGGTACCCCAATAGAAACAAACATAACTAGGTGTACCCTAAATTCTACCCCATGCGATCGGCTCCCTAATACATAAATGCCCCATGTCGGCCCCACAGAAGGGTGCATCACTCCCTAAAGTGGCAACCTATAGAAAGACACAGACCTATTTACATATGTCACGACGTCTTAACTTCCCCAGAGCAGACTGGATCCACACACGCACATGACCCGGTTGGAATGCGCCATCAACACCCCTCGCCATTACCAGAATGAACCTCTTATAATTAGTTTAGTAAGCATGCCCAGACCCCTACCTAGAGTTGGGTCATAGTTTTGATACCAGAAAGGGTTACTGACTAATATGGGTCCCACACAACATATGACACAAGTAATGACCCCTCCTAACCTTGTGTCCCCAGACTAACAGATTTTAGATTAACTTGCTTATAGTTTTCAGATTAACAAGTGTAACACCCCACGTCCATTAATATCACTCACAAAGGGAATGCATTAAGTTTCGTGGAGCGTTATAAGTAAACAGAATAGAATATTACAAGACAGATACATAAAGCAGTACTCGAAAATTTTGTAACTTTATTGCGGCGGAAACATAAATAAGTTTGGTTACATCTTCAAACACCAAAACCAAGTACATAATATCAGTCTTGTACAAAAGCCATCAGAGTACATAATTTTTAAAACCATAATCCCCAACAGAAAATTCCATAATCAAGAAGAATCAAAGCCAAGCAATACATCTTTCAACTTCAAGCTAGAAGAAAGAGATATCCTAACTAAGCTTGAATATTTCCTCCCTGAGAACCTGTGGGGGGGGGGGGGGGGTGGAACGGAAGAAAAGAGGAGAAACAAAAAGAGTGAGACTGGCGAGTCCAATGACTTCCAGCATATAAGCAGATAACAGTATCATGACATGTAAATAAATCTGGATGAGTGATAACAGTAGCATGAGTAGCAGATATACATAGGTTAAACAGAGGAAACATAATAATATTGACCAAGCTATGCTTCTCACTTACTTTTCACTTCTCTACACTAATACTAGTATAACAGGATTAGGTGTTGCCTTAATGTCTAAAATAAAATAGAAACGGAAACAGAATGCTAGTAATGGACCTTTACCACCCCAACAGAGACAGACGGTACAGAAACATAATGCTAGTAATGGGCCTTTACCACCCCAACAGAGACAGACGGTACAGAAACAGAAGCAGAAACGGAATCAGAGATGGAAACAGAATAATCCCTATAGAAACAGAATGTTAGAATTAGGTGTATACTAGTGATGAGCCTTTACCACCACAACAGACGGTACCACACAGAAATAGATGGGTGTTACCACCCCAATAGAAACAGACGGCACTCCAACAGAAACAAACAGAAATAGGTGTACCCTAAATTCTACCCCAAGTGATCGGCTCCCTAATACATAAATACCCTGTGTCGGCCCCACAGAAGGGTGTATCACTCCCTAAAGTGGCAACCTACAGAAAGACACAGACCTATTTACAGATGTCACAGCGTCTTAACTTCCCCAGAGCATACCGGATCCATGCACGCACATGACCCAGTGTGAATGCGCCATCAACACCCTTCGCCATTATCAGAATTAACCTCTTATAATTAGTTCAGTAAGCGTGCCCGGACCCCTAACTAGCGTTGGGTCTTTTGATACCAGAAAGGGTTACTGATTAATATGGGTCCCACACAACAGATGACACAAGTAATTACCCCTCCTAACCTTGTGTCCCCAGACTAACAGATTTCAGATTAACTTGCTTATAGTTTTCAAATTAACAAGTTTTCAAATCAGAAATACAGATTAATAGGTTTACAGATTAACAGATCAGATGTATGGATTAACAGACTTACAGATTAATATGTTTAACTTAAGCTTGCGTTAAGCCTACAGATCTACGAAATGGGTTATCAGATTCATCCGCCCAGTTGACTTAACCCCATCCACTTATCAAATCAATATGTATTATTAGTTAAGCTTGCCTTAACCCTATCCATTTTGTTCATGTATTATTGGTTAAGTTGTCATCTTACACAGGTTAACTTAACCCCACCCACCTAACATGTTTTAGGTATCATATTCATCTTTGATCAACATTAACTAGTTATTAATGCACATACCTCTTACATTAAGTCGATAGCTTGTGGCCGCTGGATGTGCCAGCCGGTTCCGGGCAGACTTCTGCCATAATCCAGACTTAACCTCGTGTCTAAGCTTCTTTTAATTATGCCTACAATCTCTCACATTAGACTGACCGTTTGCGGTTGCTGGTTAGGCCAGTTGGTTTCGGTAGGATTCTACCGCAAATGGAGTCTAACCTCGTGACTCAGCATGCTTATCTTAGCCAATTTATTCATATACATCGTAGACTTTCCAATTACAGTATTCAGTTTCAACAGATTAAACAGGCTTCACAGATTCTTTTACTATTCCATTAACAATTTTTCACTTAATCATAATTAAGCCTACAAATTTGCATGCCCAAATTACAGTCATAATTCACAATATAACATTCCCCCCAGTTTTAGTCATTTTTGTACAACACAGATTGTGCCCCCAAAACCCCAGCCATGATTCATAACACAAGTTATGCCAAATTATAGTCTTTGATTACAGTGTATGCCAATTACCCAAATCCCAATTTAGGTGTGTTCATATTTAACAGTTATCCCCATTTCAATATAGGTTCTCATGCCTAAGTCATATATCACTATACTCAATAATCCCCTTCTTCCAAATCATAAACCATCATATATAGTATGCCCCAAATTTAGGTCTTAAATTACAACATACGTTATGCCCCCAAATCAATTACATGTTTACAATTCAATTTATGCCCCATTTGCGTATCATTCAATATTTTACCAAACTTTTCCCACGTCATTCGTATGTATAATTCAACGTAAAATATAATTAGGCTCAAAGTTAGCCTAATCTCATGAATAAAAGGAAAAGAAGAGAAGGGAAGAGAGTCATCAAAACTGGCATAAAATAGACATATGGAGTATGAGTGGGCGTAGAACAATAAAATAGATCCAATGGGTATAGAAGGACAGATCTAAACAGCAATAGGCATAATCTCATATTCAGATTTATTAACAATGTCAGGATCACAATTAAATTTCATTTCTGAAAGTAACTTGAACTCACCTTGGCTGGATCTAAAAGAAGAGAAATAGGTGTTGCAGTTGTAGATTTATTCTTATCTTCCAATATGAATGGCATAGAACAATAAAATAGATCCAATGGGTATAGAAGGACAAATCTAAACAAGAATAGGCATAATCTCAGATTCAGATTTATTAACAATGTCAGGATCACAATTAAATTTCATTTCTGAAAGTAACTTGAACTCACCTTGGTTGGATCTAAAAGAAGAGAAATAGGTGTTGCAGTTGTAGATTTATTCTTATCTTCCAATATGAATACTCCTATTCTGATTTGCTTTAGCGTAGAAGAAAGACTAGTTTAGATTTGTCCAGCATGGGCTCCATGAATTAGTGTATTGTGAATTAGGTTTAGGTCTAGGTATGTTTATATAGGTGTATGTGAAGAATAAAGGCATTTAGATTAGCTTAGGAGCCATCAGAGCCATACAGCTCAAAAGACACGTCATCCAGCCAATCCCAGCAAGACACGTCATCAGGGAACACTCCAGAATTCTGTAGTTTTCTGTCCTCGACATGGGCGCACTTCCCAAGTGCGCCAGTGAACTTTTTTCTGGCGCACTTCCCAGGTGCGCCAGTGCATTCTGGCCTATTTTCGGATTTTTCTGCCAAACTTTACGTTATCCGTTTTATGCAAACTCAGACTCTATCTCAAGTAGAATTCCGAGGCGAACGCAATGGCGTAACCCATTTCACCTAATTCTTCCTTTAAAATTAATTATTCTTTAATTTGTTATTTTAATGTTCTAAAAAAATACGGGGTGTTACATTCTGCCTTTAAGGCTGCTGACCTCTTCGGGCCCAACGCACGTCTCTTTTTTTTAATGGGTGGATGCTTTGGGTTGATACTCAATGAGTGGCTCATAATTGAAGGTGATATCCCACACATATCGGTGTGGGTCTAGGCAAACACATCCAAATTTGCCTTTAAAAAGTTAGTCAACTCCTTTGCTCGAAGTGGATCTAGATGGGATCCAATCTTTAAAACTTTCGCCTAATCAACATCATCAATGGGGATTTCCACCATTGTTTCATTGGGGGTTGCTATCCTGCCTCAAGGTTCTTCATCCTCTCTGGGATCTATGTCCTCAGGCAGTTCTCTGGGCGACTCCCTCAGGGTCGGCCCTGTAACAGCCCGCATTTTACATATCGAAAGATCGTAAAATATTTATATTTCATTCTTTGGGGGTTGGATCATTCTCATATTTTAATATGTTGCTTATGGGGATGTGAGGCATGTCCATAATTTTTACTGATTTTGTTTGTGACCATTTTTCCCCTGTCAGGCTTGTACAGGGCATAACTTTTGGCTCATGTTGAATCAGAGGGTGAGACCTGTGCCATTGGAAATGAATTGATGGTTACCTTTCCGTAGAGTGGTTACATTAAGGATTTGGCTTAGCTGTTTGGGAGAAATCGCTCTTTTAAGGTTTTTCAGTTGGCTGTTCAGATTTGGAGAGCTTAATGGGCTGAATTGGGGAGGCCCATTAGTGGGATGGTGGAATCCTACAAATAGGGGGTGAGAGTGGAGGGAAAAAGTTTACTTTCCCATTCTCTCATTTTAAGGCATTGATCTCCTTCTTCCTCCTACACATTTCCATCATTAAAAATCCAAATCCAAGAGAGGAAATTGAAGATCTACACCATTCATTAGCAAGATCTATAACTTTTCAAAGGAAAATTCATCGGATTGAGGAGTTTGATTCGAAGTGCTCGCTGTCCGGATTCTTATTTCTATCGTTTTAGATTGTTTTGGCACATCGGTGAGTGATTTACATCTCTCACATGAATGCAATGAAGTATATGAGTGTTTGTCCATGTTTCTCATCAAATTGGAATGTTTTACTATAGATTTACACCATTACATGTCCATTTTCATATGCATAACCCTATGATCTAATCTAACAAGTTTTACTCGTTAATTTCATGTCATTTTACATGTTTAAGTTAGTTAGATCTCTCATTTTGATCATATGTTCATTTTAATGGTTTTGGTGAGATTTACATCATTTTTGTGGTAATCGTCATATTCATGTGGTTAGTAATGTTATGAGATGCTTATGATTGTGTTTGATGATTTTGGTTGAGTTGGCTTCATCGGATTCGTCGTTTGGCGAAGTTTTGGTCGAAATCGGAGTTGAATTGCAATATGTAGAAATTGGCTCGGGCAGGAGTTGGCTCGGCCATGGACTGGATCGGCCATAGGTTGAACCGGCCAGAAGTTGGATTGAAACAAGGTTGGATCGGGCAGGAGTGGATCGGATTGAGTCATACTTGGATCGGGTCCTATCTGGATCGGGTCATACTTGGATCGGGTCGGTAGGTTGCAACTGGATCGGTCGGATCGAAACTCATATTCGTGATAGCGTAACTTGGATCGGGTCGGGCTAGACTGGATTGGGTCAGGCTTGACTGGATCCAGTCGGATGCTTGTTATATGGATTGGATCGGTCATCTTGGATCGGATCGGTCATCTTGAATCGGGTAGGTCTGAAGGGGGGGGGGAATCGGTCATGTTTTTAACATCGCTTTTAAACGCTGTGGTTGATAGTGATGATACTATGGTTTGTTTCCAATAGGGTCATTTTCTGAAAAAGTACGTTTTTCGGGTATGACTCAGATTTGGAGAAAAGGTCTGGAAAAAATATTTTTCGGGGGAAACCCCCCGAACCCTGGCCGCAGCGCAGTGATGTAATTAGCTCGCTGATGGTGTGGCTTCGAAGTAAATTCAAGTAGGAAGGTTCGAAGTGTTGAAAGGTTTTCATTGATCGGAGTAGCACACCGAATGAAGTAACAACTCAAAGGTTGTAGGTTGGTGGATAATGGTTGCTCTAGAAGGTTGCTTGAGCTATGAAATGTCGTCAAGGTTAGATGACTAGAGATGCGAAGCCCGAGAAGTCATCGTTGTTGTAAGTTCTAGCAGGCTCAGAGCAGGGGTACGATGGGGGCACCCAATAGACTGGAAGGTTGCTGGTCGAGTACCTTGGGTATCGTTGAAAGGCCTTGTTGTCAAGGTTGGACATTGTCAAGGTTGGACATATGGAGTTTATGCTAGAATTGGGGTTACCATTACCCTTGACATATGTCAAGGTTGGCCATCATACGATTAACGATGGTTTCAAAGCAGGATTGGCGATGATAGCCAGAGTCAGTCATAGATGATTAGTTGTTTTGTTTGTACTACCTCACATAGATTATCCTAAGTCGAGAGAGATGTTCTTTGAGTGCTCAGCTGATATTGGTTTAGGCCTCTGGGAAGAATACTTGGGGGATATTAAACTCGATTAGGGTTGTCTGTGTGAGACTTATATAATCAGGATGTTGTGTGTGTTTTCCATGATTGAGTGGTTGTCCTGGTTTCCATGTATGAATTGTTATTCCTTTGGTTGAATGGATTGTAAAGGCTATCACTGTCCAATGTGGGGAAGATAAGGTTGAGTTTTTCTCTGGTGTCGTGGGTAGATTAGTATGTTTATCTATCCCCTCTCATACACTTTATTGTTGAAGTTTGTTAACTGTTTTATCGCTCACTAAGACTGTTGTCTGACTCAAGGTTTTATGTATCCTCTTATTACCATGGGCTGTTCATCCAATTGTGGATGGGCAGACTAAGTAACATGTAATGCTTTAGTGAGGATGACGATGCTGATCGATGGCGAGCAGGAGGATCACGAACTAGTTTTACTACTAGCTAATAATTGGATTTCCGTTGTTTGTTTTCTGAGTGATGTAGTGAGGCAACTTTGTATAAACACTATTTCCAAGTTTGTGGATCCTACTTTCTAGTTGTATGGAAGTTCAGTGTTTCTTCTTCACTATTACTACCTGTTGTATATGTTCTATTATATTTTATCCTTGTGATATGAGTTTTACGACAGGTTCCGCTTGTGTTTACCTACTCTGATGATCGTCCATGATAGCCTTGGACATCTTTCAGCGCATTATTTTTCTTGTATAGTGCGGGGGTTATGGGCGATTGTCACATGCCTCCTTAATTGCTATGTTGAATCCTCCTTCGCGGGAGAAGGAGCACCTTTAGTTTCTATATTTAATGCTTTTAGCAACATCTTCAATTCCGCTATATAGCAGGCTCGTCCAGTGACCTGATCACCTCTTATTACTCCCACTCCCGCTTCGGTCGGGAATTTCAACAACAAGCACCAGGGAGCGATGCAGGCCCTGAATTCTACGAGGGCTGGTCGGCCCAAAAAGGCATTATAGGGTGAGTCGATATTCAAAACTACAAATGGGAGAATTCTCTCCGGCGGTCTCCGTGTCCCTATGTCACTGGCAATTCTACATATCCCAATGGAGGTGTCGAGGCCCCATTGAAGCCGCATATATCCATCCCTCGCAAGGCTTCAAATCTTTCGCTTCGAGTTTCATTTGATCAAATGCTTTATTAAAGAGAATATTTACTGAACTCCCATTGTCCACTAAAACCTTGTGAACTAGGGCATGACCTATAGTGGTGGTGATAACCAATGGGTCCTCGGTAGGTGTCTGAACTCCAATATCATCTCTGTAACGAAATATGACATCATCTGACATCGTTTTCCGTTGCTTTACCGGGGCGGCATCTTCTGAGTTACTACACTCCCCCATTTCGAGGTGCTTGGCCGCATTTAAATATTGATCCATTGCCTTGTTGTTGTGGCCAGTGGGATGGGGCCCTCCTACTATAGTTTTAATAACAATCCCTTTAGCTTTCTGTTGAGCTGTGGACTTAGGAGCTGGTTGGTTTTGGTTTGGGACTTGCCCCCCTTTCCCTTGTCTCTCGGAGAAATTTTATACTCGTCTAGCTTTCCTTCCTGAAGTAATTTCTCAACAACATCCCTCAAATGACGACACTCATTCGTAGTATGCCCATGAGTTCCATGAAACAAGCAGAATTTCCCAGTTGCGACCTCTTTCTCGGTGGAGACCCTGGGTGGCGGTTTCTTATATTAAAGGACGTTATATGTATCTAGATAGATGATTTCCAATGTGTCATTCAATGGCGTGTAGTTTTCAGAAGTTTGGAATCGAGGTCTTTTTCCGGAGTTGTTTCCTCAGTTCCTTTTTTAATTGCAGTTTTCGTTCTTATCGCCATTTCCGTTACTTCTGTTGCCGACATTTAACTCGATCTTCCCCGAACTATCACCGGATTGTTTCATAGCAACATTGCTTCAGATGTCTTCTCTAGACGCTCCATCAGATTTTCTTTTTTGACTGGCATATATTTCCTTTCATCGTAGGTGAATATTAGCCTTTTCATAGAATGCTTGCCTTGTCAACGGTGGTTTCCAGCCAAATATCCACTGAACTCGGTATGTGGATCGACTCCATCGATCAACACCATCAACATAGTTGGTTCATGCGGGTCACTTACTTCGATGAATGCTAGATTAAAGCGGTCTAAATATGACTTCATCGATTCACCAGGGGCCTATTTAATCCTAGATAATTCAATGACGCTTTTAGATTTTCGAGCATGGAGTCGAAACTGGTTCATAAAACGTTCGCTTAGTTCCTTAAAGCTCAATACTGATTGGGGAGGGAGTCGAGTGAACCACATTACCACGACATCTTCAAGATATATCGGAAAGGATTTACATTTAACAGCTTCGGGTGCAGCAGTGGCATTCATATACCATGAATACCTCATCAAGTGTTGTCCCGGATCAGTTCTTCCTGCATACCGATCCATCTACGGCAAATTGAATCGCCGAGGGAATTGGAAATCTAGGATGTCATCAGTGAATGGGGTGTGGCTACGCTCAATGCCCCAGTCCTCATTGGTGTAATGCTGACTATCAGCCATGATTTGTCGCACCATCGCTTCTACTACGGCATTTGTTACGCTGGTTCGGGTTCTGTAGTCCTTGTAGCTCTATTATGCCTATTCCCTGCATCAGAGGGTGTCCTTCGGTTTCTAGCGGTAGCTGATCTCCCTTGCCCCCTTCGATCCCGGTCATTCGCGGGACGAAGGGGATGGAGGATCTGTCCTTGCGTTGAGTTAGTGATGTTAGGATCCCTCATATTAGGGTCATCGGGTCCTAGCGCATGGGCCACGTCTTCACGAGATCCCAACGATCCAAAAGTCAACCGATCAAGATTCTGGGGTATTTCAAGCGGCCTTCTCTGTCATGGACGTTCTTCGTCTGAAGAGGAGGAAGGATCCGCAATGGGATGATGGGTTGGAGAGGGAACTCTTTGTCTATGAAGCCCACTTATTTCCCTACTCATAGTCTTCATGTTTTCCCGCATAAGAGCGCTATCGGGTTTATGGGCTTCAAGAGCATCCTTGGTACTCTCCAACATGTCAAGCAAGCATGAGAAATCCCCATGTGTGACAAGTGCAGAGGGTGTAGGCTTTATCACTAGTCGTCGCGGCCTGTATCAGAGCATTTGTAGGGGCTCGAGTAAAAGTACCAACATCCGCTGCGTTCGGTTCGGATCGGGCCATGGATGCACCTCCGGTTCGGTTCGGGGTGGAATTTCCAGCATCGCCTAGAGCATCAGTTCGGATCGGGTTTGCATTCTCCAACCGATTCGGTGCTTCGAGATCTAACTGGTTCGGAGATGCCCAATCGGATCGGTTTGCTCTTGAGCTTTGTCCCGCGACCTAGTTACAACCATGGCCTGCTGATCTTCACTTGCCTCATTTTCCCGAGCATTTTGCACTTCTTTTCCTTTTCCTTTAGCCAATATCCAATTCTTTGGAGATTAGTTAGAAAGTTTCCAAAAATGCTGAAGAAATCAGATTAACTTCTTTGAATTTGAGGGTTCAAATAGTAGGATGATAATCCAAAACGTCGATAATTCAGAAATTCTCAGTGAAAGCACCAAAATGTTAGATCTAAAAATGGTTCTAACACTCAAACGAATGATTACTTAAAGAAAATTATAAATTTGAACTATGAGAACACAAAATTTATAGTGGTTCAACGTTAAAGAGTCTACCTCCACTTTATACTTTGTTAATGGATGACTCAAGTATAAATATAGTAGTAATTATCACTCAATCTCCCTTTTACAATCAGTAAATTCACTCAATCTTTGATCAATGGTGCTCTAAAAGTTGATGATAATCTTAAGGAAGTGGTGGTATTCGGTTGTAAAGAGAATTTGAGTCAAGGGTTTTCCAAAAAAACCTCCAAATGATGCTTGGTGGTGTATTTATAGGCGAGAAATCCCTCTGGAATGCCTTCGGTTCGGAGACATGTGGAGATTATCCCGTTAGAGTCGGGTTCAGAGGAGCTGAGAAGGTGACAGTGCATCGGAGAACATGTATGAATGTGGGGGAGTGGATATGCAACCACTCTGCATCTTCAGGAACGTATGGTGTAACTGCTGTGTTAACCATCCTTGGTTCGGGTCGGAAGTGCAAAAAAGGGGGGTGCCGATCGAGTAGCTCCGAACCGATCCAACTCTGTCACTGCCTCTTCATTTTCTGAGCTTGTACACTTCACAATGCATGGGTTCAGTTCGGGGGTCTTCGAACCGATCCGGGTTTCTACTGTATGGCTAATTAGTCAGTACTTTTCGTTGATTATTCTTTTATTTTTGTGTAGCCTAATCCACAAAGTAGGCTAACACCATTATTTCTAATTTTACTTCCTCTTCCTACCCATATAATCGTATGCAACCCGATTGCTTCCTCCAAAAACCAGTTCTCGGCCAACCTCCACAAGTTATAGGTGAACATAGACATTAATTTTCACCGCTTACCCCAAAAATTTTCACACAATTGCAATGTAAAACCCTGAATGCAAAGACCGCTTTTTTTTCCAATCAATGTATACACACTTTGATATCTCCAAACCTAGGTCAACTGTAAAAAATTTGCCCTCCAGTACCTTGCGCCGAGTTGAAATAAAATGATATAAACGTGAAGCTCTTCCGATGCTAATTCCAATAAAGCTTATTTCACAATTTACGATTAGCATTTGATTTTTAAAAAAACAATGAAGATTAAAGTTTATAGGAGACTTCTCAGTTTTCTCTTGTCTCTTGCGTGAAGCTTCTCCTGCGTATTTATAAAGCTACGAACCTTCTTGGCCAAGTAATAAGGCATTGTAAGGTGTACATTTCTCCATCACTAGGTTTGCGGCTTTTATATATGTTAACAATATTATTCGTCAACATCGGAGATAGGTCTACAGAAGTGGACCAAATAGGAAAATAGGTTTATTTAGTTTTCGCGAGTTTGAGTTTGTCCATCGTTTCCTAGATATAAAGTTTTGAGCCCAAAAGATTAGTTATTCTTCCTTCAATGGGTGAGCATCACGCTTCAGCGAGTCAAGAACCAACAATTATTTTGGGATAAGGGTTTCCTAAGCACAACCCTCGGTAAAGGCTAAATGGCTTGTAGGAAGGGGTTTCCCGCTGATTTTGCGGAAGGGTTCAGGTTTGAGCAAGAACTTGTAAGCACGTAGAAGGCATACAAAACACGGCACCTGCGGTAACTAACAAATTACATAAGTAACTCATGAGAAAATGTTCTAAGTATTGATCCAGTCTTTATTGATCTTTGATTTAGAATATACAAGTGATTGCAACCAAAATCCCCAATTTGGTTTAGGAATTAGGGTTTACTCTAGAGAAAAGAGTACAAGAATGAGAATGAGAAAGAGAAAATCGTCCCGAAAATGAGACCCCTGGGGTCGTATTTATAGACAAATCAGGGCCCCTTTTGCTATTGGACCAGCAATACCCCCTGTCGGACGCTTTTCCTTTTGGTTCCGCAAGTACTGGCTCTTGACCGCCTTTTATTTAGGTTCTGAAGGTTTTGCCTATGGCTTTTAGATGTGCCGGTTCTTACTCCCTAGAGGAGGGTTCCGGTTTACGGAACTCTTTTCTTGATTGCTTGTTCATGTACTTTGTACGATTCTTGAGTTTGTTAGTTCTGATGGCTTTTAGAAGGTTGTGGCTTCCAGATGTGGACTTCCGGTTTTGATATCAACACTCTGCGGAGCTTGCCTTTTTGATTTATGTGAAAGGCTGCTGGGTTTTTCGCCTCTGTCGGTATCAACACTAAGCAGATTAATGTGGATAGCTTATGTTTTTTCCAGGGTTCTGACTTGCCTGTCGGTAGGCTCTTGAGCGTATTCTTACTTCTCCGGTAGGTTGCCTTCGGTTCTTCGTTACTTACTTATTAGTGCGCCTTCCGGTAATCGTCTACTGGGGGTCCTGGTGAGTGGTTCCGGATGATTTCCTTGTACTGTTGATGCCATTGCTTCTTGATGTATCGGTATTAAGTAAGTTAATACTGATAGCCTCTCTCATCCTTCTAGGTTCCGGTTGGTAGGATTCCTAGTCTCCCTCTTCGTTGACTTCCAGTCTTGGGTGACCCTCTACCGATTGTGCCGGGACTACCCTGTCGGTATTTCCTTTTGTATAGATTTTGATCTCTTCATTTTGACGTTGGTGTCGGTTGCACAACTTACAGACTATTCCTTTATGTTGTCAGTTTTTCTTGTGTCGGGCTTTTATTGACGGAAGACTACATTCTGCTTGTGGCGATCCGTTACCCGTTCACCGCCAGCCTGTTCCGGATGCTTTATTTTGGTAGTAACATTTGCCCCCCTATATGAATGGGTAATTTCGAATTTTCAAGTAAAAACTTTCTTCATTTTGATTCTGTATGATTTTGATTAAGTAGGATCCCGCTTTTTCGCCTTTTTCAGGGTAGAACGGTGCGTTATCTCGTTCTTACTTGTGTGGTTAAGATTAAAAGCTGATTTTTTGTCAGAGATTCTTCCTTCTTCCTCTTCTTTCCTGAACAATACATTTCTCAAGCAAGGTTACTGTTATCATAACTCCTTAAATTCTTCTAGGATTTTCAGACTCGATCCTTCATAAGTATTTCAACTCAACACAGATGCAAGTCTGCACCATTTCCAACTTGGCTAGGGAATTAAAACGTAGCTTAGTGTAGCTAACACGGTTCAATCCTTTGATGATTACTGGGATGAGCCTAATGGCAGATCTAACAAACAGTACATATACACGCATTTTTTTACTGTTAAGGTCAAAGATGTAAAATTACATGTTAGATGACTATTTTGCCAAATTTACAATATACTGGGATGCCGGTATGAGTGAACCCCATATTCCTATTGTTTACTTAATTAGCTTCTTGATTTTGCCGATATCAGGGAGATTTTAGTTTTCGATCCAATGGGTGCCGGTTAATGATGGAAGTGCTATTGCGAACTCCTCTTCTTTTTGATCCTGGTGCCGGCTAAATTTGAAGTAATTTTCTTTTTTCGAAGTATAACATGTTTACTTGGGGGTTCACTTGTATCGGGCTTTAGGATGAGCTATATTTTTGGCAATGATTCAACTAACCGTTTCATTCCGAAGGCCTAGTTGTCCTTCAATCATGAATGGTTCACGCATAAGCCCAGCTAATATTACCTCTCATAAGTACTTATTAGGAAATTCCTATGTTATCTACCCATCTATATGTGGATTGTGTGCACTTTTTATTAAAAGGAAATGGAACTAAGTTGTATATTATGGTATGACATCACCTGGTAGGATCATGTCCAACGTTTGACAATTTGGTAGCTCTAAGCTTGGTAGATCCATTGAATTTCATCCGAAGAAGGCTTCCTTTTTTCAATGCCCTGATAGCCCAGTTGCCTCAGGTGATGATGCATGTCGTGATCCGGCCTTATCTGAGAAAAAGCCAACTTCTTTTGTTGATGATGGTTCTTCTAAGAGGC
The DNA here is from genome assembly GCA_030737875.1 of Allium sativum. Lineage (NCBI taxonomy): Eukaryota > Viridiplantae > Streptophyta > Magnoliopsida > Asparagales > Amaryllidaceae > Allium > Allium sativum. Next base: position 223,036,174 of record CM060918.1, on the reverse strand, counting down.
ATAAAGATGCGGATTTTGGGTCTTGTTCCTTTGGTAGAGGAACTGTCGCTGCATCTGGTACTCAACCGTCATTTAGTTCTATTATCTCTTCTTTGGACAATACCTCCAACGTGGATTTTTTCCCAACTGAGAGGATAGGAAGTGGTTGCAGGCTTTCTAGTGTCTGGTTCTCAAGATGTTTAGGATGCGAGCCAGCCTTACTTCCTTCTTATTATTATGGCAACCCTTTGGATCCTCCTTTGTCAGCTTTCGACTTTGATGGTATCGGTAGATCTATTCTTTCTTCTGTTGATGTTTTCAATATGCCAGAGTCGACTCCTTCGGATTGCTCGGATTTCTTCCTTCATCCATTAAGCAAGAGCTTTCGGGTTTATCCTTTACTCTTACTAATTTCTTATCAGTTGTCTTTGTATGAGAGTTGACATTTCTTTGATTCTTTTTTAGATATTTAAAGACTGGCATATTTCTCGGGCAATGGTTGCCTCATCCTCTCTTGAGGCGAGTAAGCTTAAAGAAGAAAATGCTGTGCTGGCGTCTCAGATCTATGATTAAATATAGCAAAGAGAAAATCCATGGAGGTATGTGAGCAACTGAGGAAATCTTTAGAAAAAGAAAGAGAGCAAAGCGTTCTTTTGGCTATCGAGGATTTGGCGTTTGAAAGTGAGCGGGCAGAAGCATTGGTTGAGTATGCAAAGGAGTTAGGGTGAAGGAAAAAGCACTTGCTATTGCTAAACGGATAGTTTATGAAGCTTCAGATAGAATTTCTTCATTTTTGAAAACCCATCTCCCGAATGTGGTGGTAGAAAATTATGAAAAGGCTCTTTTCCTGACTTATCGTGACAATTTTGAAAAGTTTCCGGATATGGATTTTCCTTCTATTCACCCTTCTATCCGAAGCAGAGTTATGGAAAGAATAGATTTGGCCAAACAGTGTATTGAGGTCCCTGGGAAAGTTGTGGTGAGGCTTGAGGATTTCCTATTTATTGAGGAACCGCCAGAAAACCCAGCAACTGATGGCAAGGGAGAATTGGCGCTGGACATTCGTGGCGATGCTCGAGACTACTGTAGTAACAGACTCATTCCTGAGAGTTGAATTCGCCTGATCAGCAAAGTAGATGGCACATTTCATCTGCCCATGGATGATACTTTGGGATTTGAAGATGCAAATGCTGATTCTTTGTGTGCGCCCCATTACTCTTTATAAGGATGATACGTAAAGGGATGGTTTTCTCTGAATTTGTCGAAAGGGAGAAAATATTGCAACCCATCTCCCCTATTTCTTAGGTACGAATTTTAGCCCTCGAGCGACTCCTTTTTCCTGCATTGGTTAGTTTTCTTTGTCTTGAAATTCATTGATAGTTGCTAAAAACCATGGTATGTACTCTCAGAAGTGATTTCTTGTTATCTATCATTACTGCGGTTAAAACCTTGTTCTTACTAATGATGCTGCTTTCAAGGACGACTTGCGTTCTTTCTCTAGGTTGAGGAGCGATTTTTTCACAACATCTCCCTTTAAGTCCAGCAAGGAATGCTTTTTAAAAGAACTTAAGCTTATATATATATGAAGTATCCTCAACTCTTCTTTAATTTCTTTGGAGATAAGAGGGAGACGATACCAAAGAGACTTAGGGCTCACCATGCGCAATTGATATGCAATCTGAACACAAAATGTAATGGGGGATTAATTAAACCACTACGATTTCTGTAATTAACGTTCGTCTTTATGAATGTTGGGTGATGTCTGTACTAACCTTTTTGGACAAATAGTTTTATGATGTACTATTATTATCTATTTTCTGGAAATAAGCCACATGAATAGTTGCTCATATATTTATAAAAACAGGAGGAATTGGCCAAGGACCTTCCCTCTAGGTTAGATGATTCTTTTGCGAGTAGGTGGTATCGGCGAGGTAAGGCTGACATGAAAGGTCTTTATGACAAAAAGTGCATTGAGGACACGCTCCGACGCATTGATTTTTATACCTCCAAAGTCAAACAACTACGAAAGCAGAAACATGCCTTAGGAAAGGACACTTGTAATTTGGAAAGGGAAAATAAAATTTTGCGTGCTATATGTAAGGGCTACAATCGAGCCTTGAAGCTACAACTTAATCCCTTAGAAGATTTGTGTAAGATTATGGAGAAGTGGCAGAAGATTAATGAACTTTTATGTATTGTGATTTGTCATGCTAACAATTCTCCACTCCTGAGGGCATGGAGCTTTAGGAATGTGTATTAAGTTTCCGTTAGTTGTTCGATTTCCTTTCAAGTATCTAAAAACATTACTTTGTAAAGTAACTTATAAATGGAATGCATATCTACTTGATATATGACTTTCTTCTATGTTTTGCGTAAATAACAATAAGTTAAATGTAAGGGGTTCGGGGAACTTCCCTGAGTAATACAGAAGACACTTGTCCTTTCTTGGAGACCCTTTAGGCAGTCGGTCTTCATCCGGTGGGTCAATTGTATATCCCCTTCCCAAAGATTAGAGCTCTGCCACCCAGATTAGGGTATTAAGAATAGATTTCTAGAAATCATCTCCTGATAGTGATAGGATTTTGACCCACTTCCCAGATTGGGCTGCAAGGCTAGGAATTGGCTTCCGATAAAAATCTAGTTCCCAACTAGATTCAGACTATTAGGAAAATCGAATGCCTCCCTTTTTGTCGAAGCTTTCGAATCGACCTAGAATCGACTTATTCATAATAGGACTAGGAATCCCTTTCCAGCATTGAACAAGGCTTGAATCACCCCAGATTTGTGTATTTAACGAAAATTCCTAACTAGCCCAGATTTGGGTATTTAGAGAATGAAGATCAGAATCCCACTTCTGGTATTGATTGGAGCCTCGAACCAACCCTTATTCAGGGTCTTAGATATTGAAGACCATAATTCCATTTCTGTTATTAACAGAAGTCCAGAACCAACCCTTATTCGGGTATTTAGAGATTGAAGACCAGAATTCCACTTCTGGTATTAATAGAAGTCGCAAACCAACCCTTATTCGGGTATTTAGAGATTAAAGACCAGAATTCCACTTCTGGTACTAATAGAAGTTCCGAACCAACCCTTATTCGGGTATTTAGAGATTGAAGAAAAAAATTCCACTTCTGGTATTAATGTTTTGTTACCCTCTTTAGGTTTGATTTATGAAGTAGAGGTTGTACGTGCTTCTTGAGCCACTCTCTGGGATTTTGATTATCAAAGTAGAGGATGTACGTGCTTTGTTCTCTAGGCCTATGCGTCCAGTGCGCTTGGCTAGTATATCCACAAGCAGGGCTCATGCACTTACCCGACCTCCGTCCAGGTGGCACCTTATCTTGACCATTGCAAGTGATGATAAGGTCTTAGATGCTTAAACCAGGCCATTGTAGACGCGAAATTGAGGCTTACTCTTTTGATGCTCTACCCTGGCCATCGTAGGCGATGACAGAGGCTAACACTTCAGCCCCCTCCAAGGGGTGCCTAATCCTGACCATCGTAAGTGATGATAGGGGTTTGTGTTTGCATCTGCGGGTAATGCGGAACATAAGAAAATGTAGGACGTGCTCTTATACGAGCAGAGGTAGGAAGTGCTTTGTTCATACTAGAGGCAGGGCGTGCTAATTAGACGCTATGTCACGACCGTTTCCGGTGTGTGTCGAAGGCTTACACTTTAATGCTTTAACCTGGCCCTTTCTGATTTGGGCGCGGAGAATGGCTTACTCACCACGCCCCTCCGGGGGGGGGGGGGACTTGCTATGAAGACCACCCACAACCCCCACACTAAACTGGAGGAATAATGCACTGAAAGGTGTGCCAGGGACCTATGGGCAATCATCAAGGTAAGATAATAATCACAAAACCTGTCGTAAACTCACAGCATAAGGATATAATATAATAGAATATATAAAACAGGTAGTGATAGTGAAGCAGGAAACACCAGACTTTCATAACAACTAGAAAGTAATATCCATAAAACGTAGATAACGACAGTAGTGTTTGTACAATTTGCCTCTGTAATGACCCGCATTCTACGTATTGAAGGATCGTAGAATATTTATTTCTTTTTCATGTGAAGTCGTATGGTCGTGTAACTTTGGGGAACGACTATTGGGGTCATTTCCCATGTTCACGATTTTTGCCGAATTTTAAATGACCGTTTTATCCCTGGCGAATCTTGTTTCGCCTATAACTTTTGATTGGTAAGGAGTTTTGGTTTGAATTCCATTGGATTCAGATGATGGTTTCTCTTTTCGTAGAGTGGTCACATTAATCAAACGGACTTACCGTTTGGGAGATATGGCTGAAATAAGGTTTGGATGGTGAAAAACAACATAACCGAGCTTTATAGGGTAATTAGCAGATGGGCCCATAACCTATTTCAGGATTAGGGTTATGGGGTGTAATGACCCACATTTTCCAGGGGTATAATTAATTTATTTAATTGTTTAAAATAGTGATATAGGGAATTTAATCGTCGTTAATTAAATAATATGGAATATTTAATTAAATTAAATAATATATTTAATTCAGAAATAATCAAAAATATTGGAAATCACAATATAAGGTGAACAGGGTCATCCCCGAGATTTAATTCAGCTTAGAGTTGAATCATATTGACGAATATATTCAATCGACGTCAGTTTGAAACGTATAATTATATTATAATTAAAATCGAGCTTGAAATGGCGCTGCAGTTCGCAATTTGGCGATTTGAACTTCAACTGAATGTACAGGATTCGTTTTAAGCCAGATTTCTGTGAAACAAGAAACGTTTGGAGCTGGTGGAGTATATCTTTCTGGTGGAAGAGAAAAATCGGGATTTCGTCGTGTAGATTTTGATTTATGTCCAAATCAAATTTCAGAAAAGTCGCTATGAAATTCCTTTATAATTCGTAACGCTTTATATATGTTATAAAAGGATTTTTCAAAGTAAATTGAATATCGATTCAATCTAGACTCGGAATAGCGAGTATATAATTATACTGGAGCTGTATGATATTCCTCGGTGAATATATACGATAATATTAATTTATTAATATTAAATTTAATTATATTTAAATATAATTATATATTTAAATGGGTCATTCAGAGCTTTAAAAATAGCCAGTTTTGCAAACGACCTCAGAATTCGACGAAACTAATTTTGTTGGATCCGCAACATCAAATTATTGTTGAGCTGAAGTTTCGTGATTTTTAGAGTCACTGTGTGGCCGTACGGATTTTTAGAGAGAAAAACAGTCAGTATTCTGACGGTTAAAAATACACTGTGTGAGCATACGAAGTCGGAATTCGACGAAACCAGTTTCGTTGGGACCGTAATGTCGAACTATAATAGCTTGTCCAGTTTCGTGATTTTTAGGCAGCGTGTATGAGCACACGGATTTTTAGAAGACGAATTAACAAAGGAATATTCCGAGAATATTCCCGATCCCAAAATATCTAGATATTTTCCTCCTCTATAAATACTTCACCATCCCTTAAACCTAATTCGTTTTTTCCTCCTAACAGTCAACAGAAACAAAGCCGCCAGTTCCTCTTCATTGAAAAAAATTCCACTCTAAAAAAAAACAAATGGATTAATAATCCTATAAATCATCTTATCTTCATCAATGGGTTTCTGAGTGATTTGCTTCCCTCCCGTACCAGTTTGGAGTCACGCGAGTTAAGTTTGAGGAGCTCCAAATGTTACAGCGTTGCTTCATTCGTTCTAGGGTTCAGTTTTGGGACGGATTGAAGGGTCGATTCATGTTTTTAGTAGTGTAGATGGATTCATGAGGTTGAATGCCAGCTTGTGAGGGTATTCGGTAGAATTCCTCGACAAAAACTGTCGATCTCCGTGCTGAGTTGTGCGAGGTAACGCCACCGTCGGATTTGGATTTAGGGGTTCGAAGTTGGTACTTTTGGCATAGGAAGGTGGAGTGTTGGTCAGAGAAGCTAATGATGATTTCTGTGTGAAGTTCGGCTATGGTGTTTTGGTGTTTGAGGACCGATGGAAGTTCTGGAGTTCGTGAATTAGTTTGGGGGAGAAGGAGATTAACGCACGGGTCTGGGCTCTTCAAGTTGAGGTTGGGCCGAATTTTAAAGTAAAGCCCATATAGTTAATTAATTTAGTTTAGTTTTAATTAAATAGTACCCTAACTTGTAAATTGAATATTTTTGTCATACGTGGACGAAAATCAGCGAAACAAGATCCGACAGGATCGTATGGACGACGACTACAACATGGAGCTGACTGGGGGTGAATCCGAGCTCGTTACAATTTATGGCGAAATAAATTGTCCGACTGAGTCAAATAAACGCAAACGGTTATTTAACGATTAACGCGCCAAAGTGAGTAAAACTCACCAACTCTGAACAGTTATATTTTTATAATGTATTCTTAGAACTGTAATCATCTGTTGATTGCTGTGTGTTGGTTGATTGATTGAACTGCTAGTCAATTAGTGGAAATTATATATATATATAAACCGTTAAAATATTATATATTGATGCTGTTATCAGAATAATCCGTACTGAACTGAAAGTGATGCTGATTATATGGTTTAACATTTGTGATGCAGGGAAACAGGTTGGAGGGGTCCAACTGGACTCCTCAATATTTATAATATTGTTTTTATTCATATATTCTATTATATGATGTGAAATATAATCTGTTGTCAATTATATGTGGTTGGACGTTATTGATCATCGTGATTTGATGTGTTGAATACCATAACATACCGGAATGGTTGATAAGGAAATATTTTCAAAGTGATATTTGAAAATCAAATATTTATAAATGGAAGATTTATAAATAAGAGATATTTATAAATAGAAATATTTATAAATAAAAATATTTTTAAATTGGAATATTTATAAATAGGAGATATTCAAAAAGAAAATAATTTCAAACCATTTTCTTTTTGAATGGAAAGGCCTGTGTGGCGGGTTTGGGGATTTTCCCGATGCTCCCGATACAAAGGAGGTTATGGCGAATTTTCCCGGGAATTTAAGGAGTTAGAATATTTTTAAGAATAAATTTGAAAAGAAAATATTTGCAAACCATTTGCAAATAGAATAAAATAGAGAAAAGAAATATTTGTAAACCATTTACAAATAGAATTGAAAAGGGAATATTTAGAAAATAAATAGAGTTAATAAAAAGGAAATTGGTTTATAACGGAATAAGAAGTTATAAAAAGGAAACCATTATAAAAAGGAAAACGTTATTAAAAGAACATTTATAAAGTGAAGAACCGTTACTAAAAAGTGAATCTTTATAAATGAATAAACGTTGTTAAAAAGGGGATCTTTTTAAATGGATAAACGTTATAGAAAGGAGTTAATCGAATATGGTATTCAAAAGGAGTTAATCGAATATGGTATTCGAAGTTAGTTAATTGAATATGGTATTCGAAGTTAGTTAATCGAATATGGTATTCCAAGTTAGTTAATCGAATATGGTATTCGAAGTTAGTTAATCGAATATGGTATTCAAAGTTAGTTAATCGAATATGGTATTCGAAGTTAGTTAATCGAATATGGTATTCGAAGTTAATTAATCAAATATGGTATTCGAAGTTAGTTAATCGAATATGGTATTCGAAAGGAGTTAATCGAATATGGTATTCGAAAGGAGTTCATCGAATATGGTATTCGAAGTTAGTTAATCGAATATGGTATTCGAAGTTAGAAAATCGAATATGGTATTCGAGAGTTAGTTAATCGAATATGTTATTCGTAAGGGGTTAGTCGAGTCGAGTTAGTTGAATAGAGTTAACCAGTTAGAGTTAAACAGTAGAGTTAATCAGTTAGAGTTAAACAGTAGAGTTAACCAGTTAGAGTTAAACAGTAGAGTTAACCAGTTAGAGTTAAACAGTAGAGTAAACCAGTTAGAGTTAAACAGTAGAGTTAATCAGTTAGAGTTAATCAGTTAGAGTTAACCAGTTAGAGTTAATCAGTTAGAGTTAATCGATTAAAGTTAAAGCGAATTAGAGTTAATCGATTAAAGTTAAAGCGAATTAGAGTTAATCCAAATGAGATGCCATTTAGCACGACTGCAAGCGAAATTCGCAGGGCTGTAAATAGCCCACAGCGGTTGGATGTTTCCTGAGGGAATCAGGCGTAACCATTGTGATCACTGCGATCTAGAGTCAAGGGAATGGAGTTAAATAGAGTTATCGAATATTAGTTATTCGAACGTAGTTAAATAGAGTTATCGAATATTTGTTATTCGAACGTAGTTAAATAGAGATCGAATATTAGTTATTCAAATGGAGTTAAATAGAGTTATCGAATATTAATTATTCAAATAGAGTTAAACGTAGTTAAATAGAGTTATCGAATATTAGTTATTCGAATGAAGTAAATAGAGTTATCGAATATTAGTTATTCAAATGGAGTTGAATAGAGTTAAACGGAGTTAAATAGAGTAAGTCGAATATAGTATTCGAATAGAGTTAAAGGAAAGGAGTTATCGATTATAGTTTAATCGAAAGGAGTTATCGATTTTAGTTTAATCGAAAGGAGTTATCGATTAGTTTAATCGAAGGGAGATTATCGAATATAGCGTATTCGAAAGGAAGAGATCGAATATAGTTTATTTGAAAGATAGAGATTTCGAATATAAGATATTCGAAGAGAGATAATCGAATATAGGTTATTCGAAGAAGAGTTAATCAAATAGAGATTACTCGGAAGAGAATTATACGTCGAATTCAATTATATCGAATTCGGGAAAGTAATATTTACTTTCCGCTTTTTAAATCAAGAGTATACACTAATAAATTAGGGTTAGGTTTAGTTATTCAAATTAAAGAATAAAGGTTATAATTGGAGTTAGGTATTGCGAAAGTAGGGATTATAACGTTATCGTTATAACCAATTTTTTTAATAAAGAAGCGGATTCGTAAATTGAATCCAAGAGTTACGTAAAGTAGTTGTTAAAGGTTTAAAATATAAATTGTTACCATTTCGAAGTTATAACGTTGTTCAGTTAAGGCCTGAGAGGTAATTATACCCCAACTTGATTGACTTCCTTCTTAACTAAGGAATGGTATGATTTGATAGTGAATGATGATTTAGTAATTTAAGGAAATGGTTGAGTTGGCATAGCGATATTTTATCCAAACATCTGCTTAATCCAAACATAGAAGTTTTGGAAATGTTTCCCAAACAAGAATCAGAATTTGTTTTTCTAATATAGGAAACAAGGAATGGAAATGTTTCCAGTGTTAATAACGTATATTTTCTAAATATAGAAAATAGCAAATGTTGAATATAGGGAAACAGGGGATGTAAAATGAACTAAAGAGAGTAATGTTAAATGATGTTTGTTCGATAGAATTTCCATTTGGAAATAATATCGTTGTTTGCACACTTGTTTTTCTTTGATGGTTAAATCATAGACTATCGAAGTTTTGACCATTTTAACGTTGTTAATATGGAGAGACCGGTTGGATTATTATCCGAAGAACCACTCTGTATTGGCATAAGCGTTGCAAATCATATATGCCAAAGATAATTGAAGACGGAGTAAAATGCAAGGGCTGTTGTATAAGTCTTAGATAACAGTGACTAAGATGGATATACTGAATAGTGCCTTCGGTTTGTCCAGTCCCAGGACAACTTGTATGGACGAAGGTCTGACAGAGTATATCCAATGGATCGCGTAAGTTGATCTGTTCAAACGTATTCACGTTTGGTGGCAGAGGAATTCGTTTCTCTAAGCTGTATACCCGTGTTATTTTTGGATAAATCAATTTGTGATTTGGCGGGTATGACGATGTGACATTCTAAGTGAATGAGGATGACTTGTATGAATGAATGTCTGACAGAGTATCTCCAGAAAGGTCACGTACTTTGATTTCTTCAACCGTACCAAGAGTGGAAGCGGAGAAGGAAACTTCTTTAGCTAACACGTAATGTACTGTTGTAGACGTCAATTAGTGATTTTCGATGGATCTGACAATATGGCATTCGAAGTGAATCAGATGTAATGATAAAGCGCAGCTTCTAGCCTCGTCAACCGGTAAATGACAGAAATCGGGCAGGCAGCATGGCTAAGTCGGTTGCACCGAAGTAGGGTGTATAATCACCTATCTAGAGAATATTCATTTGTTTCTTAAATCTATCAATGCTGTCCCATATATATATACGGGAACGATTGCTGATCCCAACCATTGGTGATATACATTCGATACACTCAAGCAAAATGAGTGGTCGGTCATGTGTGGCTGAGTTACAAGATGTTCTTGTTGAACTCCAGTGTATCGTTCCTACAGTACACTAATCGGAAGGTGGTTCCATACCTTGTCATAGTTGGAAATCCATTATCCAATACGTGCTTGCGATTTTGATTGTATACTATATATGTAGAACGTGAGATGAAAGCGTTTCTGCTAGTTGATATCTATTTGTACATAGACATTATTATAATATCAAAAGGTTTTTGATATAAAGATATTTTGGATTCTCATAAGGGAAAAACCCGTTCCGTTCTGCGGCGTGGTCTTATGAGATATCGTTTACTTGTTCATATACCTGTTTAAACTGTTTTACTCACACCAGTCCACGTTGCGTGCTTTGCATGTGTCGCATGATAGGGGGTTCTCGCTTTTCGTTAGGTGGCGAACGGGAGACTCTTACTCCTACATGTCCCTTTGGTAGGGTTGGTTGTGAAGTCGAAAGGCTGGCCGTAAAATATGGTATTGGGGTACCAGTGTAAGCCACAGTGGGTTTTACCTGCTACTTTGGAGGATGGGGAGAGGATGGTTCCAAAGCCTACTTAACCGAAAATCCGGGTCGTTACAGTTGGTATCAGAGCTTAAGTTAAGAATTACCTTGGCTCTGTGGCGTGACTCGGTAGAGATAGGGTTAGTAATACCCTAGATTGAGTTGAGTGTATATATACGAGTGCGTATTTGTATTTGATATAAAAATGGTTTTATATTGTGGAGATTCATTGGCTGAGTTGTTTATGAGTTCTGGTCGATCAGTTTGATCCACTGTATCGGTAGGAGTAAATAAACACTTGAATACAATGGACCGACACAGTATGGATATGTGATATATTATCATATATAGGATGTGTTGGTAGTAATTATAATCAGATAAGATTATAAAATGTGAAATGGTTATATATAACCAATCAGAATTTATACAAGTGAATTATATGAAATTGAAATGAATTAAATCTGAATTTAGATCAGAATTGGAATTTAAAATCCCAGAAATGTGAAAGGTGTTTGTGAATGAATCTGGATTTAATATATGTGAATTTTAAGATCCTGGGAGATTTTAAATTTCCTTACAACATTGTAAAAGGATATTTGGAATTGATTTCAAGGTGGAAATGTTTAAAAATGAGTTTTGAAAGTGCTATAGTATTGAACTCACTTCGGTAGCTGGAAAATAGATTCCGATGGTTATCATGACATCATCGGTGTTCATTTTCGAGTATGTAAGTGACGGATTACTACCAAGGATTTTGTTTTGAATTTGTTTTGGGTAAAACAAGTTGTGGTGAATTTCAAAAAGGAAAAATTGATTTTTGAAAGACGTAAACTGTTTAAAAACTTCCAGGAAGAAAAGGTTGTTTGAATTTAAAAAATTAAAGTAAAATTTGTAGAATCCAATAGAATTGGGATTGAATTAAAAGCCAGTAAGTGAAAATCATTTGAAATAGATTAGTGTCAAGTAGAATTAGACTTGATTAGAGATAATCTGGAATTATATTGGACTGGTGAGTTATGGATTGGAAATCAAGAATAGTGCTTGAGTTTGAAATGAAATTCGGCTTAGGTATAAGCGAACGGTTGTGTTAAAGATAAATTGATTTGAGATCAAGTTGGGAATTGCATTGGTATATGCTGAATTGATAGCAGGTGAATGGGGTAAAGTTGATATACCCGACAAAAAGGTACAAGTTTATATTTGATATAAGCATGAGATTTATGAGCCGAATTGGCAAGCCGCTTGGCAGTTTGATTTTCTTTTGGGTTGGAGAAGGCCTAGAGAGGCGAGTTGTGGTTTGACGTATATGCCGATACATAAGAGACGCTGGCGAAATTTTCTGGAAATTTAAGGCGTTAGAAAATTTTCAGAATTTTTGAAAATTTTAGTTAGTCGGAAGGAATTAATATTTTAGTCGATATTAATTGGTTCAGTTGAAATTAGAAATAAGGGGTAAACAAATCTTAGGAATTCCAATAGGGAGGGTCGTCCTCTAACTTAGCAATTTCGAGGACGAAATTATTTTAAGTGGGGAAGAATGTAATGACCCGCATTTTCCAGGGGTATAATTAATTTATTTAATTGTTTAAAATAGTGATATAGGGAATTTAATCGTCGTTAATTAAATAATATGGAATATTTAATTAAATTAAATAATATATTTAATTCAGAAATAATCAAAAATATTGGAAATTACAATATAAGGTGAACAGGGTCATCCCCAAGATTTAATTCTGCTTAGAGTTGAATCATATTGACGAATATATTCAATCGACGTCAGTTTGAAACGTATAATTATATTATAATTAAAATCGAGCTTGAAATGGCGCTGCAGTTCGCGATTTGGCGATTTGAACTTCAATTGAATGTACAGGATTCGTTTTAAGCCAGATTTCTGTGAAACAAGAAACGTTTGGAGCGGGTGGAGTATATCTTTCTGGTGGAAGAGAAAAATCGGGATTTCGTCGTGTAGATTTTGATTTATGTCCAAATCAAATTTCAGAAAAGTCGCTGTGAAATTCCTTTATAATTCATAACGCTTTATATACGTTATAATTTTCAATGTAAATTGAATATCGATTCAATCTAGACTCGGAATAGCGAGTATATAATTATACTGGAGCTGTATGATATTCCTCTGTGAATATATACGATAATATTAATTTTTTAATATTAAATTTAATTATATTTAAATATTTAATTATATTTAATTATATTTAAAAATATAATTATATTTAAATATATTTAAATATATTTATATATTTAAATGGGTCATTAAGAGCTTTAAAATAGCCAGTTTTGCAAACGACCTCAGAATTCGACGAAACTAATTTTGTTGGATCCGCAACATCAAATTATTGTTAGAGCTGAAGTTTCGTGATTTTTAGAGTCACTGTGTGGCCATACGGATTTTTAGAGTAAAAAACATTCAGTATTCTGACGGTTAAAAATATGCTGTGTGAGCATACGAAGTCGGAATTCGACGAAACCAGTTTCGTTGGGACCGTAATGTCGAACTGTAATCGCTTGTCCAGTTTCGTGATTTTTAGGCAGCGTGTGTGAGCACACGGATTTTTAGAAGACGAATTAACAAAGGAATATTCCGAGAATATTCCCTATCCTAAAATATCTAGATATTTTCCTCCTCTATAAATACTTCACCATCCCTTAAACCTAATTCGTTTTTTCCTCCTAACAGTCAACAGAAACAAAGCCGCCAGTTCCTCTTCATAGAAAAAAATTCCACTCTTTTAAAAAAAACAAATGGATTAATAATCCTATAAATCATCTTATTTTCATCGATGGGTTTCTGAGTGATTTGCTTCCCTCCCGTACCAGTTTGGAGTCACGCGAGTTAAGTTTGAGGAGCTCCAAATGTTACAGCGTTGCTTCATTCGTTCTAGGGTTCAGTTTTGGGATGAATTGAAGGGTCGATTCATGTTTTTAGCAGTGTAGATGGATTCATGAGGTTGAATGCCAGCTTGTGAGGGTATTCGGTAGAATTCCTCGACAAAAACTGTCGACCTCCGTGCTGAGTTGTGCGAGGTAACGCCACCGTCGGATTTGGATTTAGGGGTTCGAAGTTGGTACTTTTGGCATAGGAAGGTGGAGTGTTGGTCAGAGAAGCTAATGATGATTTCTGTGTGAAGTTCGGCTATGGTGTTTTGGTGTTTGAGGACCGATGGAAGTTCTGGAGTTCGTGAATTAGTTTGGGGGAGAAGGAGATTAACGCACGGGTCTGGGCTCTTCAAGTTGAGGTTGGGCCGAATTTTAAAGTAAAGCCCATATAGTTAATTAATTTAGTTTAGTTTTAATTAAATAGTATCCTAACTTGTAAATTGAATATTTTTGTCATACGTGGACAAAAATCAACGAAACAAGATACGACAGGATCGTATGGACGACGACTACAACATGGAGCTGACTGGGGGTGAATCCGATCTCGTTACAATTTATGGCGAAATAAATTGTCCGACTGATTCAAATAAATGCAAACCGTTATTTAACGATTAACGCGCCAAAGTGAGTAAAACTCACCAACTCTGAACAGTTATATTTTTATAATGTATTCTTAGAACTGTAATCATCTGTTGATTGCTGTGTGTTGGTTGATTGATTGAACTGCTAGTCAGTTAGTGGAAATATTATATATATATATATATAAATAAATAAATAAACCGTTAAAATATTATATATTGATGCTGTTATCAGAATAATCCGTACTGAACTGAAAGTGATGTTGATTATATGGTTTAACATCTGTGATGCAGGGAAACAGGTTGGAGGGGTCCAACTGGACTCCTCAATATTTATAATATTGTTTTGATTCATATATTCTATTATATGATGTGATATATAATCTGTTGTCAATTATATGTGGTTGGACGCTATTGATCATCGTGATTTGATGTGTTGAATACCATAACATACCGGAATGGTTGATAAGGAAATGTTTTCAAAGTGATATTTGAAAATCAAATATTTATAAATGGAAGATTTATAAATAAGAGATATTTATAAATAGAAATATTTATAAATAAGAAATATTTTTAAATTGGAATATTTATAAATAGGAGATATTCAAAAAGAAAATAATTTCAAACCATTTTCTTTTTGAATGGAAAGGCCTGTGTGGCGGGTTTGGGGATTTTCCCGATGCTCCCGATACAAAGGAGGTTATGGCGAATTTTCCCGGGAAATTAAGGAGTTAGAATATTTTTAAGAATAAATTTGAAAAGAAAATATTTGCAAACCATTTGTAAATAGAATAAAATAGAGAAAAGAAATATTTGTAAACCAATTACAAATAGAATTGAAAAGGGAATATTTAGAAAATAAATAGAGTTAATAAAAAGGAAATTGGTTTATAACGGAATAAGAAGTTATAAAAAGGAAACCGTTATAAAAAGGAAAACGTTATTAAAAGAACATTTATAAAGTGAAGAACCGTTACTAAAAAGTGAATCTTTATAAATGAATAAACGTTGTTAAAAAGGGGATCTTTTTAAATGGATAAACGTTATAGAAAGGAGTTAATCGAATATGGTATTCGAAAGGAGTTAATCGAATATGGTATTCGAAGTTAGTTAATTGAATATGGTATTCGAAGTTAGTTAATCGAATATGGTATTCCAAGTTAGTTAATCGAATATGGTATTCGAAGTTAGTTAATCGAATATGGTATTCGAAGTTAGTTAATCGAATATGGTATTCAAAGTTAGTTAACTGAATATGGTATTCGAAAGGAGTTAATCGGATATGGTATTCGAAAGGAGTTAATCGAATATGGTATTCGAAGTTAGTTAATCGAATATGGTATTCGAAGTTAGAAAATCGAATATGGTATTCGAGAGTTAGTTAATCGAATATGTTATTCGAAAGGGGTTAGTCGAGTCGAGTTAGTTGAATAGAGTTAACTAGTTAGAGTTAAAAAGTAGAGTTAACCAGTTAGAGTTAAACATTAGAGTTAATCAGTTAGAGTTAACCAGTTAGAGTTAATCAGTTAGAGTTAATCGATTAAAGTTAAAGCGAGTTAGAGTTAATCGATTAAAGTTAAAGCGAATTAGAGTTAATCCAAATGAGATGCCATTTAGCACGACTGCTAGCGAAATTCACAGGGCTGTAAATAGCCCACGGCGGTCGGATGTTTCCTGAGGGAATCAGGCGTAACCATTGTGATCGCTGAGATCTAGAGTCAAGCGAATGGAGTTAAATAGAGTTATCGAATATTAGTTATTCGAACGTAGTTAAATAGAGTTATCGAATATTAGTTATTCGAACGTAGTTAAATAGAGATCGAATATTATTTATTCAAATGGAGTTAAATAGAGTTATCGAATATTAGTTATTCAAATAGAGTTAAACGCAGTTAAATAGAGTTATCGAATATTAGTTATTCGAATGAATTAAATAGAGTTATCGAATATTAGTTATTCAAATGGAGTTGAATAGAGTTAAACGGAGTTAAATAGAGTTAGTCGAATATGGTATTCAAATAGAGTTAAAGGAAAGGAGTTATCGATTATAGTTTAATCGAAAGGAGTTATGGATTTTATTTTAATCGAAAGGAGTTATCGATTAGTTTAATCGAAGGGAGATTATCGAATATAGCGTATTCGAAAGGAAGAGATCGAATATAGTTTATTCGAAAGATAGAGATTTCGAATATAAGTTATTCGAAGAGAGATAATCGAATATAGGTTATTCGAAGAAGAGTTAATCAAATAGAGATTACTCGGAAGAGAATTATACGTCGAATTCAATTATATCGAATTCGGGAAAGTAATATTTACTTTCCGCTTTTTAAATCAAGAGTATACACTAATAAATTAGGGTTAGGTTTAATTATTCAAATTAAAGAATAAAGGTTATAATTGGAGTTAGGTATTGCAAAAGTAGGGATTATAACGTTATCGTTATAACCAATGTTTTCAATAAAGAAGCGGATTCGTAAATTGAATCCGAGTGTTACGTAAAGAAGTTATTAAAGGTTTAAAATGTAAACTGTTACCATTTCGAAGTTATAACGTTGTTCAGTTAAGGTCTGAGAGGTAATTATACCCCAACTTGATTGACTTCCTTCTTAACTAAGGAATGGTAAGGTTTGATAGTGAATGATGATTTAGTAACTTAAGGAAATGGTTGAGTTGGCATAGCGATGTTTTATCTAAACATCTGCTTAATCCAAACATAGAAGTTTTGGAAATGTTTCCCAAACAAGAATCAGAATTTGTTTTTCTAATATAGGAAACAAGGAATGGAAATGTTTCCAGTGTTAATAAAGTATATTTTCTAGATATAGAAAATAGCAAATGTTGAATATAGGGAAACAGGGGATGTAAAATGAACTAAAGAGAGTTATGTTAAATGATGTTTGTTCGACTGAATTTCCATCTGGAAATAATATCGTTGTTTGCACACTTGTTTTTATTTGATGGTTAAATCACAGACTATCGAAGTTTTGACCATTTTAACGTTGTTAATATGGAGAGACCGGTTGGATTATTATCCGAAGAACCACTCTGTATTGGCATAAGCGTTGCAAATCATATATGCCAAAGTTAATTGAAGACGGAGTAAAATGCAAGGGTTGTTGTATAAGTCTTAGATAACAGTGACTAAGATGGATATACTGAATAGTGCCTTCGGTTTGTCCAGTCCTAGGACAACTTGTATGGACGAAGGTCTGACAGAGTATATCCAATGGATCGCGTAAGTTGATCTGTTCAAACGTATTCACATTTGGTGGCAGAGGAATTCGTTTCTCTAAGCTGTATACCCGTGTTATTTTTGGATAAATCAATTTGTGATTTGGCGGGTATGACGATGTGACATTCTAAGTGAATGAGGATGACTTGTATGAATGAATGTCTGACAGAGTATTTCCAGAAAGGTCACGTACTTTGATTTCTTCAACCGTACCAAGAGTGGAAGCGGAGAAGGAAACTTCTGTAGCTAACACGTAATGTACTGTTGTAGACGTCAATTAGTGATTTTCGATGGATCTGACAATGTGGCATTCGAAGTGAATCTGATGTAATGATAAAGCGCGGCTTCTAGCCTCATCAACCGGTAAATGACAGAAATCGGGCAGGCAACATGGCTAAGTCGGTCGCACCGAAGTAGGGTGTATAATCACCTATCTAGAGAATATTCATTTGTTTCTTAAATCTATCAATGCTGTCCCATATATATATACGGGAACGGTTGCTGATCCCAACCGTTGGTGATATACATTCGATACACTCAAGCAAAATGAGTGGTCGGTCATGTGTGGCTGAGTTACAAGATGTTCTTGTTGAACTCCAGTGTATCGTTCCTAGAGTACACTGATCGGAAGGTGGTTCCATACCTTGTCATAGTTGGAAATCCATTATCCAATACGTGCTTGCGATTTTGATTGTATACTATATATGTAGAACGTGAGATGAAAGCGTTTCTGCTAGTTGATATCTATTTGTACATAGACATTATTATAATATCAAAAGGTTTTTGATATAAAGATATTTTGGATTCTCTTAAGGGAAAAACCCGTTTCGTTCTGCGGCGTGGTCTTATGAGATATTGTTTACTTGTTCATATACCTGTTTAAACTGTTTTACTCACACCAGTCCCATGACTGACCCGGAGTTTACTTTGTTGTTTGCCCTAAACTCTTGGGTGCCTAAATTTGTACGGGCAGTCAAGTAGTCGGGATTTACAGATACTTGAAGAGCTGGAGCAGGAGGCTTCGGGATCATATAGCTATAGTTTATTTCCGCTGTGTTGTAAGTGCTGTACTCTGATAAGTGCTATTGTATACATAACTGTTATATTTCAAAGTTATGTTATCTATTTTATGTTATTCGTTCCGCTGTGATGTTCGTGTTACTCTGATGTTGTGTTCTTCTTCTTCTTCTATTCTAAGTTTCTATCTTATCTATTCTCACCTTCTAATTTCTTTCATTAATTACCAGGATTTTTCGATGTTTTGGTTATCGACATCGTGCTTATGTCGATAACCAAAGTCGCCGAAAATCCGGGTTGTTACATGGGGAGACAGATAGGGTTAGGGAAATCAGTTTTTATCATTTTTCTAGCCGCCACTTACATGTCTTGAAACCTAGCAATGGCCTCCACCTTCTAAAATCATCCTTAATCACTTTCTAATCATATATTAGCCTAATCAACATCAATTTAAAGCAGATTAGCATAGAGATCGAGGTAGAGCTGCTGTGTTGCATAGAGATTCGACCCAAACCAGAGATATTTTTAGATCTGAGATTTATTTGTGGCTAAGGCGAGTGATTTGCATTGTTTTTCACTAATTACGGCTAATTAGGGGTGATTAGTGTTAATTAACGAAATTATACATTATAAAAATATGGGAAAATACGTAAAAATTCTTAAATATTATATTATGCCTCTGCTAGAAATTTGGGTTAATTTGGACATGTTTTGCTAATCGTATGGTTAAATCATGGTTAAGGGGATTGAGGGGAAAACATGGGTTTTGGATATGTTTGATCCATATTAACATGTTAGATTGTTGTTTTGGTGTTTATGGTTGATTATACATGTTGCTATTACTGTTTGGAATGATTTGTGATTGCATAGAAAAGTTATATTGGTCGAAAATGCCATCGAATGGCGTAAATAGCTCGCTGGAAATAGTTGCAGAAATTGGTTAGACCCCCGCCCCCTTCCCCGATCGTGAAGGACCATCACGAGCCGACCCCACTCATGCTCCACCCTACAAGTCACGAATCAAACCAGATGAAGGAGGGCGAACCACGAGCCAATGTCCGGAGAAGGACCACAAACTGAAGTGGAGCATCATGACCCAGATGCTTATCACGAACCGGATCAGGCCAGAGACCATGAGCCGCCTTTCCACGAACCGATCAAGTACCACGAGTGGACCCCATGGGTGTATCACGAACCGAGCAGGGTGTTTGGCTATGAACGGAGATCACGACCCAGTTGGAGATCTATGAACCAGATACCCGAACCGAAGTATGATCGCTAAGATATGCTCCACACATATCGAACTGAATGGAGACCGAACTGGGGTGATGACCAAAATCCGAGATGCAAAGGTAGTTCAAATAGGAAGTAAGAACTTAGGATCCAGATGGGAAACAATTAGTTAACTTCATGATTGAACTTTGCTGCAGGACAGGTGCAAAGGGTTTGTCGATATCTATATCTTTGGTTCACCACTTCGAGACGGATTAGCAGTTATGGATCAACGCAATGGGACCGTTAAGGCTTCCAAGGGAAAGTGATCGTAGCATGGCTATGAGCCAGTGCAGTGGAGTTGTAATGACTCCAAAGGGGCGAAGTGGACATAGCAAAGGATTAGTGGTTGTGGATCAGTGCAATGGGATCATTATGACTCCCAAGGGCAAGGTGATCGCAGCAAAGTATTGGGTGATCAAAGTGGTGGATATCGTATGCTTTACGCACTGAGTGAGAGACGTGAGGATGACTGCAATGCTTGATGGTTGCTATCATTATGTCACACACACCCCCATATTATCTTTTACACTTTATGTTAGTGTTATCTTAGAGTATTGTACATCCTTTTGTGCTAATTCTTTGGTTGCAGGTCCAGGTATGATTTACTTATACCTGTTGTTTTGTTCTGTTTTGTTGCTTATCGCTCATACCGGACTTTTGTACGACCCAGAGTTTTATGTCTCTTCTTATTACTATGGGTGCTCTTAAACAGGCAGACTAGAGACATGTTCGGTGGTATGCACAAATAGCTATCCGGAGTCGAGCAGGAGGCTTCCATGTACTAGTACATGTATTCTCCATGTGTTGTTGATGATCACTACTTTGGGCATTAGTGGTGTACCTTTCTATTTTGTTTTAGAGAGTATTTTGAAGTTGTAATAAGTTGTATTATGATTTCCGCTACTTTGATGGTTACGGTTTAGTTTTCAGCTTATGCACTGTTTCGCCTGTTTTATGTCAAAGTTATGTTATTATTATATTTTGTTCCATGCGCTGTAAGATATACTACTGGTTCCTTTGGTAGTTTTAGCTTCAAACCCTTTTTCTTTGGCGACTGTCTCGTGCTAGTCGGGCATTGGCACAGCGCATTTCGGGTAAATGTCGGCTGGTCCCGGGCGGGCCGTCACATTTGGTATCAGAGCCAGGTTGCATAGTTAACCTAGGGGAAGACATCAGGGAGAGATAGTATACGTATGTGAGAGCGTGTACTTGTGATATTTTGGTTTTCAAAAGATATATATATAGTATTAGTATAAAAGGATGAAGTCGCACTGCACGGGCACCACATTGAGATGGTTAATCATTTTCTCTTTACAGATTGAACGATGAGCTGAAATACGAGGGGTACGGGTTCACGGGCCAACGATAGGAATGTCTCTGATATAAGGGCAATGTTTACTACCTTCGAGCGGGATATGCTTAGGGATGCTCAGGGAGCAGTTCCCAATGCTGCTAACGGTGGTGGTGCAGTAGTGCAGGCGCCTAGAGCCAGTTTTGCCAAGCTATGCAAGGATTATACTTTTCTTGGTGGGAAGCCGTTCCATGGAACAAAGTCGGCTACGGATGTTCAAGATTGGCTTGAAAGTTGTGAACGCATCTTCGAGGATTTGGGGATCGAGGACGCAATAAAGAGGAAGCTAGCATCCCGTCAACTTCAAGTATGGGCTATGAATTGGTGGAATGCTATTAAAGCAGCTACCTATGAGGATCAAGTTACTTGGAATCAGTTCAAGACTCGCTTCAGTGATAAGTTTATTCCAGATGCTCAGAAATCATGATTGTTTAGGAAATTTTTGGAGCTTAAGCAGAATGGTAGGGTAGTCTCGGAGTATATTGCCGAGTTCGATACCTTATCGAAATATGGGTTATCTTTTATCGACACTGCCGAGAAGAAGAACGAGAAATTCATAACTGGCTTAGATGAGTACTTGGGGGAGAGGCTTATAAACCACATTAATGAGACGTTCGAGTCTATTGTGGGAAAGGCATTGAGATTGGAGAGTCTCTACCTAAGTCGAAGACCAAGGTTGCTATTGCATCTACAGGAGAGCCAAAGCCGCAAGCAAGCGGTGAAGGAAAGAATAATTCCCAAAATAAGAGGAAGCAGAATCAAATCAAGGATGATCAAAAAAAGAAGAACAAGCAAGATGTTGATTGCTTTAGCTGTGGCAAGAAGGGCCACTATGCCAAAGATTGTAGAGCCAAGCCAGTGGACATGAAGTGCTTCAACTGTGGCCAAGTGGGACATTTTAAGGATAAGTGTCTGCAACCCCCGAAAGAGAAGCAGACTGTGAAAGCATATGCTATCAATGTTGTTCATTCTTCGTCGTATGCCCCAACTGTGGCAGAGAAGGGAAAGAATGTCGTTATCCAAGGTATGCTTTCTGTTTATGATGTTCCTGTTCGAGTATTGTTTGGTACTGGGGCTTCCCATTCCTTCATATCTAGTTACCTGGTAGATAGGTTGGAATTGGAACCCGAGATAGTCGATAGACCTTTACTTGTGATGAACCCGATTGGTGGTTCAACTAGCCTTAGCATGATTTGTCGTAATGTGGTCTTATCGAGTCATGGATGTATGTTTTTTTATGATTGCTTTGTTTTGGGCTTTACTGGGTTTGGCATTATTTTGGGAGTCGATTGGCTCCAAAGGTATTGGGTAGTGGTGGACTGTGAGGGGTCTTCGGTGACCGTTAGAGCGGATGATGGGCAGAGGGTACTGCTTGGTAGCCTACCTAGTGATGGGGTGATGGCTAGTTTTCTAAATTCTTTCGACATCCCGCATGATGAGTTGTCAGATGTGCCTATTGCTGGCGAGTATTCGGACATATTCGGGGAAGTGACCCGGCTTCCACCACACCGAGAGATCGAGTTTCGGATTGATTTAGTGAAAGATGCCAAGACCTATAGTGATGCCTCTTCGTCATATGGCGCCAAGGGTGCGGCGAGAGCTCGGGGTGCAAGTAAGCGATCTTTTGAAGAAGGGATTTATCCAAAGAAGTGTTTCCGAGTGGGGAGCACCAGTTGTATTTGCTACAAAGGCAAATGTTTCCCTTCGATTGTGTGTAGACTATTGCAAGTTGAACGAGGTGACGAGGAAGAATAAGTATCTTCTTCCTAGGATAAATGATTTGTTTGATCAGTTGAGTGGAGCAAGAGTGTTCTCCCAGTTAGATCTCGCGACAAGTTTTCATCAGCTTTGAGTAGAAGCTGAGAGTATTCCTAAAATGGCATTTCGGACGCCGTTTGGATTTTATGAGTGGTTGATCATGCTATTCGGATTGACCAATGCACCAGCATATTTTGTGGAACTTATGAGTATAGTTTTCCGAGATCAATTAAATAAGTTTGTTCTTGTGTTCGTGGACGATATCTTGGTTTACTCGAGGACAGAGGAAGAACTCAAAGAACATTTGAGGACAGTGATGGAGGTGTTGAGGAAACACCAATTGAAAGCAAAATTTTCTAAGTGTTACTTCTGGAGTCGGAAAGTGAGATTCTTGGTCATGTTGTTTCATAGAATGGTATTGTCATGGATCCTATGAAGGTGGCTACGGTGCAAGATTGGTTTACGCCTAAGAATGCAACAGACGTACGAAGTTTCTTGGGGTTAGCTGGATATTATCGTAAGTTTATTCAAGACTTCTCCAAGATAGCGGCACCGTTAACTCAATTGACTAAGAAGAATCAATCTTTTATTTGGAACGAAAGGTGCGAGTATGCATTTAAGAGCCTAAAGAAGAAGTTAATATGTGCACCAACGTTAGTCATTCCTAAAGGGAATGAAGAGATGACGGTATATACAGATGCTTGTGGTACCAGACTAGGTGTTGTATTGATGTAAGGAGGTAGGGTAGTAGCTTACGCAAGTCGGCAACTAAAACCGCATGAGAAAAGATATCCTACCCATGATTTGGAATTGGCAGCGATCGTATTAGCGTTGAAGATGTGGAGACATTATCTCTTAGGAGAAAGATTTGAGTTGTTTACCGATCATAAGTCGTTAAAGTATCTTTTCTCTCAAAAGGATTTAAATCTTTGTCAGCAGAGATGGTTAGAGTTCTTGGCTTCATATGATTTCAATATCGCATACACACCCGTGAAAGGCAATGCGGTAGCTGATGCCTTGAGTAAGAGACATGCCAGTTTATGGGCTATGTTTTTAGAATGGAAGCAACTGGAATATATCGTAGGATATGATTTCAGACCTAAATGTGAATTGGATCGACAGATGTTAGCAAGTTTGATGATCATACCAACTTTGATTGAGCGGATTGGTTCCAGCCAGAGGGACGATCCTAACTTATTGGAAATCATCTCCTAGGTGGAGATGAGTGTCGACGGTGAGGAGAGGAACAAGTATGGACTCGATCAAGAAGGATGGCTTCGAAAGAATGGAAGACTAGTTGTACCCAATGTTGATGGATTGAGGGATGAAGTGCTTAGAGAATGTCATCACTCGAAACTGACTATACATCCCGGTGGTAACAAAACGTATCGAGACATGAAGCAGACCTACTACTGGGAAGGGATGAAGAGAGACGTTGGG
The DNA here is from genome assembly GCA_030737875.1 of Allium sativum. Classification (NCBI taxonomy): domain Eukaryota; kingdom Viridiplantae; phylum Streptophyta; class Magnoliopsida; order Asparagales; family Amaryllidaceae; genus Allium; species Allium sativum. The sequence goes on along the minus strand of CM060918.1, from coordinate 223,011,924 downwards.
AAGTTTTTCTCCAAGTGCTTGAATTTTCAGTTAGTTAAAGCTAAGCAAAAGAAGCCGAGTGGTTTGTTACAACCATTGGAAGTTCCCGAATGGAAATGGGAGCAAGTATAAATGGATTTCCTGATGGTTTCCCGAGGACTAGATCGGGCCATGATGGTATCTAGATTATTATAGATCGACTGACCAAGAGTGCAAGGTTTATACCGGTCAAGTCAAATAGAACGGTAGCTAAGTTAGCGGAACTGTATATAAAGTGGGTAGTGAGATTTCGTGGAGTACCTAAAAGTATTGTGAGTGACCGAGATCCGTTAATTACTAGTGGGTTTTGAAGAGCTAACAGGAGACTTTAGGGTCAAAATTATATCTCAATACTGCATACCATCCTCAAACCAATGGTCAAAAAGAGAGGGTGAATCGTGTATTAGAGGATCTTTTGCGAGCTTGTATATTAGATTTTGGAGGATCATGGGATGACCATTTGCATCTAGTTGAGTTCGCATATAATAATAGTTGTCAATCTAGCATCGGTATGGCTCCATTTGAAGCTTTGTATGGAAGACCGTGCAACTCACTATCATGTTGGTTGGAGACCGGTGAGAAATTCGTGCTTGGGGCGGATGTAATAAGGGAAACGTCAAATAAGATCAAGGTTATTCAACAGCGAATGAAGGCTGCCCAAAATAGGCAGAAGAGTTATGCTGATAAGAGACGAAGAGAATTGAAATTCTCCGTTGGAGACTTAGTATTCGTCAAGATCTCTCCGCTACAGAATGTGATTCGATTTGGTAGGAGTGGTAAGTTAGCACCAAGGTTTGTTGGTCCGTTTCCAGTTATCGGGCAAGTTGGGAATTTGGCGTATAAAGTTGAGTTGCCTGACAAGATGGCAGGAGTTCACGACGTATTTCATGTTTCCCAATTAAGGAAGTTTATGCACGACCCTAATGTGACTATTTCACCAGATCAGTTGGATGATATCGAGGTAGAACCCAAGGTGTTTGGGAACCGCAGACCGATTCGTATTGTCGAGCAAGATACGAAGCAGCTTCGAAGGAAGACGGTGAAACTAGCCAAAGTCCAGTGGGGAGATAATGAGAAAGACTGCACTTGGGAAACATAAGAGAATATAAGGAATACATATCCAAAACTCTTTTCCTGGTAAGGTTTCGATATCGATATCGTACTCCCTTATTAGTAAACTGCATGCCAGGATAGGCTTGTTGTGTTGTTATGTATGTCTGATTATTGCAAATGATTGATAGGCATGCAGGACCCTTTTGTATGTTTTGGTTAAGGAATTTCAGTGGCAAAATTTCAAAAGGGGGAGGGGAGAATGTAACGACCCGCATTCTACGTATCGGAAGATCGTAGAATATTTATTTCTTTTTCATGTGAAGTCGTATGGTCATGTAACTTTGGGGAACGACTATTAGGGTCATTCCCCATGTTCATGATTTTTTCCGAATTTTAAATGACCATTTTACCCTTGGCGAATCTTTTTCCGCCCATAACTTTTAATTAGTAAGGAGTTTTGATCTAAAACTACTTCCATTGGAGTCAGATGATGGTTTCTCTTTTCATAGAGTGGTCACATTAATCAAACGGACTTACCATTTGGGAGATATGGCTAAAATAAGGTTTGAAAGGTGGAAAACAGCTTAACCAGGCTTAATAGGGTAATTAGCTGATGAGCCCATAACACATTTCAGGATTAGGGTTATGGGGAGGCTGATAGGGTTAGGGAAATCAGTTTTTATCAATTTTCTAGCCGCCACTTACATCTCTTGAAACCTAGCAATGGCCTCCATAATCATCCTTAATCGCTTTCTAATCATATATTAGCCTAATCAACATCAAATTAAAGCGGATTAGTATAGAGATCGAGGTAGAGCTGCTGTGTTGCATTGAGATACGACCCAAATCAGAGATATTTTTAGATCTGAGATTTATTTGTGGTTAAGGTGAGTGATTTGCATTGTTTTTCACTAATTATGGCTAATTAGGGGTGATTAGCGTTAATTAACGAAACTATGCATTATAAAAATCTGGAAAAATACGTAAAAATTCTTAAATATTATTTTATGCCTCTGTTAGAAATTTGGGTTAATTTGGACATGTTTTACTAATCGTATGGTTAAATCATGATTAAGGGGATTAAAGGGTAAACATGGGTTTTGGGTAAGTTTGATCCATATTAACATGTTAAATTGTTGTTTTGGTGTTTATGATTGATTATATATGTTGCTATTACAGTTTGGAATGATTTGTGATTGCATAGAAAAGTTAGATTGGTCGAAAATGCCGTCAAATGTCGTAAATAGCTCGCTGGAAATAGTTGTAGAAATTGGTCCAACCCCCCACCCCCCCGATCGTGAAGGACCATCATGAGCCGACCCCCACTCGTGATCTACCCTACAAGTCACGAACCTACTCAGATGGAGGTGGGTGAACCGCGAACTGCGAGCCAATGTCCAGGGAAGGAACACGAACCAAAGTAGAGCATCACGACCCAGATGCTTATCCCGAACCGGACCAGGGCAGAGACCACGAGCCGCCTTTCCACGAACCGATCATGCACCACGAGTGGGCCCCACGAGTGTATCACGAACCGAGTAGGGTGTTTGGCCATGAACGGAGATCACGACCTGGCTGGAGATCCACAAACCCGATACCCAAGCCGAAGTATGATCGCTAAGAAATGCACCACACATATCGTACTAAATGGAGACCGAACTGGTGTGATGACCAAAACCCGAGATGCAAAGGTAGTTCAAATACGAAGTAAGAACTTAGGATCTAGATGGGAACCGATGAGTTAACTTCATGATTGAACTTTGTTGCGGGACATGTGAAAAGGGGTTGTCGATATCTGTAGCTTTGGTTCACCACTTAGAGACGGATTAGCAGCTATGGATCAGTGCAATGGGACCGTTAAGGCTTTCAAGGGAAAGTGATCGTAGCATGGCTGTGAGCCAGTGCAGTGGAGTTGTAATGACTCCAAAGGGGAAAAGTGGACATAGCCAAGGATTAGTGGCTATGGATCAGTGCAATGGGATCATTATGACTCCCAAGGGCAAGGTGATCGCAACGAAGTATTGGGTGATCAAAGTGGTGGATATCGTATGCTTTACGCACTGAGTGAGAGATGTGAGGATGATTGCAATGTTTGATGGTTACTATCATTATGTCATGCACACCCCATATTATCTTAAATACTTTGTGTCAGTGTTACCTTAGAGTACTGTACGTCTTTTTGTGCTAACTCTTTGGTTGCAGGTCCAAGTTCAGGTATGATTTACTTATACTTGTTGTTTTGTTATGTTTTGCTGCTTATCGCTCAAACCAGACTTTTGTCTAACCCAAAGTTTTATGTCTCTTCTTATTACTTTGGGTGCTCTTAAACGGGCAGAATAGAGACAGGTTAGGTGGTATGCACGAATAGCTGTCCGGAGATGAGGAGGCTTCCACGTACTATAACATATATTCTCCCTGTGTTGTTGATGGTCACTACTTTGGGCATTAGTGGTGTACCTTTATATTTTGTTTTAGAGACAGTATTTTGAAGTTGTAATAAGTTGTATTATGATTTCCGCTACTCTGATGGTTATGGTTTAGTTTTCAGCTTATGCACTGTCTCGCCTGTTTTATGTCAAAGTTATGTTATTATTATATTTTATTCCATGTGCTATGAGATATACTATAGGTTCCTTTGGTAGTTTTAGCTTCAAACCCTTTTTCTTTGGCGACTGTCCCATGCTTGTCGGGCATTGACACAACGCATTTCAGGGAAATGTCGGCTGGTCCGGGGCGGGCCGTCACAGCCTCACTACAACACTCAGAGAAATAGCAAACAACAGAAATCCAAATACTATATAGGTAAAATAAAACTGGTACGTTAGCCTCCAGCTCGCCATCGATTAGCAACACCATTTCACCAAGCCACCACCTATTACCTGCTACTTAGTCTGCCCATCCAAACAATCGGATGAACAACCCAAGGTATTAAAAGGGAAACATTAAACCTTGAGTCAGACGACAGTCTTAGTGAGCGATAAAACAACTAACAAACTTCATCAATAAAGTATATAAGAATGGGTAAATAAACAAACTAATCTACCCAGCTATAGAGAAGAACTTACACCTGCCTTCCCCACACCTGACAGTGATAGCCTTTATGATCCAAAACATCCAAAGGAATAACAATTCAGTCATGGCAGCCAGAACAACCATTCATACATAGCAATAGCAACTCAACAATCATCACATTAAGCATACAAACGCCCATGACTGACTCGGCTATCACCTCCAACCTTGCTTTGAAACCATCGTTAATTGTATGACTGGCTAAACAATTCGCCATCAACTGTCTAGGCCACACACGACGTCCATGGCACTCGACCTATGATTGGTCTTCGATTGTAGCCCTCCTTTAAGTCTGCTAGAATCTACGACAACGAAAATTCCTCAGCCTTTACATCTCTAGTCATTATCAATTACGACTATTAATCAACTCAGAACACTTTAGAGCAATCACTTCACATGAATTCAATACACCCTTGAGTGTCCATACCATTTGTTGTTCTACGCCGATCAACGAACACTTTTCAACACTTCGAAACTTCCCAATTGAATTCACTTAGAAGTCATATCATCACTAGAATTGTCCGACCAGAAATGGCTGACCAAAAATGGCAGAAATGGCTGACCAGGAATGGCTGACCAGAAATAGCCGACCCAACTTTATGCCGACCCACTTTATGCCGACCCAACTTTAGGCCGACCCAACTTTCTACCGACCCAACTTACTGCTGACCCACTTAGTGCTGAACTAAGTTTGTGCCGACCCAACTTTAGGCCGAACGACCTAACTTTAGGATGACCCAACTCTATGTCGACCCAACTTAACTTGTTCCCCAAGACATGATTTGAGACCGACCAACCCAACTATGGCCGACCCAAAACCTGCATATTTCAATTCAACTCCGATATCGACCAAAACATCGCTAAATGCTAAATCCGACAGAACCAACTTGTCCCACTTATCAATTTTGGCCACAATCATGGTATGAAAACATCATCATCATGAATACAACGATTTTCATCAAAATTATGCAAATCACCCCAAATCATGGAAAAATGATCACATGAACAAAACTATAGATCTAACTTGCATAAGCATATGAAATATCATGGAAATTACCTATCTAAACTTACTAAATCATATCATAGGGTGATTCATATGAAAAACGGACTTAATATGGCATAGATATATGGGAAAATGATTGAATTTGATAAAAACAATCAAACACTTCATTGAATCCATGTGAGAGACACAAATCACTCAGTGATTCTCCAAAACAAGCTAAAATGATAGAATTATGAATCCAGACAACGAGCAAATCAAACCAAACTCCTCGATCCGATGAATTCGCCCTTGAAATGATGTAGATCTAGCTCCACTGGTGTAGATCTTCGATTTCCCTCCTTAGATTTTGATTTTTAATGGTGGAAAACTATTAGAGGAAGAAGGAGCACAAGGCCACCAAATGAGAGAAAGAAAAAAAATCTAAACCATTTCCCATATCTCTCAACCCCTATTTATACCCTTCCATCGACCTACTAATGGGCCTCTCCAATTCAGCCCATTAGGCTTCCAGAACCTGAACAGCCAATTGAAAAACCTTAAAACTGCGATTTCTCCCAAACCGCTGAGCCAAATCTTTAATGTAACCACTCTACGGAAAGGCAAACATCAATTCCTTTACAATGGCATAGGTCTCACCCTTTGATTCAACCTGAGTCAATAGTTATCCCCTTTACAAGACTGATAGGGGGAAAATGGTCACAAACAAAATCTGTAAAAATTATGGACATGTCTCACATCCCCACAAGAAACATATTAAAGGATGAGAATGATCCAACCCTCAGGGAATAAAATAAAAATATTTTACGATCCTCCGATACGTAAAATGCAGGCTGTTACATTCTCCCCCCCTTTAGAATTTTGCCCCCAAAATACCCAGCAAACACAAGCAATCACAACATTCTGCAAGCCTATCATCCATGAGAAACCAATTCTATCATCCAAACTAGCAACCATCAAGCCATGCATCCATAACCTTATCCTAGCACGCAGAATTCTACCAAGTAGCAGCAAGATACAACGATGATACGATATCGAAGGGTCCTACCGACGAAGAGTTCTGGATGAGTCGCCTCCATGCCCTCTTCCGTCTCCCATGTACAATCGTCACCATCTTCACTCCATTGTACCTTGATGAGCTTTACCGTCTTCCTTCTAAGTTGTTTTGTGTCATTCCCCACAACATGAAGCGACTTACGAGGTTTTGCAACTACGACTTCGACTTCTAGATCTTCATACTACTCTGAAGATAATACCTCATTCGAATCATGCACGAACTTCCGCAGAAACGACACATGGAACACATTATGCATGTTCGACATCTTCTCTGGTAACTCCAATCGATATGCGAGCTTTCCAATTTGCTCGACTATCGAAACGGTCCAACAAACCTAGGATCCAACTTTCCTTTACTCCCAAATCAAGCCACATGCTTCAATGGCGAAATATTCACGAAAACCATATTTCAAACGTTAAATTCCAAATCTTTCCGACGCTTATCTGCGTAACTCTTCTGATGGTCTTGGGCTGCCTTCATTTGTTGCTGAACGATCTCGATACAATCCGAGGTTTCTCTAATCATTTCTGGCCCAAGTATCAACTTATCTCTAGTCTCCAACCAACAAGCTGGAGAATTGCACAGCCTCCCATACAACGCCTCGTATGGTTCCATCCCAATACTCAACTGGTAGCTATTATTATATGCAAACTCAACTAGATGTAGACGGTTCTCCCATGATCCCCCAAAATCCAACACACAAGCTCTTAGAAGATCTTCCAAAACTCGATTGACTCTCTCGGTCTGACCATCAGTTTGGGGATGATATGCCGTACTCAAGCACAATTCGGTTCCCAAAGCTTCTTGCATACTTTTCCGAAATCCACTCATAAACAATGGATCTCGGTCACTCACTATACTCTTTGGGACTCCATGGAATCTAACTATCCATTTCACATAAAGTTCAGCCACTTTCGATGTCGTCCTAGTCGTCTTGACAGGAATGAATTGTGCATTTTTGGTCAAACGATCCACAATGTCCCAAATTCCTTCATTTCCTACCCTGTTTCTAGGTAGTCTATTGGTAAAATCCATCGATACTTGCTCTCACTTCCACGTAGCAACTTCCAATGGTTGAAGCAAACCACTCGGCTTCTTCTGTTCAGCTTTCACCAGCTGACTGTTCATACACTTGGAAATAAATTTTCCAATATCCCACTTTATCCCTTCCCAGTAGTAGATTCGCTTCATGTCCTGATACATATTATTACCACCGGGATGTATTGTCAACTCCGAGTGATGACATTCTCTTAGAACCTCATCTCTCAATCCATCAATATCAGGAACAACTAATCATCCTTGCTTTCGAAGCCAACCTTCTTGATCAACTTCGAACTCTTTATTCTCCATTTCCAGTTTCTGGATAAACTCAACAAGCTTTGCATCTCGCTTTTGGCTTTCACCAACCTTTCAATAAGTGTAGGTCTTATTGATAAGCTTGCCAACATTTCATGTTCCAACTCGCACCTTGGCCTGAAATCAAACCTTGCCAAATACTTGAGGCTCTTCCATTCCATAAACATCGCTCCCAAACTTGCGTGTCTTCGACTCAATGCATCCGCAACTGCATTGCCCTTACCTCGAGTATAGGCTATATCTAAATCATTCGATGCCAGAAACTCTAACCATTGTTGCTTCCGAAGATTCAAATCCTTTTGGGAGAAAAGATACTTCAACGACTTGTGGTCCGTAAACAACTCGAAACTCCCAATAGGTAACGTCTCCACATCTTCAAAACAAAAACAATAGACGCCAACTCCAAATCATGAGTTGCATAGTTTTTCTCGTGCGAATTCAGCTGTCGACTCGCGTAGGCCACAACCTTATCCTTCTCCATTAGCACTGCTCCATGTCCATTACCACATGCATCGGTGTATACCACCATCTCCTCATTCCCACCAGGAATGGTCAACACATGAGAATTCGTCAATTTCTCCTTCAGGATCTCGAATTCTTGTTCACACTTTGCATCCCATGTGAATGCTTGATTCTTCTTCGTCAATCTTGTCAACGGTGCTACTATCTTAGAGAAATCCTTGATAAACCGTCGGTAATAACTAGCCAACCTATGGAAACTCCGAATATTTGTCGCATTTTTAGGCCTATCCCAGTCCTGGATTGCTACCACTTTAGCGGGGTCAACCGCTATTCCATTTCTAGAAACAACATGGCCTAAGAAGCTCACTCCATCCTTCCAGAAGTGACACTTCGAAAACTTATCTCTCAGCTGATGCTTTCACAAAATCTCTAACGCAACTCTCAAGCGCGTCTTGTGTTATTCCTCATTCCGAGAATAAACCAGACTATCATCCCTGAACACAAGTACGAAGTTGTTCAACTGATCTCTGAACACTCTATTCATAAGATTAACAAAATACACTAGCGCGTTAGTCAACCCGAATGGCATCACCAACCATTCGAAGAAACTGGATGGTGTCCTAAAAGAAGTTTTAAGCACACTATCCTTTGCCACCCTCAACTGGAGAAATCTTGTTTCCAAATCCATCTGAGAAACACTTTGGCTTCGTGAAGCTGATCGAAGAAGTCATCAATCCTTGGCAACAGATACTTGTTCTTCTTAGTCACCTTGTTCAGCCCACGGTAGTCCATACACAGTCTTAACGAGCCATCTGCCTTGGTTGCAAACACGACCGATGCACCCCATTATGAAACACTTCTCCGAATGAATCCCTTTCCTAGAAGGTCACAAACTTGCACCTCCAACTCTTGTTGTTCCTTAGGCTCCATCCGCCTAAGAGGCATAACAATTGGTCTAGCACCCTCGACCAAATCGATCCTAAACTCGATCTCACAATACGGCGGTAAGCCTTTGACTTCCTCAAAGACATCCTTGTACTCATTAGCGATAAGCACTATTGGCAAGTCTTCTTGTGGAATCATAAGCGAATATAGATAGCTAATGAAGACACCCTCTTCGCGCTTACACTGTATCAACACCTTTCTCCCTTCCACATCCCCGACTCTCACCTCTAGCTTCTCGCAATTCACCCTTGCTGCATACCTCTTGAGCCAATCCATGCCCAAGATGATCCCAAACCCAGCGAAGTTAAGAACAAAGCAATCACACACAAAAAGAGAAACCATGACTCGACAATACTAGACCACGACACAACATGCACAAACTGGACGAACGCCTAACTAGATTAGTCACGATCAATGGTCTATAACAAATCTTGGGTTCCAAACCTAAGTGACACACAAGCTCATTGCAAATGAATGAATGCAATGCTCCAGTATCAAACAAAACTCGAACTGAAACACCATGAACAAAAAGAGTACCTTGCACCACGATACCCTTTCCCTTCTCCTCTACAGTAAGAGCCCTCGAAGATGATGGAACTACCCCCAAAGCATAAGCCTTAACCACTTGCTTTCCTTTGGCTAATTCTGGACAATCTTTCTTCTCATGTCCTCGCTTCCCACACTTAAAGCACTTCTTCTCAGCTTTAGGATTCTTGCATTCACTAGCAAAATGGCACTTCTGCCAACAATTGAAGCAAGTCACTTCTCCCTTCTGCTTCTTTTGGCCATCCTTTCCTTTCTGTTGTTGTTGCTTCCTTTTCGTATTATTACCACCCTGTTGTGGCTTCTGTTCCTCCTTAGGTGCAACAACAGACATCTTCTTAGGGACAGACTTTCATACCTCAAAGCCTTCTCGACAATCTTCTCAAAGCTATCATCGAGGTTATCCATAAGATAATCCCCAAGATATTCATCCAATCCCAACACAAACTTCTCATTCTTTTGATAAGGAATATCCACATATGAACGAGCATACTTCGACAAATCCTCAAAGTCAGAAATATAGTCAAGAACTAGATGACCATTCTGTTTAAGCTCCGCGAACCTCTTAAATAGAACAGACTTTTGCACTGTGGAGATAAACTTCGCTTCAAACTTAGCTTGGAACAGCTCCCATGAAATATCCTCTTCAGGGGTCTCAAGTGTGACAAAGTTCCACCAGTCCATTGCTCTGCCCTCTAACTGCATTGATGCAAGCTTTCTCTTTGTTGCATTGTCAATGCCCCAAGTCCTTGTAAATTCGAACACAAGTATCCATCCACCTCTGAACTTCCTTAATTGGTTCAGTGCCCTTGAACTGTTTCCCTCCCAATGATGTAAAGTCTTTGCACAGCTTTGCAAATTCTACAACTCTAGGAACTTGGACTCCAACATCAACCGTAGCTGCCACTGGAGCGGGTTCCTTCGAAGGAATGCTTCTATCATAGCTTCAAACATGGCCGGGTAGTCATGTGCCCCGCCATTACCCTCTCCAGCACTAGCTCCCCCAGCAGCGTGTCTTGATGGTCGTCTATCATTATAAATCTGCAATTTAGAATAGTTAGCCACTTTTAAGAAAAACTGCTAAAGAATACAACTGCTACTACTATATGTGCTATTATATACAAAGTAAGCATCCAACCGAATTCTACAAGTACATCTCTCATACGTAATTACGACTTCAAACTTTGGCTAAAATCATTAACCATAGCTCTGATACCAAATGTGACGACCGCCCACAGCCCCCGCACTAAACAAGAGGAATAATGCACTGAAAGGTGTGTGAGGCAGCTATGGGCAATCATCAAGGTAAGATAATAATCGCAGAACCTATTGTAAACTCATAGTGCAAGGATAAAATATAATTGAACATATGCAACAGGTTGTGATAGTGAAGCAGGAAACACCAGACTTTCATAACAACTAGAAAATAATATCCATAAAACGTAGATAACAACAGTAGTCTTTGTACAATGTGCCTCACTATAACACTCAGAGAAATAACAAACATCGGAAATCCAAAAACTATATAAGTAAAATAAAGCTGGTACGTTAGCCTCCAACTCGCCATCGATCAGTAATACCGTCTCACCAAGCCACCACCTATTACCTGCTACATAGTCTGCCCATCCAAACAATTGGATGAACAGCCCAAGGTAATAAGAAGGAAACATTAAACCTTGAGCCAGACAATAGTCTTAGTGAGCGATAAAACAACTAACAAACTTCATCAATAAAGTATATGAGAATGGGCAAATAAACAAACTAATCTACCCAGCCCTAGAGAAGAACTTAAACCTGCCTTCCCCACACCTGACAGTGATAGCCTTTACGATCCAAAACATCCAAAGGAATACCAATTCAGTCATGACAACCAGAAAACCGTTTATTCATAGCAATAGCAACTCAGCCGTCATCACATTAAGCATACAAACATCCATGACTGACTCTGGCTATCACCGCCAACCTTGCTTTGAAACCATCGTTAATCGTATGACTAGCTAAAGAATTTTCCATCAACTGTCAAGGACTATACTCGATGTCTCGGTTCTAGAAAAACCCCACACGCTATACACAACATGTGTCTAGGCAACACACGACGCCCAGGGCACTCGACCCACGATTGGTCTTCGATTGTGCCCCTGCTTTAAGTCTGCTAGAACCTACGACAATGAAAATTCCTCAGCCTTCACATCTCTAGTCGTTAACAATTACGACTATTAATCAACTCAGAACACTTTAGAGCAACCACTTCACACAAATTCAATACACCCTTGAGTTGTCATACCATTCGTTGTTCTACGCCGATCAACGAACACTTTTCAACACTACAAAACATCCCAATTGAATTCACTTTGAAGTCACATCATCACCAGAAATGATCGACCAGAAATGGCAGAAATGAGTGACCATAAATGTCCGACCCAACCTTATGCTGACCCACTTTATGCCGACCTACTTTATGCCGACCCAACTTTAGGTTGACCCAACTTTATGCCGATCCAACTTAGTGCTGACCTACTTAGTGCTGACCTAAGTTTGTGGCGACCCAACTTTATGGCGACCCAACTTTAGGCCGACCCAACTCTATGCCGACCCAACTTTAGGCCGACTCAACTCTATGCAGACCCACTTTATGCCGACCCAACTTGACTTTTTCCCCAAGACATGATTTGAGACCGATCGACCCAACTATGGCCGACGCCAAACCTGCATATTGCATTCAACTTCGATTTCGACCAAAACTTCGCCAAACGATAAATCTGACGGAACCAACTCGTCCCACTTATCAATTATGGCCACAATCATGGTATAAACCATCATCATTATGAATACAACAATTTTTATAATTTTTTTGCAAATCACCCCCAATCATGGAAAAATGATCATATGAACAAAACTATAGATCTAACTTGCATAAGCATATGAAATATCATGGAAATTACCTATCTGAACTTACTAAATCGTATCATAGGGTGATTCATATGAAAAACGGACTTAATATGGCACAGATATATAGGAAAATGATTGAATATGATGAAAAACATAATCAAACACTCGTACGCTTCATTGAATCCATGTGAGAGATGTAAATCACTCACCAATTCTCAATAACAAGCTAAAATGATAGAATTATGAATCTGGACAACGAGCAATTCAAACCAAACACCTCGATCCAATGAATTCGACCTTGAAACGATGTAGATCTAGCCTCCAATGGTGTAGATCTTCGATTTCCCTCCTTAGATTTTGGTTTTTAATGGTGGAAAAGTGTTAGAGGAAGAAGGAGCACTAGGCCACCAAATGAGAGAATGAAAACATCTAAACCATTTCCCATATCCCTCACCCCCTATTTATACCCTTCCAATGACCCACTAATGGGCCTCTCCAATTCAGCCCATTAGGTTTCCAAAACCTGAATAGCTAACTGAAAAACCTTAAAACAATGATTTCTCTCAAACCGCTGAGCCAAATCTTTAATGTAACCACTCTACGGAAAGGCAAACATCAATTCCTTTCCAATGGCATAGGTCTAATCCTCTGATTCAACCTAAGTCAAAAGTTATCCCCTATACAATACTGATAGGAGAAAAATGGTCACAAACAAAATCTGTAAAAATTATGGACATGTCTCACATCCCCATAAGCAACATATTAAAAGATGAGAATGTTCCAACCCTCAGGGAATTAAATAAAAATATTTTACGATCCTCCAATACGTAAAATGCGGGTTGTTACATTTTATCTGGCCAACTCGGCGGTGACAAGGATTTTCATCCCTTTATGGATTAACCCATCGTTGGTTACCTCAATTTTTAAGAGGGTTTCTATACCCTTCATCATGTGGGAAATCCTTTTCCTAAGGATTTTTATTGGACTTAGTTTGATCCTATTATAATTCCCGTAGTTGGTCCTGATTGAAAACTTACTGATCATCCCTTCGAAAATCCTGCAGCAGTTAGTCTCATGTCCATTCATCATGTGATAGTGACAATATGGTCCTCCTAATTTTATTTTGTATTTGGGCTTATTTTTTGTAGATGCCTAATAATCGAGCTCGTGTCGCGTTAGGAAATAGATATTTTCCACTGAAGTAGTAAAGTAGTATCCTTTAGATAGCCTTGGTGTAAACTTCCTTTCTTGTTGCATAGACTTATATCTTTTGTAACCGAACCTTATTGCTCCATTCATACTCTTATTTTTTCTTTCTACGATTGGCTGGTGTTGGAATCTACTGTTTCAGACCATTTGGAAACCAAGTGATTAAAATCGTCTGTTATTTCTTCCTCGAACACCATCCCCATGATTTGCTTGTAGAGAGCCTCCCTTACAGGAGAGAAGATGTTATAATCCTTTGATGCAGAGTCGTTTAAAGGAAAGGTTAGGGTTTGTTTCAGGTAGGATGGGCTACTGCTCCAATTACCAGAATCATATTGCTCTACTTCTCTTTTCCGCTTAATTACTCGGAAAGCTTCCATTCTCAATCTTTGTTCTTCCATCACTCTTGGGTCAGTAGTGCCTGACATATCCGTTCGAGATCTAGAAGACTCTCGTTGGGACCTCTTGCCCATGATCTTGCTTCTTCAAAGCCTTGTCCAACCTCGGACGAAACAATGCAGTTAGATATGAGGGAAGGTTGACCATAAGGTCGGAGGTTCAAACCCTCCTTCTAGCACTAAAATGTTAATGATATTTATCGCCAACACCGAAGATAAGTCTACGGAAGTGGACCTAAGGGGAAAATAGGTTTATTTAGCTTTCGCGAGTTTGAGTTAGTCCACCGTTTCCTAAATATCAAGGTTTTGAGCCCGAAAGATTAGTTACTCTTTCCTCAGTGGGGTGAGCATCACGTTTCACGACTCAAGAACAAACATTTATCTTGGGATAAGGGTTTCCTAAGAACAACCCTCAGTAAGGGCTAAATGGCTTGTAGGAAGGGGTTCCGCACTGATTTTGCGGAAGGGCTCAGGTTTGGGCAAGAACTTGTAAGCATGTAGAAGGCATACAACACATAGCACCGGCGATAACTAACAAAATACATGGATGACTCATAAGAAAATGTTCTAAGTATCGATCCACTCTTTATTGACCTTAGATTTAGAATATACAAGTGATTGCAACCAAAATCCCCAATTTGATTTGGGAATTAGGGTTTACTCTAGAGAAAAGAGTACAAGAATGAGAATTAGAAAAATCGTCCCGAAAATGAGACCCCTAGGGTCTTATTTATAGACAAATCAAGTCCCCTTTTGCTATTAGGCCAGCAATACCCCTTGTCGACCGCTTTTCCGTTAATTCCGAAAGTATTGGCTCTCGGCCGCCTTTTCTTTAGGTTCTGAAAATTTTGCCAGCAACCTTTAGATGTGTCGGTTCTTACTCCCGGGAGGAGGGTTCCGGTTTGTGAAACTCTTTTCTTGATTGCTTGTTCATGTACTTTGTATGGGTTTTGAGTTTGTAGGTGTGGATGGCTTTCAGAAGGTTGTGGCTTCCGGATGTAGGCTTCCGGTTTTGATATCAACACTCTTCGGAGCTTGCCTTTGTGATTTACATGAAAGGCTGCCAGATCCGTCACTCTTGTCAGTATCGACACTAAGCATATTATTGTGGATAGCTTATCTTTCTTTCGGGATTCTGACTTGCCTGTCTGTAAGCTCATGAAGCATATTCTTACTTCTTCAGGAGGTTGCCTCCGATGCTTTGTTAGTTACTTATTAGAGCACCTTCCGGTAATCATCTATTGGGGGTCTTGGTGAGTGGCTCCAAATGATTTCCTTGTACTATTGATGCCACTGCTTCTTGATGTATCGGTATTAAGCGAGTTAATACGATAGCCTCTCTCGTCCTTCTAGGTCCCAGGTGGTAGAATTCCTAGTCTCCCTCTTCGTTGGCTTCCAGTCTTGGGTGACCCTCTACCGATCGTGCCGGTACTACCCTGCCGGTATTTCCTTTTGTACAAAATTTAAGCTCTTCACTTTGACGATGGTGCCGGTTGCACAACTTTTGAACTATTCCTTTATGTTGTCGGCTTTTTATTGTGCTGGGCTTTTATTGACGGAAGACTTCTTTCTACTTGTGGCGATCTGTTACCCCTTCACCGCCAGCCTGTTTCAGATGCTTTATTTTGGTAGTAACAATAAATTCTTGATTTTCCCTGGCATAGCTCTAGTTTAAAGGGTAGGTTGTGGTAATTACTTTGCATGCACGTTTTAGGTAGTAACCTGTGTTAGGGTGTGTTTAGGTTGGTCCTAATTCCTTTAGACCGAGTATACTCCAAAATCAAGAATTTTATGATAACCTAGATTTCATGAAATGGTATTTCTGCGTGAGAGATTACCTGCCTATACATGCCAACTAAAATGCTTTGATTTCCCTTTTCATTACATCAATCCAAATAAGTTGGACACATTTACTGTAGAATAAATTCCTGCTCCTATAACCAAAATGCGTTTGTTTCATTTTTTTTTCCTATAAGCTTACCAGGGTATGTACAATATGATGTACTATCTTATTACTTAATTAATAATATAGCAATATTTTATTAAGAGAGTTCTGCTGCTTATGTTTTTAATTAATTGTTAACTAGATCTAGATACAAATTGCCTTCCTTTCCAACGTACAATTAAAGTTGATGATGTTTCGTCCAGTCCTACAACTGATACTGTTGATCGATCTCTTTTAAATTTGTCTAAATATCACTATTAATCATCAGTTTCCAACATGTGGAATGCACTATGCATTCCATGATAAAACTGTCTTATGAAATTAAAATTTTCATTCTTATATTACATGTAGTTACACACTAAAATACAAGTTTAAAACTTACACCGCTATCTTTATTTATTAAAATCAATTGTAACTCCGCAAGCATGGTTTGTTATCAGTATGTGGTTTACAACGATAAATAACCCCTACTAATATTTACATGGATTCCTTTACTTACCACTCAATAACTTCCGACCAGTAAATACGAATATCTGCCCGTGTGCGAAGCACAGGCCTGTTCATTTACGACCGCTATGGACAAAAATAAAAATATCCCTATGTCGAGCAATGCTCTACGATCACAGAAATATAATAAAATAAACTAGTTAACTAATTCTATGAAGTTTCAAAAATACTGCTTAAGGGTGTAAAATACGTTAAGCAAAAAGCTGCATATTTTCCAAATTAAAATTTATGGAAAAATTCTATAAATTAAAATTACAATACGTCTTAAAAATATTGTCCAAATTCGAAACCAATATTTATTATAGTTAAATAAATCATTTTGGTTTATAAACGATTCCATAGCGACTTTCTGAAAATTTGATTTGGACATAGCTTACAATCTGTAAGACGAAATCTCGATTTTTCACTTCCATTAGAAAAATACAATTCAATAGATTTCAACGTTTCTTGTTTCAAAGAAATCCGACTTATAACGAGCCCTGTAATTTCATTTGAAGTTGAAACCATAATATTACGAAAAACCGCGATGTTCCGCGCTCGATTATAATTATATTATAATTTATACGTTAAATCGTCGTTTAAATAAATATATTCGTTATTATAATTCAATTCTAGCTGAATTACTTCTTTTAAATTATCCAATTTACACAATATTGCAGACTCAACCATTTCCGACTATCTCGAAATATAATATATTATCATCTCATTATTTATATTAATTAAATATTTAAAATATTTAATTCAAACCATTTAAATTAGCAAACCAATATATTTAAATTAATAAATTAATTAATTATTAAATCGCTAAAATTCTGGGACGTTACATTCCTTCCCCCTTAAAAGAATTTCATCCCCGAAATTACAAAGGTATAAAATGCTACAAACTCTATTATAACTAGGCTAAAAATCATTTGTTTTACTTCTTAACTTCAGTTTCAACCGAATCAATTAATTTTGATTAAAATATAAATTCATTCCTATTAACGAAATTTTCAAAAATCCTGGTTTTTTTAACTACTTAAATTTCCGAAGAATTTCGCCAACGTCTCCTTTGCACAACTTAATCGGTACAACTACAACTTGCCTCTCTAAGCCTTCTCCAATCTAAAAGAAATTTAAACAACCGAGCGACTTGCCAAATAGACTCATAAAAATCTCAAACCCAACTAAAATATAATCTCGTACCTTTTTGTCGTGAATTCAACTCTATCCCTTCCATTTTCTACCACTTCAGCGTATATCTATGCATTCCCAATTGATCCCCACTCAATTCATTCTCGAACCAAACCATTTTCTTATAACCCAGCCAAATTCCATCTCAAACTCCAGTTCCAATTCAAATTCTTACTCAACTGTCTAATTTCATTCCTGATTTTCCTAATCCCATCCAATTTTTATTTAACTTAGTTTAAGTTAAATTCTAATTTATTTATTCATGTTTACCATTTTACTTTATTCAACTTCATAATTAAATTTAAATTTTAGAATTCAAATTCTTTAGTCTTATTTCAAATCAGTTTGAAATCATATATATTTACATATAATAAAAACATTAGAATTTTTGACAACTTGTTTCTCAAAACAATCCAAAACAAAATCTTTGATAGTAATTCGTCACTTTGAAACTCAAAAACGAACACTGATGATGCGGCCCTCATCATCAAAATTATTTCCAGTAATCAATGTGAGTTCAATATATATCACTTTCAAAACTTATTTTTAAACATTTCCATTACTTCAAAAATAAATGTTGGAAAACATTTACAAATTCACCCTAGATCTGAAAATTTCCATATACTTAATCTAAAATCATTTTCAAACCATTTCCAAGTTTCCAGAGTTTTAATCCCAATTCTATTTTAAATTCAGATTCAAACCATCTGATTTTATATATTACATTTATACGAAATCTGATTGGTTATTTATAACCATCTCAATTATAATCTTATTCGATTTTAATAACAACCAACACATATTATAATAATTCCAAGATATATACTTCTTTATATCAAAATATATCTTGGGTAAAATTATTCCATTTACCCTTTTTTAAAACATACTATGAGGTTCATCGTATTCGAGTGTTTATAAATCCCTATCGATACAATGGATCCTACTGATCGACTAGAATTCATAAACCACCCAGCCAATAAATCTCCATAATATGAAATCAAATTTATACAATCTACAAATTCGTTCTCTCATATATATACACTGAATACTCAATCTAAGTTATTACTAACCCCATCTCCATTGAGTTATGCCACAGAGCCAAGGTAATTACTCAACCTTCAGCTCTGATATCACTGTAATGACCCATGGATTTTCGACCCTGAAAATCAACACAAAACACCATGTTGACTATTCAGGCATCGAAAATAGCAGATCATTAATAGAAAGAAGTTAGAGGAAGAGAAATAAAAAGAAATAAGTTAGAATAGAAGAAGATTACAACTGAACAAAATCAGAGTAAACACAAATCTCACATCGGAACGAATAAAACACATCATATAACATAACTTTTGAAATATAAACTTATAACTATATATACATACCATTTCAGAGTACGACTCATGACATCACAGTGGAAGTAAACCCTATATACAGCTAACACTAAAGCCTCCTGCTCTAAGCTCTTCCACGTATATTTGTAAAATCCGGACTACTTGACTACCCGTACAAATTTGGGCACCCAAGAGTTTAGGGTAAAACAAAACAAAATAAACTCTGGGTCAGTCATGGGATTGGTGTGAGTAAACTCCAACCATTTGGTTTAACTTTTAAAAATCCTTTTTAAAAGAAAAGATAATCGTATGACCGATCCGCACATAAATATGGATGGTTTTTACCTTACGATAACCCAACCCATTTCTTAAAATCAATACTTTCTAATATTATAATAATGTTTAAATCAAGTAAGTAGTAATCTAGTAGAACGCTTGCATCTCACATTCTACATACATAATATACAATAAAAAAATGCGGGCTCTTATTAGGTAATGGATTTCCAACTATGACAAGGTATGGAACCACCTTCCGATCTTTGTACTTTAGTGGGGATACACTGGAGTTCAACAAGAACATCTTGCAACTTGGCCACATGACTAGCCATTAATTTCGCTTGAATGTTCCAAATATACTATCACCTTACGATTGGTATACCAACATAACTGTTCCAAGGAGATACAGAAGCGAAAGAATAACAAAAATGAATATTCTCTAGATGGTGATAGTATACCCTAATTGGGAGAGACCCACATAGCCATGCTGCTTGGCCGATTTTTGTCATTTCCTAGTTGATGAAGCTTGAGGTCATAACATATCTTTTGGAACATATTTCCATCATTCACTTTAAATGTCACATTGTCTAACCTGCCAAATCACAAATTGATTTCCTTAAAAATATCATGGGTATGAAGCTAAGAGAAAAGAATCCTCCGCCAACAACGTAAATATATTTGAAGTGACCAACTTACGCGATCTATTAAATATACTCTGTCAGACAATCATCCAGTCAAGTTGTCCTAAGACTGGACAAACCGAAGGCACTATTCTGTAAATCCATCTTAAGCAATTTCTACCTAAGATTGCCAGAACAACCCTTACATAAACTCCATCTTCCATTGTCTTCATCATACTTGATTTGCAATGCTAATGCCCGTACGATGTGGTTTCCAGATAATAAATCTATTCTCGGTCTCTCCGTATCAACAATGGAAAAATGGTCAACAACTTTGATAGTTGGTTATTTAACTATCAGAGGAAAACATACATACAAAAAGCAGTCAAATTTCCAAATGGAAATCTTACCTATCAATCATCAATCAAAACTGAGCCCTTTTAAATAGATTAATCAATAATCATTTCATTTCCCAATTTCCCTTAAATATATATACCCAAATATTTTCCCAACTCGCTTAGCTTCTCATGATTTCTTGGAATTTTTTTTCCATATATTATCAACTCCTTATTTCCCATATTTCGAAAATATATGTTATTCACATTGGAAAACATTTCCATATCTTATTCACGCGTCATTATTCTTTCACATCCATCAGTTCCTAACCATAAACTAGTAAGAGAACAACTCCCTAAGTATCAACCCCGAAGTCCGAAACCGATATCAGATCAATACCCAGAAAGCCATCCAACTTAACTAGTCTCCATTCAGTTTCTAATTTCCTAAATACAAATTCTTAATTCCTTATCAAATTATTTCTTACGCAATTCTCAGTTTTAGTTTACGAATCCACTTCTTTTACATAAAATATTGATTATAACTCATATGCAAAGGGGCTTTGTTCTGACAATCGTTACATAATAGTGATGTGGGACTATTGTATCCAAACCATCATTCCTCCTTAAGAACATGTGAGGCAATCCTAACAGTCTTCCCCTTGACTTGCATCCTACGAGTATATTTTGAGAGCACTGTCTTGCACGCATGGCCCAGTCCGAACCTTCGGCTCTGATACCACTGTTATGTAACAACGGTCAGAATAAAGCCCCTCGCATATGAGTTGGCACACACAACCTTATAACAAAAAGAATCCCTGATGTTACGTGCCTACCTGCTCATGTTTGTACTAAACTCCTTCAATATATCCCGTGATGTGGGACTATTGTATCCAAACCATCATTGCTCCTTAAGAACAAAACACTCCTCATAAGAAGGCTTTAAGATTCGTGAGAGGGTTGAATCAACCTCTCCAATGATTGGCAATGACACATATTCCTATAGGAGCTACATTTAAGAGATTAGTGGATATTGCCTTGATGCATGAGGATGGAAAAGAGGACAAGCAAGAACTAAGAAGGAAGAGGCCAAGCCCAATACTGGAAAGAAAAAGTGTTGGCCCAAGAAGGGTACAACGAAGAAAGGAGGGAAACCCGAGAAAGCACAAATCAAGACAGAGGTAAAGTGTCATGGCTATGGGAAGGCGGGATACTTTGTCAGTGACTATAAGAAACTAAGAATGTTTTTTCAATTGCGGACAAAAGGGGCACTTTAGCAAGCAATGCCCTCAGAAACATGGTCGGGGGGAAGAATCATCCGAAGCATAAGTTCATGCGCTTAAGGCTTGTAGCCATTACCGAGGTATGAAAGTCACTGTAGAAGGTTTGATTTCTCTTTTTGATTCTCATATTAGGACTTTGTTCGATTCTAGTGCTTCTCATTGATTTATATTCAATTCTGTTGTTGATAGTCTGCACCTAGATACTTGTATACTTTTTGATCCGGTAGTGGTCTCAAACCCCATAGGAGGTATGGCTAACCTGTCTATGATATGTAGGGGTATGAGAATTTCTATTCTTGGCTTCGAGTTTGAGTGCGACGCATATGTTCTGGGCTTTATGGGTTATGGGCTTATTCTAGGAATGGATTGGCTAGCAATGTATGGTGCCGTCCTTGATTGTGCAAGGAGAGTTGTTAGGCTTCTAACATTCAACGGTAGAACTCTCGAGATTTCTTATGACCCACGAGGTTCAGTTATGCTCAGATTCCTAGATTCTCTTGATGCTTCTGTTGACGATCTTAGATCAATACCCATAGTCAGAGACTTTCTGGATGTGTTCAACGAGGTGAGAGATTTTCCTTTTAGACGAGAGATAGATTTCCCGACATATTTGGTGGAGAATGCAAAGTCTGTTGCTTTGCGGTGCGATCACAATAAACAGTGGGTGAGTTATTCGAGAAGAGATTCATTAGATGGAGTATTTATGAGTGGGAAGCACCAGTCGTCTTTGCGACCAAGGTAGACAGTTCTCTATGTTTATGCATGGACTATATGGAGTTGAATAAGCTCACCCAGAAGAATAGGCACCCACTCCCACGGATAGATGGCTTGTCTAACCAGTTTGCGGGCGCTTCAGTTTTCTCACAGTTGGATCTGGCCGTAGGATTTCATCAGCTTAGGGTAGCAGATGGCAGTATTGACAAGATTGCTTTTACTACGCCATAGATTGCATACTGCAACACCAGAGAACTGCTGCAGGAGGTGATAAAAATGTTGGTATAGGCCAAAAATGATCTGTGGCAACACTTTTTCGGGGTTGCCTTTTGCCAGGTTACCTTAGAGTCAAAGGCAACATCTTCGCGACCCTAAGGCAACATCAGCACAGGTGTTGCCACATGTACTAAATTTACAAAAATGTGGGGCCTACTAAAATCTGTAATCCAGGTGCATGGAATCCTGTTGTGGCAGTACCCCGTGTTCACGGAATCCTGTTGTGGGGCCCACATGCATTAGTCTGTAGGCAACACTTTTACCATCTAATGACAACACCATATCATAGCAATGACAACATTTAACATCAGATACTGCAATATTATATTAGTGCTATGGCAACATTAAATCACATACTGCAACATTACAGAATTTAACATCACACTGAATTAAACAACTTCTTATGTCAAATTCACAAGCAACACAAATAGCGCTTACAAACATAGCCAGGAAAATCTTGTTTACAGACCGCACTTACAAACAAAGTTAGTACGTACTAAATATCAATTCATGTTCACTGCAGTTGCACAATGATCCCCAATATCAATGACTAAGAGCGCGAGCCTCCACTATGTTCACTGCTTTCAGTTTCAGTGCCTTCACTGCGAACTGTCGCACAAAGATCCCCAATATTAGTGTGCATTTCAGGGTTTGCTTCACCTAATTTCTTAAGCATCCTTGTCAAGTTCTCCTGAACTTTTCGTTCACCTTTGCATCAAATTCATTTTGGACCATCTTGTTCACCTTTGCTTCGACTTCGTCGGCTACATCTTCCGTTATCTTCGTTGCCAGCTCCTGTATTTATGTGCCTGCTGTTTGAGTAGCTTTTGAAACTTTTGGAGACTTTGTGTGCCGTCCTATAAGCCATGATGGACCATGCAACTTTCCTTCAGAAACAAGTTAATGAACATCTCCATCACTGCCTCCTTCACCAATTGCTTTTTCAATCTTCTCCTGCAAAATAAAGCAGTTTCAAAATGTGACATTAAATAAAATTAACAATTTTAAAAAATGTTTCTTAAATAATAATTGCAGCATATAACACACTGAAACCCAAAGTAAAAGATCACCCATTGTTATGATCCTACTATCGGTTTCAACAAAACAGGATCTAATTCTACAATAATGATGAGAATGTGCAAAATGAAACAGCTGATTGAAGAGAAAATAAAATTCTTACAATTCTGTAGTTCATTATTGAAGCATCAGTCTTGTACACCTTTCCTTCTTTCTGCTTACGAGTTTTAACATAAAGTTGTCCAATTGATTCCTTGGACTGATACAAGAAATATTAGATAGTAAAAGGATATCAAACCAATTGTTCCAGAACATAGATCACTAATATTGCTAAACAAGTTAAACAAGGATATGCAGTTTATTCACAAGTTAAACAAGGATACTGCATTCGAGTTAAACAATCATACCTCCATATGTTCTATATTGTTAAAGTAGCCAACCATAAAAATAAGCAAAATACATACCATCTTATGCCGAATTTGGAAAAAAAAGTTTTGGACCAGCAGTGTGTGTGTCAGCATACGATTTCCGATTTGCAGAATTTGTAAGGGCCTTGGACTACGAAACAACATGAAATGAAGATGTTTATCTGACTGATTTGAATGAATAAAAAGGGAAAAAATTCTGTGATTAAAACTTAAATTATACCCGAACTTTTTCATCTCCCCAAAACTGCAAGAGTACTTTAAAATCCTAAAGTGGAATTTCGTTCGGCCTATTTTCAAGCCTCTCTTCATAAGTTTCATAAGCCGTATAATGTGCCTTTTTAATGAATCTTGTACCCCCTCCAAGCGTCATGAATTGACCTCAAAGCCCAATATTCACATTCGTTCGAAATAATATACCATTGCTTAAATACATATCAGACATTAAAAATAACAGTCATGCTACTTTTGTGAAAAGTTCCATATATTTAAGTAAAATTCAGCTAGGTTTGCAAATTACCTTTACATAGCTCCACAGCGTGTCTTTCAAACTTGCAGGAACATCAAACCAAGACTTGTAAGTAAGTGGAACACTCCTCTTCAGTGTTCCTAAAAAATAACTCAGTTCAGTCATTACTTGGTCATCATCTGAAATAGGTTGGCCCCGATTATTCATTTGGATTACAACTCTTTTGTCATATGGCCTTAAATGAACTTTATCCATCTTTGTTTTTCCGCTGAGCCTTCTGGGAGCTTTGACTACTGTTACAAAGTACATACAATAGTAATAAGAAGGCTAGGAGAAACATAAATGAGAACTTAAACTATTAAAATCATAACTCAAACAGATACTACCTTCATCTTCTTCTACTTCATCTTTTTCGTTTTCAATATTTGTCGAGACATTACCGAAAATAGCCTTATTCCTTGCACTTCCACTACTGTCAATCTTCTGGCATTCTTTCATAGCCAAATAAGCCTCCATTGTTCCTATTCCTTCATTGTGTGGTAACTCAATGATACATGGTGGACCATCAAATTGCATACGAACTGATTCTTCCCCTGCCTTCGGAGTTGCATTCTTATCAGTTGTATATTCAACATTGGCTCGTGAACAAGTTGTTGGTCCAGACTGAGGCTTTGTAACCCTAACTTTTTTTGGTTCTCTAAAATACGCACACAAAAACAATATATAAATAATAATAATGAAGCTAGTCTGTAATTACCAACATAAAATTAAATCTCCAGCTATAACGCACCTTTGCCTTATTTTTTGAAGTATCTTCTTCAAATTCTGGAACATAATCTTCGCTTTCCTCATCAAGCATCTTTGATTTTGCTTTATTTTTTCCAAATTTATTTCTCATTCCAGAAACCAATTTAGGCATCCCAAGTTTTTCAAAAACACTATTTTTCTGTGAGACATTTTTTCTCTCTCCCTTACGTATTCTGTAAGCGACGGAGGCGGTGAAGGTGATAGATCATCATTCTGAAAGTGATTAAACAAGACATTATTGTAAATATTAGCAAAATATGTAGATCATATATTATAAGATCAGATTGTAGTCTTCTTACCAGAAACTCATTTTTATTTGTATTTTCCTCTTCACGTGGAGAAATATTGAAATCCAATTTACTTCTGACACCTGCTGAGTTGATATTCAAAGTTGCATCGCTGACTTCAGTTGGTTTTCCTTCTCTGGTAACTTTGTCGGACTACTGACTCTTGTTGACTTTTTTCTGACCACCTTTTTCTTGTTTATACGTGGACTCGCAGCGGTTTTGCTTATCACTTCTGGATTGTTCGTAACTGGATTATTTAGTCGTGCCGACTTTCTAGGAGTAAAGAATTCAGTCTACTTGTTGTCGATAGGTGGACTCACATTAGCTTCGCTGATCACTTGTAGATTGATTAGCTGTGTCGAATTTTTAGGATTAAAGACTTGAGCAATCTGTTGCTTCTTTTTTGCTACCTATTGCAGATGGTGAGCGGTGACAAACTGCCGTTTCTATGATTTCGCAGCTGCAACATACAAGTTGTTTATTTTTCTATTAAGTGCGCTAAAAATGAAACAAGTCCTAAATGAAAAAAATATTCAGCAAAATGACCAAATTCATTAAAATAGTACAAATGAGAAGACATGTTTATACGTGGGAACAGATTCTTCCTTGGGCGTACGATGACATGTGGCTGCATTTGTTTCATTGGCTCGGTATTATCATCGACAACAGCGTCGACATAGAAATCAATGTAATCACCATTATTATTATTTTGCATCATAAACAACAACTCTACATCATCGGCCACCAATTTCCACCCAGTCGTTGGACTTTTCCATGCATATACTCCTCCAATTTCGGGATACTCTAGCTCTTCCTTGACAAACTCCATCAGTACTATGTACGAAAACCTATCCAGATCAACACCCTTGACAATAGCCTCTTCTCCCCCAACATATCCATTCTTCCCAAATTTTTCCTTGTGGTGGAACCTAAGATTTGCCTCCATCTTACACAAAATGGAGTAATTAACATTATATTGAAATAATTACAAAATAAAATAAACCAAGCGCATTATAAAATAAAACAGACACTTCACTAACATGTAATATAGGTAGAAATAGTAAAAAAGATACAAAAAGAAGCCACAAATACAATACATCAGTTACAACATTTAATCAAGGCAGAAACAACATTTTCTTACTTAAATAGCATGCAGTTATCTTTCTTGATACACCACAAGTTTTGCAGTTATTTTCCTTTTCATTTTTTGCCCAATATAGCATGCGTAAACTTGGACATGCATGTATTCTTTGGTAGTCGAGGCTTAAATTTACACGCAAATAACATGCAGTCATCTGAACTTAGGAAGTTCTGCCCATATTTTTTCCTCATTCAGCACTAATTTACACTCAAATAACATATAAAAATATTATTTAGCCATGATTATAAGGCAAAAAAACACAATAATATCATACAAGCACTGCTCAACATAAGTTTGTTACAAAAATAAACATAGTAATAAAATCAGAAATATGATTACACCTGAATACACAAGTAAATCCGTAAATTAGGCAACACAACAATCAAATTAGGAAATACTTGAAATATACATTGAGTGATACCTTAAGCAGTTGATCAAATCGAAGCTCTAAATGAAATTTGAGACCCAAACGAACCCCGATTGAAGACCTAATTGAAACACCGAAGCCCTAATTGAACTTGAACTTGCCGTAATCGAACCCCAATTAAGCTTGTAAACTTGAACTTTTAGCCCTAATTGAAATTGCGAGTGAGAGTCTTTGACAGGTTGAGTGGTGGCGTATTTTGTTAAGTTTTCGATTGAAAGCCTTGAAAATTTTGCTAAGTCTTTTGCTGCTTTGTGTTTTGTCTTTGCTTCTCACGTTAAAGATTATTTCACGTAGGTTGCTGACGTGGACCGTTGGATCGTAATCACCCGGATTGATAAATTTATTCACAAGGCTACTGCAACACCTTGGATTTTCTATGGTAACACTTTGAAGCATGTGTTGCAATAGGCAAAAATCAGTATACCTATCGTTACATTGTAGCTAGCAACGCCTTGGATTATCGCTGTGGAAGGCTATCTATGGTGTAGTGTTCCAGGACTCCCGACGGATTCTTTGAGTGGATGGTCATGCCATTTGGGCTGACCAATGCACCCTCGTACTTTTTAGATTTGACGAGTTTGGTATTTGGGGAGTACCCCAATAAGTTTATAGTAGTTTTTGTGGATGATATTTTGTTTTCTCGAGGAGCGAAGAAGAGCATAACATACACATAGGAGAGGTTCTCCGCACTCTCACATCAAATCAGCTAAAGGTTAAGTTATCTAAGTGTCATTTCTGGTGGAAGGAAGTAAGATTCCTAGGGCTCGTTGTCTCCAAGGATGGAATAGCGGTGGACCTCGCTAAAGTTTTCGTAGTTCAAGATTGGAAAGCCCCTAATAAGGCGACAAAGGTTAGGAGTTTCTTGGGATTGGCGAGTTATTACAGAAAGTTCATTAAAGACTTTGCACGGATCTCAGCCCCGCTTACCTATCTGACGAAGATGAATCTAGTTTTTGTTTAAGATATAAATTGTGAAGACGCACTCTTGAGATCTAAGAGGGCTCTTACATTAGCTCCAATTTTGACTCTTCCTGATGGTACTAAGGTGTTTACCGTCTACATGGATGCTTGTGGCACGGGTTTGGGTGCAATGTTGATGCCAGAAGGTAGGGTAGTCTGCTATGAGAATAGGTAATTCATGGAACATTAGAAGAACTACCGTACCCAGGATTTAGAGCTGGCGGCAATAGTATTTTGCACTCAATTCTTGGAGGCACTATTTACTCAGTGAGAGATTCGAGCTTTACACGGATCACAAGTCGTTCAAGTACTTGTTCTCGCCGAAAGACCTCAATTTGCGACAACAACATTTGATGGAGTTTCTTGCGTCCTACGATTTTGAGATAGTGTACACCCCGGGGAAGGGGAATTTGGTTGCGAACGCATTGAGTAGGCAAAGGATGGCCTTGAGTCCCTTATTCGTAGAATGGCAGAGCTTGGAGTTTATCTTGTCTTTCGATTTTAGACCATCTACGAATTTTATACTCGGTTTGTTGGCATCATTGGAAGTACAACCTACACTATTGGAGTGCGTTGTATCCACTCAGTGCGAGGATTAGCAGTTAGTGGACATCTTGGATCAACCTAGTGGATGAGAAACCTCTAGCCATCTTGCTGGATATACTGTGGACGAGACGAAAAGTTGTGTGATCACAGAGTTGGTAATTTGTTAAGATCAGTTCAAGATATGGCTCTTCACTCTCGGATGACTATCCATCCTACCGATGACAATATGTATCGAGATATGAAGAGAGTTTTTCATTGGACTAGTATGAAGAAGGACCTGGTAGAGTATGTGGACCAATGTTTTACTTGCCAGCAAGTAAAGGTCGAACAGAGTAAACCTGGTGGATTTCTTCAGCCTCTAAGCATACCATAATGGAAGTGAGAGAGCTTCTCTATGGATTTTATTGATGGTTTACCTAGATCGAGGAAGGGCAATACCAGTATGTAGATTATAGCTGAAAGATTGAGTAAAAACACTCATTTTATCCCAGTCTAGAGCAATAGGATGGAAACTTGATTATCACTGGTGTGTCTTAGATAGATTATCCGACATCATGAGGTATCCTTCATTATTGTTAGAGACCGTGACCCCATCTTTATGAGCGAGTTTTGTAGGAGCTTGCTGGAGGCAAAAGGGACACATTTACGACTTAGCACCGCCTATGACTCTCATACGGATGGACAGACTGAGAGGGTTAATAGCGTTCTCGAGGATTTATTAATACTGTGTGTCCTAGACTTCGTAGGGACTTGGGAGTAGCATCTCCCATCGGTAGAGTTTTCCTACAATAATAGGTATCAAACGAGTATTGGTATGGCTCCGTTCGAGGCACTTTATGGACGACCCTGCAGATCACCTACATGTTGGTGGGAGTCTAAGGACAAACTTCTAATTATGCATGCGATGGTTAGAGAAACTTCTGAGAAGATAAACCTGATTCACAGACAAATGAAAGCAGCTCAGGACAGGAAGAAGTCATAGAATTATCAGAGAAGGACTAATTTTGAATTCTTGGTTGGAAATATGGCCTTTATCAAGGTGTTACCTTTAAGGAACGTTGTTCACTTTGGCTCGATAGGGAAGTTAGTGCCAAGGTTTGCAGGGCCATTCCACATAGTTGAGAGGATAGGTCAGATGACCTACAGAGTTATACTATCGAAGAGACTGGAAGGAGTTCACGATGTGTTCCATGTTTCCCACTTGAGGAAGTGTCTACATGATTCCGCAGAGGTAGTAGAGTCGAGTACACTTGTGTATATTGAAGTTTAAAAGGAGGCATCAATGGAAAAGTTCCTACCTATATACTTGGATTGGAAGTTAAGAAGCTATGCAACAACAAGATCAAGTTGGTGAAGGTACAACAGGGAGAAGAGCATGACAACGTGATGTGGGAACCCAAAGACAAGATTCGTGCTTCTTACCCTTTTCTCTTTGAGAGTATGTTCTTAATTCCTTTTTAGACTTTTGAGTTTGAGTCTGTTTTCTTATCATTTGAATCTCGATTCTTAGGTAGAACCCTATAAATGATAGTAATGGTTGGAAACATGTGTTTGAGACGTGTTATGTTTGATAGTTGCAAGTGGGTGCAAGTGTTTGCTAGTGGATGCAGCATATGCATATACACACGGTGGGCACTAGATTTGGTATCAGCTTAACTAGTGCACTTACATATTGCATATGTACGTGTGTGTGCATTTTAATTTATTTTAATTATGGATGGAAATTTTAGAATCATCACATGGACGTTGCATTTTGGTGAATGGTTGTTGCACACATATATAATTTATATGTATCATTAGGACTCTGTTGCATACATATTGGATAAATGGCACAAACATGAATTGCATTAAAGAGGTTAACTGAATCTGTGGACCGCCTAATTTTCGCATTATCTTAGGGACATATACACAGCACCTTTGCATGTGTTTATACAAAGCATTAGAAATTTTAAGGACAATGGATGCCAGTGGTTCATGTATGATTTGATGGGTGTAGGTGATGGTTGATAACATTGATAACATTCTTCTTAACTTGAAGATTTTGGGAACAAAATCCTTTAAGGAGGGGAGAATGTAACACCTAAAATTTTAATAACCAATAATTATATAAAAATGATTAATAAAATGAATATTATTTAATAAAATATTCAAACTGGATAAAATGGACTTTACCATTGCGTTCGTTTAGAAATTCCGAGTCAGATAGGCTTTTGGTTTGCTTAAATCAGACTAAGTATGTACAAGTTATGACCAATAAAAGTTTGAATTAAAATAAATAAATAAATCAGAAGAGAAGTAATGGTAATAGGGCAACCCAGACCCTACATGGGTCGACCCTGCGTCGACCCACGTAAGAGGTGTGTCGACCCACCTGAGGCCAGGCAACGTGCCTACACCTGGTCGGGATTGTGTGTAATGTTTGTTTTGCTGACTCACCATGATGTATCTTTGATGGATTAGATTTAAACCCTAAGATCCTATGGCCTTTGTTACCTAGC
The DNA here is from genome assembly GCA_030737875.1 of Allium sativum. Classification (NCBI taxonomy): domain Eukaryota; kingdom Viridiplantae; phylum Streptophyta; class Magnoliopsida; order Asparagales; family Amaryllidaceae; genus Allium; species Allium sativum. The sequence goes on along the minus strand of CM060918.1, from coordinate 222,980,891 downwards.
ACACCTATATATAGACTAGCAGCCCTCACTATTTTCCTACAACAAATATTTTTTCATCTTCTTCTTCTACTAAGTTATGTTCTGAAATAAAATTGGGAATAGGGTTAGGATGTTGTCAAAACATAGATTGAAAGGATAATTCTTGTTTTACTCCAATTTCAAAGGCCTTTTCTGGATCTATTACAAATCACTGTGAGTTCTACGTTATTTTTAGATTATAATCTGAATAAAAAGGGATCGTTGACAGTGAATTATATTCAATCTAAAAGTCAGTGTCTATATGTTTATCTTTAAATGTTATTATTCATGTTAATTACTATCAGTTACCTATTCCTTTCTCAGTTATTATTTGATTATATGCACATCCTTCTTCCTTATCCCCTTTTTGTCATAGTTTGATCTACAGTCTTATTTGGCCTATTTGTTCATTTATGAGTTTGGATCTATTCTCCTTTTTCTTTTATTTTGCACTAAGCCTAGGCCAACGAGAGCCTAAGCCTTTACTGTCTGAGTTAGTAAAATTGGGATAATTTGAACTAATAATAAAAAGGGGTTTTGGGCACATTGGAATTTGTGAATTTTGGACTGTAAAATCGTGGTAATTAAAAAGGAAGAATATGCAAACAAGTGAAGCAGAATAGGTTGGACTTAGTTACATATTAAGCGGACATGACATGAGGGCTGGGGTAAAATGTACTTAATTGTACATTAAGTAAGACAATTTAATGTAACTTATAAACATGTAAATGGGACATGGTAATAATGTAAAATGGGATTGTAGATTACTTTCATTAACTACAATCCGAGGGTAAAAAGATTGTAGACTACTTTCATTAATTACAATATAGGGATAAAATGTTATAGGCTTATTAGTGAACTTAAAAGGGTTAAGTTAAAACACTGGATTAATAAGAAAGGGAAAATGTGTTGTAAATTACTTCCGTTAATAACAATCCGAGGGTAAAAAGATTGTAGATTACTTTCATAAATTACAATCGAGGGAAAAACAAAAAAGTTTTTAAAAGTATTCCGCGGCATTTTATATTCTGTCTTGTACATTTTTAGCCTCTGTATTATTATGTTATACCTATTGCGATTCACAAAGCTTAATGCATCTTCATATGGGTGACATTAAGGGATGTGGGATGTCACAGCCTAACTCATGTTAGCTTCACCCCCCTTCCATCATTCACCTTTAACCTAACTGAACCTATGCCTTTTACATGCTATTGGATCTAGATTAATCCTAGAGGGGGTGAATAGGGTTTATTGGAGTTTTATGAGATATTAAAAATTATCACAACACAGAATGCAGTAAAGAAAATAAAAGAAGGAAATAAATAACACAGATTTTACCCAACTTCGGCAAACCCTACCACTACACCATAATGGCCATTTGGCGACTCTTATTTTTTTCAACTGCCAACACTTATATGTGTTGTAGACTAGTGACACTAATATGTGTCGCTATAGCAAAAATGTGTCACCAAAAATGTGCCAACACTTTTATATGTTGCTATGTCTGGTCAATTTTTAAATTCTAAGGGCAAAAGGGTAAGTTCTCATAATTTAACCTAATAGCTGCCTCAACACTTATTCCTCAACGCTTATTCCTCCAAGGCCGCATATCTTTCCCTTTTTTGGATCTATTGTCAAAACCTTATCTTTCAGTTTCTTCATCTACAGCGAAAAAAAACTCCATCGACGATAAAATCATGAAATACGCAATTAAAATTAAAATTTAGTCTAGAAATCGAGGTTACAAGTTCGCGAGTGATTGAAGGAGGTTCGAATTCATTGAGGAGTGCGAGTGGGCTGCCGACTGTGGTGATTTTGGGGAACATGATTATCTTCGATTTGAGGTGAGGTTACTCAGGCATTCGAGTGAGATTTGGCGATTAGGAGAGTCACGATGGCATTGAGTGATTGTAGGAGAGGTTGCAATTTGTTGTTATGTAATAATGGCGCTTTGACGAGGGTTAGAGGCACTGTTTGGGGTTTCAAGGTTGATGATAGTGGAAGTCTAGGGAGATGAAACTGCGAATGGAGGTTTTTTGGTGTTGAGTGAAAGGTAAGCCAATTGTTGATGGTTGTTAGGTGATGATGGCGAAGGTGTTTGGGTAGTTATGGTGTTTTGTTGTGCAGTTGTGGTCGCACTGTGATGAGATATTTAGGTCAAAATTCTTTTCCACTGTAATGCTAATAAAACTTTCTTATCTTCTTTCAGGTTTAAAAAAAAGACAGTGTGCTAGATAAGATGGATACTGGTTTACAGGATTAAGCTTGTGAAGAGAAAATAGTTGACTGGAAGACTGATGCTGCTAGGATTCCTGAAAATATTAAACAAAACGAGGGATGCATGAATTTTGCTGAAAATGAGGTATATTTGTTGCTAGTGTTCATGTTGAACTTTCATATATCTATGTAAATATTATATGTTTTAAACTAGTTGTGGAGTTATTAGTTAGTTTTTTATGGTATCATTGGATACATGTTTGCATATTGCTGTCTACAAAGGTGCATCCACTATGGAAGGAAATGGTGTACTACAAACTTATGATCTCTTATGACATAATATTAAAACCTTTGTAGGTTATACAAGCATAAAGAAGATACCAAGAAATAGAAACGAAAAAACTGCAAATGATTGGATATGCTCAGTTTTTCGAACTGAGCAATGCTCAGTTTCAAACAAAACTGAGCAATGCTCAGTTTGTCGTCATGGTAAAATGAGTGGAGACTATCATGGTATCAGGAAGAGTAAATGGTGGTCACTTAGTATATGCAGTATCGAAATCCGTTGACATTCTATTCATTTTAAATTGTTATTTAAATGGAGACTATTTTGATTGCAAATGTGTTGGTTGGGTTGAGAACGCAATGACTTCGAAAATGATGGACAATAGTCTTTTCTTTTTTGCGACTAAGGCCAAATTTCTCATATACCATAAGAGCTTCACCTTCACTCACTTTACATGTTTCTCGTTAACTTAACACAACTCTTACACACTCTATATTGGTTGTGATATAATTATAGTAAAGTCACTTAACTCCATACATAAGTCAGGGTACATTCTTTGGTTGAAAGACATTTTACATCATCATATGTAATATTCTTTTTGACATCTAGTAAAATGATTATAGAAGTATGTGTGTGAATTTTTTATATCATTTCAGAAAGAAGACATGCATGTATCATCTTTGCGTTGATCAACAATCAATAATCATGAGTATAACACTATCTACCCCTAAGCACAAAACCATTTCGTGTTTTAGTTTATCCGGTATGTGCATATCTTAATTCTATGGATTAATAAGTTTTACCAATATATTTGAGTTATCATAATACAATGATTATGAATTTATCATAATACAGTGATTATGAATTTATCATATTTTAGACAACTCGGTTAGCTAAAACTATATTCTACTTAACTTTGGCATGTAAACTACTGAAGTTAATTACATCAGCATACATCCTGTGTGGTATATGCTTATATTATTATATTGTTGCTGTATTCGCTTATAAAGTCGAGGCATATGCTCAAACCATGGTCATACAGTAACTGAGTTTTATAAAAAAAATACTAGCATTGGAAAAGATGTATTAATATTCTGTATTCCCATAGCTAAACTATTTCAAAAGCAAGGATGTCCTGTTTTTGGATATGAGTTGGTTAACACATAATCTTGGTTATAATTTTAGCTTCCTTCTTAAACTAATTTGTACTTGCAAGAAAATATAGGCTGATGATTAGTTATTACTAATTTCAGTTTTCATGTAGAAAATGACTTCGGTCAATATTTAACTTCTTTGCTTAGAGTTTATTTGGGATGTCATACCCTTATGAAAAAGTTAATGATGTTAATATTATTCCAATGGCTTTGTCAATAATACACACCTTCACAAATCAAAAACACTGTCGTTTTCTTGGTATAAATAGTTTCTGTTTGAGCTGTAATGTTGAATAATAAGTGGACAGTGAAGTCACAATTTATTACAAGATTAATAATCCTTTCATTGGGTCATTTATGTTTTGTTACAAGTTTAATACTCATGTACCTGTAGATGCTGAGATAAATGATGTGCATGCACAAAGCTGTCATATCTCATTGTAGTAGCAAGTCCTTAAACTCTACCAGAGCTGCTCTGTTATAACTCCAAGTTGCCTACGTTTTCCCCAATGCTGCCTCTTAAGAGCCCGTTGCTCCACCGCCTACTTCACTTCATGCTTGACATATACTTGAAACCAATACTCACGCTCAGCCAATCGCAATCTTAAAAGATCTAGATATCGAAGTCCTATGACTCTGAATCTATATAATTTTTTATCTCCACTATCACGTGACTGCGAAATTTAATGGTTGTTTTATTGACTAGGAAGCACGTTTGATAGTGCTAGCTACCCATATTGTATATTCGTATGTGTGCGTGCTCCTGAATATCAATCCTTCTCACTGCATGCATGCTGGTTGAAAGAGCTAATTTGTAAGTGAGTGTACAATGGTCATTTTAATGGTATAAGGTGGCACCAGCATGTTTTTCTTCTTCCTCGATGCTTGTCAGGATTTTAATGGTATAAAGGAAGTGATGTTTTACGAAAAGGAGCATGGAGCAGAGATAAACATGAACTTCTAAACAAGTGCATTCAGATAATATGGTGATGGAAAGTGGTGTTCTGTTCCATCTCGTACCGGTATTTCATATTACTTGATCATTGATTCTTTATAATGTCTAGGTATGTTATACTCGGTACAAATTCATGATTTTTATGCATGCATATTGAACAAATCCAGGATTAAAAGATGCCGAAAATGCTGCAGACTCCGGTGGTTGGACTGTCTCTCCCCAACAATTCACCTAGCAGAGTTCAAAGACGAAGAAAGTAACCTTATTTTCAGACGTCAGAAGCTCTTTGGGCAATAGGTACTGTTATTTGAACAATTGTAACAGTTATTTGGAAATAATTAAATAAACATACATTGATTATTAATTTTGTTTCAAAAGCGATTGATGATAAGCAGGCACTACAAAGTTTCATTTGGACAATTGTAGATGGATAAATCTAGCTTTGATAAATAAATATACCTGGATATTAGTAGTATAGTACTACTAATTGTATAATATACATAGAAGTGATAAATAAAGCATCCTTTGTCCAATTGTCCTTGTTCTGCTACAAATTATATATATCTTAAATTAAACTCTATTTGCCCCATATAAATAAACCGACACACTGTCTTAATCCAATTTTTTATTTTCCCATAAGATATATCCAATTTTATTTTTATTTAGCTTTTTCATTACTTAGTTGTTTGTTTATTGTATTAACTTTTTATATACATAACGGGAATACATCACATATATCAATTTGATTACATGGGACATTATCTCGGTGCGTCGTTTTCAAACTGTTAACTAAAGTCGAAGGCATTTGATTTAAGGACCTCCAAATCCATAGTTTAGAGTCTTACCACTATACTAGTGCCACATGATGTTGATCTGTTTAATTTTCTCAATACAAATTGTGGCAAATGAGTTTAGGCTTACTATTGAGATTGTTAAGCTGTAACATTTCCTCCGATGAAAACTCAAATCCATTAATTTGTCTAGTCAGTTCGCCAGTTTTTCTGTTTACAATGATAATTGCTTCTACAAATTTGTTTCCCCTCGGTTTTAGTTTTGCTAAATAGTTGATTTTGCTAAATAGTTGATTTGCATATCCGAAAATATCCCTCATTTTGATGTCGACTTTATAATCATGTCCATTTTTTTCTTTTGGTGATTATTCTCACATTAAAATTAATATTCTCACTCTAGAAACTGGTTTCAGTTTAATTCGTTTTCCTTGGTTTCTGTTTTATGTTAATTTTCTTTTTATTCTCTTTTCACATTTAAATTAGCTATCTATTTGTATTTTTTCCCAGCAACTAGAAATTAAGTACAGTGCTCACATTTTAATACTTATATTTTACCAAACTTGTTGATCCGCTAGCCTTTTGTCTGTAATATGCAAGTGACATGGCTTTGTAGTGTATATTGAACCAAAGAGCCTCAAACAAAAAAAGAAAATTGGGAAGGAAAAAAAAGAGGGAATGGTACGGATCACTACTGTAAGGGTTTACAAATTTGCAGCCATGAAGAAAGCTTGCATAATAATCTGTATGTGCTAATAAGTATGTTTAAACTGGTTTATTTTTATATTTAGCTTCATCTGATTCTTCATCTTTTAGCTTGGCTACTTAAATAGTTGAATTTAGTACTTCCATAAATATTAGAACTAAAAAAATAATGAAGTAATAAATTTTACAGGCCCACTTCATGAAGAGTTTAAGGAAAAAGCTTGCTCAAGGAAAAACTCAGTGTTATAGTGCCAGAGCAACGTCGTTACGGGTATGTGTCAGTGGCAGGAGAAAATAACTTCCAAAAAATTCAAATCCGTATTTACAAAGATAAATCATTTTTTGCATGCTGAATATCATGATTCCATACATGCATGTACCATAAGAGATTTACCGAGTTTCTGACTCAAATTCCATGTTAGACATAACCTTAGCCATATATCATTTCACAAAAAAAATCATAAATCAGATCCTGCTTTACATTTATAATCAGTTGCTCAGAATGAAATTAAATTAGATTTTATAATCTCTCCTTAATCATTGAATTTAATATTTTTAGATGTATTTCAAGTGTCGATATCGAATCAAATGTATTCAAGATATTTTACAAGTATGACCATGACCTGAAAATACTGCTTTTAGCAATGCTACTTAACTGCAGTCATACTGCAATTACTACAGTGTTAGCAGTTTTTACTACAGTATTAGCATTTTTGTTTCAAACTGAGCATATGCTCGGTTTTGTTGAAACTGAGCAATACTCAGTTTCTTGAAACTGAGCATAGCAATGTTGTGAACAAGGATTTGTTAATTTTTTTAATATGCCTGATATTTTTATACAAGGTGTGATCTATTCTCATTTAACATTATAATTAACCATGTTCAGTTAGTTAATACAAGATGTTATTTATCAGTTTTGCAATTTGTTATTTCTGTAAAAATGAGTGCGTTTATATTTTGTAGGCACTTGTGGAGGAGGAGGAAAAAAAACAGAGTTTGGAATGTAATAGCAACGGGAAAACAAATATGTTTGATCTTGACAATATCCTATCTCCGAAGTTTTTGGTTTTGATAAATGGAAAAATTATTGTTGTGCAATTAGCTCCTCTTCTTCCGTAAAGCACATAAAGATGATGCAAGCATCAAAAGCAATTGCCGACAAGAATAAAAAGGATGACAGAAGTTTTAGATCCGGAAGCACCAATTTACGATGGTCCTCAAAACGAACATTACAAGCTTTGTGAATTTTCGGATGGAGGCTTTGTGATATGGTCCATGTTTCGCTTTCATAATATCTAAAATTCTATGTATCTTTACTAAAACTTTGTATTGTTTTTTGTAATTTGAACTTGATATTATGGTATTTTGAAATTGGAAGCATTATGCAAAAGTGACATTATTGAATTTGAAATATGGAAGTGTACCAAATACTTTTATTTGAAGTGATATGTTGAATTATATGTGATTGAAAATCATAAAAGCATGTTATATAAGTGTTAGCAATTTATGTATGCCAACATTTATAAGAGTTAGTAGGAATATGATACTGACATTTATAAGTGTTACCATATCTTATGGTTCCAACATTTATAAGTGTTAGCAATATATATGTTTGTAACTCTTATAAGTGTTACCATATCTTATAGTTTCAACATTTATAAGTGTTAGTAATGAATTTCCTGTAACACTTATATGTGTTACCATATCTTATAGTTCCAACATTTATAAGTGTTAGCAATGAATATGTTTATAACTCTTATAAGTGTTAGCAATGAATATGTCTGTAACACTTATAAGTGTTAGCAGTTACTCTGTTTGTAACACTTATAAGTGTTACAGGAAATTCCTCACAGGCCGTTGGTGACACTTAAAAGTGTTACGGAAATTATTTGTAACACATATACTTGTTGGGAATCCACTGTTTTGGTGTAGTGTACCTACTGCTGCATTCCCAAGATTTTTACTAGGTATTAAAACAGATCCTGCTTACAAAACACTGTAAATTCACAAACCCTGCTCTTGTTCTAATCCTACGCTCCTCAAAACTATATTTCCCCTAGCTATAAATCAGTAGCTAGTAAACCCTAACTATAAGACCTATAACCAGTAAACCCTAGTTTTACAAACAAATTAGTAAACTCCTAGCTTTTACAAAAAAAACTAGAAATCACTGATGGTCGTGTACAAAAGAAATTTAAAAATAAGACAATGTAAAATAAAATAAAACCAAAAAACCTAAGCCCTTAATAAAACAAATCGGCCCCCTTATTTCCTTTTATATCCTTTGTATTCACAAAATTGTCGGCCGACTCTAAATCAATTTAGGGTTTTTCTTGTTCTCCCCAAATCGCGATTTCTGGAACTTTGTAAAAACCCGTAACTACCCCGTGAAGGAAAGAGCGGATAGTTCTGAGAACACGACAAAATAGAACACAGACGGAAGAACATTTCATTGCATCTTACAACAACTCATCAGATTACAAGAATATACAGAGTATAAATGAATATTACACAGAAATATCAGAGATTTAAATTACATTTAAATACATCACAGCGGAAAATAATACAATACATGTAACACCCCACCTCCGTTAAGGTCACTCACAAAGGGAATGCCTTAACTTTGGTGGAGCATTTTAGTAAACAGAACAGGAACTTACAAGACAGATAAAACAGTAATTGAAAAATTTTAACTTTATTACAGCGGAAACAGAAATTAATATGGTTACATACTTTCAATTTCAGAATTCAAGTACAAAATATCAGTCTTGTACAAAAGCCTTCAAAATGCATAGTTCAAAATCATAATCCCCATGGAACGGAAGCTATACAGAGCCAAGCCATACTTTAAGCACTTCAAGCAAAGAGAAATCCGGATCAAGCTAAAGTATTTACCTCCTTGGATAACCTGGGGGGGGGAAACGGAAGAAAGGAGGCGAAAACAACAAGGGTCAGACAAAAAGTCTGGCAAGTCCAGTGACTTTCAGCATATGAACAGATAATAATAATATGATATGAACATAAAACTGGATGTGAGATAACTATAACAGGTGTAGCAGATATAACAGAAAAACAGAATGATATAAACTATTGTTTTACACTTCTCTGCACTAATACTAGTATAGCAGAATTAGGTGTCACCCTAATATCTAAATTGAAGCAGGAACGGGTACAGAATACTTTAACAGAAACAGAATGCTAATAATGGGCCTTTACTACCCGATCAGAAACAGACAGAAGAAGAAACAGATTTATCCCTATGGAGACAGAATGTGGAATTAGGTGTACACTAGTAATGGGCCTTTACCACCCGAACAGACGGTACCACACAGAAACTGACAGGTGTTACCACCCAACAGAAACAGACGGTACCAACAGAAACAGACAGAACTAAGCGTACCCTAAAACCCTACCCCAAGCGATCGGCTCCCTAATACATAAATATCCTGTGTCGGCCCCACAGTAGGGTGTATCACTCCCTAAAGTGACAACCAATTGGCACACCCCTATTTACAGATGTCACGGCGTCTTACATCCTCAGAGGCAGACCGGGATCCATGCACGCACATGACCCGGTTGGAACGCGCCATCAACACCCCTCGCCATTATCAGAATGAACCACTTATAATTAGTTCAGTAAGCGTGCCCGGACCCTACCTACCGTTGGGTCAAAGTTTTGATACCAGAAAGGGTTACTGACTAATATGGGTCCCAAACAACAGATGACACAAGTAATTCCCCTCCTAACCTTGTGTCCCCAGACTAACAGATTTCAGATTAACTTGTTTACAAGTTCAGACATACAGAGTTCAGATCTACTAATTCACAAATTAAGTTAACAAGTTTTCAGACTAACGGGTCAGATGTACAGATTTTTCAGATTTGTCTAACTTTGTATTGGGCCTACAAATTCATGGACGGGTTTTACTACATTTATTAATCCCTATGGTTTAACCCTATTTTTCCCCAATACGTTTTAGACGTCATCCTTATCTTAGATTTGCATTAATTAATTATTAATGCACAGACCTCTCACATTAGGTCGGTAGCTTGTGGCCGCTGGATATGCCGGGCGGTTCCGGGCAGACTTCTGCCACAAGCCAGACCTAACCTCGTGTCTTACGCATGTTATGACTAACTTCTCACATTAGAACCTATTGTTTGCGGCCACTGGATGTGCCGGGCGGTTCCAGGCAGATTTACGCCGCAAACTCATTCTAACCTCGAGTTAGCCATGTTTATCTTTGCGGCCAATTAATTAATAATTTACCGTTTATGCGCGTGCCCAATATATATATGCCAATTCAGATTATATCAATCACAGGATGATTATATCAACATAGCAGATAACAGATTTTATATGACATAACGGATTTAACAGATTTAGCAACTTAGCAGCTTTTGGCATATAACAGGTTAGGCATTTCAACCGACAAATTTAACAGATTAGGCATTTCAATCTAATTAGCAGTCTAGGCAATATAACAAAACTAGCAGTTTAGGCAACTTGGCAAATTAGCAGATTTAGCAAATTTAATATTTCTAAAGGTTCTATTTACATGCCTTGCCTAACCATAAATTGGCCTAAATTCATATGCTTACATAATTGTCATGATTCACAACATATACTCCATGTTTGCATAAAGTTACATAGCACAGAATATGGACATAATTTGCCATATAACATATGTTCCAATTTTTGTTAAACTAGCATCTTACAGCAGATTCACATATAAATTATACCAAATATAATCATTAATTTCAATGCATGCCATATGTCCAAAAATCCCTATTTAGGTGTAATCACAATAATAGATATCCTAATTAATGCAAATCTTTTACACCTAAGCTTCCATATCTTCTTCTTTTTAAGTCATGAATCATTATGCAAACTATACCCAAAAATCTAAATCTTTAAATCCAATCTTCTAAAAATCCAATCTTGACTTTTATATGCATTTTATCCAAAGTCTCAAAATCATATGTAATCTTACAGTGGTTCCTCTTCTTCTTTTATCACAGAATATGCATAGGTCTAAAACTAGTTTATATGCTTATTTTCTAATTAATTACCGATCTAAATTTCAACATAACTATGCATACAACATGCATAAATTACATGTTCATAGTCAAATTTATGCATCCAATCCCAAGTCACATGTCCAATATATTTTATGCCTCAGACCTCAAGTCATACATTCAATTCAGTCTTGCCAAATTTCGCATCATTCATTAATTGTCCCAAATTTTTCGTTCATACGTTAATCTCTTTATGAGATTGGGCACAGGCTCGTGGTAGCCTGGCTATAGAAACAGAAAAGAAGAAAGGAATACAGAACAGTCACAGAAAACAGATCCAACAGAAGAGAATATATATACAACCTCAAACTCAGTTTTAAATGCATATCAAAATTATAATTAACGTTTATAGCGGAGAATAACTGTACTTGCCTTGATTGGATTAAAGAAAGAACTTTAACTTGTTGTAGAATCTTTGCAGAAACTTTAATCTCTAGTTCGAATTGAGTTGCTTAGGCTGATGTTGATTATCTTCTAGTTTTAATTCCAGCAGAGCAGAGACGCCATTTTTATTTTTAATTAGAAGAAGAGAGCAATGGAGGCTAGAGAATTGTGTAAGAAACCTAGGTAGAGTCTAGGGTCATTTTATAGAGTTTATGAATTGATTAGGACCATCGATGTTGCTTGGATTGATCGTAGCCATTCATTCGCAAGAGGGACCAATTAGAGCCTGCCACCTAGCCCTAATGATAAAGCAGACCACAAAAAATCGACCAACATAGAATAGGCCAGCCAGGGTGGACTGGGTTCGACCTGGGTCTGGACCAGGTCGACAGCCCTGTCGACAGCCCTGTCGACCTGGCTAGACCAGGTCGACAGCCCAGTCGACCTGGGTGCCTTAGGCGGGAATTTTCCCGCCCTGGCCAATTGGGCCCGATTTTTAATTTTAAACTGTTTTATTCTGTTCGAATTTTAAACTTAATTCAGAAACTTCCGGAGGCTATATCTTCTTCATACGGACTCCGTTTTTCGAAAACTCGGACTCTATTTTGCGTATTTTTCCGAGACGAACGCAATGGCATATCCCGTTTCCCTTAGTTCTTTGATTTCAAATTAATTATACTTTAATTTGTTAATTCCACAGTTATAGAATACACGGAGTGTTACATTCTCCCCCACTTAAAAGGATTTCGTCCCCGAAATCTTCAAGTTAAGAAGAATGTGTCCTACCATCCAATCACCCATCATCCACAAGCATCCATTGTCCTTAGAAAACTTCTAATGTTATATGAACATATGCAAAAGTGTGTGTATATGTTCCCTATCTAATGCAAAGATCAGGCGGTCTACTGATTCAGTTGACCTCCTTAATGCGAATTATGTCAGTGCCATGAGTCCAACATGTATGCAATAGAATTCTGATGATATATATTATTTCTATATGAGTGCACAACCATTCACTCAAATGCAACATCCATGTGCTGAATCAACCATTTTGCATCCACAAGAATTGAAAATGCTCACACATCCATATGCAGTATGAGAGTGTTTTCGAGCCGATCTAGTGCCTAGTGTGTGTATATGCATCCACGGGCAACCACTAGCAACCACTTGCATCCACTTGCAACCATCAAACATAACATGTCTCAAACACATGTTTACACCCATTAGGATTCCTATCTATAAGTTGAACACTCGATCGATAGGATAGAGTCTAGTGATGGAAGCGAGTACAGATAGAATGAAGACTTGGTTCCCATTAGACATTGGTTGAGAAAATAATTCCCCTAAGTATCAACCCCAAAGACCGAAATCAATATCAGATTGACACTAAGAGGATTACCTTCTTTAGACAATGTCAAAACTGGAAATCATAATTATTCAGATATTTACAGACTACTGATACAGATCAGGTTCCCTAATGATTCTTAGGAAGCTAAGCATGATAAAATCATATCCCACAAAAACTCAGAATATATGCGTCATATTTGACGCCTAACACAGATATCCCTCAAACCTTAATCTCAAACAGATGGGCCATAACCCTTATGGGTCTGAGCCTACAGCGGAATTCAGAAATAATACTAGTATTAAAGTGCAGAGTATCGATTACAAAATCAAAATACCAGAATCAGAAAAAGTCTTAACTCCATAATCAGATAAAGAAATTAAACCTACTATAGAAATTTTCCTATTTCTATCCTAGCCACTAGCCTCAAGATTATTCGCCTGCCCTCCTTGTCCTCGTCTCTTTGGGCAGTCCCTAGTGAAGTGTCCCATCTCCCCACAGTTGAAGCAAGCGCCCTTCCTTTTTCTGCAATCCTTGTTCAGATGAGTCGAGCTTCCACAAGTAAAGCACTTTTTCCCCTTCTTATCTTCAGGCTTCTCATCCTTCTTTTGTGTTTCCTTTTTGGGCCCCGCTTTCTTATTTGGTGGTTCTTCCTTCTTTGTCTCTTTCGGGCCCTTGTCTTACTCATGCAGTAGTGCCGTGTCCACCAATTTCTCGTAAGTCGCTCCCATAGGTACGTGGGTCATGGCTAAGCTATGCAGTGGCTCGTTCAATCCTTTAACAAAGCGGAGAGCCTTTTTATGCTGAGTGTTGACTAAATCCAATCCGAATCTTGCTAGTTGGTTGAACTGGTTGACGTATTCCTTGACCGTCATACTTCCTTGCTTAAGAGACAAGAACTTTTCCAATTGTAAACTTCGTTCAGCTTGCGAGAGGAATTTTGTCTCAAACCTTGTTCTGAAATCCATCCATGTCTCAACCGGCCTCTCGGTGTTAGTGACTTCCCACCAGTAGGAAGCTTCGTCTTTGAGTAGCCATACTGCCAACTGTACCTTCTGCCTATCGTCCACCTCGAAGATAACGAACAGATCCTCAGTTTCTTTGAGCCAATTCCTTGCTTCTACGAATGATTCAGTTCCTTTGAAATCCTTCCCACCCATGGCCCTAAAATCTCTACATATTTTTGAGAAAGTAATAACACGAGGAGGGAGTGGAGGAGGGGGATCATTTGCTGAACCTGCAGCGGCGGTCCTAGCCTCAAGATATTGACGAAACCAACCGGGTACATGAACACCCTCTGGTATCTCAGATGCTTCAGACATGCTGGAACGAAAAAGGAAAGGTTCAATACAAAAAGGACTGAAAGAAAGATATATGGCTCTTGGGGATCATGTTTTTCAAAATAAGCTTTATTTTTTTGAAAATACTTCCTTTCAAAACCTTTTTTGAAAAAAAATTTCAAAACTTTTTATAAAATCTGGTAACCTTCAGCTCTGATACCAAGTGTAACATCCCACCTCCGTTAAGGTCACTCACAAAGGGAATGCCTTAACTTTGGTGGAGCATTTTAGTAAACAGAACAGGAACTTACAAGACAGATAAAACAGTACTTGAAAAATTTTAACTTTATTACAGCGGAAACAGAAATTAATATGGTTACATACTTTCAATTTCAGAATTCAAGTACAAAATATCAGTCTTGTACAAAAGCCTTCAAAATGCATAGTTCAAAATCATAATCCCCATGGAACGGAAGCTATACAGAGCCAAGCCATACTTTAAGCACTTCAAGCAAAGAGAAATCCGGATCAAGCTAAAGTATTTCCCTCCTTGGATAACCTGGGGGGGAACGGAAGAAAGGAGGCGAAAACAACAAGGGTCAGACAAAAAGTCTGGCAAGTCCAATGACTTTCAGCATATGAACAGATAATAATAATATGATATGAACATAAAACTGGATGTAAGATAACTATAACAGGTGTAGCAGATATAACAGAAAAACAGAATGATATAAACTATTGTTTTACACTTCTCTGCACTAATACTAGTATAGCAGAATTAGGTGTCACCCTAATATCTAAATTGAAGCAGGAACGGGTACAGAATACTTTAACAGAAACAGAATGCTAATAATGGGCCTTTACTACCCGATCAGAAACAGACAGAAGAAGAAACAGATTTATCCCTATGGAGACAGAATGTGGAATTAGGTATACACTAGTAATGGGCCTTTACCACCCGAACAGGCGGTACCACACAGAAACAGACAGGTGTTACCACCCAACAGAAACAGACGGTACCAACAGAAACAGACAGAACTAAGCGTACCCTAAAACCCTACCCCAAGCGATCGGCTCCCTAATACATAAATATCCTGTGTCGGCCCCACAGTAGGGTGTATCACTCCCTAAAGTGACAACCAATTGGCACAGACCTATTTACAGATGTCACGGCGTCTTACATCCTCAGAGGCAGACCGGGATCCATGCACGCACATGACCCGGTTGGAACGCGCCATCAACACCCCTCGCCATTATCAGAATGAACCACTTATAATTAGTTCAGTAAGCGTGCCCGAACCCTACCTACTGTTGGGTCAAAGTTTTGATACCAGAAAGGGTTACTGACTAATATGGGTCCCAAACAACAGATGACACAAGTAATTCCCCTCCTAACCTTGTGTCCCCAGACTAACAGATTTCAGATTAACTTGTTTACAAGTTCAGACATACAGAGTTCAGATCTACTAATTCACAAATTAAGTTAACAAGTTTTCAGACTAACGGGTCAGATGTACAGATTTTTCAGATTTGTCTAACTTTGTATTGGGCCTACAAATTCATGGATGGGTTTTACTACATTTATTAATCCCTATGGTTTAACCCTATTTTTCCCCAATACGTTTTAGACGTCATCCTTATCTTAGATTTGCATTAATTAATTATTAATGCACAGACCTCTCACATTAGGTCGGTAGCTTGTGGCCGCTGGATATGCCGGGCGGTTCCGGGCAGACTTCTGCCACAAGCCAGACCTAACCTCGTGTCTTACGCATGTTATGACTAACTTCTCACATTAGAACCTATTGTTTGCGGCCACTGGATGTGCCGGGCGGTTCCGGGCAGATTTACGCCGCAAACTCATTCTAACCTCGAGTTAGCCATGTTTATCTTTGCGGCCAATTAATTAATAATTTACCGTTTATGCGCGTGCCCAATATATATATGCCAATTCAGATTATATCAATCACAGGATGATTATATCAACATAGCAGATAACAGATTTTATATGACATAACGGATTTAACAGATTTAGCAACTTAGCAGCTTTTGGCATATAACAGGTTAGGCATTTCAACCGACAAATTTAACAGATTAGGCATTTCAATCTAATTAGCAGTCTAGGCAATATAACAAAACTAGCAGTTTAGGCAACTTGGCAAATTAGCAGATTTAGCAAATTTAATATTTCTAAAGGTTCTATTTACATGCCTTGCCTAACCATAAATTGGCCTAAATTCATATGCTTACATAATTGTCATGATTCACAACATATACTCCATGTTTGCATAAAGTTACATAGCACAGAATATGGACATAATTTGCCATATAACATATGTTCCAATTTTTGTTAAACTAGCATCTTACAGCAGATTCACATATAAATTATACCAAATATAATCATTAATTTCAATGCATGCCATATGTCCAAAAATCCCTATTTAGGTGTAATCACAATAATAGATATCCTAATTAATGCAAATCTTTTACACCTAAGCTTTCATATCTTCTTCTTTTTAAGTCATGAATCATTATGCAAACTATACCCAAAAATCTAAATCTTTAAATCATATCTTCTAAAAATCCAATCTTGACTTTTATATGCATTTTATCCAAAGTCTCAAAATCATATGTAATCTTACAGTGGTTCCTCTTCTTCTTTTATCACAGAATATGCATAGGTCTAAAACTAGTTTATATGCTTATTTTCTAATTAATTACCGATCTAAATTTCAACATAACTATGCATACAACATGCATAAATTACATGTTCATAGTCAAATTTATGCATCCAATCCCAAGTCACATGTCCAATATATTTTATGCCTCAGACCTCAAGTCATACATTCAATTCAGTCTTGCCAAATTTCGCATCATTCATTAATTGTCCCAAATTTTTCGTTCATACGTTAATCTCTTTATGAGATTGGGCACAGGCTCGTGGTAGCCTAGCTATAGAAACAGAAAAGAAGAAAGGAATACAGAACAGTCACAGAAAACAGATCCAACAGAAGAGAATATATATACAACCTCAAACTCAGTTTTAAATGCATATCAAAATTATAATTAACGTTTATAGCGGAGAATAACTGTACTTGCCTTGATTGGATTAAAGAAAGAACTTTAACTTGTTGTAGAATCTTTGCAGAAACTTTAATCTCTAGTTCGAATTGAGTTGCTTAGGCTGATGTTGATTATCTTCTAGTTTTAATTCCAGCAGAGCAGAGACGCCATTTTTATTTTTAATTAGAAGAAGAGAGCAATGGAGGCTAGAGAATTGTGTAAGAAACCTAGGTAGAGTCTAGGGTCATTTTATAGAGTTTATGAATTGATTAGGACCATCGATGTTGCTTGGATTGATCGTAGCCATTCATTCGCAAGAGGGACCAATTAGAGCCTGCCACCTAGCCCTAATGACAAAGCAGACCACAGAAAATCGACCAACATAGAATAGGCCAGCCAGGGTGGACTGGGTTCGACCTGGGTCTGGACCAGGTCGACAGCCCTGTCGACAGCCCTGTCGACCTGGCTAGACCAGGTCGACAGCCCAGTCGACCTGGGTGCCTTAGGCGGGAATTTTCCCGCCCTGGCCAATTGGGCCCGATTTTTAATTTTAAACTGTTTTATTCTGTTCGAATTTTAAACTTAATTCAGAAACTTCCGGAGGCTATATCTTCTTCATACGGACTCCGTTTTTCGAAAACTCGGACTCTATTTTGCGTATTTTTCCGAGACGAACGCAATGGCATATCCCGTTTCCCTTAGTTCTTTGATTTCAAATTAATTATACTTTAATTTGTTAATTCCACAGTTATAGAATACACTGGGTGTTACAATACACAACTAGAAGAGATATACAGATACAAAGCTTTCCGTATATCATTCCAGCTGTAAACCAGGATCCTGTGAATATAAATCTGCAAAACCAAAACTACTAGCTGCCCGTGTCAAAATAAGGGCACCCAGAGTTTAGGTTAAAACAATAAACTCCAGGTCAGTCATGGGACTGGTGTGAGAACTAAAACAGTTATTAATATTTATTTTAAAGTTCGGTAAATCAAGGGACCACACCGTATAACACAGAACGGGTTTCCTCCCAAGAATACCTGTGCATAAAACAACAGCGCAATGCTAAATAAAGAAAAATGAAGCTATTATAAGACCCAGGTCCCATCACATAATGCAACGCAAGCCGGAGGATAGGGTTTTTACCTTATAATAGCCAAGAATGCTTGATACGTTTAAAACAAATCTTTTAATACTATAAACTTCTGGAACTTCGATCCCTGAAGATCGATAGCTGTTGCTTCTTGTCGTTCGTTCTCTGATTTGGGATTCTCGATCGAAAACCGTGAGTTCCTTCTGGTTTTTTTCTCGAATTGCTCTTGAAATGATGATTTTGGTTTTTGAACTTTTTCCGATGAAGGATATGGTGTTTTTATAGGATTATGAAACCCTATAATAACTCTGATTTCACTTAATAGCTGATTTGATTTGTTGTGTGAATCTTGTGATGACTGCCCATGGTATAAAAAGGATTCTTCCGTGATATGTAACTGTGAGTCCTCTGTTTGATATTCTGGAAAGAAATAAGAACTTTTCTTGCCATATTTGATGTTGTTTGCAAAATTCTGGAATGCTTTAAATCCCGTGACTTGTTACCTTGTATGATTCATTGAAAACTGGAAAGATTTGTTGAAAACTTGCCCAAAATTTTGAAATTCGAAAATTCATAGAAGTGATTTTAAAAACATAAGAAACATTTAGTTTTCGGAAACAGATCTTGTTATTGGTGAATTTCTAGAATCATTTAAAACGTGAATGTTGATAGAAAAGATTCTCTGCCCAAACACATGGTTGATAAAATATGGAATCAATATATTGTTTTCCAAAAATACTTGCATTGAATTGCTTTCATTTCTAGAGTGATTTTCTGTCCAAAACATCTTTTTCAACAAAAATGTTGAAAAGAATTCTTGCCAAATTTGAATTGTTTTTTTGGCGAAAACAGTTTGCCAAAATTTATTCTGATTGTAAACCTGATGCACTAATTTGTAGAAAGAAAACTTGCCAAATATGTTTCATTGATTAAAACTCGAAACATATAAAAAGTTTTTGTGCAAAAGCAAGTTGCCACTTTGCTTTGTTATTTGAATCTGTCATATATATATATATATATATATATATATATATATATATACAGACTTGTGTATATATACTTATACATATACATATATATATATATATATATATAAGTGTGTGTGTGTGTGTGTGGCCTTGGATATATGTACAGTTGCTCTAATCTTTGCTGTGTCATACTTGCATGTACACGTGCATTGTTTCATGCTGCACATCCCTGTTGGGTTATACCTTGATGACTTGGATTTTCAAAAACTAATTTTCCACTTCTTTGAATCTGAAATGTGTCGAGCCATGTTGAGATTCATTTGCATGTGGAAATGAATAAATTCATTCATTGCTTCAGAGGCCCTGCAAAATTTCTCTTTCCCTTTTTCATCCATGCTGTGAATATGCGTGTTTTGGCTTGTTAGTGTTGCTTGCACCACTGTGTTTGATCGTTAAGTTGCTTTCATGTGCATGTAGACTCCTCCATATATGCCATTATGCGGATTTGCATTTAAACTCCCACATGTTGCTACCATAATTAAATCCGAAGAAATCTGACGGTGAAGGGGTAATCGGATGAACACAACCACATAAGAGTTCTCCAAAAGCAAGAGCCAAACACTAGAAAGAATTCAAACGCTACAGATTACCGATAGGTTCTATCCGGCAGGGTGTATTCGGCAGGAGAGATCTACAGCGATTGGTCGTCTAAGTCAGAAACTAAGAAAGGGGAAGGAAAGAGCTCCGCTCAATTTAGCTCTTAATACAGGATCGTTCAAGTCAGGTTTCTTTGTTATTAGGATAGGTGAATTATTAAGGATCCATCCCCCAAATAAACTGGACGTGGTAATTTTTAAAAATGGATTAGTTACCCAAAAATATGAAGAAAGTGTCGATTTTGGCTTCTTGCTCTAGCAGAAATACAAAACCTAGAAAGACGGAAGGGCTATCGGCGTTGACCTTCTTAATACCGACATATCAGGAGATAAACACATCTAAAGATACCAGACTTAAAACGCTTAGAGATTATCCAGAACCAACTTCCAAAACATCTACTGCATAACCACCAGAAGGTCACATTGATAGTTGACAAGCAGATCACCGGAAGCCACCTTCCAGAAGACCAGGCTACACAAGAAGGCTCCATCGAGAGGCAAACAGGAACCCCAGAACGAATATAAGTTATCCATACTAATCTACCTAGTGCTAACACTAACAGGGGTTCCGAACCAGCAGCTATATACATACATTGCGAGGGCAAAGCTCCTTAAAGTATTCATGAGAAAACTGGAAGCTTACACCCGGAAGCAACTACTGGAAGCATGAATGCCTTCCGAAAGCCATTTATATCGACAAGCTCGTATCAATCTCGAAGAAGCCCCAACTGACCAGGACCCTCACTCCGGAAGCTATAATCAGCACTGCAAAGGCGACCAAAATCTAAACATCTGAGACCAAATAGAAAAGCAGTCGATAGAGGCTTCTGCAAGCCCAATGTCCCAACAGCAGAATGGGCCCCAAATTCTCCATAAATAATACCACAGGAGTCACATTTTGGCGACGATTTTCCTTATTCTTACTCTTGTATTCTTTTTCTCTAGAGTAAACCCTAATTCTTAAATCGATTTGGGGACTTCTTCCATTCTATTCATGTATTATAAATCAAAGGTCAATAAAGTGTGAATCAATACTTAGAGTATTTCTTTATGGGATTGTTATATGATTCCTCAGTTATTATTGTCGCAATGTACTATGTGGTTACAACATGTATATGAGCCTATATCTAAGTCTTTCCGTAAGTGAAGTGAAACAACCCTCTTTCTACAAATTTAGACACTTCTATAATCCTAGTGTAGAACCCCTCTTCACAAACCATTAAGTCATTCGCTAAGGGTTGCGCTTGGGAATCCTTCTTCCCAAGATAATTGTTGGTTCTCGAATCACTAAAGCGTGATACTCATCCCATTGAGGGAAGAGTAACTATTCTTTAGGATTTTAAACCTTGATATCCAGGAGACAGTGAACTAACTCAAACTTGTGAAGGCTGAACAACTTATTTTCCACTTAGGTCCACTTCCATAGACCCATCTTCGGTGTTGACTAAACATATCGTTAAAATTTTGGCGCTAGAAGGGGGGCTTGAACCTCCGACCCTTTGGTAAACCTTACCACATATCTACTTGTGTTGTTTCGTTCAGGATTGGACTAAGGCTTTGAAGAAGCAAAGTCATGGGTAAGAGGTCTCGATAGGAGTCTTCTGAATCTTGAATGGATAAGTCGAAAATCACTAATCCGAGAGTGACAGAAGAACAAAGGCTAAGAGGGGAAGCCTTGCGGATAATGAAACGGAAAAGAGAAATAGAACAATATTCTTCCGATGCTTGGGATAATAGCCTTTCCTATATAGGACAAACCATAACACCTCCTCCAAGTAGGTCTACATCAAAGGATGTTAACATTTTCTCTCACATAAGGAGAACTCTCCACAAGCAAATAATAGGAATGGTGTTTGAACAAGAAATAATGGATGATTTTGACCACTTCACCAACAAATGGTCTGAAAGGATAACATCTCAATCTCAGTGTATCTTAGGAAGTAGTAACAAAAATATAGGTAAAACAACAAAACTGGGTTGCAACTCAGCAACAAGGAGAGAGGCTTACGCAAGGGATACTACTTTACCACTTCGATGGAAAATATTTACTTCCTAACCAAATACGAACTCAACTATTGGTCGTTCGCAAAGGAAAAACCCAAATACGAAAGGAAGTCAGGAGGACCCTACTGTCATTACCACACGATGAATGGACACGAAACTAACCACTACAGAATCCTTGAGGAAATGATAATCAAATTCATCAAGCAAGGCCAATTATAAGAGTTTCTAAAAAGATCAGACTATGTTCAATAAAAATACTTAGGGAAAGGATTATCAAGCACAACCAAGGGTACGAAAAACCCTCCTTTCAAAGCTTAAAGAACCCCAAGATGGGTCAAACCACGAATGGATTAAATCCCTTGTCATCGCCAAATTGGTCTGGGAAGCATCCCCCGGAGGGGGTGGCGTGTTAGTCTTTCTCCATGCCCAAATTAGAGGGGACTAGGTTAAAGCATCAAAAGCGTAAGCCTCCATTTCACACCAGAAATTGTCGTGGAGGAGCATCTAAAATTAGCACGCTCTGCCTCTTCTTATAGAAGAGTATGCTCTGCCTCTACTATGAACTAAGCACGTCCTACCTCTTCCCATGGAAGAGCACGACCTAGCTCTGTTTATGATCCGCATTACCCGCAGAAAGGAACGCTAACTCCTATCATCGCCTACGATGGTCAGGATAGGGCACCCCTTGGAGGGGGTGGTGTCTAAGCCTCTATGAGTACCTACGATGGTCAATATAGAGCATCAAAAGAGTAAACCTTAATTATGTGTCTACAATGGCCTGGTTTAAGTTTCTAAGACCTTATCATCGCCTATGATAGTTAGGATAAGGCGCCTCCTGGAGGGAGGTCGGGCAAGTCCTTGGGCCCTGCTCGTGGATAAGATAGCCAAGAGCACCGGACACACAGGCCCAGAGATTGGCCAACAAAGCACGTACATCCTCTGCTTTGATATTAAAAGCCTAGAGAGTGGCTTAAGAAGCACGTACAACCTCTGCTTCACAAATCAAATCCGAGAGGGATACCAAAACAGTAATGCCATAAGAGGATTTCTGGTACTCAATCTCTAATTACCTGAACAAGGGTTGGTTCGGGTCTTCTATATTAATACTCGAATATGGGTTGATTCGGTCCTCAACAAAAACCAAAAGCGGATTTTCGGTCTCCTACTTTAATAACCCGAATCTGGGTTGGTCCAGATCTTCACAAATACCAGAAGGGGAATCCCGGTCCTATCTCAATACCGAATCTGGGTTGATTCGACTTTTAGCCAAGGCCAGAAGCGGGTTTCTGGTCTCCTATCTTGATACCCAAATCTGGATTGACTCAAGTGCCAATCCCAACCAAGGGGTATATTTCTAGTCTGACCATGAATATCCGAATCTGGATCAATTCAGAATAAAATCTAAACAAGAAGGAGTTGTTTAACCTTCTCACCAACCCGATTCTTGCTTGGAATCACATTTTCACTATTACTAGGTGCAAACTCATGGTCTTCTCACTTGCTTAGGGAAGTGATTTTAACTTATACATTCAACAATTTATTATCCAGGTGTGCCAAATGTTTGCCCTAACACACAAAACACAAGTAAGCACTATAGATATTTCATATCCTACGTACCACGGTATTATTAACCCTACTGAGAGAAGGTGACGCTCTACGAAGGCCTATAAGACAGACAAACATATAATGAAGTGTGCCGAAGATGTGCACCATGTCATGATGAAACCATAAGGAATGAAAAATGGTTACGCTGAAATGTGTGATCACACGTTAAGTAATATTGTTATAGGTCTTGCTTCTGTTCATAAGCACCATCACTATAGAATATTACATGAGACAGGCAAAATGCTAAGTAATTCATATCTTACATAATTATTTAAAAAAAGGATTGTAGGATAAACACGTTTCCAAAGGAGAGAACACCCATACACCGATACTAAAGCTTCCGCATGAGCGTAGACTAGCTCTCAATGAAAAGCTCCCTATTCATTTGGCAAGGAGGAAATTACAGAATGATGAATCACAGTACGAAAAAGTCCATCAATCTTTTGCATATTTTCTGTAACCATGCATGAATCGTCCGAGGGTTTAAGCTGCGAATTCATAGCCCAGTTGAAAGCCTTGCCCGTTTCATGAAGAGTTCTGTTTTCCTTCTTCAAATCAAAAGCGTCTTCACATAAAGCCTGTTTCTCCTTTTGTAATTGCTTAATTTTTGAAGTGTAAAGATCAATGCGGAAAAAGTTATTTCCACACTTTTCCTGTCGTAAAAGCCTTTCATGTTGACCTTAGTCTATCTATGTCACCTAGCGACGAGGGAGTGATCCAGTCCAAGGGAAAAATCCCTTATCTCAAGCTCAGGGGACTCGAACTCCGCTGAGGCTCACAAAAATTCAGACGTGGAGGTTTCAAGAGTACATCAAAAGATATATTTCCATTCTCTGCATTTTGTTAATACATCATCACGTTCTGGCTCTAAATCAACGAATTGACGATGGAGTTCATCCTTTTCATCATCGAAATCAATAAAAGGATATGTCTTTATATCCCTTTTCACTTCAAGGATGTTGTTATCCTTTTGCTTTATCTGAGCCTCCAATATACCTTTTTGTTCTTTCAAGCACCGCACAAGTACTTCCTCGAACAGGGAAGATCTGTCAACAGTATCGCTTAGAGAGCCCCCCCCAGAAAGTCCCCTGGGAGCAGAGTAAATCGAATGCCCTTATCAACGTAAAAGGAAATGTCTCCTAGTGAATTTTCTTGTCCATATAAACAAAGGATCTTCCGTTTATAGGATCAATTTTCAGAAAATAAACATCAATATTGAACCACAGAACTACCTACAAAAGAAAGAAAGTGAATACAGATGTAATTCATATCCTCGCAAATTAACAACAACTACAAGGGTTATAACTAATTAATTTTTCTCTCCAATGCTCCCTTTGTTCATGTTACATATTAATTTCGCATGGTGGGCCCTAAGTTTCTCTAATATCATCTCCCTATCGACTCCCAGGAAGTTAAAAGATAGCTGAATGTAGATAAGCTTAAGTTCTCTTAAAAAACATTTTATGCTGGATTTATAGGAGGACTTTGTGAGAAATTCCCTCCTTAGCCTAGAGAGAGTGCTTGTCACCCTTGGAAACATAATAATTAGTGAAAACAAGATTTTTATCACTATAGGAATAGGTCATTAAGGATCATTCCTACAAATAAAGAGGAGGCTCAAGAATAAAAATTCATTCATGAGTGATAGGGGAAACCATTTGCATTATCTGTTCCTTCTCACCAGGTTCTGGGAGAATGACTTCTTTTGCAAACCCACCATCTCCACGTGAAGTAACTAAAACATGTGATGAATTAGCATTCGCAAGGCCCAAGAAGTCATTTACAAACACAGAAAGCATACCTTCGTCCCTGCTACCCTTATCATGCCTTCACTTGAGGTCAAAATCATTGTTGTGGTCACCTATGTCATCACCACCAATACGCAAAGTTGGATCTTCGTCGCTACCTGACAATATATCTAGAAGATGTACCATCAAAAACAAGGAAATTCTGTCCTGAGTTTCATAAATTGTCTGTTTAGCATTGGAAAGTGTTGCCTCCTTTGTTCTCATCCTCTTTGCATGCTCTGCCAATATATCCAACCGCTCGTGCTTAAGAGATGAAACTTTAGCAGCTAAGGAACTGTTGCTGGCTCTTTCCCTCTCAAGAGACACTCTCAGCTGACCATACGCTTGTTCGTTGTTGCTCTTCGCTAAAGTTAAGTCACAGATCTTAGACTCCAACGCGTCCTTTTCTTTGAGCTCTTTCGTTTCATGAGATAATGAAGCCGCCATTGCTCCAGCAATGTACTGACCTATGGATATCTGAAAAAGGATAACGTAATGATTAACCCTTATGTGAGACCAACAAATAAGGAATTTAGGAGAACAAGAGTATGAAGCAGAAGTTGTCGCTTAACAAGGTGAAGATAAAAACCCGACCAATCCATAAAAGCAAACCCTGATATATCGGAAACATAAACAGAAGGTAAGACATATCTGACAATGCCATCAAAGTCTAAAGCTGGTAAAGGGGGGTTTACAGGGTCGTATTGTCGATAAGAAGAGAAGAGGGGATCACACTCTCTCAAATCCGAAACTCCCTGAGAATTGGATCTTAAAAAGCCAACAACAAAATCACTTCCTGTGGTCTCCACTGAAGAAGAACATGTGTTAGGAGAGTTGCCAGAAAAGGGGCAAGGAGACTGAATAACACTCGACTACCAGGCGACTCAACGGTTTCATAACCAAAAAGACGGGAGATGAAATTTTCCTTTTTATATCTTTTGATATAATAACTTCTAGCAGCGGAAGCTACTCTCTTTTTAGATGAAGACTTAAGATGGGTGGAAGTAGTTGGAGAAATATGTGAATCATCCCCAAGAAAAACTGAATGTAGAAGAGACGGTTATCCTAGAAAGTTTTGTCTCGGGAGTAAAAGGGCATATTTGCGAAGAGATTTCAAAGATAGTATAACAGAATGCGACCTCAATTCATCATGAACTCCACCCACGGCGTCAACAACTTGAAGCTCCTTAGCTCCAAGTTTCTCCTCCTTGGGGACAGAGGCTGGAAAGAAATAACGATTAAAAAAGAGACAGAAGAGAGAAGAATTGTCTACCAGGATCAATAAAAGTTCCAAATACACCAGAAGGACACCTTATGAAGAAAAATTGATCCCCCTAGTTGTTAACACCAAATTTCGTACCAATCAAATATGAAGAAGCAGAAGTTTTACAGTCGAAAGGGTAAAGAGATTTCAGACAGCGAAACTAGGTTTGTGGAAGAAAGAGCGAATCTAAGGGGTTACCGAAAGCAAAGTCCGAGGGCCAACAACAAAGCCACAGGGAAAAGGGAAAAAGTCGAAAGCAGATACCGGCAACCAAGAAGAATTAAAACACAACAATATCGGTCCAACACAGACAGCTAAAGGTAGAAAGTAGTATTGTAGATTCCGAAGAGTCATGACGAAGGAAAGCTCAAGATCGATATGGAAAAAGAAGGCATTAGCAAGATAAGGGCAACACTAAGAGGAGCATAGAATAGCAATTCCGGAAGCATTACACCTGATATCGGAAGCTAACGATGAGAGGATTACCGAAAGCATGTAATCTAAAACATAATCAGGAGGAGGAAAAAGCCTATCTTTATAACTAAAGACGAATACATATGCCAGAAGCCGAAACCAGCACCCTTTACTACTACTGAAGAATCCATAACCCATTGCTTAAGACGAGAGGTATAAAGGTGGACCGAAACCAAAGGTCCCAAAACCGAAAGCTGCCAAGGCCAAGCTCTCAAATTCCAAGACCGTACTACCAGAAGGTATGGCACCAGAACCACTCCTAAGAGTCCAAGATTGATATTCTGGAGGCAAAGAAGCATCCATGAAGACATTTTATAGGAAGAAAGGCGACTGAAACCTTTTCGCTGAAACCAAAGTTCATAAGGGCGACCGAAACCTTGTTTCCGCATCCAAAAAGGGATTTATTAAGTGCACAACAGAAGGGGCCCAATATGTCTATCTATAAGACCCCAGGGGTCTCATTTTTGGGGGAGAATTGTGATTCCTCATTCGTTCTTTCATATTCTAGAGAGCATACCGTAATTGGTGAATCAATTTGAGGATTCTTATGTAACCTCCTCTATAAATAAAATCATTAAATCCCTTAAAGTGGACATAGGTTCAAGTCGAACCGAACCACTATAAATTGTGTGTTCTTACTTTTTCTGCATACTATATTATTCTTCAATATGTTTCTGTACGTATTATGCTATGCTATTAAAATAACAGAATATCCTTACACAAGACATTAGGTTCTTAGTAACCTGACGCCTTCTTCACAATATAAGCCTTCCCACCTAAACCTTACCCACAACCTTAGATCGTTGAGTAACCCTTCCACAAGCTGTTTAGCTTCCTAACTTGTGTTGTTCTTAGGGAACCCTTATCCCAAGGTAACTGTTGGTCCTTGAGTCATAGAAGCGTGATACTCACCCCTTAAGGGAAGAGTAACTAATCTTCAGGCTTGAGACCTTGATATACAGGAAACTATGAACAAACTCAAGGTCGTGGGAGCTAAATAATCCTATTTTTTCCATAGGTCCATTTCCTTAGACCTATCTTCGGTGTTAATAGAAAACATCGTTAACATTTTGGCGCTAGAAGGAGGGCCTTGAACCTTCGGTCCTTATTCCTACCATTAACCCTTTATGTGACCTTGCCACATTTCTAATGGTGTTTTTCCATCCCGGGTTGGACTAAGCTTTGATGAAGCAAGACTACAGATGAAGATTCTCGGTAAAGTGTTTATGAGTAACAATCAACTACTTGAAATCTCGTCGATCCAAGATATCTAAAAGGAATTCCTAATAGCCATTATGGTGAGACCAAGAAAGAACCATGAGCAATATTTCAGTGCGTCATTTACCCTAGACTCCCAGATTTCAACTTGGCTGGTTTGGAAGCGGGGGGACCATAAAGCCCAATAAAAGGAATGAGTCATGAGTTCGAGGTATTGCATTTAGCTTCACAAATCGATATAGCAAGAAGGCTGATTGAAGAAAATATAGTCAAAAGGACTTTCGAAGAAGATTCTTATGAAATGGAGTCAAGAAAGATAGAACTTAAAGGGGCTATTGCCCAAGTTGTAGCTACACCAAGCCTACAAGACATTCCAGTTATGAAAGGAAGCAACCAAGTATTAGCAGATACGATCAATTCAGAAAAATGTATAGATCCAGTTTCATCAGAAGATAAAAGCTTGATAGGAATCACCATCTCCAATGAGATAATGACAGTTAAAGCTCCATTCGACATGAGAATACCAGAAATTCTATAGGATGGGACTATAGACCCAGAAAGCCACCTTTGTGTATTCGAAAACTGCATGAATTTATATAAAATCCCCGAAACCCTCCTTTGCAAGATCTTCCTAACAACCCTTCGTGGAGAGGCCATCAAATGGTGCAAACATTACCATGGACCAATCACCACCACTTGGAAACAGCTATCTACCGCCTTTATCATAGAATTCCATGTGTGGAAGGATCCAACAATTAGCATTTATGATCTAGCCACTATCGAACAAAAACACAAAGTGACACTCAATGGTTATCTGAAAAGGTTTCATACTGAGTTGCTCAAAGTAAAAGGAGCAACAAACAGAGAAAAACTTATAGCTGTGTATTCAGGATTGCTCATACCTACGCCCTTTTGGGAGCATCTTATCTTAAATGGATGTGAAGTCTTAGATGACTTTTATGGTAGAGCCGATAAGTTTGTTCGTATGGAAAGGATCCTCAACACAAAGAAAAGCTTAGAGCAGGATCTAAAGTTAGAAGAGCTCAGTTCCGATCTCTCAGCAAACGATCCCATAAAGCCAAACAGGGAGAATGGCTATTGTTTATACCACAAGGCAGGAAGTCATAAAACTAGCCAATGTCAAAGTTTGACAAAAAGAATCTGTAACAGAAAGTAAAAAAGAACCAATTTTTGAAGGATTGGAAGATGACCAGCAAGATAAATAGCCAAAAACACTCCAGCAGTGGCTTAAGATCTAACAAAAAGTTTTCTATTCATTATTCCATTTTACTTTAGTCTTTTCATGTTTTCTTGTTTGTAGTCAAACAAATTTTAATACAAGTTCAAGTGTCTTTACAGGTAAAAACCAAACCTTGTTCGAGCTCATACGTGCAACAAGAGCTCAAAGGGGGCGTCTTCTGCCTATATCTCATCCCGTAGAGGGGAACGAAAACTCAAATGGAAGCATAAAGAAACACAATACATGAATGAATACACAACAAAGTTATCAATCAGAGACAAACTTCGGTGGACGATTTTCATACAAAACATGCAACAAAGGAATGATTATGCACTCTTCATAGCCCAGCTTAAATAAGATTCTTCTAATTCTTATCTCCACTATTTTCAGAATTTGATTAACTTTGTCAAAAATGTTGTATTGACATACATAAATACTTCTGTAAAAGGTATGGAACGTGCAACCAACAGAGCCTTAGAGGGGAAGGAGAAGTAATAAAGGCTTTGGGAGGAAGGGCACCACATCAAAACAAAGCTTCCAAAGGGAGAGGCTACCACTACACTATATCAGTGAATTTGGTACACATGGATGCAGATATACAATTCGGTTATAAGCCGTATCAAATTTAATAGTGCTAAAATCCGTATCAAATTACATTTTGTGATCCGCAC
Organism: Allium sativum; assembly: GCA_030737875.1. Classification (NCBI taxonomy): domain Eukaryota; kingdom Viridiplantae; phylum Streptophyta; class Magnoliopsida; order Asparagales; family Amaryllidaceae; genus Allium; species Allium sativum. Next base: position 222,950,634 of record CM060918.1, on the reverse strand, counting down.
CACCCCAAACACCCTTAATCTGATCGTCCATCGACGAAGCCTCGGATCAGTTCATTTGATATGGCTTTGGACCGAATGAAATGTGTATCAAATTTTTTCCTCCATACCTCCACTCTGGCACAGTCAAATTTTGCCACATCAAAACTTTCAGCCAAATTATCCCTCTTTTTATTTTGCAATGGCGACCACCAAATACCCAAATTAGGGTTTTGGTAATCGACCGACTTCCTTTGTCAGTAAGCCATCCACCGCAGTCCATAAGTTATCGTCAGCTCACGCTACCTTCATCTGACCGGCGAAGCCTCAGTCCACCGCTTTCCATCCTTCTCGTCACCACCGGAGGTGAGTACTAGATCACGGTTAAAACTTAAATATGAATTGGGTTTAATTTGGGTTTAATTTGAATTCGAATTGGGTTTAATTTGAATTTCCATGTCTTAGTTCAACAATATGAATGATAGATAGTTGCTGTGCTTGTCTACCTAGAATTCATGCTGCTATTGTTTAGATGAAAACAAGTGTGAACTAAAAATCATTTGTGAACTAAAAATCTATGATACTCTTTGGTGCTGAATTGCCCATGGGGTATTCAAGGGGTTCAGATCGATACGTTTGATCAGTGACGTCGATAAGATTTCCTTAAATGCTTTTATAAGACGATCAAGCATATTATTTTGTTTATAATTAAATGATTTTTTAGGAAATAGAAATGAAAATGTTCATAAGAATAGTGTTAATTAAGCATCTTTGAATTGATTGGGTGTATATGCACATCATTTGAATTGATTGGGTATATATGCACATCATCAGTACTCTTAAGTATTGCACAGACATTTTGGTCTGCCGCTCTTACGCAATTTCATTTCCCTCGTAAGTTAGGAATTTTTTTCATTTTCATATCTTTGCGAACATAATACAGTGGTGCTAATGGTGCACTGCCCCAATATAATGATGCATCTGCTCACTAGTGCAGTGGTGAAAATGCACAACAATGGTGAACTGCACCACACAGTTTGCCTTTGCTGTACAAATTTTAAGATTCATAATTAAGACCTGCTAAATAATTTTGCTTCCTTTTTGTAGTTCATGTGTTCTGTAAGCCGTATAATAATAGGTAAATTTTATCCAGGTTTGACTGTTAGATTTGGATTTTGATTTATTTGGAAGAAGTTGAATAATGCATATCTGGATGCACATATATATGTGAAGAAAAGAACAAAATATTAGGGAGAGGTGAGATGCTATTTTCTTTTGTTTTCTTATATGTTGATGTTCAAACTTTCATTTCAGTTCATAGAATTATAGGTGTTCTGATTCAGTTTGTGTTGACTGGTTGTGATTATCAGTTGGATTATTAAATGTATTATGCATTAATATTTTTTGCGCCTTTTGGCAGTCAACCAGCAGTTTACACATATGGGATGAAAACCAAGCATCAATTAGATCATTATAAGTGACATCTGATTGGCTTTCGACACCATTTATAAAACTTTAGCAGATTGGCTTTTGAGACATTCTCAATAATTATAAGTGTCTCCAGCTTTGCGCCATTTAGATCATTGGCATCATTCCAATGCGCTAATCAACCTTCATCAAAGTCCCAGGTATAACTATAAGAAGTCATGATTTAACTAATTCAGCTATAAAGTGGAATTTGATTTGACGAACATGCTTCTTAAGGGGACCTTACATTCCAATATCCATTATAAATGTAAATGACGCCAATGATCTAACTAGCGCAAAGCTTGGTTTGCCAAATTCATCCTCTTAATGTTTTACGTTTGGAGCCAATGATCGTTTGTTGAAATCATTATGACTAAGTTCCAGGATGGATTCTCAATCATCCCCTTAAGATGAGATTCTTTGACTCAAACACATCCTTATCAAGGGCATACTCAAACACATGCACGGTTATATGCATTTGAGCTGTAGCTATTTTGACCCAATTTTGATTGCTTATCTTTTGTACTATTGGCTATTGATTTATATTTGAAGTATTGAACTAATATATGAATATTTCTTGCTAATGATGAGGTTTACTCTATAATTCTATTTATGGGCTTGATTGAAGTGAAGTATAGATGTTGTCACTGTGGTATAAAGTCTAAATGATATTGATGAGGCAATTTGAAGCTAACTTATTACTAGGCCTCTTGAAGTTTTATTAGATCTGAGTAGTTCTTTGAGAGATTTGAGTGTGTTGATCTTCCTGAAGTGTTCCTTGTCTTAGAGGCGTTTATTTAGCTGTCGATTTTCTCTGGTTTGAGTTTTAGTTGCTGGCTTTTGGAGTTTTTCGGAGCTTGGTTCTACCAGTGGTTCTTGTTTGGTTTGAGATTACCTTAGTATTGTTTTCTAAGGGTGCACGGTGTTATGATTTTGTGCAGTAATATTGTTGTGTTCCGGATAGAATGCAATGTTTCTTTGCTGGTTTATGATCTTTTGTCTGTTTTGGAGGATGTTCATTTTGAAGGAAGCATTGATTCAACAGGTGGCTGCACTTTAGCTCACGACACCGGTTCTAGTATTTATCCCCGCTTATTGTAATTTAACATTATGTATCTTCTTTCATGTAATGAAGCATCGTGTATCTGATTTATTATAATGTAATCAAATAGCATGTATACTATATATTGTAATGTAATGAAATATTTCATACAATTGTTACGTTTATTGTTAACATTGTGAATTAGTGTATCCTGTGTTATATATGCTTTGTGTTACAAATAGTATGTGCGGCAGTTTCTCTATATATATATACACATATATATATATATACACATATAAAATACGGTTTATAGCTGTATCTACTTATGCTTTATATACGGGCAATAGTCGTATTTATCACATTGGGATACAGTTTTGATCCATATCTAAAAATTAACACGCCATCTTTTGATACGGCTTTTTTGTCGTGTCTACATGCTTTAGATACAGCTAAAAACACAGTCTAATTAGCATGTATGGTGTAGTGTACATCAAAACAAAGCTTCCTGAGGGAGAAGCTACATCAAAGCAGAGCTTCCGGAGGGAGAAGCTACATCAAAACAAAGCTTCCGAAGGGAGAAGCTACATCAAAACAAAGCTTCTGAAGGGAGAATCTACATCAAATCAAAGTTTTCAAAGGGAGAAGGTACATCAAAATAGTTCTTTCGGAGGGAGAAGATACATCAAATCAAAGCTTCCAGAGAGAGAAGAACCAACAAACACAACCTCCCAGAAGAGGAGCGTCAATCAAAGCTTCCAGAGAGAAGCACCAACAAACATAACCTCCCAGAAGAGGAGCCTCAAGCTTCCAGAGAGAGAAGAGACAACAAACATAACCTCCCAAAAGAGGTGCGTCAATCAAAGCTTCCAGGGAGAGAAGTCACAACAAACAAAATCCTCAAGAGGTGGAGCATCTAGGAGCTTCCAAGAAGAGAAGCAACATCTCGTACGATGGAGTGCTTTTAAGTAGGGCCATAAATACTTGCATCTCCAGCAATGGAGTGCCCTACTTGGGGGCCTAAATATACCTGCATCTTTGGTTAGCGGAGTTACCCCTTATAAAGGGGCTAGTTAATCATCTGCCCAGAAGGGGACCTGTGTCGCTCTCTTAGAGAGCATTCATTCATTTGCATATCCTAGGGGTTAGGATTAAGGTTAGGCGTTAGATACCCAACAGCCAAATAATCAAATGGAACTTCTCGCTGAGCGGTTGATAACTGCTTGATCTAACGGAACTTCTCGCTGAACGATTATGGATTCAGATAGCCAAACAGAACTACCTGTTGAATGATTGGATCGCTGAATGATTGTGTCCGAGAGGGTATTCCTTGGGATAGTTATGACTCTTCCGCTTGTACGATTTCTCTGAGAAAAATTCCAAGGAATCCATGGATGGTTTAATATTAATTAATTTCTCTCGCTGATATTAAATTTATTTAGCATTATGCGCATAAACACCCACTGATCAATGATGATTCTTCTATTTGATAACCTCTTAATAGTATTTGGTAACTCTTCTAAGGGTTCCTTAGGTTGATGTGCTTAACCTTTATGCTTTTTTACATATGTTCTATTCGAAGTTTGATTTATAAAGGTGATGTGTACCCACCCAAGTGCTAACCTCAGGAATTTGCATGGTTCCTGCTTCCTTTTTACCCAAGCCTGAGTCTATAGGTCTTTATTTATTTTTACATATAAAATTTGATTTTTCATCTACCTAAGTATGAGTCTTGGGGCTTTTTGTATGATTTCCGGTTTAAGTTTTCCCAAGTGTGAGTCTTGGGATTTCTCTATAGTTTCTGATTTTTGCCTACCCAAGTGTGAGTCTTGGGGTTTCTCTATGATTTCCGACTTCTATTTACCCCAGTATGAATCTCGGGGTTGACATGATTTCTGATTTCAATTTACCCAAGTATGGGTCTTGGGATTTCTATTTTTCCAGATATGATTTATGACTTGCATTTACCCAAGTATGAGTCTTGGGGCTTTCTGTATGATATTCGGTTTAAGTTTACCCAAGTGTGAGTCTTGGGATTTCTTTATGGTTTCTGATTTTTGCTTACTTGAGTAAAAATCTCGAGGTTTATGTAAGAATTTCTAATTTTCGTTTATCCGAGCATGAGTCTCGGGATTTCTAATTTCCTATTTTCCCAAGAGCGAGTCTCGGAGTTTCTACTGATTGCAGATGGGAATTTCTGATGTCGGATTTCTATTTATAGGTTTTATTTTCCTATCACATTCAAGTTTTCGAATTTTTGGCATAAACTCATAATTAAGCCTTAAACTTTCATTCTTGGTATTTCCATATAAGATGTTCATTACTTTGTACCATATTCACATATGAGGTTCAAATATATCGATATTGTTCCTAGGTAAAAAGTTCTTAGCATTGAACAAAAATAGATACTATGAAGCTGTCGTCTGGAGTTTTTCAACAAGGATTATGATCTCACAACACTTCGTACAAGGAGTTTTCTAACACTATAGCACATTTACCCCTAATATTTCTACCATGAATTATGGTCAAAATTATGTTAAACAAATCGTAAGTGTCAAACACTGTGCAAGCAATATCACTTTTATTAATACATCATGCTTGCTAATAGTGAGCTTCTAATTACCTATTGCAAATATCCAAATACAAAATTTTGGATTTTCCATTTCACATTTCTAATTGTAAATTCCTGATAGCGAAATGTTCAGATAACAATACCGAGTTCTTCATTTAACATTGCTAGGAGAATGCTGAACTATAAATCGTAAAATTCCATATGAATGCATAGTGTCTTTTGCACAATAGGGTTCGAAACTCGCAAGTTATATTCAAGCTCTTTCCACTAATATTCTGGGAAATACGGAACTAATACCGAAGATTTTTATGACAATTCTTTAATGACATGCAAGCTATACAGGAATCGTAAGAGTTTGTCCTAAAGAACAAAAACTTCTTCGTATTAGGGGGCAAACTGTTAATACCAAATTTCGTACCAATCCAATATGAAGAAGCGGAAGCTTTAAAGCCGAAAGGGTAAAGAGATTTCGAACAGCGAAACCAGGTTTGTGGAAGAAAGAGCGAATCTAAGGGGTTACCAAAAGCAAAGTCTGAGGGCAACAACAAAGCCACAAGGCAAAGGAATAAAGCCAAAAGGAGATACTGGCAGCCAAGAAGAATCAAAACATAACAATATCGGTCCAATACCGACAACTGAAGGTAGAAAGTAGTATTGAAGATTCCAAAGGGTCATGACGAAGGAAAGCTCAAGATCAATATGGGAAAAGAAGGCATTAGCAAGATAAGGCCGACACTAAGAGGAGCTTAGAATAGCAATTCCGGAAGCACTACACCTGATAGTGGAAGCTAATGACGAGAGGATTACCGAAGGCATGTAATCTGAAACATAAGCAGGCGGAGGAAAGAGCCTACCTTTATAACTAAAGACGAATACATATGCCAGAAGCCAAAACCGACACCCTTACCACTACCAAAGATTCCATAGCCCATTGCTTAAGCTGAGAGGTATAAAGGCGGACCGTGACTAGAGGTCCCGAAACCGAAAGCCGCCAATGCCAAGCTCTCAAATTCGAAGACTAAATCACCGGAAGGTATGGCACCAGAACCACTCCCGAGAGTCTAAGATTGATATTTCGAAGGCAAAGAATCATCCATGAAGACATTTTATAGGAAGAAAGGTGGCCAAAACCTTTTCGCCGGAACCGAAGTTCATAAGGGCGACCGAAACCTTATTTTCGCATACAAAAAAGGCTTCTACTGAGTCCACAATAGAAGGGATCCAATATGCCTATATATAAGACCCTAGGGGTCACATTTTTGAGGGAGAATTCAGATTCATCATTCATCATTCATTCTCTCATATTCTAGAGAGTAAAACCTAATTGGTAAATCAATTTGGGGATTTCTTATGCAACCTCCTCGATAAATAAAATCATCAAAGCCCTTAAAGTGGACGTAGGTTCAAGTTGAACCGAACCACTATAAATTGTGTGTTCTTACTTTTTCTGCATACTCTATTGTTTTACAATATGTTTCTGTACGTATTCTGCTATGCTATTGGATTACTAGAATATCCTTACATAATCTATTAGGTTCTTAGCAACCTGATGCCTTCTTCACGATATAAACCCTTCCCACCTAAACCTTACCCGCAACCTTAGATCGTTGAGTAACCCCTCCACAAGCTATTTAGCTTCCTAACTTGTTTTGTGCTTAGGGAACTCTTATCCCAAGGTAACTGTTGGTCCTTGAGTCACAGAACCGTGATACTCACCCCTTAAGGAAAGAGTAACTAATCTTCGGGTTCGAGACCTTGATATTTAGGAAACTGTCTCAACCTCGTGGGAGCTGAATAATCCTATTTTCTCCTTTGGCCCGTTTCCTTAGACCTATCTCCAGTGTTAACGAAAAATATCGTTAACACCAGTTGCTAGGCTCAATAATAATATCACTAACCCATTTCCTTGTGGGATTTGGGTAAAGGATAAGGGGTCCCAACCCCTCCGTTAAACAAAGAAGAGATTGGAGGACACTGACATTAAGAGAAGTTCGGCATGTCTCCAACGCCAGGGTTTCCAAGCATAAAAGAGGTGTAATGACCCGCATTGGCAAGGGTATTATGATTAAATCATTTAATTATAACAATGGTGATATAGTGAATTAAGTGGTCAGGGAATTAAATAATGGTGAATATTTAATTAAAATAATTAATTTAATAATATATTTAATTCTGAAATAATCAGAATTGGCCTAAATGACGATATGGTGTGAACCGGATCATCTGTGATATTTAATTCAGCTTGGAATTGAATTTGAATAACGAATATATTCAATCGTCGATAGTTGAACGTATAATTTATAAAATAATTATAAACGAGCTCGAAATGGCACTGCAGTTCGCTATTTGGCGATTCGAACTTCAACTGAATGTACAGGATTCGTTTTAAACCGGATTTCTGTGAAACAAGAAATGTGTGGAGCTGGTGGAGTATATCTTTCTAGTGAAAGAGAAAAATTGGGATTTCGTCGTGTAGATTTTGAGATATGTCCAAATCAAATTTTAAAATAGTCGCTATAGAATCGTTTATCGACCGTAACAGTTTATTCAATATAACTAGAGATCGGGTTTGAATTTAGACAAGGTTCTTTTTGGACATAGTGATAATTTAATTTTTAGAATTTTACTGTAATTTTTATTTAATTTAATAAGCAACTATTTATTTGAAGAATTCTGCACCCTGAAATCAACATTTTGAGGTTTCACAATATGAGTTAATCTACCGGTATTATTATATTTTTGGGATCGTGGCACCGAGCTGATTACAATGGTATGTTTATTTCTGTCTCTAGCAGTTCGTAAACAAACGAAATTTCATGAAATGAAATACCCTTAATATCTAAAATATTTATCCCTTAACCTAATTTTCTCTGATCAAACATAGCTCCACGTTTCCATTCCCTCAGCCCCACAAAGTAAAAACCGTTCCCCTATAAATTATTTCTCAGCACAAAACTGTTCAAGCATTTTTCCGCCGCCTCTTATTTCTCTTCACAACTAAAAATCGAAAGTCTGGAAAAATCAAAAAGAAAAGAAAAATGAAGAAAAATTCAATAAATCAAATGGGTTATATCCGTGAGTTTCTGTTCTACCTGTCTCCGCTCTCGTATACTTTGTATGTCACTCGAACTGGTTTTTCTGTCGTGGGTTTTAGGGTAGCAGAAACTAGGGCTTCGACGTATGGATTATAGAAGCGATTTAATGGGGATTTGGCAGTGGGTATTTGTTCATAGTGAGGGTGGATTGCTGCTGTGTATATAGGAGCAGGTTTCAGCGTGGAGACCCCAAAACATACCGTAGACGATGATACAACAGGACGCTGCTTTATGATGGGGAAGTACCGTGCTAACTGGATGGAGGGTTTGAATAAATTGAACGTGAAGGGGCGATAGCTGTGGAGCGGTTTGTTTGGAAGCGTGAGTGTAAGCAGTGGGTACACGTTTTAGGGATGGAAGGAGATGCTACAGGGGTTTGAACGGGTGCGGGTCTGGGTGAACTAAGTGGGATTTGGGTTGCCGTTGGTTTTGAAGATTGGGTATTGGGCTGGCTACAAAATTGGTAAAGCCCACTATTTGAATATAATTTAAGTTTAGTTTTTATTTATTTAAAATTCAAATATGAAGAGAAAAAGTGATTTAAAAATGTGCGGTTGTGGCAATGAAATTTACTAGAAGGGTGAAGGCTAATGAGTAACCTTATGTATAGTTCAAGACGTGGATTATAAGTTGTAATTAAAGAATTTAATTATATAATCATTAATCATTAATATTAATGATGTTTAACTATGAATAGCCAGTAAAAATCATATCTTCCCCGTATGTTATCAGAATCTAGTGAAATCAAATCCGTTGGGATCGTATGGACGGACACTACATGATGGATCTGACTGGAAGTCCATCCGAGCTCGTTACAATTTATTGAAAAATAAGTTGTCAATCTGAATCAATGACAATTATCGTTATTAACGATGATAGTCCAATGTGAGTAAATCTCACTAACTCTGAACAGTTTATAATTTCATGTTGTATTGTTAGAACTGTTAGATATTGTTTGATTGACTGTGTGTTGACTGTTTGATTGAACTGCTAGTCAGTTGATTTAATTTCTATATTGATTCTGTTTAACAGAATATATCATATAGAACTGAAAAGTGATGTTATCTATATTATTTACCATCTGTGATGCAGGGAAACAGGTTGGAGGAATCCAACTGGATTCCTCAACAATTATTTTACTGTTTTCATATATTGTGATATATGATGTGTTATATAATCTGTTATGGATTAGGGGTGTTAGAATGATTTTGATCATTGTTATTCGATATTGTAAATATCATAAAGACCCTGGGATGTAAAAAGGAGTATTTCAATGTATATTGAAATAAAGGAATTTTATAAAATCACAGGATTTTATAAAAGGAAATATTTATAAAACGAACACGGTTTTATAAAAGGGATATTTATTTAGAAAATAAATAGAAATAGAAAAGGGATATTTATTTAGAAAATAAATAGAAATAGAAAAGGGATATTTATTTAGAAAATTAATAGAAGTTATAAATAGGAAATATTTGTAACGGTAAATAGAAGTTATAATTAGGAAATATTTGTAACGGTAAATAGAAGTTATAAATAGGAAATATTTGTAACGGTAAATAGAAGTTATACAAAGGAAATAGTTGTAACGGAAAGAGTAGTTTTCCAAAAGAAGTTAATCGATGTTAGTTAATCGACTAGTGTTAAAGTAAAAGAAGTTAATCGATTAGAGAATAAAGTTAAAAAGAAGTTAATCGATGTTAGTTAATCGATTAGTGTTAAATAAAAGAAGTTAATTGATTAGAGAATAAAGTTAAAAAGAAGTTAATCGATGTTAGTTAATCGATTAGTGTTAAAGTAAAAGAAGTTAATCGATGTTAGTTAATCGATTAGAGAATAAAGTTGAAAAGAAGTTAATCGATGTTAGTTAATCGATTAGAGAATAAAGTTGATAGGGGATAATCGATGTTAGTTTAATTGATTAGAATAGAAGCAAATGAGTTAAATCGAATATAGTTATTCGAATAGAAGCAAATGAGTTAATCGAATATAGTTATTCGAATAGAAAGTAAAAGGAATTATCGAATATAGTTTATTCGTAAAGAGTAAGTGAAATGAGTAAATAAATAGCGTTAGTCAAATAGTGTTAGTCCGATAGAGTTAATTGATAGGGGTTAGTCCAATAGAGTTAATTGATAAGAGTCAATCGAATATAGTTATTCGAAGGAGGGTTAAGTAAGGAAGTTTGTTAAGGAATATAAAGTGAACTTTGCCTATTTCAAAGTTAGAAATGTTGTTCAGTTAAGGTCTGAGAGGTAGTTCTACCGCAACTTGATTGGCTTCGTTTTTAACTAAGGAATAGTTAAGGTTCGGTAGTAAAGAAAATGGTTTGAGTTGGCATCGCGATGGTTTGTTTAAACATCTGTCTAAGTCCAATGAAGAAGCTTTGGAAATGTTTTTCCAAATAAGAAACCAGAAATGTTTTCTAATAAAGAAACAAAGAAATGGAAATGTTTTCCATTGTTAATAACGTATATTTTCCCAATTTAGAAAATAAGGAATATTGAACGTAGGGAAACATGAGATAAGTAAATTAATGAACTAAAGAGATTTATGTTAAATGATGTTTGATCGATATAATTTCCATTTGGAAATATTATCGTTGTTTGCACACTTGTTTTTATTCGATAGTTAACTTACCGACTATCGAAGTTTTGACCATTTTAACGTTGATAATATGGAGAGACCGGTTGGATTATTATCCATAGAACCACTCTGTATTGGCATAAGCGTCGCGAATCATATATGCCAAAGAAAATTGAAGACGAAGTAAAATGCAAGGGCTATCCTGTTTACAGAATAGTGCCTTCGGTTTGTCCAATCCCAGGACAACTTGTATGGACGGGTGTCTGACAGAGTATTTCCAGACGATCACGTATATTGATTTCTCCAACTGTACCAAGAGTGGAAGCGGAGAAGGAAACTTCTTTTAGCTAACACATAATGTATGGTTGAGGACATCAATCGGTGATTTGATGGATTTAACGATGTGACATTCAAAGTGAATCTAATGTGATGATAAAGCGTAGCTTCTAACCTCATCATCCGGTAAATGACAGAAATCGGGCAGGCAGCATGGCTAAGTCGGTCGCACCGAAGTAGGGTGTATAATCACCTGATCTAGAGTTTCATTCATTTCTAAAATCTATTGTTGATGCTGTCCCATTCGGGAAACGGTTGCTGATCCCAACTGTTGGTGATATACATTCGATACACTCAAGCGAAATGAGTGGTCGGTCATGTGTGGCCGGGTTGCAAGATGTTCTTGTTGAACCCAGTGTATTCCTCTCTAGAGATACACAAGCGGAAGGTGATTCCATACCTTGTCATAGTTGGAAATCCATTACCCAATACGTGCTTGCGGTTTTGATTGTATACTATATATGTAGAACGTGAGATGAAAGCGTTTCTGCTAGATGATTATATATACTGTGGTTGATAGACATTATTATAATATCAAAAGGTTTTTGATATAAAGATATTTTGGATTCTCATAAGGGAAAAACCCGTTCCATTATGCGGCGTGGTCTTATGAGATATCGTTTACTTGTTCGAACTGTTTTTAAACTGTTTTACTCATACCAGTCCCATGACTGACCCGGAGTTTACTTTGTTGTTTTCCCTAAACTCTTGGGTGCCTAAATTTGTACGGGCAGTCAAGTAGTCGGGATTTTACAGATATACTGGAAGAGCTTGGAGCCGGAGGCTTCAGGATCATATAGCTATAGTTATTTCCGTTGTGTTGTAAGTGCTGTACTCTGATAATGTATTGTATACATAAAATGATTTATTTCAAGGATATGTTATCTATTATATGTTATTCGTTCCGCTGTGAGATTCGTGTTACTCTGATGTTGTGTTCTTCTTCTTCTTCTATTCTAAGTTTCTATCTTATCTTACCTCACCCTCTAATTTCTTTCACTAATTACCAGGATTTTTCGATGGTTTGGTTATCGACATCGTGCTTATGTCGATAACCAAAGTCGCCGAAAATCCGGGTCGTTACAGTTGGTATCAGAGCTTAAGTTAAGAATTACTTGGCTCTGTGGCGTGACTCGGTAGAGATAGGGTTAGTAATACCCTAGACTGAGATTGAGTGTATATATACGAGTGAACGTATTTGTTATTGATATAAAAATTTGTTTTATATTGTGGAGATTCATTGGTTGAGTCGTTTATGAGTTCTGGTCGATCAGTTTGATCCACTGTATCGGTAGGGATTTTGTAAACACTTGAATACGATGTACCGTCATGGTGTGTTTTGAAAAGAGGGTAAACGAAATAATTTTACCCGAATTATATTTGGATATAAAGGATATATATTGGTTGTTATTATAATCGAGTAAGATTATAAATTAAATGGTTATGTAAATAACCAATCAGAATTCATATAAGTGAAATACGTGAAATCAGATGAGTTAAATCTGAAATTTAAACCAGAATTGAAGTTAAGACTCTGGAGAATTGGATAAGTGTTTGTAAATGGATTGGGATTAAAAATAAGGAAAATTTAAGATCTTGGGAGATTTTAAATTGTTTTACAAGCAGTGTGAATTATATTTTGAAATGAATTTCAAAGTGGCAATGTTTAAAAATGGTTTTATAGTATTGAACTCACTTCGATCACTGGAAAATAGATTCTGATGATGACAGCTGCATCATCAGTATTCATTTTCGAGTTGTAAGTGACGAATTACTACCAGAGATACTGTTTTGAATTTGTTTTGGTAAAGACAAGTTGTGTTGAATTTCAAATGAAATTTCAAATATAGAATTTGAACTTTTAAATAGATTTGAAATATTAACTTGTTTTAAAAGAAATAAAACGAGAATTTCCTTTATAAACGAAGTTCATAAATAGTTCTTTTATAAACGAAGTTTATAAATGAAGTGAAGAGAATTATCATTGGATAATTCAGAAATAAAAATACAAGTGTGAAGTTGACAGGGAAATCTATTTTCCAAAGGTAGTAATATCGATTTCAAAAGGAATTGAAATCGAGACTTATGTAAAGATTGAATAAAGAAAATTTGAAATAGAAATTGAATATGTGAAATTCAATGGAATTGAAATAGAATTTAAATAAGAAAATTCAAAAGGGGATTTGAATGTAGAAATTCAAATGAGATTTGAATAAAGAAGATTTAAATAATGGAAAATTGAATGTAGAATTCATATAGAGTAATAATAGGATTTGAATATAGAAATTTAAAGGAGTTTAAATATATGAAATTCAAATAGAATTTGAATTAGGAAAATTCAAATAGAAGTGAAAATGAAATTTGAATAAAGCAGATTCCAATAGAATTGAATTTGAAATTTGAATATAGAAGATTCAAATATAATTGAAATGAAATTCAAATATAGAATTTGAATAAGGAAATTGAAACGAAATTCAAATATAGAAATTGAATAGAATTAACTAAGTCGAGAGGAATTAGTTGAACTTTGAAAGGTGGACTGGATCTGTAAATGGATATTCGAAATCGAATATAGAACATAAAATTGGAATGGAATTCAATTAGTGGATAAACAAGTTAAACCTATATTTGAACATATAAATTCAAATAAAAAGGTGAAATGGGCAAACCGGTAATTTGAAAATCACTTAACTAACTAAGTTAAAATGATTTGATTAAGTTGAAATGAATTAGAAATGTATAAATATACATGAGATAGGTATGGATAAGGTATGAAGGTATATAAATAGAATGCTCGACGAAAAGGTATGTATTTAATTCATATATGAGATTTCATGCGCCGTATCGGCTAGCCGCTTGGCTTTTCTTTTTCTTTTTGATTGGAAAAGGCCTGTGTGGCAGTTTGGGGATTTTCCCGATGCTCCTAGTACAAAGGAGGTTATGGAGAATTTTTCCGAGAATTTAAGGAGTTAGGATATTTTAAGATAATTTGATAGTTAGAAATCAACGTATCGATATATATATAGAAGTCGATAAGGAAACGAACTTAGAAATAGAATAGTAAAATTAAAAAAGGAAGACTAAGAATAAAATCTAGTAAGAATAGAAAGAGGAAGCTTATACGTGTTTAAAAGTGAATAAGTAGTTGTATGGTATTGATTTTTCGAGTAAGTAGTCATATCTGTTTTGACGTTATAAATGTTATTCAGTCAAGGTCTGAGAGGTAGTTATACCCCCAACTTGATTGATTTCATTATTAACAAATAAATGGTAAGATTTAAGGCTCGAAGATCAATGTTGAATAAGAGTTAGTTGAATATAGTAACTGGGTTGTCGTAACGATGTTTTACAGAACATCCGTTTTAACCCAAAGAAGTGTAAGCTTGGAAATATAATATAGAATATTTCCTAAGTATAGAAATAAAAGAGATCGGAAAAGAGATAAGTAATTGGAATATTTTCCAATTATAAATAGCAAATATTTTCTAAAGTTTAGAAAATAAAGGAAGGCGGTATTCGGAAAAGTTTTCCAAATAACGTAAAAGGCCAATATGGTAATTGAAAATATTTGGTTAACAAATATTGATAAAGAAATAGAGAAGTGATTTAACTAATGGAATATTGATTATGGGCTCAGTTGAATGTTAAAAAGGAAAATTTGATTTTTGAAAGAGTGAACTGTTTAAAATTCCTAGGAAGAGACTGTTTGGATTAAAAACAAATTTTAACAGAAATTTGTGAAAGCAGATTTGAATAAAAGTAAAGTCAGTAAAGTGGTAACTGAGATTGAATTTGAATGATATCGAGACAAATGAAATTTGTGAGATTCAAATTTGAAGTGTAATGTGATAATCAAGTAAAGAGTTGGGAATCGAGAAGAGACTAGTGTTGAAATGATATTTGACTCGGATATAAGTGAATGGTTGTGTTGGAGATAAAAGCTGATTTGGAGTTTGATTGGGATAACCCTTGTATCCGCTGAATTTAATAACAGGTGGAAAGGATAAAATGATATGCCGACAAAAGGTACAAGTTTATATTTCATATGGTATGAGATTTTGATGAGCCGAATTGGCAAGCCGCTTGGCTGTTTGATTTTCTTTTGGGTTGGAGATGGCCCAGAGAGGCGAGTTGGAGTTTTACCGATTGACCAATACAAAGGAGGTGCTGGCGAAATTTTTCAAAAGAGTTAAAGTGTTAGAAAATTTTCAAGATTTTTTGAAAATTTTCGTTGATAAGAATTAATTAATAATTTAATTGAAATTAAATTGGTTCAGTTGAAACTGAAGTTAAGAAGTGAACAAATATGTTCTAACCAGTCGGTAGGGTCGTCCCCTACTTTTTAGCAATTTCGAGGACGAAATTATTTTAAGTAGGGAAGATTGTAATGACCCGCATTGGCAGGGGTATTATGATTAAATCATTTAATTATAACAATGGTGATATAGTGAATTAAGTGGTCGGGGAATTAAATAATGGTGAATATTTAATTAAAATAATTAATTTAATAATATATTTAATTCTGAAATAATCAGAATTGGCTTAAATGACGATATGGTGTGAACCGGATCATCTGTGATATTTAATTCAGCTTGGAATTGAATTTGAATAACGAATATATTCAATCGTCGATAGTTGAACGTATAATTTATAAAATAATTATAAACGAGCTCGAAATGGCACTGCAGTTCGCTATTTGGCGATTCTAACTTCAACTGAATGTACAGGATTCGTTTAAACCGGATTTCTGTGAAACAAGAAATGTGTGGAGCTGGTGGAGTATATCTTTCTAGTGAAAGAGAAAAATCGGGATTTCGTCATGTAGATTTTGAGATATGTCCAAATCAAATTTTAAAATAGTCGCTATAGAATCGTTTATCGACCGTAACAGTTTATTCAATATAACTAGAGATCGGGTTTGAATTTAGACAAGGTTCTTTTGGGACATAGTGATAATTTAATTTTTAGAATTTTACTGTAATTTTTATTTAATTTAATAAGCAACTTTTTATTTGAAGAATTCTGCACCCTGAAATCAACATTTTGAGGTTTCACAATATGAGTTAATCTACCGGTATTATTATATTTTTGGGATCGTGGCACCGAGCTGATTACAATGGTATGTTTATTTCTGTCTCTAGCAGTTCGTAAACAAACGAAATTTCATGAAATGAAATACCCTTAATATCTAAAATATCTATCCCTTAACCTAATTTTCTCTGATCAAACATAGCTCCACGTTTCCATTCCCTCAGCCCCACAAAGTAAAAACCGTTCCCCTATAAATTATTTCTCAGCACAAAACTGTTCAAGCATTTTTCCGCCGCCTCTTATTTCTCTTCACAACTAAAAATCGAAAGTCTGGAAAAATCAAAAAGAAAAGAAAAATGAAGAAAAATTCAATAAATCAAATGGGTTATATCCGTGAGTTTCTGTTCTACCTGTCTCCGCTCTCGTATACTTTGTATGTCACTCGAATTGGTTTTTCCGTCGTGGGTTTTAGGGTAGCAGAAACTAGGGCTTCGACGTATGGATTATAGAAGCGATTTAATGGGGATTTGGCAGTGGGTATTTGTTCATAGTGAGGGTGGATTGCTGCTGTGTATATAGGAGCAGGTTTCAGCGTGGAGACCCCAAAACATACCGTAGACGATGATACAACAGGACGCTGCTTTATGATGGGGAAGTACCGTGCTAACTGGATGGAGGGTTTGAATAAATTGAACGTGAAGGGGCGATAGCTGTGGAGCGGTTTGTTTGGAAGCGTGAGTGTAAGCAGTGGGTACACGTTTTGGGGATGGAAGAAGATGCTACAGGGGTTTGAACGGGTGCGGGTCTGGGTGAACTAAGTGGGATTTGGGCTGCCGTTGGTTTTGAAGATTGGGTATTGGGCTGGCTACAAAATTGGTAAAGCCCACTATTTGAATATAATTTAAGTTTAGTTTTTATTTATTTAAAATTCAAATATGAAGAGAAAAAGTGATTTAAAAATGTGCGGTTGTGGCAATGAAATTTACTAGAAGGGTGAAGGCTAATGAGTAACCTTATGTATAGTTCAAGACGTGGATTATAAGTTGTAATTAAAGAATTTAATTATATAATCATTAATCATTAATATTAATGATGTTTAACTATGAATAGCCAGTAAAAATCATATCTTCCCCGTATGTTATCAGAATCTAGTGAAATCAAATCCGTTGGGATTGTATGGACGGACACTACATGATGGATCTGACTGGAAGTCCATCCGAGCTCGTTACAATTTATTGAAAAATAAGTTGTCAATCTGAATCAACGACAATTATCGTTATTAACGATGATAGTCCAATGTGAGTAAATCTCACTAACTCTGAACAGTTTATAATTTCATGTTGTATTGTTAGAACTGTTAGATATTGTTTGATTGACTGTGTGTTGACTGTTTGATTGAACTGCTAGTCAGTTGATTTAATTTCTATATTGATTCTGTTTAACAGAATATATCATATAGAACTGAAAAGTGATGTTATCTATATTATTTAACATCTATGATGCAGGGAAACAGGTTGGAGGAATCCAACTGGATTCCTCAACATTTATTTTACTGTTTTCATATATTGTGATATATGATGTGTTATATAATCTGTTATGGATTAGGGGTGTTAGAATGATGTTGATCATTGTTATTCGATATTGTAAATATCATAAAGACCCTGGGATGTAAAAAGGAGTATTTCAATGTATATTGAAATAAAGGAATTTTATAAAATCACAGGATTTTATAAAAGGAAATATTTATAAAACGAACACGGTTTTATAAAAGGGATATTTATTTAGAAAATAAATAGAAATAGAAAAGGGATATTTATTTAGAAAATAAATAGAAATAGAAAAGGGATATTTATTTAGAAAATTAATAGAAGTTATAAATAGGAAATATTTGTAACGGTAAATAGAAGTTATAAATAGGAAATATTTGTAACGGTAAATAGAAGTTATAAATAGGAAATATTTGTAACGGTAAATAGAAGTTATACAAAGGAAATAGTTGTAACGGAAAGAGTAGTTTTTCAAAAGAAGTTAATCGATGTTAGTTAATCGATTAGTGTTAAAGTAAAAGAAGTTAATCGATTAGAGAATAAAGTTAAAAAGAAGTTAATCGATGTTAGTTAATCGATTAGTGTTAAAGTAAAAGAAGTTAATCGATTAGAGAATAAAGTTAAAAAGAAGTTAATCGATGTTAGTTAATCGATTAGTGTTAAAGTAAAAGATGTTAATCGATGTTAGTTAATCGATTAGAGAATAAAGTTGAAAAGAAGTTAATCGATGTTAGTTAATCGATTAGAGAATAAAGTTGATAGGGGATAATCGATGTTAGTTTAATTGATTAGAATAGAAGCAAATGAGTTAAATCGAATATAGTTATTCGAATAGAAGCAAATGAGTTAATCGAATATAGTTATTCGAATAGAAAGTAAAAGGAATTATCGAATATAGTTTATTCGTAAAGAGTAAGTGAAATGAGTAAATAAATAGCGTTAGTCAAATAGTGTTAGTCCGATAGAGTTAATTGATAGGGGTTAGTCCAATAGAGTTAATTGATAAGAGTCAATCGAATATAGTTATTCGAAGGAGGGTTAAGTAAGGAAGTTTGTTAAGGAATATAAAGTGAACTTTGCTTATTTCAAAGTTAGAAATGTTGTTCAGTTAAGGTCTGAGAGGTAGTTCTACCCCAACTTGATTGGCTTCGTTTTTAACTAAGGAATAGTTAAGGTTCGGTAGTAAAGAAAATGGTTTGAGTTGGCATCGCGATGGTTTGTTTAAACATCTGTCTAAGTCCAATGAAGAAGCTTTGGAAATGTTTTTCCAAATAAGAAACCAGAAATGTTTTCTAATAAAGAAACAAAGAAATGGAAATGTTTTCCATTGTTAATAACGTATATTTTCCCAATTTAGAAAATAAGGAATATTGAACGTAGGGAAACATGAGATAAGTAAATTAATGAACTAAAGAGATTTATGTTAAATGATGTTTGATCGATATAATTTCCATTTGGAAATATTATCGTTGTTTGCACACTTGTTTTTATTCGATAGTTAATTCACCGACTATCGAAGTTTTGACCATTTTAACGTTGATAATATGGAGAGACCAGTTGGATTATTATCCATAGAACCACTCTGTATTGGCATAAGCGTCGCGAATCATATATGCCAAAGAAAATTGAAGACGAAGTAAAATGCAAGGGCTATCCTGTTTACAGAATAGTGCCTTCGGTTTGTCCAATCCCAGGACAACTTGTATGGACGGGTGTCTGACAGAGTATTTCCAGACGATCACGTATATTGATTTCTCCAACTGTACCAAGAGTGGAAGCGGAGAAGGAAACTTCTTTTAGCTAACACATAATGTATGGTTGAGGACATCAATCGGTGATTTGATGGATTTAACGATGTGACATTCAAAGTGAATCTAATGTGATGATAAAGCGTAGCTTCTAACCTCATCATCCGGTAAATGACAGAAATCGGGCAGGCAGCATGGCTAAGTCGGTCGCACCGAAGTAGGGTGTATAATCACCTGATCTAGAGTTTCATTCATTTCTAAAATCTATTGTTGATGCTGTCCCATTCGGGAAACGGTTGCTGATCCCAACTGTTGGTGATATACATTCGATACACTCAAGCGAAATGAGTGGTCGGTCATGTGTGGCCGGGTTGCAAGATGTTCTTGTTGAACCCAGTGTATTCCTCTCTAGAGATACACAAGCGGAAGGTGATTCCATACCTTGTCATAGTTGGAAATCCATTACCCAATACGTGCTTGCGGTTTTGATTGTATACTATATATGTAGAACGTGAGATGAAAGCGTTTCTGCTAGATGATTATATATACTGTGGTTGATAGACATTATTATAATATCAAAAGGTTTTTGATATAAAGATATTTTGGATTCTCATAAGGGAAAAACCCGTTCCATTATGCGGCGTGGTCTTATGAGATATCGTTTACTTGTTCGAACTGTTTTTAAACTGTTTTACTCATACCAGTCCCATGACTGACCCGGAGTTTACTTTGTTGTTTTCCCTAAACTCTTGGGTGCCTAAATTTGTACGGGCAGTCAAGTAGTCGGGATTTTACAGATATACTGGAAGAGCTTGGAGCAGGAGGCTTCAGGATCATATAGCTATAGTTATTTCCGTTGTGTTGTAAGTGCTGTACTCTGATAATGTATTGTATACATAAAATGATTTATTTCAAGGATATGTTATCTATTATATGTTATTCGTTCCGCTGTGAGATTCGTGTTACTCTGATGTTGTGTTCTTCTTCTTCTTCTATTCTAAGTTTCTATCTTATCTTTCCTCACCCTCTAATTTCTTTCACTAATTACCAGGATTTTTCGATGGTTTGGTTATCGACATCGTGCTTATGTCGATAACCAAAGTCGCCGAAAATCCGGGTCGTTACAAGAGGAGTGTACTCATTCAGAGAAAGATGAATGGTAGCAACTTTCAAGTAGCGCAGAAGGTTAAGAAGAAATTCCGGGAAGGGTAAAAGCCCCCATGATGCATGTGAGTCACAGTATACGTGAACCCTTATGGAGGATGATGGATAGTGTCTTGTGGCAAAGCAGGAATGGCGTCAGTTCCGACCATACCACATAGAGGCTACCTCCCCCTGATTATTGACAAGCCAACGTTGGAATATGGATACCTCATTTGAACAAAGCCTAACAGATTTTCCTGTCCTGGAGTCATCAATTTTTGGAATCCTAGACATAGTGATATCATTACATAAACATGTGTTTTAGTTTCATTTCCATTCGATAAGTGCATGCAAACTACATATAGGCGAACAATTGATATAGAGTTTTGTTAACCCATTTGACGATAATATTTGACTACGAAGATCAATGTCAACGTTTTAGATTGCCTTTTATCAATAAACTAGTTATCTATACAAAATCTTAATTCCCGGATCCCGATAATGATGGGGGTAGACAGGATTCATTAAAATTACCATTAGACATCATCCCAAACGATTATCGGGAGTTTAATCTGCACCAGGTCCATTGAACCCCAATTCAGAGCATAATCCAAACTAGCGATTAAGATCAAAGCAGAATACTTATGATTAGTTACGCCTGAAATCTTGAAGATTAGTGTGGCAAGTTTTGATGGATAGTGACCTCGTTTAAGAAAAATGTTATGCAGGAATGAGGAAGAAAAGAAAAGAAGATTTCTTTTGGGTAAGAGCTCACCTTTTTTATCTCTACCACACATATAAAATCAAATCAACGAGAAGGATCCATATTAGAAAAGCGAAAAGTCAGGAACCCTGTGTAATCAAAACCTTACAGCCTCTTAGACAAGAAAAGCTTGACTTGAAAATTCGAAAATACCCCTTCACTGGGAGGCAAATGTCACTACCAAAATTAACTCTGAAGCAAGCTGACGGTGAACGGGTAATCAGATGAACATAAGAACATAAGAATTCTCCAAAAGCAAGAGCCAAACACTAGAAAGAATTCAAAAGCTACAGATTACCGACAGGGTCTATCCGGCAGGGTCTATTCGACATCTGTAGCGAAAGGTCATATAAGTCAGAAACTAAGAAAGGTGGAGGCAAGCGCTCCACTAATCAAAACCTATAAAGACAGAAGGGCTATCGGTGTTGACCTACTTAATATCGAAACATCAAGAGATAAAGACATCTAAAGATACCAAACTTAAAACGTAAAGAGATTATCTGGACCAACTTCCAAAACATCTACTGTATAACCACCGGAAGATCACATTGATATATGACAAGCAGATCACCGGAAGCCACCTTCAAGAAGACCAGGCCACACCGGGAGGCAAACTGGAACACTAGGGGAATACAAGCTATCCTTACTAATCCGCCTAGCGCCGACACTAACAGGGGTTTCGAAACAACAGCTATCTACATACATTGCAAGGGCAAGCTCCTCAAAGTATTCATGAAAAACCGGAAGCCTACACCCGGAAGCCACTACTGGAAGCCCCAACTGACTTGGACCTTCGATCCGGAACCTATAATAAGCACTGCAAAGGCGACCGGAAGCTAAACATCTGAGACCAAGGAGAAAAGCGGCCGATAGAAGCTTCTGCAAGCCCAAAGGCCCAACAGCAGAAAGGGCCCCGAATTGTCTGTAAATAAGACACCAGGGGTCACTTTTTGGGGACGATTTTCCTCATTCTTACTCTTGCATTCTTTTTCTCTATAGTAAACCCTAATTCTTGGATTGATTTGGGGATTTCTTCCATTTTATTTATGTATTCTAAATCAAAGATCAATAAAGTGTGAATCAATACTTAGAGTATTTCTTTATGGGATTGTTATATGATTTCTCGGTTATTGTTGTCGCAACGTACCGTTTGCTTCCAACAAGTATATGAGCCTATATCCAAGTCTTTCTGTAAGAGAAGTGAAACACCCCTCTTTCTACAAATTTAGACCCTTCGACAAGCCTAGTGCAGAACCCCTCTCCACAAACCGTTAAGTCATTCGCTAAGGGTTGCGCTTAGGAATCCTTCATCCCAAGATAACTGTTGGTTCTTGAATTACTTAAGCGTGATACCATCTCATTGAGGGAAGAGTAACTATTCTTTTGGATTCTAAACCTTGATATCTTAGAGACGGTGAACTAACTCAAACTTCTGAAGGCTAAACAACCAATTTTCCCCCTAGGTCCACTTCCATAGACCTGTCTCTGGTGTTGACGAAAAATATCGTTAACACCACATATATGTGACTTGCTTGCGGATGTTACTATATGTTTTCTCCAATCACCATGCATGCTTTCGGTTTGATGCCTGGTTGCACTTTCACCGGTTTATGTGTATTTCTTCATCGTCGCACCATGTCTTAATGTGCATGGTTCGAACTGTCTTGTATTCATGATGGCTTTCTGTATTCTGGCTTGAGTTATCTTCTTGTACATATGTGATGACCCAAATTCCCGGTACCTTTTGAGCTGACTAAACAATGCCAGTTCAATCCAAATTGCGCCGGAAACCCAGATGCCAATACAAAGAATTTAGAGGGTGGGATAAGAAAGAAAGAAATGTTAGAATAGAAGAAGAAGAAGGAGAAGAACTAACACAAAAAAAAATCAGAGTCTCACATCACAGTGGAACAAAATATAATATATAAATAAATTTTTATTGAGAGCTTGAAATAATACTTACAATCATCAGAGTACATCACACATCTAGACAGTTATAATAATCTGTCCTCATATACAACACACAGCGGAATAGTAACTAATACGTTTGAATTCCTCTAGCATGCCTTCTGAACTTCTTTGTGTCCAGTAACCTAAACCTGAAAACCCCGGTCTAACCCGAGCATTACAAACACCGAGTCAGTCTGGTGAACCAGAGTGATAAAAGCTCGCAAGTTTTAAGGGGGAACCAACCAACTCGATTTTAAAGATCGAAATCTTTTCAAAATAAAAGGAAAATCGTTAGACCAAATCCACAAATAAATACGGATGGTTTTTACCTTACAATAACCCAAAACATTTTTGAAATCAATATTTTTTCTGATATTATAATATTGTCTAAATACAACTAAATAAAATCTAGCAGAACGTTTGCATCTCACGCTCCACATATATAGTATACAAACAAAACCGTAGGCGCTTATTGGAGATTGGATTCCGACTATGACAAGGTATGGAACCACCTGTCGATAGTGTATCTTTTGAGGGGAATACACTGGGTTCAATAAGAACGTCTTGCTACCCGGCCCACATGACCGACCACTCATTCCGCTTGTGTGTATGATTGCATATCACCAACGGTTGAGATCAGAAACTGTTTCCTGAAAAGGGGAAGCATCGATAGATTAAAGAAGCAAAAGAAATTTCCCAGTTGTGAGGCTTGAGGTTAGATTTTTCCTTTGGAACATCTGACCATCATTTACTTTGAATGCCACATCTTCAGACCCGTCAAATCACTAATTGACGTCCATAAATATACCTTTGGTTTAAAAGAAGGGCCATTCTTTGCCACCAACTCGGTATATTTGTAAAAATCAACGTATGTGGTTTTTAGGAAATACTCTGTCAGACATTGGTCCATACAAGTCATCCAGGAAAAGGATGAACCGAAGGCACACTCTCCTACTGCATCCAATATAGGAATCACCCCATGGTTCAGTAGCGAGTAGTCCTTGCAATCCGTTGATTTCAACTATGACAAAACCCCAGTGTTTCTCCGGGTCGAATCAGAGATTGTAAGTGGTTCTTCCATTTTATGAAAATCAATGGTCTTCGATTGCTCCATCTTGATCATCATCTGATATCTTATATGATTTCGTATTTGCTAGTCGGAATGGTTTTCGAATATAAATTCGATCCCAGTTTTTCCGTACAAACAATCGTATTGGGCAGATTTGATAGTCGGTTATTTAACTATCAAATAAACAATCACTAAATCTTGAAAATAGAAATAGACTCGTTGGTTCAGTACTCGGCATCATTTGGCCCTTTTCATTTAAAAATAAATTGATGAATGGTTAAGTTAAAGCTACTAAAACATTCCATATTTTTATACTAGGTATTCAATTCTCATTTCAATACATTAATCTTCTCAAAGAATTTCGATTAAATATTTAGAAAAATATTTAATAACCACATCCAATTCCTATTTTACTATTATTTCAAAACAATAATTACCATATTACTCGAGCATTCCTATACCTCAACATTTATTCGTCCTTGACTGTGAATTGGTAACTGCATAATTCTCTACGTATCAACCCCGAAGACCGAAATCAACATCAGATTAATACTCAGAAAATCACTCAACTCAACCAATCTACAGTTAGGTACAAATTCTCATCTTAATCACCATCAACCCACTCCACTTATAATTCATTCAATCATTTTCCATTTGAAAATCTCTCTTCCATTCCATTATTAAGTACGTTAACTCAATGTTTTAGCCTCAAGCCATTTTTATAATTAAACATAGTTTATACTCCCAGGATTAATATAAACCCTATTTATCACGATTTCTTCTTACTTAATTCAAATATTAAGTAAACACTTATTTAAGCTATCATGTCGGCTTAAAATCCTTTTCATAACTTAGTTATAAAACTCGGCTTTAAATAAAGACCCGCTCATCAACTCTTTTCAAGAATCCAATTATATTTCAGTATCACTTTATTTACTTACCTTAATAAATCTCATTTACGAATTGATCACTTAAATTATTATTCATTAAAATAATAATTTACACAATCATTAACTATCATAGAAATAGTTAACTTCATATTTAACTAAATTAAATAGTAGTAGTCTTCTTTTAAAATCTTATTAAAGTTTAAAAACAAATATTCGTTAATATATCCCATTAGATTAATTAACAATAAACAAATTTATTCAATTCAAAAACATGGTTATCTCAATAACCAAATTTAAATTAGCCTTTTCTTTACTTCAATTAATTAAATAATAAATTTAAATAATTCTATTTAATTGTCTCTAGGACACACCTAATCAAATTCTTAACTGTTCCGCTAATTTCTGCTTATTTGCCTATAAATATTATTAACATAAGATTTCGAATTATAAAAGCCCTTTAATAATCAGTCATAAACTTAAATAATAAGTAATAAGTATAAATTTCCATTTAGTAAACTTTATTCAAATATAATATATTCAAAATCTATTTCCAGTTATAAAATATATTTTATAACTTCATTATCGTCGATACACTTGACGGTAAGTCACATTTATAATATGGTTTACTTCTGGTCCAATTGCTACTGATTACTCAACCAATTCTACCTTCGAACGTTGAATTTAGATTCAACGAACAAAAATCAAGTCAATCACCCAGTCATAATGGTTAACAGTTCATATAATTAAAATATGAAAATAAACGATAAATTTAAGGAATCCAGTTGGATCCCTCCAACCTATTTTCCCTGCACCCAAATACGTTATCTTAACAATATCATTTATTTCAGTAAACAAATATAATATCAACCATTCAACAATAAAAGCAATCCAAACAGCCAATTTCAATTTAATATGTTTATATTATTATAAACGTAACCAACGAGGTAAGTCACCTCATTTGGAAATAATCATTAAAAATAACGATTGGTTTTAAATTAAATTAAATAACCATTTAATTTAATCATTCCAGTCAAAATATATAAGTCAATTCAGTAAACAACCATAATTAAACAACCATAGCACACAAATAATTAACCCGACTTATATAAAACATAAGTGGGATAAAAACAGAGTGAGTTGAACTCTCCTAATTATCGTCCATCGCTGAAATAGTCTATTTTAATTAAATCAAACGAACGTTTAATTTAATTAAAATTCCGGTTGCTCCAAACTACATACAAACCAGCTCCAGTTGATAAGCTCCTACCGTTACTTGTTTTATCTGACTCCAGTGTTGTATGACAACATCATAACATTTAAACGTTATTCGACTATTATTAATAATATTATTAACTAACCTGTACTTAATGTTTAAAAAGTCTTAGTTAGACACGAAATAAACATTTGATTGCATAGTAAGTGTAAATGATCCTGAACAACCATCATGGACTGAACATTTAATTATATACTTAGCCTAAGTTTTGCAATTAATTTTTTATAATTTCTTCTCGAGTCTGATAGCGAAACAACATTTTTCTCTCTGTTAAATGATCAGGATTCCTATTTTCTACCTGCTTCTTTATAACTACCGCTTTATTAACCGTTGTTCCTTTTCATCATATAATCTAAGGGTGTAACGCATTTTACATACAGTAGTCAGTGCACGTGTACTTATTTCCATTCCACGTTAAACGTATTTACAAAACTTAATTATACGTTACCTGGTATGTTTAAGTTTCCAGCTAAACCAATTAGGTGTTGTATAATACTTAACACAGGATTGGCATGTTTAACTCAATAATTAGGCAAAATTACAAATTTTTTGCATAAATAAGTTTTCGAAACCATGTAATATTACTTTTAATTAAATATAAGTTAATACGAATTAGGCATTATACCCGTTCTGCCCATACCTTTCCGCACCGCCTTGTTTCTGTCCATCTCCCCTTGCCTGCTTCTATCCTTCGTCATGCCATCAGAACCCCGTTGCCACACTGTGTGCTGACCTCCCCACTTCATCATCCCGGAAAGCTATTGTACACAAGTGCACACTCCCATCCACCAAGATTTTCACGCACACCTCCACTCCATTGTCCTCACGCTAGTGTTCCTCCTCCATTATGTTGCTACAGTGCTGACCATGCAATCCCACTCCATGCAACTGATCAACCCACTTACTGCTTTATCTTCCCAACAGACCACACGTATGCAGCTTCAAACTCGCTGCACAACTTTTCGATCCTTACACGAAAATCCCTAGGTCCTGAATACAACGCAAGTCCTCATCAGTAAACGTGTACGTGCCCACCTCACTGCTTCAAGCATCACCCTCCCCACTATAGGCTTGTTTTCTCCGCATAGCTCCGCCAACAACGCCCCCCAAGACTCCGGTAACTCTACCTCGCATCACAAGTCTGGTCCCCTTCTCAAAAACTCGAACCGCCTGTCCACTCTTGCGATCACACACTGTTCTAGTCGTTACTACCTTTACCTCAAATTCTATGCAGTGTTTCTTTCCAGTTCGAAAGTTTACGTACTCAGTTCCCACGAGAATAATATAGACGAGAGGAGAAATGCATGTGAGTTTAGTGGAATAAATCTCACGATTTCTAGTGGGTTAAACATTTAAATTTGAATTCGTGTCTTGAAGCTTTCGTGAATTTGCTGAAGAAGGAATGGCGAGCAGTGTGCATATATATAGGTGAAGAATTCCACTGGATAGAATGGATGTCAATTCGATGGTACGATGTAGGCTTATGTCTAGGGAAAGTTAGCCGTGTGTTTCATTAAATTATGACTGAACAATACTTGAGGTAGGGAAATGGAAAGGTTGTGTGCCTTGTTATGTCTCCAAACATGGGCTTTGACTAAAAAGCAGACAAGTGAAAAGAAATTGGCATGGGCTTGTATGTGGATGGACCGATGGAGTGGCTGATGTACGTTTCCATTGTTTTATGTCACTTAAGTAAGAAGTTGTTCTCATTCATTGGTCCGTGTTACACAACCATAGGCTAGGCTTTTGCAATGAACTATGATAGCATGGTTTTTAATTGAATTTGTAGAAGACTTAGGGGGAAAGAATCAGTTAGGTTAGGCATTATACATGCGTTTTCTTTTCATGGGCATGGATTTGCCTTGCGTTTTCATTTTATATCGTATCAAGGGTATGGAAAAGTTGAAAAGTAAGTATAGGATAGAAAAAGAAACACAGAGTATAGGCTACCCTTTTTGTGAATACTTCGGGTACGCCAAAATTAGGAGCGACGGATAGCTTAGTAAGTTGATTTAATTTACAAGGTGTTCATTTTTTATATTTTAGTTTAACCTTGTACCGTTATTCAACGCCAACTGTTAAATTCGCACCATGGCACACGAACTTCAAAAATTATGAAATTTGATATCATAGTATAATTTGACGTTACGATTCTAATGAAACTAATTTTGTTGAAAATGGACTTTGTTTGCAAAAATGGCGCCGTTTAGTTCTCAATTTGTCCATCAGTTCACCTTTAAATTTCATCTACCTACAAAACAATTCCGTTTGGCTCCAAACTGGAAATATAACATTAATTAATTGTACGTATTCCAATAAAACTTGTTTCGTCGAAAACGGAGATCGTTTAAAAAGGGAACAATTTATAAGGCCTGAAATATCGATAAAATATATTTAAATTCAAAACAAAACTTATTTAAATAGATAATAAATTATTATTATTATCGTATTTATCCCAACGGAATAACCAATATACATATTTTAAAATCGATATTTAGAATTTTGGTTTAAAACGATATCAAAATATATATAAATTCCTTTATATTTATTAAATAAACGCTATCATTTATTAATGAAATTCCATAGAGTCTATTCAAAAATTTGATTTGAGCATAACTGGCAATCTATAATACGAAATCTTCATTTTTCTCTTTCGTTAGAAAGATATAATCAAATCGGTTCAAACGTTTCTTGTTTCACAAAAATCAAACTTAAAAACGGATTATGTATATTCAATTGAAATTCAAATCGTAAATTACGAACTACCGCACCGTTTCGAGTTCATTTTATTTTATTTATATATATATATATTCGAACTCCATTTTATTAAATAAATTCGATATAAAATCCATTATATTTCCAATATAATATATAAAAAAGATTTAAATATTAATCCAATTTAAATGACCGAAAAATCCGGGACGTTACATTCTTCCCCCTTAAAAGAATTCCGTCCCCGAAATTACAACGTAAGAAGAATAATCCGGACCCAATCATTTTCAAAATAATTATTTTTGATTTTTCATAAAAATAAATTCAAACTGTTTAAAAAAAATTCGAAAATTTCGCAAGCATCTCTTCTGTATGGCTTAATCAGAACTACTATAAATGCCAGTCCGGGCCTCATACCAATAAAAAGAAAACAAGAACCAAGCGGCTAACCCAACTGAGGGGTATAGATCAATCACTCTAATCAATATTTTAAGGTTTACCTATTTGTTGGGCAACTCAATTCTAACTCAAGTAATCAACAATTGTTCTTCGTCTTCCAACTGGTACTTCAATTTCTGTAACCAAATCAATCCTATAGCCTTTGGAATCTGCACTTAACTCAACTTATAATGCAAATAACAATCCAGGGTTTAAATATTTCCATTTCATTTCATAACAAATTTTATTCCTGATTCCTTATACCTGAATTTAGTTTCAATCCATTCAACTTCTTTGTTGACATGTTTGATGAATTTTATTCGACCAACCCAACATCCAAATAATGAACAACCAAATTATTTGAATTAAATTTAATATCAAGACATACTGATCTGCATTCACTTCGGTTATACATTAATATCAATCGATTAATATCCGACTGATTTCCACTATTTTCCATTCGATTTCCAAATCCCTGTTTATTTACATTATTCAATCCCACTTAACCAGGTTAAGTTTTATTTTCATATCTAATTTAATTCACTAAATGATTTTCTTTCCAATCAGTTCAATTTCATTTCATAATTCAATTTGAATTCAAATTAAATCAAGCACAGCAATCAAACAACCAATATTATTATAGAAATTATTTCCTTTATTTTATATAAAAATATTGTTTGGGCAAAAATATTTCATTTACCCACTTTACAAAACAATATTGTGCCAGTTGTTAGTTCAAAATCGAACGGATCAAAAAACACAATACAAAATATTTTCATATAAAATTTTAAAAAAATAAGCTCTCATGTATATACACTCTAACTCAATTTAGGGTATTAGTAACCCCATGTCTATCGAGTTACGCCACAGAGCCAAGTTTACTACTCAACCTTATGCTCTGATATTAAATGTGACGACCCAAATTCCCGGTACCTTTTGAGTTGACTAAACAACACCAGTCCAACCCAAATTGCACTGGAAACCCAAATGCCAATAAAAAAAATTTAGAGGGTGGGATAAGAAAGAAAGAAATGTTAGAATAGAAGAAGAAGAAGGAGAAGAACTAACACAACAAAACCAGAGTCTCACATCACAGCGAAACAAAATATAATATATAAATAAATCTATATTGAGAGCTTGAAATAAAACTTACAATCATCATAGTACATCACACATTTGGACTGTTATAATAGTTTGTCCTCATATTCAACACACAGCGGAATAGTAACTAACATCTGAACTCCTCTAGCACGCCTTCTGAACTTCATTGTGTTCAGTAACCTGAACCTGAAAACTCCGGTCTAACCCGAGCATTACTAACTCCGGGTCAGCCTGGTGAACTAGAGTGAGAAAAACTCGCAAAGTTTTAAGGGGGAACCAACCAACTTGATTTTAAAGTTCCAAATCTTTTCGAAAGAAAAGGATAATCGTAAGACCAAATCCGCAAATAAATACGAATGGTTTTTACCTTACGATAACCCAAAACATTTTTGAAATCAATATATTTTTCTGATATTATAGCAGTGTCTAAATACAACTAAATAAAATCTAGCAGAACGCTTGCATCTCACGCTCCACATATATAGTATACAAACAAAACCGTGGGCGCTTATTAGAGATTGGATTCCGACTATGACAAGGTATGGAACCACCTACCGATAGTGTATAGGGGAATACACTGGGTTCAATGAGAACGTCTTGCAACCCAGCCCACACATGACCGACTACTCATTTCATTGAGTGTATCGAATGTATATCACCAACGGTTGGGATCACCAACCGTTTCTCGAAAAGGGACAACATCGATAGATTAAAGAAGCAAAAGGAATTTCTCTAGATAGGTGATTATACACCCTAATGGGGGGACCCACATAACCATGATGTCTGCCCGATTTTTGTCATTTCCCAGTTGTAAGTCTTGAGGTTAGATTTTTTCCTTTGGAACATCTGGCCATCATTTACTTTGAATGCCATTTCGTCAGACCCGTCAAATCACTAATTGACATCCACAAATATACCCTGAGTTTAAAAGAAGGGCCATTCTTTGCCACTAACTCGGTATATTTGTAAAAATCAACGTACGTGGTTTTTAGGAAACACTCTATCAGACATTCGTCCATACAAGTCATCCAGGAACAGGATGAACCAAAGGCACTCTCCTACTGCATCCAATATAGGAATCACCCAATGGATCAGTAGCGAGTAGTCCTTGCAATCCGTAAATTTCAACCATGACAAAACCCCAGTGTACTTCCGGGTCGAATCAGAGATTGTAAGTGGTTCTTCCGTTTTATGAAAATCAACGGTCTTCGATTGCTCCATCTTGATCATCATCTGATATCTTGTATGATTTCGAATTTGCTAGTCGGAATAGTTTTTGAATATAAATTCGATCCCGGTCTTTCCGTACAAACAATCGTACTGGCCAGATTTGATAGTTGGTTATTTAACTATCAAATAAAAAATTATTAAATCTTGAAAATAGAAATAAACTCACTGGTTCTGTACTCGACATCATTTGGCCCTTTTTATTTAAAAATAAATTGATGAATGGTTAAGTTAAAACTACTAAAACATTCCATATTTTTATACTTGGTATTCAATTCTTTTTTCAATACATTAATCTTTTCAAACCATTTCGATAAAATATTTAGAAAAATATTTAATAACCATATCCGATTTCTATTTTACTATTATTTCAAAACATTAATTACCACATTATTCAAGCATTCCTATACCTCAACATTTATTAGTCCCTGACCGTAAATCGGTAAGTGCATAATTCCCTAAGTACTAAATCCGAAGACTGAAATCAACATCAGATTAATACTCAGAAAATCACTAAACTCAACCAATCTCCAGTTAGGTACTAATTCTTATCTTAATCGCCATCAACCCATTATATTCCACTCATAGTTCATTCAATCATTTTCCACTTGAAAATCTCTTTTCCATTCCATTATTAAGCACGTTAACTCAACGTTTTATCCTCAAGCCATTTTTATAATTAAACATCGTTTATACTCCCAGGTTTAATATAAAACCCTATTTATCATGATTTCTTCTTAATTAATTTAAATATTAAGTAAACACTTATTTAAGCTACCATGTCGGCTTAAAATCCTTTTCATAACTTAGTTATAAAACTCGGTTTTAAATAAAAACCCGCTCACACTACAACAAAAAACACTTTTCGCAACAGGCAACATCCGTTGCAATAGACCAATTGCAACAGACCTATGCCTGTTGGTATAGCCGAAGTTGCTAAAAGTTCGCAACATTTTCAGCCTGTTGCAATAAGATGTTGCGGTATACTTTTTTGCAACAGACTTTTTGTGTTGCAAGAGATCCTTTTGCAACAATATATGCCCGTTGCAATAGATTTATAAATCGATAAAAAATAGTGTATATACATATAGCTTATAAATACAACAAATTAAATGTATTCATTTTAGTAATAGCGTATGTCACATCGTGAAATAAACAAATAAAATTTTTATTTTAACAAAGTTTAATAGTAAAAACAATTGCAACAAAAATTTCTACAATTTTCATACATCATTCATAACAAATTCTTCTCTCACACAACACATTTTTCTTTTTCGAATAGAGTTTTTCTAATCATATTTCTACTTTATCATACATATACTATAACAAAAGAATAAATATCATTAGTTCACTAAAACAAATCTCCAGTTCATGCTCCAAGTTAGCTATCAATCATGAACATGCGCATATGAACTTGTCTTTGAAAATTACACTGGAAAAAGCAAACAATTTTAGCTGACTAGGCTTATTAGAAAGAAAAAATATAGTTAAATTGTGACAAAAATGCTTACTCTTCAAAGAGAGGCGAAAGTAGGCCTCGAAAATCCAAGCGAACCAACCTAAGACCCATTGCACAATACTATACATAAAAAAAAATAAAAAAAAAATTAAGTACAAGTCATATGACCAAGAAGATGCACATCACCTATAAGCCTAGTGCATATAACCCACAAGAAAAATGAGAAATACACATATATTATTTGCAGCACTACATGCAAAGATAGGAAAGACAAGTTAAACTTAAGATGACATTAGCACTACATACACATATATATTATTTTTATTTTCAGGAACTCAGTGTCCCTCCATCCAGTTCATAACTTGATAATTTGGTATGCCATACATCCCTACTGAAAAGAAGGCCACAGGCCATTGACATGGCTATTGGATCCAGTTGTCCAGCTATTGGATCCGGTGGTCCCTAGCATAATGGTGATCGGCCCTAGCCCCTACTGCCTGTTTTCATTGTTACCATTAGATGTGTAATAAGTCAAGTCAAATTTTAAAAATGCCTATTTACAAAATAAACAGGACACATGAGTGGTTTAGCATATTCCAATATGATGCACATGTCAACGATTTAAACAAGTTACCCACTAGAATGTGGGTTACCATTTTATAAAGGAACTAATATACACTGAAAGGGTCTTCTTCCACCAATAAGAATAATGATCATGCACATTCTTCTTAAATATTCAAACAGAATAACAACGGGTTTCATGACAGTTAGTTGTCTATATTTGGATCAAATGAGAAATCAGCCTTAGAAATACAACAGGTGACAATTATTCTATAGGCAGTTTTAGCATAGCATTGCATAGCAATTGGAGAACAATATGACTTCTTATCAGAACAGGTATATAGAATCTGATTACAACTTAGATTGCTACAAAAAAAAAAAATCGTCCACAGCCGGCCATTTAGTATCAACAATTTTATTTGTCTTCTCCTTAACAAGGCAAGATGAATTAAGAATTCTGTTTTAACTGGCAAAAAATTTATCTACAAACTACCCAGTGTCTGCATACGACATATAATTGAACCCACATATGTCATCAGTGCTAAAATGGACAGCACGAAATGAATAGATGGCAAGTCCTTGCAAACTTCTGTAATGTGTTCGACAAGTGGATCAAGCGAGAATGCTTTCAAATGATAAGATTGAAATCAAACTTTCCTTGTCATCACATGATTCATCTATCAATATATATCATAACATGATACTAGAATGCTAACTAACAGTTCAAAATCCTATATATTAAGATGACAAAAATAATATATATTATTAAGATGACAAAATCCTATATATTCATCTTAAGGGTAACTTGTCATCTGAAAACAAAAATAATATATATTATTAAGTGCCGGATGCCTATTCACAAGCAAAGCAACTACATTATTTACATTGCATTTTACGATATGACCATTTACCATTTGTTGCAAGGCGCCATTAGACAATGTGATATCTTATTGAACATTGCACTAGGTCAAATAAAAATAAATTGAGAACAAACGATACTGTGTCAAAAAGTTTTAATAAAGTTATTTTTTTTAATAAACAGCAATGAACCATGCCTGGTTAACAAAGTTTAAAAGCTGAAACTATTTTGCTAGCTGGCGCAAAAAATGACAGTATAATTTCAAAACCGAGGTCAACTCGTTACTTATATGCAGACATGCATACCTAATAATGGCTTCTATCCACTCAGCCAATTCCCAAAATCTCATCCTCCGGCAGGTGAAACCGTGCAAAAGACCACTCGGAACTAAAGTACTTCGGTAACACACCTGTCAATGAAGCACAAAATTGCAACTAACATCAATAATAATGATGCAACTCTTCAAAGTAATGTCATCAATAGTAATAAAAATGATGACAATAACCTCTACAATTCACTATTTATAATATATAAAATATATATGTCATCAACTATATAACATGAACCTGATTCTGATTTAACGGATATATCATACGAGCGGCCATGGCTTATCTCCGTTGCATTTACGAAAACAAACAAGCTCTGGAAAATCCTGACGAGACCCACTTCAGCGATGCTAACCCTGCATTCGTCGCGTTTGCCGGTCTTGCACTGATACGATCATCACCGCCCGTTGTCATCAAATCCAAAGGATCGACTTTTAGTTTCGCAAACCATGGATCAGGAGATACATGTACGAGGTTTTTCAATAATGAAATCAGTGCAAATAAAATTGTTTTCTCAATAGTAGAATTTGGCGCTGTGGGGGATGGAAAAACTTTGAATACCAAGGCTTTTAGGAAGGCCGTGGTAAAGGCTGATGAACTTAAAACTGAGAGGTGGGGCGCAGGTTAATGTGCCGACTAAAAGGTGGCTGACAGGAAGCCTTAATCTGACTAGTAATTTTACTTTGTTTTTAGAAAAGGGAGCTGTTATTTTGGGATTACATGACCTAAAGGATTGGCCAATAATCATCCACTCGTTCCTTTCTCCCAGTCGCAGTTCACCTACCCATGACTTATCTCCCACCACCTACCCTCGCAACCTCCGACTTGCCTCTGTCCACCCCTAGCTCTGACCACTCTCCTTCTTCCTCCCGTTCTAACAAAAACCAAGCCTACCACGGAGGAAAAACATGAACTATCCCTCGCCTGCAGCAACAACACCACCCATCCCTTTCACTAACAGCGAACCCCGACGATCTCTGCCCAGATCCACCATCTTCCGTCGGCACATTCCCCTCCTTTGGAAACTGGAGCCTAATTTTTATAAGAACTGGAGAAAAATGGCAGCGAGAACTCGCGTACCGATCCACGAGCTTTAAGATGGTTTCTTGATTTGTGGTTTTGTTGGTATTTTGGTTTAGGGTTTTGGGGAGATCTGGATTTCGAGTGTTGATGGTTCCTTGACGCGGAAGTGATTAGGCGGCGAGGGAAAGAAAAGGGAGAAGGAAAGGGCGAAGGCGGAGTATGGAGATAATGGCGAAGAGGTAGGCGATGAATGGAGATGAATGGTTTTAGGGATTTTGCAACAATGATTTTTTTGATTTAGGTTTAATGAGGAAGAGGTAGGCGGTGAAACTTCAGCGGGATCTGAAATTTTAGGATGCCGCCTCTTTTTACTTTAACCCTAAACATGTTTGTTTTCCCAGCTTGTAAAACGCTGGATAAATCCAGATTGTGAATGGTTCGTGTTTAATAACGTTTTGATGTTTTCTAAATTTTGAAACGCAGGTTGTAAAACACAAGTTAAACGTAGATCTGGATGTTTTCATACCTTTGAATAAAAAACATAAAGTATCAATTATAATTATTAAATACTAAGTAATAAAAATATATACTAATATTAATTATCCAATTTAATGACGTTTAATTACTAGTAGTTTTACTTCTTATTTATAATTGAATATTACTTGTTAAATACAATATATAAAGAATATTTATTAATTATTTATTATTTGTTGTTAATTAGAATTATTAATTATTAAATGTAATTAATAATTGTTAAATATAATTTACACATACTATTAATAACTAACCATGATAAATTATTGAAGTATTAATTCATTTCTATTAATTATTATTACTTAATATGTATCAAGTTATAACTAAATATTACCTATTATTTCGTACTTTTATATTTAATAGTAATTACGCTTACCAAAGATGGAGAAAAATAATATTTAAAAGTCTATTTTTTGCAACTGGCTTTACCAATTGTTAAAAAAAACACAATTTATTGATTATTAATAATTAAATATAAAATTAGAAATATAAAAATAATTATTAATAATAAGTAGAAAGTATTAATTAATTCATAAAAATACCTCTATCAAAAAATTATAAATTAACTCATACAACAAATTATTATTAACTATCAGTTACTCCTTAATAGTATTTATTGTTTATTAATTAATTATTTCAAGTGGTGAAAACAATTGCTAAAGATAACTTTTTACAACAGGTCTGGAAGCGCAATTACAAATTATATATATATATATATGTATGTATATGTTTGTGTGTATATATATATGCATATGTGTATATATATATATATGTACATATATATATATATATCAACTATTATGCTTATACTTCTTATATTATAATCAAATATTACTTGGGGAAAAATAATTTTTAAAAGTGTGTTTTTTGCAAGTGGCTTTTCCTGTTGCAAAAAAATTACAGTTATCGCAACTGGTGAAAACAGTTGCTAAATATATATTTTTTGCAACTGGTTTGAATGTAGTTGCAAATAATATGTCTATTGCAACAGGGATGAAAGAGCAGTTGCTAAAAGTATGTTTTCGCAACAGGCATGAAAGCGTTGTTGCGAAAAATATACTTTTCGCAACAGGAAGGAAAAACCTGTTGTTAAATCTTATCTATTGCAACAACAACGAAAGGTCTGTTGCTAAATATCATTTACTGCAACTGACATTTGAGGCCTATTGCAAATAGCTAGTTGCAATAGGGTATTTTTCTTGTAGTGTCATCAACTCTTTTCAGGAATCCAATTATATTTCAGTATCACTTTGATTACTTACCTTAATAAATCTTATTTATAACTTGATCACTTGAATTATTATTCATTAAAACAATAATTTACATCATCATTAACTCTCATAGAAATAGTTAACTTCTTATTTAACTAAATTAAATAGTAGCTTTCTTTTAAAATCTAATTATAGTTTAAAAACAAATATTTGTTAATCTATCCAATTAGATTAATTAACAACAAACAAATTAAATCAATTCAAAAACATGGTTATCTCGTTAACCAAATTTCAATTAACCTTTTCTTTACTTCAATTAATTAAATAATAAATGTAAATAATTCTATTTAATTGTCTCTAGGACACACCTAATCAAATTCTTAACTGTTCCGCTAATTTCTGATAATCTGCCTATAAATATTATTAACATAAGAATTTGAATTATAAAAACCCTTTAATAATCACTTATAAACTTAGATAATAAATAATAAGTATAAATTTCCAGTTAATAAACTTTATGCAAATATAATATATTCAAAATCTATTTTCAGTTATAAAATATATTTTATAACTTCATTATCGTCAATACACTTGACGATAAGTCATATTTATGAAATAGATTATTTTTGGGTTAACTGCTACTGATTACTCAACCAATTCTTCCCTTCAACGTTGAATTTTGATTCAGCGAACAAAAATCAAGTCAATCACCCAATCATAATGATTAATAGTTCATATAATTAAAATATGAAAATAAATGATAAATTTGAGGAATCCAGTTAGATTCCTCCAACCTGTTTTCCTTGCACCCAAATACGTTATCTCAACAATATCATTTATTTCAATAAACAAATATAATATTGACCTTTCAACAATAACAGCAATCCAAATAGCCAGTTTCACTTTTATACGTTTATATTATTATAAACGTAACCAACGAGGTAAGTTACCTCATTTGGAAAAAAATCGTTAAAAATAACGATTGGTTTTATATTAAATTAAATAACCGTTTAATTTAATCAGTCCAGTCAACATATATAAGTCAATTCAATAAACAACCATCAGTAAACAACCATAGCACACTAATAATTAATCGAACTTATATAAAATATAAGTGGGATAAAAACAGAGTGAGTTGAACTCACCTGATTACCGTCCATCACTGAAATAGTCTGTTTTAATTAAATCAAACGGATGTATAATTTAATTAAAATAAGTTGCTCCAAACTATGTTCAAACCAGCTCCATGATATTACGTCCATTGATACGGTCCTGCTGTTGCTTGTTTTGTCTGATTCAAGTGCTATATGACAACGTCATAACATTTATACGTTATTCGCTTATTATTAATAATATTATCAACTAACATGTACTTAATGTTTAAAAAACCTTAGTTAGACACGCAATAAACCTTTGATTGCATAGTAAGTGTAAGTAATCTTGAACAACCATCATGGGCTGAACATTTAAGTATATACTTAGCCTAAGTTTTGCAATTAATTTTTTATAATTTCTTCACGAGTTTGATAGCAAAACAACATTTTGCTCTCTGTTAAATGATCACGATTCCTACTTTCTACCTGCTTCTTTATAATTACCTCTTTATTAACTGTTGATACTTTTTATCGTATAATCTAAGGATGTAACGCATTTTACATTCAATAGTCAGTGCACGTGTACTTATTTCCATTCCACATTAAATGTATTTACAAAACTAAAGTAAATGTTATCTGGTATGTTTTAGTTTCCAGCTAAACTGATTAGGTTTCGTATAATACTTAACGTAGGATTGGCATGTTTAACTCGATAATTAGGCCAAATTAACCAATTTTTTTGCACAAATAAGTTTTCGAAACCATGTACTATTACTTTTAATTAAATATAAGTTAATACGAATTAGGCATTATACCCCTTCTACTCATTCCTTTCCACACTACCTTGTTTCTGTCCATCTCCCCATGCCTGCTTCTATCCTTCCTCACGCCGTTGCCACACCACGTGCTGACCTCCCCACTTCATCATCCCCGAAAGCTGCTGTACACAAGTGCACACTCCCATCCACCAAGGTTTGCATGCACACCTCCACTCCACTTTCCTCACGTCATTGTTCCTCCTCCATCTGGTTGCTACTGTGATAACCATGCAATCCTACTCCACGCAACTGATCAACCCAATTGCTGCTCTATCATTCTAATAGACCACATGTATGCATCTTCAAACTCACTGCACAACTTTCTGATCCTTACATGTAAATCCGTGGGTCCTGAAAACAACGCAAGTCCTCATCAGTAAACGTGTACATGCCCACCTCACTGCTTCAAGCATCACGCTCCCCACTGTATGCTTGTTTTCTCCCCATAGCTCCGCCAGCATCGCCCTCCAAGACTCCGGTAACTCCACCTCGCATCACAAGTCTAGTCCCCTTCTCAAAAATTCGAACTTCCTGTCCACTCTTGCGATCACATGCTGCTCCAGTCGTTATTACCTTTACCTCAAATTCTATGCAATGTTTCTTTACAGTTCAAAAGTTTACGTACTCAGTTCCCACGAGAATAATATAGATGGGCGGAGAAATGCATGCAAGTTTAGTGGGATAAATTTCACGATTTCTAGTGGGTTATACATTTTAATTTGAATTCTTGTTCTGGAGCTTTCGTGAATTTTTTGAAGGAGGGATGGTGAGCAATGTGCATATATATAGGTGAAGAATTCCACTGGATAGAATGGATGTCAATTCGATGGTACAATGTAGGCTTATGTCTAGGGAAAGTTAGCCGTGTGTTTCATTAAATTATGACTGAACAATACTTGAGGTAGGGAAATGGAAAGGTTGTGTGCCTTGTTATGTCTCCAAACATGGGCTTTGACTAAAAAGCAGACAAGTGAAAAGAAATTGGCATGGGCTTGTATGTGGATGGA
Source organism: Allium sativum (assembly GCA_030737875.1). Lineage (NCBI taxonomy): Eukaryota > Viridiplantae > Streptophyta > Magnoliopsida > Asparagales > Amaryllidaceae > Allium > Allium sativum. Next base: position 222,909,779 of record CM060918.1, on the reverse strand, counting down.
CCGATGGAGTGGCTGATGTACGTTTCCATTGTTTTATGTCACTTAAGTAAGAAGCTGTTCTCATTCATTGGTCTGCGTTACACAAGCATAGGATAGGCTTTTGCAAAGAACTAGGATAGCACGGTTTTTAATTAAATTTGTAGAAGATTTAGGGGGAAAGAATCGGTTAGATTAGGCACTATACATGCGTTTTCTTTTCATGGGCATGGGTTTGCCTTGAATTTTCAATTTATATCATAACATGGGTATAGAAAAGTTTAAAAGTAAGTACAAGATAGGAAAAGAAACACAGAGCATAGGCTACCCTTTTTGTGAATGCTTCAGGTACGCCAAAATTAAGAGAAACGGATTACTTAGTAAGTTAATATAATTTACAGGGTGTACGTATTTATATTTTAGTTTAACCTTGTACCGCTATTTAACGCCAACTGTTAAATTCGCACTGTCGCACACGAACTTCAAAAATTACGAAATTTGACGTTACGGTTCTGATGAAGCTAATTTTATTGAAAACGGACTCCGTTTGCAAAAATGGCGCCGTTTAGTTCGCCATTTATCCATCGATTCACCTTTAAATTTCATCTATCTACAAAACAACTCCCTTTGGCTCCAAACTGGAACTATGACAATAATTAATTGTGCGTATTCCCATAAAACTCGTTTCATCGAAAACGGAGATCGTTTGAAAATGGAACTATTTATAAGGCCCGAAATATAGATAAAATATATTTAAATTCAAAACAAATCTTATTTAAATAGATAATAAATTATTATTATTGTATTTATCGAAATGGAATAACCAATATATTTTTTAAACTTAGTATTTAGAATTTCGGTTTAAAACGATATCCAAATATATAGAAATTCCTTCATATTTAGTAAATAAACGCTATCATTTATTAACGAAATTCCATAACGACTATTCGAAAATTTGATTTGAGCATAGCTGGAAATCTATAATATGAAATCTTCATATTTATCTTCCATTAGAAAGATATAATCAAATCGGTTCAAACGTTTCTTATTGCACAGAAATCCGACTTAAAAGGGATTACGTATATTCAACTGAAATTCAAATCGTAAATTACGAACTACCGCTCCGTTTCGAGTTCTTTTTATTTAATATATATATATATATATATATATATATATATATGTATGTGTATATATATATATATATTCGAACTCCATTTTATTAAATAAATTCGATATAAAATCCATTATATTTCCAATATAATATATAAAATAGTTTAAATATTCTAATTTAAATGACCGAAAAATCTGGGACGTTACAACATGCATATGTACACACTTGTATACATGCAGTTGCAGTGTCCATTAATGTTGCATTTGATTTCAAGAAGTGTTAGTTGTTGGCATTTACGGCTGTGTTTATTTGGGAGCTTGGTCATGCACTTGAACACACTGCTTTGTCATAGCTTTGATGCTCGAGCTATTTGCATATGCTGACTGTTCCATTTTGACCATGCTGAACCATGTTCATTCAATGTATATACATACATACATATATATGCGTAGATGTGTATATATATGTGTGTGTGTTTGTGTTTGCATTTGAGCTGGATTTCTTGGTCCATGCCAATTCAATGATTTGACCATGTTGCCCCTGCACAAAATATATGCGTATATACATACACAAGTATGTGTATACATGTATGTGCATAAAACATATATATAAATGTTAGCACTAGAAATACTGTCTACCTTGTGGGTTTTACAGCGTATCACTGTGAATATCGCAAGCTGTCAAGACACAAATGGATGTCCATATAAATCAAATCAAGTTAGGAAATATGATGAGAAACACACCAAAATTTTGAGGCAAATAAATTTTTAAAATGAGAATTATATCTGCTAGAATTCAAAATGTTTTTGTTTCAGTTTACTGTGTGTTTCTGTGACAGGTAAGTAGAAGACTGGACTGACGGTGAAGACAGATAGAAGACAATGTGAAGATAGAGTGTGAGTTAGTGAATGTAAGAATATATATAACTGAGTGACAATGAGAAATGTAGTGAGGCAATATTGTATATGAGTGACTGTATAACAGAGTGATGTAGTGAGGAACATTGTAACAAATGAAATTGAATGTATGTGTACTGTATTATAGTGAAATGTACAAATAGTGGAGTTATGAAATCTGTACTATTCAAATGTAGAAATAAAATACTATATTTTAATCAAATACTGATTTAATATTTAAATTCTTGTGCAGTAGTATTTTTTTAAATATAAATATTAAATTCATTCTATGATATAGTGGAATAGTACAATTACAAAACATTTAAAATAATATATATAAGTTTGTTATCATCAAACAAAAATCATAGAATCGTCATATACAACAATCTCCCCTTTTTGATGATGAAAAACAAATAATAAGATTTAATATTTTGAATATTATAAATGTGTTCGATAGTGAGTTGTTGAACTCCTCCTATATGTATGCTCCCCCTACAACAACAAAACTCTCCCTAGATATTTGCATGAGTGGAAAAACAATAATTGAAACTTCAATATTAAAATATTCAAAGAATATCCACTCATCGATCAAAATCTTAACCCATTCCCCCCTTTTTTTATCATCAAAAGGATACAGAAACTAAAACGGTGATGAAAGATTGACCAGAAATATAACATTAGCATAAGAGGAAGAACGATCATCATAATTCTCAATCAATCAAACAAAAATCATAATATTCTAAGAACTACTGGCAAATTTTCCATTGTAGAATGAATGATTTACAATGAATTTCATAAAAATGAAGAGAGTTTTAAAAAATGATTCCAATTATTTTCAAATAAGAATTTCAGAAAGAAACACAAAATAGTGATGGATTTGGACTACAATTATAAATTCAATTTAGGTGACGCAATCAAATAATCTCAAATCCCAATAGCTATCAATCAACAAATTATAATATATCATAAAATAATAACACGTTTCACAAAATAGAAAATGAACTAATAGGCTGGTTTTTACATACCAAGGAGGATTTCATATATAGATTTTTATTTATTTCAATTTATTTATTTTTTCTTTTAAATAAAGAGAACACTGACCATGTATAACCAGATCTTGGATTTTTAAATGAGGTAAGTTGCAGTTTAAATTTAAGTAATCTCTTAACCATGCATGACCAGATCTTGGAATTTTAAATGAGGTTAGAGAAACACTTATGTATATTATATTTGTTTTCATTTTCCTTTTTTAAAAAATCTCCTAAGTATATAAAACCAATATTGATGATAGAAATGTGGTAGGTACATAAACGATAGTGAAATAAATTCCAAACTAATCATATTATGAAATATGCTCAGTTATACCGGAATTCTTGAAAATTTTCAGTTATCACTAATTCTGAAAAATAATATAATCACAATTCCATCACAAATATTTCCACTGTTTATTTAAGATGATTTAAAAATATTAAACTCTCCACATTAATATAAAATCGTGATGGATGACAGAATAATGGTAGATAAAGAAGATGCTCGTGAAATAAGTCCAAATTCAAAGATAGTATAACAACAGTTCAATCATCATGAAAATTTAAATAAAATATCCTCTTGTTAAAAATATACTGTAGTCACAACTCATCACAATTTCAAACATTCTAATAACAATTTTGATGAATTCTATATATAGTTCAATTTGGTTATTGATTTCTATTTCTAAATAAATAATCAATAAATGATTTTAAAACTGAAAAATCAATTACAAGAGGGATTTAGAAAGATCTATACAAGACAAAAGGGATATGAAGAACTTATAGAAGATGAGAATCAATATATATTAAGAATCAAAACAGACGAGTGAGAAAATTTCAAAGCATTTAAGGCTGTTACCACTTGTTGTCTCTGCTAACGGGGATTTGAATACCACCCTGGTGGCTAACAAAGATACCTCATACAACAATATCTAATTAACAAACTCTAGCGGTTAAATCTAACAAATCAATTCCATCTATCAGAGTAGCAGACAATTTTTATCAAAACAAGTCGTCATTCAAACAATTTCAAAAACGAATCCTTTTTATCAGAGCAACACACGTTTCCCCAGAGAGTTTTCAGAAAAATTACAACAATTCCAAGAAGACAAATCATGATCCAAGATTTAAAGAAACAGTTTATTTGAAATCACTTGAAGGGATGTGAAAACTTCAAGATTCAATGAATCGATCACAAAAGATTATTAATTTCAACTCCAAAAAGTATGTGAGATATAGGATATAAAAAAAATCAAATGATTTCAAAAAAACAATATCCAAGTAAATGATCATGATTTTCAGAATGATTTTCAGGATGTAGCACAAAAATCTATGCCAAAGGATTTTCAATTCAAAATAGCTAAGCCAGTCAAAAAACAATTTTGAACCTTTTATCAGAGCAGCAGTCAGCAAATTTTAAAGCAAGACACACAAGAGAATTTTTCAGAATTATTTCAAATAAGCACAAGAGAGATAATTCGTGATCCAAGAATAAATAATTTGTTCATTTGAAATCACTTGAAAGGATGTGTTAATTTCAAGATACGATGAATCATTCGCACAAGTTTATTAATTTTAGATTCAAGATGTGTGTGAGATTCAAAATATCAAACAATCAAACATATAAGTCAAATGATCATGAATTATACGTGAGTTTCAAGATACAATACCACAACCCATTCAAAGATGATTTTCAATATTCAACACTAAGGTTCAAACCAAATTGATTTTCACTACATAAAATATCCAAGCCAATCCAAAAACCAATGAAATTATCACAATTGAAAAATAGAAATGTGCTGTAATGAGTATAATTTTCAAGTCTTTCCAAAATGAATTAGAAGAAATTCAAAATAGCAAAGGTGTGTGAAATTTCAATAGTTTTTCATATCTTCAAAAAAATTAGAATTCAAATTAACAGTGTTCAAGATATGACAACAATGCTTCAGCACTGTTAGAAATTCATAAATAAAAAAAGAATTAAACTTCAAAATAATTATAGATAATTACAGTTTTAAATTCAAGATCTGGAAATCGTTAAAACATCAGTGTTTTATACAAATAAAGCAAATTTCCAGAAAATCATGAATTCTGCAATTTGAAGTTAAGAAAGGTCAAGAAGTAAAAAATATAGCAGTGACAAATCAAATCAGAATATTCACAAGAAAATAAATAGAAGGGGTAGAAGGAGGAATAAACAAAGAAGAATAAAATCAAATAATACTAACGGAGATGAGTTTAGAGATCATACCTGTAACCAATGTGAAGCAATGCATCTCTAACTCAACAAACTTGGCTAAGGAACTATGAATAACTCAAAGATGTGGAACAACTTGAATTCATTTTCTCTTTTCCAAAGCAGTTCCTCGGCTTTCTCCAATACCTAACAGTTTGGCGGATCCAGTGGTCTAACAAAATTAGTAAAACCACTCACAATTTTGTTTATGTCTTTCAGTACCCAAACTTGTTTGTATAACAATCCATTTGAAATTTACCATTGTACCCTTAGGAACCCAAATCTGTTTGAATTTAGTCAAAATCGTTTTATTTCCATTTGGGATCCAAGATTGTTTAAATGGTTTGTTATTAAACAAATTCTCATTTTGTTTCTAATTCAAAAATCCTTTGAAATTGCCAGAGTTTACAATTTCAAAACGGACATTTCCAAAGTGATTGGAAGGATTTTTAAAATAATTAGAAGTCGATTTTTCAAACCCATTGATTTTCCCATAACCAAGACGACAATTATTTCCGATGGAAAATTGGTTTTACAACAACATATTCAACGATTTTCCCCCAATAGAATATATACCCAAAGTTGATTCTAATCATTGAATTTTGGATTTAAGATCGCTATTCTCTTTATCAAATTTGAATAACGATTAATTGTGATCTTTCTCTTTTCAACGTCATTTTGTTTCAAAACCAAGTTTTCATTTTCAAGCAATTTGATTTTGATCTTGGACTCAAAGATTTCAGATTCAAATTTAATTTGTATTTCAAACTCAAGTTTCCTGAATTTTTCAGTTTCCTTTTCAAGCTCATTCAGGATTGAATCAGTTTCCAGTAAATTTACTTTTTCAGCGATTTCATGTTTGGAATTTTTGATAGCCTTAAAAAATTTAACTTCCTTTTGCACAGAATTGTTTGTACTTTTTAGCTCAATCTCGTTATCTTTTAAAATCAAAATTTTCCTCTTCAAACTTTTGAATGTTTTTATTGAGATGAACGAGATCAGATTTCAATTTCATACAATTTTCGCATTCAAAATTTTCTAATTTCATGGCATTTGAAAGTTTTGATTCCAAACGGTTATTTTTGTTGCTTAACTCATGATTTTTATATTTCAGATATTTGCTTTTCCGTTGGAGTTTATCGACAGAATTACTTAAATCAGCACACATATAAACTAAATCTTCGTATGATAATTTCCTATCTCATTGTCTGTTGAGTCTCCATCGTTTGATCTACTTGAATTTTCATTTGTATCTCTTATCAGGCATAGATTTTAATCTGAGTTGGCCTTCTTGTGTTTTTGAGCTGCTGTTGTCAATTCTTCCATACTACGCATCGAGGGTATTCCAGATTTACTGTGCAGAAAAACAATAGGAAATGTGGTTATATTGGATATCACCAATATAAGAATATAAAATATGAGTAGTGAGAGAATTAAACTCAATATCATTCCTGTCTACCCAACCATATCCACTAATAACAGTATCCCAACATTTAGTATTAATAGAATTTAAATAGTACCCCATTTCTGATTTCCAATTTAAAAAATCTGTACCATTAAAAAAAGTCGGAATATGACTGGACTGACAAATAGGGGAAACCATGCCTCTAGATTTAATGAAATATCAGGCTCTAATACCACTTGTTGGATCTAGATTAACCCTAGAGGGGGTGAATAGGGTTTATTCGAGTTTTACAAGATATTAAAAATTATCACAACATTGAATGCAGCAGAGAAAATAAAAATATATAACACAGATTTTACCCAACTTCGGCAAACCCTGCCTACTGCTGCATTCTCAAGATTTTTACTATGTATTAAAACAGATCCCGCTTACAAAAACCTGTAAACTCGCAAACCCTGCTCCTGTTCTAATCTTATGCTTAAAACTCGACATTGATTTATGTCCCCGAAATCAGATTTTCCCTTAGCTACAAACCCGTAGCTAGTAAACCCTAACTATAAGACCTATAGGTAGTAAACCCAAGTTTTACAGACAAGCTATTAAACTCCTAGCTTTTATAGAAAAACTAGAAAACACCGATGGTGATGTATAAAAGAAATTTAAAAATAAGACAATGTAAAATAAAATAAAATCAAAAACCCTAAGCCCTTAATAAAACAAGCCAACCCCCTTATTTCCTTTTATATCCTTTGTCTTCACAAAAATGTCAACCGACTCTAAATCAGTTTAGGTTTTTTCTCGTTCTTCCCAGTTTGCAATTTCTGGAACTTCGATCTCTGATGATCGATAGTTGTTGCTCCTCGTCGTTCGTTCTCTAATTTGGGACTCTCAATCGAAAACCATGAGTTCCTTCTGGTTTGTTTTTTTTGAATTGCTCTTGAAATGATGATTTTGGTTTTCGGTCTTTTTGTCGATGATGTATATGGTGTTTTTATAGGATTGTTAAACCCTATAATAACTCTGATTTCACTTAATGGCTAATTTGATTTTTTGCATGAATCATGTGATGACTGTCCATGGTATAAAAATGATTCTTGCAAGATATCTAGCTGTGAATCCTCTATTTGATTTTCTAGAAAGAAATAAGAACTTTTTCTTGCCATATTTGACATTATTTGCAAATTTCTAGAATGCTTTAAAGCCCATGACTTGTTGCCTTGTATGATTCATTGAAAACTGGAAAGATTTATTGAAAACTTACCTAAAATTTTGCATTCGAAAATTGATCAAAGTGATTCTAAAAAATTGAGAAACTATCTTTGAATTTTCGGAAACGGATCTTGTTGTTGGTGAATTTCTAGAATCAGTTAAAACCTGAATGTTGATAGAAAATATTCTCTGCCCAAACACATGGTTGACAAAATCTAAAATCAACAAATTGTTTGCCAAAAATACTTGCGTTGAATTGCTTTCATCTCTGGAGTGATTTCTTGTCCAAAACATTTTCTGCCACAAAAATGTTGAAAAGAATTCTTGCTAAATTCGAATTGTTTTTTGCCAAAAACAGTTTGCTAAAATTTCTGATTGTAAACCTGATGCACTTATTTGTAGAAAGAAAACTTGCCAAATATATTCATTGATTAATACTCGAAACATATAAAAAGTTTTTGTGCAAAAGCAAGTTGCCACTTTGCTCTCTCATTTGAATCTGTCATGTATGTGTGTGTGTATATATATATATATATATATATATATATATATATATTTACACACACACACACATATATATAGACTTGTGTGTGTATATATATTAATATATATATATATATATATATATATATATCTGTGTAGCCTTGGATATATATACAGTTGCTCTGAGCATTGTTGTATCATACTTGCATGTACATGTGAATTTTTTCATGCTGCACATCCCTGTTTGGTTGTATCTTGATGACTTGGATTTGAAAAAACTATTTTGTCACTTCTCTGAATCTGAAATGTGTCAAGCCATATTGAGATTCATTTGAAATCTGGAAATGAATAAATGCATTCATTGCTTCAAAGGCCCTACAAAATTTCTCTTTCCTTTTTTCATCCACGCTGTGGATACGTGTGTTTTAGCTTGTTAGTGTTGCTTGCACCACTGTCTTTGATCATTGAGTTGCTTTCATGTGCATGTAGACTCTTCCATATATGCCACTATGCAGATTTGCATTTAAACTCCCACATATATGTGACTTGCTTGTGGTTGTTGCTTTGTGTTTTCTCCAATCACCATGCATGCTCTCGCTTTGATGTTTGGTTGCACTTTCACCTGTTCATGTGTATTTCTTCATTGTTGCACCATGTCTTAATGGGCATGGTTCGACTTGTCTTGTATTCATGCTGGCTTTGTGTATTCTGGCTCGAGTTATCTCCTTGTACATGCATGTGTACATACTTGTGAACATGCAGCTGCACTATCCATTTATGTTGCATTTGATTTCAAGAAGTGTTTGTTGTTGGCATATTAGGTTGTGTTTGTTTGAGAGCTTGGTCATGCACTTGAACACACGCTTTGTCATAGCTTTGATACTCGAGTTGTTTGCATATGCTGACCGTTCCATTTTGATCATGCTAAACCATTGTTCCTTCAAGGTATGTACATACATACATACATACATATATATATATATGTATATGTATATGTATTTATATGTGTGTTTGTGTGTGTATATATATGTGCACAAATGTATTTATTTTTGAACTGAATTTCTTGGTTCATGCCAATTCACAGATTTAACCATGTTTCCCCTGCACAAGATATATGTGTATACACATACATATGTATGTGTATATGCAGAAAACATATATATAAATGTGAGCACTGGAAATACTATCTACCTTGTGGTATTTACAGTGCATCACTGTGAATATCACAAGCTGTCTAGACAAAGATGGATGTCCATATAAATCAGATCATGTCATGAAATATGATGAGAAACGCACCAAAATTCTGAGGCAAGTAAAATTTTAAAATAAAAATTATATCTGTCATAATTCAAAATATTTTTATTTCAATTTATTGTGTGTGTTTCTGTGACAGGTAAGCAGAAGACTGGACTGACAGTGAAGACAGATGGAAGATAATGTGAAGATAGAGTGTGAGTTAGTGAATGTAAGAATATCTGTAACTGAGTGACAGTGCAAAACATAGTAAGGCAACAGTGTATATGAGTGACTGTATAACAAAGTTATGTAGTGAAGAACAATGTAACAAATGAAATTGAATGTATGTACTGTATTACAGTGAAATGTACAAATAGTAGAGTTATGAAATCTATAATATTCAAATGTAGAAATAAAATACTATATTTTAGTAAAATACTATTTTAATATTTAAATTCTTGTGTAGTAGTATTTTATTTAAATATAAATATTATATTTTGTCTATGATGTAGTGGAATAGTACAATTGCAAACACATTTATAGTAAATATATGTTTTTTATCATCAAACAAAAACCATAAAATTGTTATATACAAAACATGCTAATCTCTACCATTGGTAAATTCCGCTTTATCAGTTTGTTCTTTATAATAAATAAATGCTTCCCTTTGATCGCATATGTGGAAACAAGCGCCTGAATCAAGTACCCAATCTTTACTTTTGTCTTTATCCATACATAGGACATTATCATAAAGATCTTCACCGGAATTTACTTCTCCGTTGCTGCTTTAATCTACCTAGATTTTGTCTTCCTCTAATGCTTTTATTCTTTCTTTATCCTTTTTAAGTTTGTTGCAAAATCATAATTGATGACTGTGTTTTCACAGTAATAGAAAATGAAATCCCTTTCTATGTTTGAGTTATTTGATCGTCTTTCCATATTTGAATGGCTACATTTCCTATCAAGTTTGACCTCTTTAAATGGATTTCTGTTTTCTCTTTCTATCTTATCCTTTTCTTCTATTTGGTTCACCTCTGTATCTCCTCATTAAGCAAGGTATTAACCAACAACCCCATTGAAATAACGCCATCCGAATTTGAGTTATTCAATGCAACCACAAGTGTTTCCTAACTCTTCGGTAATGAACTCATCAACATCAAAGCTTGTGTCTCATCATCTAGCTTGTAATTTACGGCTCCCAATTGGTTCACAATAGCCTGAAAATCATTAAGATGCTCTCCATTTGACTCACCTTCCTTAAGCTTGAAATTCACTAATCTTCTCATAAGAAGAGCCTTGGTCATTGCAGAGTTCTTTGCCTAGATCCCTTCTAACTTTTTCAAGATCAAATAAGCGGATGTTTCATTAACAACAATATGAAATACTAAATTCTCCAAAAAAGCACCTAATAGCCGTTGCAGCCTTCCTATCCAAAATTTCTCACTTAGCCTCAGTTATGCCATTTGGCTTCTCCTTATTATTGGTGAAGATCCTTAAGATAGAGATAGCCTTTCATCTTCGCTTTCCATAGCCTCCAATTTCTTCCATTAAGTTTCTCCATGTTTATCTTCTTCATAATCAAACTCTCTTCAAAAAAAATTGTGAATTAGGCTCTGATACCAACTGTTAGGGATTTTCTTAGGATCTCTACACAATTAGATTTTCGAAGAGATAATAAGTGAACAAAAAATAATGAAAAAAATTCTTCCAAATAAAACCTTTATTAATAATTCCAAAAGATTGCTAGAAAACACTAAAAATTGAGAGTCAATCACAATCCTCAAACCTAAAGAGAATAAATATTTTCTGCCACGTACATATAATGAACAATGTAATGCATATTTATAATAGGGTTGACAAAATATATTCTTTAAGAAGCCATTGAATAATTCCATAAGTCTTCCCATGTAGATAATTTGTTTCCTTTTCTAATGCAATAAAAGAGGCAACTAATCACTCCATAAAATCTACCAAAACTTTAAAAGATGCAATTATTCAATCTACATAAATCTAAGAAACCTATAAAACAAGCAATCAATTTGAGTCATGATTCTATATAGACTCAAATATATCCAAGGCCTACATAAATATGGAATGTTGTATCACCGTAAACTTAACGACAATACTCCTGTACATTTGTTTTTCTCTCTAAATGGTTAAACCATTAAAAAGAAAATTCTTACTATAATATTATAAAGAACATTATGTGAAGCGCATTTCATTATCATCAACACTTAAGGACATCAATTACGTTATATGTAACACCCCACCCTGTCCAGGGCGGCTCTTGCAAGCAACTCTGACTTTGGTGGGGCGTTTTAAAACAAGGTAAACATGCATAATGATATAACAAGGCAGGACATGACATATATATATGTAAATAAACAGAGTAAGTAGATAAAACAGCGGAAGAATTTTAAACCATTTTAAAAACAAGTCTGCTACATCATAATGTCAATTTCCCAAATAAACAAGTCTAGTACATAAAATAACATCATCTGAAACTGGAAAGGAAAACATAAAAGTAGCTATCCCCAAAGTGGAAAAACCATAGCGAGCTCAAGTCCAAAGCATACATGAGCTAACCAAGAAAGCAGCTAAGATCCAAGCTAGGCTCCTGTATTCCCTCCCTGAGAACCTGGGGGGGGGGGGAAACGGAAGAAAAGAGGCGAAAGAAAACAGGTCAGTCAAAAAGACTGAGTAAGCCCTGCTACGATCAGTCTATAAACTAATAAAGTTAACAACATGATGGAAACTGAGATGATCATAGATAACAACATACTGACATGATAAATTAACTACAAGATAGATAGAGGTGTCATCGCATAAACAAGGTTAAGTTTTGCACCACGGTGTACTAGCAAACCAACATAACAGGTATTGATCCCTTAGCCCAAGCTTTAACCCAATAACATGAAGTGACCTTAATATAAGGTCCAACCAAACGGTCTAGTCGATCGGCTCCCTATAAGCCTAACACGTCAAGTGTTGGTGTCCATACGGCCCACATATGGATGTAGTCAGACTGTGCTGGGTCCACCTTCGGGTGTATCAAGCCTTCGGGTGTCAACCCCAGACACTGAAGCAATAATGCACAGTCTAAACCTACTGGTACCCGTGCCTCGAGTTTGTCCAATACCGGACTACGTGCACGTCCGTAGCCCGCCTGGACCCGCACTGCTGTACCACTCAGCCGTCGCTTTGGTCGCTTACATCAGTCCAGTAATCGTGCCCCGCCCTAGCCTAGCCTCTAGGGTTGTGATGATACCCAACTGGGATTACTGCCGGAACAGACCACGTTGCTAGGGTTTCCTAAGAGGGTTAAGTGCGATTTAACCCTTCACTAATCATGGATTAAATTGGTTAAGTGTAACCGACAGTTCACAACTTAACCCCATTTCAATCCCTCAAACCCCCAAATGGATTAAATTGGTTAAGTGTAACCGACAGTTCACAACTTAACCCCATTTCAATCCCTCGAATCCCCAAATTGGTTAAGTATTAGTGGACCCTGACTTAACCCTAATCATGAGGCATTAATTAGTTTAATGCACCTTAACCTCTCACATTAGACTTTGTTGTGGTTACCTAGTTAAGCCGGTGGGTTCCGGGTAGATTTACACCACAACTTGGTTTAACCTCGGGTCTTGGCACCACATGACCAACTTCTCACATTGGGTCCTATTGTTTGTAGCCACTAGTTAAGCCGGTCGGTTCCGGGTAGAATTACGCTACAAACTCAACCCAACCTCGAGTTGGCCACACTTATGTTTTCTAAGTGTCATGTCCACTTTATTTCAAAACATAATTACAAGTCAACAAATACTTGGGTAGACCTAACTTAATAGGTAAATTCCCAAGGGGTAGACCTAACTTAATAGGTAAATTCCCAATCTTATATTTTCATGTATTTTAAGTTTACCCAAACCCCCCAACGTCATTCTATCGCTTACATATTCGTAACAACGCATAAAGGATAGGAAGAGGGAACTTGGCATAACATACATGATGAACTTGCATATCACAACAAACATGCATAACATGTTAGACTTGCATAACTTAGCATAGTGAACTTGCATATTACCATAAACATGCATAACATGTTAAACTTGCTTAACATGGCATACGGAACTTGCATAAACACGCATAACTTGTCAAACATGCATAACATGTCATCGTGAACTTGCATAAGCACGCATAACTTATTAAACATGCATAACATGACATAGTGAACTTGCATAAACATGCATAACCCAATAAACTTGCAAATCATGGCATAGTGAACTTGCATAAACATGCATAACTCAATAAACTTGCAAATCATGGCTTAGTGAACTTGCATAAACATGCATAACCCAATAAACTTGCAAATCATGGCATAGTGAACTTGCATAAACATGCATAACTCAATAAACTTGCAAATCATGGCTTAGTGAACTTGCATAAACATGCATAACTCAATAAACTTGCAAATCATGGCTTAGTGAACTTGCATAAACATGCATAACCCAATAAACTTGCAAATCATGGCATAGTGAACTTGCATAAACATGCATAACTTGTTAATCTTGCAAATCATGGCTTAGTGAACTTGCATAAACATGCATAACTTATCAAACATGTGTAACATTTCATATTGAACTCGCATAAGCATGCATAACTTATCAAACATGTGTAACATGGCATATTGAACTCGCATAAGCATGCATAACTTATCAAACATGTGTAACATGGCATATTGAACTCGCATAAGCATGCATAACTTATTAAACATGCATAAATCCCAACTTTCATCACATATTAACTTTAGAGTTTCTAAAATGAAGGTAAGAGGGCTTACAAATATTATGAAGACACAAAACTACAAGTAAAGATTAAGAAGCCCTTTCATGCAAGCATAAAACCCCAAAACAAAGCTCGAATAAGAAACATCCTTAACAAAAATCCCAAAAACTCTAGCTTAGCAAATAAAACTTGCAACTTGATGATGTATGCAAGCTAATGATCATTCATACAACTTAGAAATGCTTGTATGAACATCATAATCTTCATAGGAATAATTTATGAAGGGGGTGGAGGCTAGGGTTTTTAAGTGGAGGCCATTTGAGAAATCAATTTGCCATAGTTTAGCTACTAGAATGAATAAATTAGGTTTTAGGGTAGGATTAGGGTCTTATTTATAGAAGATTAAAGTGTTTTTAGCCCTAGGATTAATCCTAGGTTAGTTTAGGTCCATCAGATCTCGGAAGTCTCCAGAACACAGCCACAAAACCAGACCAAGACCCAAAATGGTGCGCCAGGCAAAACTGCCCGGCCACCCTGTGTCGACAGGGCTGTCGACAGGGCTGTCGACACCCTGGGGACCCTGTCGACATGCCTGTCGACATGGGGGTCCTGGCGGGAGTTTTCCCGCCTGCGCCAGTTTGCCCTAATTCCTAACTTTGAATTTGAAATTCAAATCTGTTTTTACTTAGGAATTTTCTGAAAACTTCAATGGGCCTTAACTGGGTCATACGGACTCCGATTTTCGAAAACTCAGACTCTATTTCGCGTATTTTTCCGAGACGAACGCAATGGCATAGCCCGTTTCCCTTGATTCACATTTTATAATTAAATTCTGCCTCGATTTATATTATAACGGATTATTGAAAATACGGGTTGTTACATTCTCCCCTCCTTAAAGGATTTCGTCCCCGAAATCTTCAAGTTAGGAAGAACATATCCTACCATCCAACATCCATCTACTCAAAACATCATCCATGAGCAATCATTGTCCTTACAAGATTCTAAATGTGGTATGAACATATGCAAAAGTGTGTGTATATGTACTTACCTAATGCAGAAATCAGGCGGTTACTGATACAGTAAACCTCCTTAATGCATATGTATGTCAGTGAAAATCAGGCGGTTACTGATACAGTAAACCTCCTTAATGCATATGTATGTCAGTGAAATGAATCCATATGTATGCAAATTCCTAATCATAATTTATAGTATCTATATGAGTGCATATAACATTCATCCATATGCAACATCCATGTGGTAGCACAACAAGTTTCAACCATGAATAAGTGCAAGCACTCATGCATATGCAACATGAAGAGTGTGTGAGCCGATCTAGTGCCTAATGTGTATAATGCATCCACGAGTAACCACTTGCAAACACTTGCAACCACTTGCAACCATCAAGCATAACATGTTTCAAATACATGTTTCATCCAAAGGATTCTACCTAAGGTTCTCATGACAAGATAAACACGATAAACTAGATAAACATGGATAGAGAGATATGCTAAAAAGAGATCTTAGAAGATAAGCAAGATAAACTCCTTTTTGGATTACAAGAAATCCATTCAAACCTTGACATATAGTACTAACCGATGAGTCATAACCCCCTTATGGAGTTTACAACAGAAATAAGATCGAATGGGACCGAGAGGATATATACAAAAGATAACTTGCAAGCAAGCTCCACAGGAAAACAAGGATCAAGGATGCACTCTTACAAAGAGATATGATGCGTGTATCTAGTCTTCACTCTTCTTAGTCACGTTTTCTTGAGCTTAACTCTCCTGTGCTTTGACCGTCTTCCACTTCATGATTTCTTGGCTTCCTAACTCCTATTTCCCAAATTCGAGTTGGAACTCATTTCATCATCGTCTCTCGTCTTCCTCTTTCACTTATTCTTCTTTCATCATACTCGGCCTAAATATAACTGTAACCTCATGGTTTCATGCAAAATTTCCAAAATTCACTAGTGAATCCTGGATCTCGTCTACTTACTATAAAGTATTCCACGCAGCAGAACTTTTCTTGAAAATACCAATCCACGTTGCCAATTGCTCTTATAAACGTGATTTTCTATAACTCATGCTTAATCGAAATGAACCATCCGCCTATGAGTGATAGGCCATACCTAGATTCAGTTGCCTACCCACAGCTTCCTGTAGGCTATTTCAAAACTGGCCAACTTCTTGAGGGTAAACCGTTGCTAACCATGATGCAGTCCTCTTGCTCTTCACCGGACTGAAATGAGCATTCTTCGTGAGTCTACCTATTATGACCCACCTACCCGTATTCCCTTTCTTTGATCTAGGTAATCTATCCACATAATCTATCGAGATGTTTTCACACTTCCCTTGCGGAACCTTCAATGGAGGTAATGGCCCGCCGGGCTTCTATGACTTGGCCCTAACCTGGTGGCACAACATGCATCCTGAGACCAACTCGGCCACCTCCTCGAGTAATGCGCATCTTCAAGAACCTTCTTTACCAAGTCTTTCCCTCGAGGAACACATAATCTCTCATTGCGCCTTAGTCATCCCTTGTCATCTATAATATATCTAGCGAGGTGACTTAACATCTCGCCTCGAATCAACTGGTCCCTGTTCTTGACTAACTGCGGGTCTTCTTCCCGTGAAACCCCCTTCTTGATCCAGAAGAGTAAGTCTAAGCTCAGGGAATGCTAACTAACTAGCCAAACGGAGAAAGCTTCTTACTTCAATTGCCCTCTTCAGGGTTTTCCGGTCTGAAACCGCAACCACTTTAGCGGAATCCACCGCTAAGCCTTACTTAGGAACTATGTGCCCAAGAAATCCAACTTCTTTCCTCCAAAGTGATATTTGGAGAACTTGTCCTTCAACTGGTGGCTCTAAGCGTATCCATCACCTCCTTGAGATGTCTAGCATGCTCTTCCTCGTTCTTTTAAGGAGATATCGTCTACGACGACCACAACAAACTTGTTCAAGGACTCCCTAAACACCCTACCCATCAAGTTCACGTAAAATGCGGATGCATTAGTCAAACCAAATAGCATGACTAGCCATTCTAAAAATCCATCTAGAGTCCTAAACGCAGTCTTGTCAATTCCATCCTCAGCCATCCTAAGCTGATGGAATCCGGTAGCTAGATCAAAAGAAGACTGATGCTCCTACAAGCTGATCAAACAAATCATCGATCCTTGGTAACGGTTGTCTATTCTTCTCACGATAATCAACACATAAGCGAAGCAAACTGTCCACATTAGTAACGAATACTACTGGAGCACCTTACTCGAAAATGCTTCGTCTCAGGAAGTTCTTCTCAAGCAACTCCTTGACTTGCTTTCTTAACTCTCATCTCGTGAGGTCATGTGCCTAACCGGCCACGAAACTGGCTTGGTATTACCAACCAGGTAATGCGGAAATCTATCCCACGTCCAGGGGTAACCCCTTCACTTCACCCAAGATATGAGGATATTCTCGGACCGCCCTCACAGATTGCAAACTATCGATAGACGAGTCGAGGGATTCAAGATAACATAACATGACGGGACCCATAGGGTTGCTAGAAATTTCTAGGGCATTACCGAGGCGAGTCATGAGCCTCACAACCCTATATGCAAAAACCAAGAATGGCTCCAAAACAGGACAACCATTCCATGCCCAAAACCAACCCATATCCCCTGAAACCGAGAATATAAGCATCCCACGAGAATTCTATACTCAAGATAGAAATTTTCAAATCCACTCAGACCACAGACAACCGGGCAGAACCCCCAATTGGATTTGAAACACATACGGGATCATCAACCAGACTAGTACTTAGGTGCAAACTTTCAACTAGATCAGATGAAATAAAACTATGCGATGTGCCAGAATCAAACAAAGTATGAACAGGGAAAATCAGAAAATGTAAACAAGACTTTCAACGGAACACTACCTCTATCATGAGCTGGAAGAGCGGTGTTGAGGGGATGAACTCGCCCTCCAGATAGTCATGCATACTGAGTCTGACCTTGCCCTTGTTTCCTCGGGCAATCCTTGCTGAGATGTCCAAACTCACCACAATGAAAGCATTCGCCCCGCTTTCTCTTCTTCTCCCTACATTCCCTGGATATATGTCCAACTTTACCACAGAAGTTGCATTTCCTATTCTCTCTTGGCTTGTCCTTGCGGTTGTTGTTATTCTTGCCTCGTTTCCCGGAATTTACCCTCTTGCCTTGAGACTCATTCGCCTTGACCTCTTTCTTGTCATTGTTATCTTCTTCTTGAAGTAGGGCCATATTCACCAAACTCTCGAAAGTCGCCCCCAAGGGTATGTGAGACATGGCCAAACCGTGCAATGGCTCGTTTAATCCTAGAGCAAAGTGTAGGGCCTTCTTCTGAGCTGTATTAACCAAGTCTAAATTGACCCGAGCCAGTTGATTGAACTTATCTATGTATTCCCTAATAGTCATGTCCCCTTGCTTCAGTGATAAGAACCTCAGTCCAAACCTTCCTCTAAAATCATCCCAAGTCTCAATTGGCCTAGTAGCGGTGGTGACTACTCACCGACATGCAGCTTCTTCCTTTAGTAACCATACTGCTAATAAAACCTTCCTGCGGTCACCTATATCAAAGGTGGCTAAAAGATCTTCAGTCTCTTTCAACCAATTCCTTGCCTCTACAAAAGTCTTTGTTCCACTAAAATTCTTGCCACCCATCATCTTAAAGTTCTTACAAGTTTCCGCAAAATCCGCTTGTGGAGGCTGAGGGAGAAGAGGAACATCAGCTACGGAAGGAGGAGGAGGAACAGCGGCCTTGACTGGAAAGACAACATTAGAGACACCCAGGACCGGTGCCGTGACTTCCAAGTACCGACGAAACCAATCGGGTATTGTTACTCCTTCGGGTAAAATGAGATTATCAGACATGCTGGAAACGAAAAGAAAAGAGTTCAAACGAGGGGTCAAAGGATAGTGCTAATGGCTTTTGGGGAATAGCCTTTAAAAATAACTAGACTTTTCTTTGGAAAATACTTTATACTTGGTTTTGAAAATAGTTTTTCAAAAGTTTTAAAAACCTTTTTATCCCTTCTCGTAAACCATATGCTCTGATACCAAATGTAACACCCCACCTCCGCCAGGGCGGCTCTTGCAAGCAACTCTGACTTTGGTGGGGCATTTTAAAACAAGGTAAACATGCATAATGATATAACAAGGCAGGACATGACATATATATATATATATGTAAATAAACAGAGTAAGTAGATAAAACAGCGGAAGAATTTTAAACCATTTCAAAAACAAGTCTGCTACATCATAATGTCAATTTCCCAAATAAACAAGTCTAGTACATAAAATAACATCATCTGAAACTGGAAAGGAAAACATAAAAGTAGCTATCCCCAAAGTGGAAAAACCATAGCGAGCTCAAGTCCAAAGCATACATGAGCTAACCAAGAAAGCAGCTAAGATCCAAGCTAGGCTCCTGTATTCCCTCCCTAAGAACCTTGGGGGGGGGGGGGAACGGAAGAAAAGAGGCGAAAGAAAAAAGGTCAGTCAAAAAGACTGAGTAAGCCCTGCTACGATCAGTCTATAAACTAATAAAGTTAACAACATGATGGAAACTGAGATGATCATAGATAACAACATACTGGCATGATAAATTAACTACAAGATAGATAGAGGTGTCATCGCATAAACAAGGTTAAGTTTTGCACCACGGTGTACTAGCAAACCAACATAACAGGTATTGATCCCTTAGCCCAAGCTTTAACCCAATAACATGAAGTGACCTTAATATAAGGTCCAACCAAACGGTCTAGTCGATCGGCTCCCTATAAGCCTAACACGTCAAGTGTTGGTGTCCATACGGCCCACATATGGATGTAGTCAGACTGTGCTGGGTCCACCTTCGGGTGTATTAAGCCTTCGGGTGTCAACCCCAGACACTGAAGCAATAATGCACAGTCTAAACCTACTGGTACCCGTGCCTCGAGTTTGTCCAATACCGGACTACGTGCACGTCCGTAGCCCGCCTGGACCCGCACTGCTGTACCACTCAGCCGTCGCTTTGGTCGCTTACATCAGTCCAGTAATCGTGCCCCGCCCTAGCCTAGCCTCTAGGGTTGTGATGATACCCAACTGGGATTACTGCCGGAACAGACCACGTTGCTAGGGTTTCCTAAGAGGGTTAAGTGCGATTTAACCCTTCACTAATCATGGATTAAATTGGTTAAGTGTAACCGACAGTTCACAACTTAACCCCATTTCAATCCCTCAAACCCCCAAATGGATTAAATTGGTTAAGTGTAACCGACAGTTCACAACTTAACCCCATTTCAATCCCTCGAATCCCCAAATTGGTTAAGTATTAGTGGACCCTGACTTAACCCTAATCATGAGGCATTAATTAGTTTAATGCACCTTAACCTCTCACATTAGACTTTGTTGTGGTTACCTAGTTAAGCCGGTGGGTTCCGGGTAGATTTACACCACAACTTGGTCTAACCTCGGGTCTTGGCACCACATGACCAACTTCTCACATTGGGTCCTATTGTTTGTAGCCACTAGTTAAGCCGGTCGGTTCCGGGTAGAATTACGCTACAAACTCAACCCAACCTCGAGTTGGCCACACTTATGTTTTCTAAGTGTCATGTCCACTTTATTTCAAAACATAATTACAAGTCAACAAATACTTGGGTAGACCTAACTTAATAGGTAAATTCCCAAGGGGTAGACCTAACTTAATAGGTAAATTCCCAATCTTATATTTTCATGTATTTTAAGTTTACCCAAACCCCCCAACGTCATTCTATCACTTACATATTCGTAACAACGCATAAAGGATAGGAAGAGGGAACTTGGCAAAACATACATGATGAACTTGCATATCACAACAAACATGCATAACATGTTAGACTTGCATAACTTAGCATAGTGAACTTGCATATTACCATAAACATGCATAACATGTTAAACTTGCTTAACATGGCATACAGAACTTGCATAAACACGCATAACTTGTCAAACATGCATAACATGTCATCGTGAACTTGCATAAGCATGCATAACTTATTAAACATGCATAACATGACATAGTGAACTTGCATAAACATGCATAACCCAATAAACTTGCAAATCATGGCATAGTGAACTTGCATAAACATGCATAACTCAATAAACTTGCAAATCATGGCTTAGTGAACTTGCATAAACATGCATAACCCAATAAACTTGCAAATCATGGCATAGTGAACTTGCATAAACATGCATAACTCAATAAACTTGCAAATCATGGCTTAGTGAACTTGCATAAACATGCATAACTCAATAAACTTGCAAATCATGGCTTAGTGAACTTGCATAAACATGCATAACCCAATAAACTTGCAAATCATGGCATAGTGAACTTGCATAAACATGCATAACTTGTTAATCTTGCAAATCATGGCTTAGTGAACTTGCATAAACATGCATAACTTATCAAACATGTGTAACATGGCATATTGAACTCGCATAAGCATGCATAACTTATCAAACATGTGTAACATGGCATATTGAACTCGCATAAGCATGCATAACTTATTAAACATGCATAAATCCCAACTTTCATCACATATTAACTTTAGAGTTTCTAAAATGAAGGTAAGAGGGCTTACAAATATTATGAAGACACAAATCTACAAGTAAAGATTAAGAAGCCCTTTCATGCAAGCATAAAACCCCAAAACAAAGCTCCAATAAGAAACATCCTTAACAAAAATCCCAAAAACTCTAGCTTAGCAAATAAAACTTGCAACTTGATGATGTATGCAAGCTAATGATCATTCATACAACTTAGAAATGCTTGTATGAACATCATAATCTTCATAGGAATAATTTATGAAGGGGGTGGAGGCTAGGGTTTTTAAGTGGAGGCCATTTGAGAAATCAATTTGCCATAGTTTAGCTACTAGAATGAATAAATTAGGTTTTAGGGTAGGATTAGGGTCTTATTTATAGAAGATTAAAGTGTTTTTAGCCCTAGGATTAACCCTAGGTTAGTTTAGGTCCATCAGATCTCGAAAGTCTCCAGAACACAGCCACAAAACCAGACCAAGACCCAAAATGGTGCGCCAGGCAAAACTGCCCGGCCACCCTGTGTCGACAGGGCTGTCGACAGGGCTGTCGACACCCTGGGGACCCTATCGACATGCCTGTCGACATGGGGGTCCAGGCGGGAGTTTTCCCGCCTGCGCCAGTTTGCCCTAATTCCCAACTTTGAATTTGAAATTCAAATCTGTTTTTACTTAGGAATTTTCTGAAAACTTCAATGGGCCTTAACTGGGTCATACGGACTCCGATTTTCGAAAACTCGGACTCTATTTCGCGTATTTTTCCGAGACGAACGCAATGGCATAGCCCGTTTCCCTTGATTCACATTTTATAATTAAATTCTGCCTCGATTTATATTATAACGGATTATTGAAAATACGGGTTGTTACATTATAACTTGTGTAAGCTGATCAAACAGATGTTTTAGCTTTCAAGTCTTAGATTTATATTGTATTTATGGTCTAGTGTTACATTTAACACTATACGATCCTTTTGTATTCAATCAAATTGTGTTTGCAATCTCACACTATGGTTTATTTGGTTTTTCTACGGAACTAAATTTATCAAAATATCATACGTTAATAACTTTGACCATTCACCATATAAAACTTACATGCTATTGTATGCAGGTCAAACATCTAAGACTTCTTTTGCCTTTGAGAGTTCAAAACCCATAAAATTTATAATATATTGTCCCAACTAAATGAACACGTAAATGTCCAACTTACAAAAGTGTCAAGTAGTTCTAACGTTAGGCACTTGCATGAGTATAGAAGACATTAATATGCAATGGTGCTTATTATTAAGTATATGTTGTATTTATATTTGTCAATCTTTAATTCAATTTATTTGTATATCTTTGTTTATAAACATTCTATCAATCATTTTAGATGCACAAATTTATTATTGAAACATCTTTAACCTATGTTCTATAATTTTAGAAAGGCTAAATGTTACATTTCATGTTTTAATAAATTCCCCACTAGTCTTTCATGTTTTCTATTTCACCAAACCGTCATTCGACTTCATTAGTTGGTGTTAGGAGTCGTTTGTCTTGGAGTTATGACATTATGTTTGCTTAAAAAATCACAATCCCACAAACGTGGATAACTCTTTATCAGTTCTATCATATACAACTCCTAACTCCTTGGTACATTGTACTAATCTCATTTTGACTTTGATATTTGCCCAACAAATCAAAAAATATATTCAATCCTACCTATCATGTTGCGATGGCCTTGCTATATTATATGTTCCTTGAGTTTGCACAACAAATACATATATTTATCTTACCTCATTCGTTTTATATGTAAATATTATTAGACATTACATCAACAACTAAGGAGTATGCAAGTAATTTATCAATATATATAATGGCAGAGGACAACATTATATTAAAGATTCATAATCTTCAATATTTTTGTTAAGTGATACCAACTTATGGACTAATGTATTTCTTATGAAATACTCTCATGATTCAAGTGTTGAACACATCAGAAATCACAGTATGCATACACTAGCATATGTGTTTATTTCGTTAGTCTATTCAGGTGTTCTTTAATGTTCCAGCTTTAATTTATACATTCATATCAAATAATTGAAATATTGCATACCTTTTATATTTCACACACTTGCATAATAGTCTTATGCATAATATTTAACTAACTGAAATTTATTTATTTAATTAACTCTTTAACTAATTTCATTTTAGCATTCTAGTACAACTTTTATATTTGACATATCTATTATAACCTCTATAGTGTATACTATCACATTTATAGTGGAATACATATAGCTCGTATATGCGTAATTTTATTTAATTAACTAATCTTAGATTCCAAATTGCCGAATTTTGATTTTCACGTTGTGCGCTATGGTGCATGGAGGCTGAGATGTCAACTTCGAATTACCACGGTCAATGGAATGTTTTATCTGAAATTCTCTTCTAAAGAAGAAAAGAATACGGCCTTAGAAGCAGCGCCAACTATTATTGGAGCTAAACCGTTCATTATAACTCCCTGGAATGCATCTGTGGATAGAGCAAGAGATCAGGTACCCTCAATCCCCATGTGGGCTCAATTTAACAATGTTACATCTGCTCTTCAACCACTTATTGGGCTCAACTGGCTTGCATGTCATATTGGTAAACTCAAATGTTTTGACTCAAACATGGCAGCTAGAAGGAATCTAGTGTTTGCTAGAGCGCTGATTGAAATTACTCCAGAAAAGCCTCTTCCCAAGCGATTGAAAGTATGCATTGAAGACCATTTCTATTATGTTGATGTGACTTGCAAATGGAAACCGAAGATATGCAGTTCATGCAAATCTTTTGGTTACATTTTGGAGAAATGTACTGTCACGAATGGTAATATTTAGACTGAGAAAACATCGCTTCCGCGTGAACCTCCTATGATTTGGGTCCCCAAAACCAAGCTCATTATCATCCCACCTACTAAGGTTAGAGGGGAAAACGCAAACAAAGTTCCAACTGAAAGTCAGAGTTTTGAGTGGACCAAGTCGCTAAGGGTACTAAAATACAATAATACTAGAATGAAATACAAGCTAAGCGAAGGAAAATATTATATTCAGGTTGATAAAGAAGATGAGGCGCGTAAATTAATGTACCAAGTGGAAGGTGAAGGTCTTATTTTAGTAAGGATGGTGAAGATAGGAAGATCAATGAGCGATTACTTCACGACTCAGCATGGGACAGACGTCATCTATATTCTGAGCTTTCTCCGTACTTTGCATCGGACTTGGCTACCAATTTTACTGAGGCCATGCAGGAAGTTTCACCAGGTAATGCTAATTGGGGAGGGGGGGGGGGTAAACTCCCCATTAGCGCTTAGTAGTCTTGACATTTTGTCAAGCTCTTGTACGTCTTTTTATATGTAGTCTAGCAATTTAGCTAGCTTAAGTGTTGTAAGCCTATTTAGGTTATGTGGACGGTCCACCATAAAAATCGACTAGCTGATTGTCTACTAACAATCACCCGTACCTTCATATATTTTATTATTAGTTATAATAAGAGGTGTTTGCGGTCACCTTAAAAACCGGCCGGCTTTGCCAAAAAAAAGGCATACATATATATTTATGTTATTTTAAACGCTTTTAACTGACATAACATACGTCAACATATATAGTAAATGTTAATTAATTTACTGTATTAGTCGTGTTAGTGAATTTTTTTTAGAGGAAGACGGGTGTGTAGCTTGATGCTACACACCTGGTTACGCATAATAGTAGTAGCTAATAATATAACCGGTTGACAAGCCCAACCAGTGGCATAATAAGTCTAGACCCAGCAGGCCAATAGAGATAGTACAAGCATAACGCAAAATATGTACATCAAAAAGCTGTGATCACAGTATATAGCTACACAACCAAAATAGACCATAGATAATAATAGCTAGCTTTGACTGACATTGAAGAGGGAAGAGGGAGCTGCTTTCCTGTGATCCAGGAGACTGTGGCATGGGAAGAGCGAGCCTGAAGCGAGCATATCTAGTTGTTCTTGTCCATGATTCGAAAAGATGTAGGATGTGATAACATGTTCCCATCAAGAGTTTCTTGGGTCTGCCGAAGATGAATGTGTTGCGTTCTAACCAAATGCTCCAGGAGAAGAAAGCCACTAAGGAATCCAATTTGGGATTAGGGGGATTGTGCTGCCAATATTCGAAGAATGAGTGGATGGAAGGGATGAATCCAAGTAGGAAGGAACTGATTGCAGCCCACACTGCATAAGAGAAGTCACATTCAAAGAAAAGATGTGAAAGAGATTCATTGTGATGGTTACAGAATACGCATACAGGATCGATATTGTTATTGAAGCGATGTAGTCTGTCTCTGGTGTTAATGCGGTTGTGGATGAGAAGCCGTTGAAATAAAATGATTCGAGGAGGTAAGTGATAGTTCCATATGCGAGAGAAAGAGTAACATCGGCGTGAGTGGATGAAGAATTTATAACAGGCCGCGACCGAGAATTTGTTAGTTGGGACCAAAGCCCATGTGAATGAATCGGGTTCATAAGAGAATTGAGCAGTGTTAAAGATTTTCCCAATTGAAATAATCTCGTCTAGAGACTCAAGCCTAAGGA
Organism: Allium sativum; assembly: GCA_030737875.1. Lineage (NCBI taxonomy): Eukaryota > Viridiplantae > Streptophyta > Magnoliopsida > Asparagales > Amaryllidaceae > Allium > Allium sativum. Next base: position 222,883,265 of record CM060918.1, on the reverse strand, counting down.
GTGTTGAAGGGAAAAAGCCCATTGGGCCTAGTTCATGTGCCAAAGCCAAAGTTAAAGGGTTGTGTTGGTTTAATACTGCAAGATTAGGGAATAGTATGGAAAAGGGGATTTGTTCTCTCCAAATATCTATCCAAAAAGACAAGATTCACCATTATTAACTTTTACATGAAAAAGAGATCTAACTCTGGTGATTGTAGATAACACTCCTTTCCAGAAAGGCGAGGGTCTAGAATCTGGTCTAAAGTGATGGATGAGGAAAGGATTCGAGTTATACAATCGTGACAAGATCCAATCTTTCCAAATAAATTGTCCTAGCGAGAGGGTGCACCATAGCCATTTAGCGAGCAGCGCAAGGTTAAAGGTAGAGAGATCAAGTATTCCAAGATCACCATGTTTTAAGGGGAGACAGACAGTTTGCCAATTGATAAGTTTTTTCAGTTTTCCACCAATCCATAGAAATGAGCTGCGAATTGAATCAATTTTATTAATTACCCAGGTAGGAAGTTTGTGGAAGGACATCCAATGAGTTGGAAGGGATGTAAGGACATGTTTGACAAGTATAAGACGACCAACAGAGGATAAGGAGTTTGCTTTCCAGCTTGAAAGTCTATTTCGAAATGAGGGAAAGCCAATCAGGTTTATGAAGTTTGTTAGGACGAAGAGGAATGCCCAGATAGTTGATTGGGAATGAGTCAAGTTTACAGTAAAGGCGTTCAGCAATTTTAGGACCTAGATGAGTACAATTACCCAACATGATAATGGATCTTTTATTGAAGTTAATAGAAAGACCTGACACCATTTCAAATGTATAGAGGAGAACCTTAAGGCAGTTAATATTTGAGGGTGTAGGGTTGGTAAAAAGAATTGTATCATCTGCAAATTTTAAATTGGATGTGCATAACTCTGAGTTTGGAGAAGAGATGCCTGAAAAAATGTTGCAGGAGAGGGATTATTTCACCATTTGGTTAAAAATGTCTGCTATCAGAACAAATATGAGACGTGAGAGGGGGTCTCCTTGCCTTAAATCTCTTCTGGATTTGATTTTGCCTCCGTATTCTCTATTAATATAAACTATGGAAAGGCTAATGTGTAGTATTGCCTTAATCCAGTTACACCATTTCAAGGGGAAGCCTCTGTGTCATAAGAGCCAGAATGAATTCCCAGTTAATTGAGTCGAATGCTTTTGAAAAATCAAGTTTGAGGAGGACACCAGGGGTGTTAGAAATGTGGAAAAAGGAGATTACTTCTTAGGTGGCTACAACACAGTAAAGGATATTTCTTCCTGAGATAAATGCAGATTGTTCAGTGCCAACCAAAGAATCTATATGATGTTGGAGTCTGATAGCCAAGATTTTGGTGATGATCTTGAAAGTAGTAGCGTAGTTCAATTTGGTCATTGATGAAGGGTTGGAATGGAATTCTGCACACATTTCAATGATATTAGATTTTAGAGTGGGCCAAAAGTGTTTAAAGAATGCTGGGCTAAAACCATCAGGCCTAGGAGCCTTATCGTCTGTCATATCCTTTAATGCATTCCAAATTTCTTCCTCTGAGAAGGGATGATCAATGGCAATGGGAGTAGGATTTGGGTACAAACAATGCCAATCAATATCTGGAGAAGGGGGTGGAGATGAGCCAAGAAGGTCTCTGTAGAAATTGGTAAAGTGGTGACAAATATCTTTTGAGTCATTAAAAATCTTGTTATTGTGAATAATCTTTGAAATGAAGGAAGAACGACAATGGCAATTAGCCATTCGATGAAAGTAATCAGTGTTTTTATCAACCTCTTTAATCCATTTAGTTTTCGATCTTTGCTTCCATCTAATCTCCTCTTGTTTGATTAGTCTATCAAGTTCTTTCTCATGTTCTTCAGGTCTTGATGTTCGGATTTAGATAAAGGCCAGAGTTCTTCAATGATATTTAGATTGAGAATGTCATCTTGTGTGGATGAGATACGTGTTCTTAAAGAGTTCCAAACATTCTTAGCCCATGGACTAATTAACTTACGAAGAGAGCGAAGCTTACAAACTATTCTAACCATAGCAGATTGGTGGTTTGGTAATTGTTCCGAATTATGTTTGATGAAATTATCAAAGGTGGGTTCTAACAGCCAGAGACGTTCAAATCTGAATGGGCGTTTAATATGAGTGTTTGAGCAAGTATCTAGAAGAATTGGGCAGTGATCTGAAATGGTGGCGGCAAGATCATTGACTAACGATAGTGGGAAGAGATCATCCTAGTTGAGGTTGAATAAAAAACGATCTAGCTTAGCCAAAGAGGGGATTTCACTTCTGCTTGACCATGTATAACGACAGTTATTGATCGGAGGTTCAATAAGGGAACAAAATTGGATAAACGCATTGAAATGAGTAGAATCAGTGGATATATTGCCAGAGTTACGATCATCAAATGATCGAGTCGTGTTGAAATCTCCTCCAATTATCCAGGGTTCATTTATATTTTGTGATAGGTTGTGGCAGTATTGCCATGTTTCAGATCTACCATGAAAGTCATTAGGTGCAAACACATTAGTGAAGTGAAAAATGGTGTTAGAAGAAATGTGATGAAGGGACACGTGTAAAACATATGGATGAGAAAGAGAGTGTTCAAATGCCCACACATGTTCATTCCATGCTTTAATTAAACCACCACAAATGTCAAAAGCATCAACATGTGTCACACCAGATAAGAGGGGTCCACAAAGTCTATCAATGAGGGAATTGGGTCGGTTAGAGATTTTAGTTTCTTGTAGAAATAAAATATCAATATGATGCGGGGAGATGATGAGATTGACAACATGATTTTTGTGGGGTCCCCCAACCCTCTGATATTCCATGTGACTATCTTCATTTAGAAAGGTTAGTACGCTGCTGTTCTAGGGTTTGCATTGCAGAATAATGTTTGTCATGCAAACACACCCCCATGCATTTTGCCAATTTTTTATTTAAAACTTTATTAGCAGAAGAAAAAACAACGGGTTCAAAATAGCTACTCGATGATCCTGGAGGCAGTGAACGAGTCCTGTTGATCCTTACACTCCTTCTGATAGCAGTCGAAGAGATGTAGGGGGACGATGATCCTTGACCTTCCTGATGCATTTGGTATTGTTGTTCCTGCTTAGCTGGCAGCTGTTGATACAGAGGGACTGAAAGATCCAGATTAGCCAGCGGATCCCATCTAGGCATTACCATGTCTTCCTTGTGTTGCCCAAACATAACCAAGTCCAGCTACTGATCTTCAAGCATCATAGGAACCTGCGTTGTTGCCTCATCTGACATCACATCATATCTTTCCTCCTCCATGTGATCCACTTGTTGAGCTAAAGGTTGAAAAACGTAGCCATCGTATTCGTAGTCAATCCCAACCAGGAGCGTTTCAGGGCGTTGACAAGGATGCGTGTTTGTCCAGCTGTAACGACCCGCACTCTATGCATCGAAGGATCGTAGAATATTTCTTTCACATGCGAAGTCGTATGGTCAAGTAACTTTGGGAGAAGAATATTGGGGTCATTTGCCATGTTCATGATTTTTGCCGATTATAAAATGACCATTTTGCCCCTAGCTAATCTTGTTTCGGCCATAACTTTTGATTGGAAAGGAGTTTTGACCTGAAACCACTTTCAGTAGATCCGGATTACGGTTTACCATTCCGTAGAGTGGTCATAATAGCCAAACGGATTCACCGTTTGGGAGATACGGCTGAAACAAGTTTCACATGGTGAAAAACAACTTAGTTGGGCTTAACCGGGTGATTAACAGCTAGGTCCAAAGGGGAATTTCGGAATTTGAGGTATTTAAGGGATGTTAGGATTTAGAGAACACCCTTTTTCTCACTTTCACAGCCGCCACTTTCATTCTAGGAACCCTAGTAATGGCCTCCAACATTTAAAACACCTCAAATCACCTTCTAATCGCTAATTAAGTCAAATCTACATCCAATCAAAGAGGATTAGCACAAGAATTGAGGTAGAACTGCTGTATAGCTTTGGGAACAGTGCCATAACAGAGATTTATTTCAGATCCAAAATTAATTTGTGGCCAAGGTGAGTGATTTGCATAGTTCCTCACTAATTATGGTTAATTAAGGGTAATTAGTGATAATTAGCGAATTTATATATGTTAGAAATCTGGAAACATATTTATAAAATTTGAAATGATGCTTTAGGCCTCTGTTAGAAAGTTTGGGTAATTTGGTTAAGTTTTGCTAATTATATCATTAGTTATACCTAAACATGATTAAGGGAAATTATGGGATTTTGGCTATGTTTGATCCATTTTAACCTATCAAATTATTGTTTTTGGTGTTTATAGTTGATTCCCTATGCTGCTATGACTATATGGTATGCTTTGTGATTGATTAGAACAGTTAGAATGGCCTAAAACGCCGTCGTATGGCGTAAAACGGTCGGTGGAAAGCTGCAGGAAATGTGCAGGGTTTCAAATAGGATCGGATCGGATTATTGGGCTCGGATCGGACAGGAGAACCGAGCAAGTGAACTTGATTCGGATTGGAACTTAACATAAGGGGCTTGGCGAGAAGGAAGGTCATTTGCTTAGAGTTGGATTTGGGCAGGGGACCGGATTGGAGAGACCAAAAGGGGATCGGATCGGAGAGACCAAAAGGGGACCGGATCGGGCTTATGAAGGGGAGGGGATCGGGACATGTAGGAGGGAGCAACAACCGAACCGAACCAGGAAGCAACCACTGAGCCAAACCCAGGCAGAAGGCATTCGAACCGAACCAAGCTAGAAGGGGAACATCCTAACCGAACCGCACCCAGGAGCATACTAGGAAGTATTGGACCGAACCAAACCGATGAGGACTGGAGCACTATGCATATCCGAACCAAGCTGGACGAGTGTTATTACTACTACGCAACGACTCTTTTGAAGACCAACTCCAATTCGACTAAGACCCGAGATGCAAAGGAAGTCCAAATAGGAAGTAGAACTCAGGATCCAGTTGGGGACCAACGAGTTAACTTCATGATTGGGCTTTGCTGCGGGACGTGTGCTAAGGGTTTATCGTTGTCTATGACTTTGGATCACTATGTATGGATTCAGGGCCACAGTGGCCTAGGTACGACTAGTGGGTTGTAGACCAATGAAGTGGGGTCATTTGAAAAGGTTTGGTCATGATCCCATGGGATAAGCTTGGTGGTAGCAGTAGTTGTACAAGTCGAACTCCGTCATTACCTCGATGGGTCTGGTGATCAAAGTGGTAGATATCGTATGCTTTACGCACTGAGTGAGAGATGTGAGGATGGTTGCTATGCTTGATTTGTTTGCCATCACCAGGACATGCACACCCCTACCCCGTATTCTTCGTACCATGTGTTAGTGGCACCTTAGAGTATTGTACAGTATGTAGTGCTAACTCTTTGGTTGCAGGTCCAGGTTTAGGTATGGTTTAGTATACCTATTATTGTTCTGTTTTGCTGCTTATCGCTTATACCAGACTTTTGTCTGACCCAGAGTTTTATGTCTCTTCTTATTACTCTAGGTGCTCTCACGAGCAGACTAGAGACATGTTAGCTGGTGATGCACGAGTAGCTGTACCGGAGACAAGCAGGAGGCTTCCACGTATGATATATATAGATATTCTTCCTGTGTCGCTGCGGGTCACTACTTTGGGCATTAGTAGTGTACCTTTCCTTTCTTTTGCTTTGGAGACAGTTTTAAAGTTGTAATAATGATGATGTGGAACATAAGTTGTATTTGGATTTTCCACTGCTATGATGTTTAGTTTAAGCTTATGCACCGTCTCGCCTGTTTTATATCAAGTATGTTGTTATTATACTTTATTCCTTGCACTGTGAGACATTCTACATGTTCTTGATTAGTTCATTCTCTTCTTTCCTTTCTTTGGCGACCGTTCCGGGCCAGTCGGGCATGTGTACAACGCAGTTTCGGAGGAAATGCCGACTAGTGCGGGGCGGGCCGTCACACCAGCGATCAATCTTAAGTTTTACTGCATGATTATTTATATGGGTAATAAAAGTACACGGAGTCGAGATACCTTCATAGAACTTCATCTTAACATACAAGTGGCGGTGGTCAACAAAAGACCAATCGCATGAATCTGTATGGATGGATCGCCCCATTGGTTTTAAAGCTTCCCTGATAATGTTTGTATCATTCTTGTAGAATTCTGGAAAACCACTGCTTTTGTCCCATGACTTCATCTCGAAAGGGGGTTCAGGAGTTTCTTCAGGGTGGTTGCTTGTTGGAGGAGAACAACGCCATCTTGTTTAGTCAAATTTTTTAGGTGTAGGGCATGATTCTTAGTGGCTGCGTCAGGAAAGAAAATGAGAAAGGAGTTGTCTGTAATGTGCCAAATTAGCCATTCGTAATCCCGACCAAATGTTGATTAAAGGGCTCTTGAAAGCATCTCGATAGACCAAAGCCCATTGATGGTAATTGTTGTGAGATAGAGATTGGCGCTCGCCATTTCTAAGAAAAGTGGAAATCTTTGAGTAAGTTTGGAGGAGTGATTAGAAGATGGAGAGGAAATTTCGTTTGAAGTGATAGGAGTTTTAAGTGAGAGTTAATTGCATTAGGGTTATAATGACGATTTGTGTTTGAGAAGACTGATGGGACCCCATTTTCTGAATTAGCAGTCTTCTTGGCTCACGGCAGTTCGCTGTTTGAGTTCCTTTGGGACGCATCCACTAAGCATTATTGGTTCGAGAGAATGGTGACTTTTTTTGGGGACATTGTGAGCATGCATGTGCAAAGAAAGAGCAATTATAACATATCAACATGTTCCTGCATAATCTTGCCATGTGTCCTCGATCAGCACACTTAAGACAACGTCTCTCCGAATTCAAAAGTTTCAACGTCTCTTGGATCGATTTGAATACTGGTATGACTCTTTGTCGCTTGACAGAGGGATAAGGGAGGACAGGTGGAAGCTTGGCTCTTGAGTCCACCTAAGCATAGGAAAGAGAAGGTTGTTTTGGTGGTGAAGACAGATTATCCTGATTTTGAATGTTTACTGAATTAGTTGGGAAATAATGTATGGGTATAGAGTCAGTGTCAAGTGGAGAAGGTGAGGCACTTGAAGAGATGAACTGAGAAGATGATGGAGGTTGAGGTTAAGTGAAAGAAAGGGTGGGATTAGGCAGAGATGAAGGTTTCGTGGAGATCGCCATTTTGCTCTTGATGTTTATGGCTGAAGGGAAATAATTATCATTGAATTTCCATCACCTTGTTAGTGAATTTTAAAATTTGAAATTTATGTTTAACTACTTTCAACATTTTGAAAAGATGATAATACTTTTAAACATTTCTGTAACATACGTTATACTATAAATTTTAAGATAAACATGTTTTTGTTTTAAATTTAACTTTTAAATTTAAATTCTTTCCTTAATTTTCTAAACTATTCTGAAAATTATCCCAAGACCCAATCCAAATTAGGGTTCTTCTTTAAAGCCAACCTTTTTGTGCTCATTTTACCTTTCAGACCAAGAAGGTAACTATGAAGGATAAGGCACTCGATTGTCTAATTTCAATCCTAGATATTACCAAGTTAAATACCATACTAAGTAGACAAGATTAATCAGTTATTCCTAACAATAGTAATTTAGACTGCATCTAGGCTAGCCCACAGTGGAAAAAATTATGAATTTCAAAAAGGTTATCGATTTTGAATCTTTAATGGACCTATAAATTATATATACGTTAATCTTTTTTAACTTTCTTTTAAATTAAATATATATTTTATTTATTTAGTAAATGGAATTTTAAACTTAATTTTAACCTATTGGTTTTATAACAAACTCATTCAATTTTATGAAATGTAAATGTAGTATACAAGTGGTGTATGTATGTTTAGAATATGATGAATGTATCAAGCACATTCGTGTTATGAAATATAAGTGTCATATATATGCAATATGTATTTATGTAATGAAATACGATAAAATTAGATAAGGAAATCGTTTCATTTCTTTCAATTGACATGTGTAATGAATGGAGCAAAGAAATAGCTGATCTAAAGATAAAAAGCTTTCATATCTTTCTCTTTAATTATAGTAAATGTCATATTAAATGATATTTACAACTGAATTTGTACCTTTATTGTGTAAGTTTCATTTTCTTTTTAATAATATCTGGGTAATAGTGGATACATACACACAGATATATATATATATATATATATATTAATATGTTTCCATAAATACATTAGTTTTCCAATCGAGAATTTACAATTATAACTGTAATCTCAGTTAGAAAATAAATTTTATAGTTTTGCACAAAAATCCATTTTGATTTAAATTAAAATGACATAAATGTAAGTGTGTGCGCGCGCGTTCGTATGTATAAATATTTTAATTTAAGTAACATTTATGTTGCATTTAATGCTAGTAAACACGATTCATTTTTTAACTTTGGAAAGAAACTAAAGACTGGAAATTTTAGAACAAATAGAAAACTTTTAATTTTATGATCAAAATATCTTGAAGAAATCATTTGGAAAGTAACTATGCAACACGAAAATAAATTTTGATGTGGTTTAAATAACGAACAAAAGCAGTATACTATTGTCTATGTATATACAAAATTTTATATGTAATATGATAGAATAATTTCACCTTTTTCATTTATTCCAAAATAATGAGGAAAAAATATCAGACAACTTGGTATACAAATTCATTGTATAATTCAGATTTGACTATAAAAAAGGAAAATAGGATAAAAGAGATAAAGGATTTAGACAATTTCAATCATAATAACACATAATTAATGGACATGTAGATAAGAAGAGACCTAAATTAAATCCATATAAAGAAGATTGATAAAAGGGGGTCCAAGTTATTTACAAGAAGAATACATAAAATAAAAGAGATGTAACATGAATAAAATAACTGATGATTGTTAAGGTAAATAAAATTTGATTTATCGAATAGAGGCCATTGATTTTCACATTGAATGATGAATCAAAACTTTTAGATTCAGAAATAACCTCTAGATGTTTTAAGGGTCAAGAGACAAGAACCATAAGATTTATTTGATTTGTTTTATATAACTTTTATTTTCATGGAGGTCCTTAAGGAAGAGAATGAGAAAGTGAAAAGGGAAAAAACTATTGTCTAGGAAAAAGAACGTAAATGAAATGTGAGGGAAATGATACGTTTTAAAGAAAAATTTAAACATCTTCAATTTCCTCTTTTGAAACCATCCCTGCTTAGTTCAATATCAAATCTCACCAAAACTTATTTCCTCCTTTTCATATATACGATAGAAGAAATGGACATAAAGGAAAAATGATGAAACTCATTTGTCAAATGACAATTAAGTAAGCCATAAATAAAAGATTTCTTTCTTTATTTTTAAGTTCCTTTGGATTTTCAAATCACAACTGGAATCTCTTCCTTTTTACCATGCATATAGGCCTCAAACATAGTAATTAATTAATTTAAACCTAATTTATATATTTTATTGATATCAAATATCAATATATGCGAGTATAACTTATATAGATGCACATTATTAATTACTAATTCAAAAAAATCAAATAAAGTTTAATTATAAATGTATCATAAATATAAATTAATTTTATTAGTTTATAATAATTTGTAAATTAATTAAATCATGTGGTTTAATAGGAGTATTCATCATTACGATTATTCGACTCAAAGGTGTAATTTCAATCATCGATTGATATTTAAACATTCGAATACTAACATTCACATATAACTTGACAGATGATATAACATTTTGACTAATTTTATCGCTTACACACATTTTGGTAAAATCTAATTTTGCTTACTATAAGCAGTATCTGATAGTGATAATCATTTATACCAATTCTTCTCGTCAAAACTATATCATTTTGAACTTATGGATTTAGATATTGACCAAAACTCCATTATTTTCCACATTCAACTTTGTAGCCTATTCACAAGGTCGTTGATTTGATAATAAAATTATTATTAACCAAACCGCTTTGGTTGGAGACTTTGACTTTGAGTTGACATCTGTTGACTATGACACTGACCTTTTATACTAAGAAGACAAATCCTATTATGAATACAGTTTTACTTCTAATACTTTCACTCGACAAACTGTAATCGTTTCATAGACACCATGCCACTTTTTAACCTTTTTAAATCAGAATTCAAATATGTAACAAAAGGATAAAAATGCCTTTCTATAATAGCACACAAAAACAAACTAGTAGTGCGTGAAACACACTCTTTACTGGAACAAAACTGAGCACACTAACCAAAATACAGGCAATAAATAAGTAGAAAAAAGAAACAAAGGAATATAAGCCAATAAGGATTAGACCAAGAAGACTAACAGCTCCCAAAAGACAAAGAATAGTAGGACACGTCAGAGGTACATAATGTAGGAGAACATGTTTCGGACAAGTTAAGCCGCGAACAACTGGGTCCTCCACATTGATCGGGTAAAAATAACCATCGGAAAACAACCTTTTCCACCTTCAAACTCCAACCTACCCCAAGCAAACCAAACAACCAAGACCAATGACCAAAGAGCTCCAAGGGTAACGAAGTTGCCTTGGGCCAAGAAAGGGGGATCTGCACGTGTCAGATACCTAATCCAAAAAGAAAAGATCGGCCAACCAACTAATAGTAAAGCTCCAAGAGAATAGCAAAATCCAAGACCTAAAAAAATCACCTTACCCCCATCCAAGGCTCGGAACCTAAATAAATGACTACGAAAGGTAAAGTGAATATTCAATGAAACGCGCCTAATAACAGACCTAAAAATCATGGTAGAGTCAGTGAACATCAATTTGTTCTTGGCACACCAGAGGTGCCAACAAACAAGACTAGGGACAAAGAGAAAGAGGCTGGACAAGAGGTCCATTCCCATTCCCCTTGCCCACCAAGCCAAGAGGATGTGGACGAGGGAAGGAAGCAAGACAATTAGCTAAAGAAAACCCCCATAATGCAACCAGACAGTAGAATCCAACTCATTCTCCTAGATGAGATGCGTGATGGTTTCTACCGAACCGGTCCGACAGCATTGACAGTGGGAAGTAAGCGAGATACCGAGGCTCTTAAGTACTGTCCAACGACAGTGCCTCATGGAGGATTTTCCATATTAAGATTGAAACCATGGGAGGGACGCGTTTGTCCCAAATGAATAAAAAGTAAGTGTTACTAGGCATGGGGGTCCTAACTAAGTTCCATGCCGCACAGATAGAAAATGTTTTCCCATTCTAATTGAAACCACAACCGTGAAGATCTGAGACATTCTTGACTGATTGCATATGATTCTAGCTCGATCATGTAAGATAGGGTCCCAGAGGAACCAAAAGGAAAAATTCTTACGAACTTATCTCGGAGAAATTAGGCCCACAAGGAGTCATTAGAACGAAATCTAGCCCACAATTTACATGCGTAGTCGTGCAAACATCCCCAGTCTTGTGAAGTCTAATGCCACCCTAGCGTCTTGGAAGGCAAATAGAATTCCAAGATACCCAGTCAAATTTACGAATACCATTGCGGTTGAAGAAAGAAGAAGCCAGGTAATTATAGGAACAAAAGAAGGATCTGGTAGGAGAAACCGCTGCAAAACATGAGAACCGATAGAATTTAGGACCAAATTGATGAGAACAAGTCTGCGCACTTGAGAAAGAATGACAGAGTACCACCTTAAAATCTTTCCCCTTGCTTTATCATTTAGGGGACAGAACAGTGAGTTGAGCTTACATTCACATAGAGCTAGATACCAAGATAGGGCAGAGAATGGGAGGTATGCCTAAAACAAAAAAAATGAGATCCAACTGACCTTCTGGGTAAGGGTATAAAAGGGCGACACAAAACAACTCTTGGAGGTGTTGATCATCTGACATGATCGTAGTTTGTAGAGCTTCATAAATGCCGTAAGGAAACGAATCGAGTAGTGATAGCCATTTGTGAAAATGATAATGTCGTTCACAAATGGGAGGGAAGAGATGATAGGACAACCACTAGGAATACGAAATCTCTTAATCTGGCAATCGATTGTAAGAGAATCGATACCATAGACCAACGCCTCAGCGGTAATGAAAATTAGAGAGGGAGATAGAGGATCTCCTTTCCTTAAGCCCCTACCCAATAAAAAAACCTTTGGGCACCCCGCTGATATGGAGAAATAACCAACAGTTGGAGATGAGACACCGGATCAGGTCAATTATAGTTTCCCGGAAAATCGAAATCCTGGAGAGCACGAATGATGAAGAGTCTAGACATCTGACATTATTAGTTTTCCATATTAAGCATAATGACCACGTTGGTACCACACACCTTCTTATAGATTTGGGAAATCAATTCCTATGCGAGGAGGACATTATCAAAGATTATCCTACCTTTGATGAAACTAGCTTAAGGGGAAGAGATTATACGGTCTAAAAGGGGAGAAATCCTATTAGCTTAATCTGAGAAAGAACTTTATTGGAGAAGTTGTAGAGACTGATGGGAAGGAAATCAGAACAAGAGAAGGGAAGGTCAATTTTGGGAATAAGCACAAAGTTTGTAGAAGTCCATCTCTTTAGGAGCACTCCCCCATACAAGAAATACCTTATCGTGTGAGCGAAATCTGGAATCTCCCACACATAATGTTGGAAAGTCTCAATATACCCATCAGAACCCCTAACACTTTCCTTGCTAAGAGAGAAGACCGCCAAACGAATCTCCTCTAGTGAGGGAAGAGAAGAGAGGCCAGGTACCTCCGAAGACAGAGCGGGTGAACGATTTTGGCATAAAGCACCAGGATCAAGGACGTTAACAAAAGGGTACTAAAGGAGCGACTGGAAGTGGTCAAGCAGAATCTTTTCCGCTCCCTACGGTGATCACCATCGATGACCCACTAGATCATGGCTTTTTGATGGAGATAGTTCGTCTTGATTCTCAGCTCCTTGTTAAAAGCGATCTGAGCAAGACTCAATCCGTTTATTCGATGTGGAAGGGTCTGCAACAAATGAGGCTTCCGCAAGAATAAGAACTTCTTCTGTCGAGCGGTCGCTGTCAAAGGTTGTTAGGCCAAAATATGGCTCTAACACCCAAATTGCCTAAAATTGCAGAGAATAATAACTAGAAATGAAGAAAAATGCAGCAAACAGACCGAATTTATAGTGGTTCGGCGTTAACGAGCCTACGTCCACTTTATATGTCTTTGATTATATGTTTGAATGCAAGTAAATTAATATTTTCTCTCAATCTCACTTTTACAATGATAATTCACTCAATATCTTCGAGATATCACTGATTAGAAATAATGGAGAAACAGTAATGGTGGAAACAATACTCAGAATTGCCAAAAGATCCTCTGAAAAAAGATAAGTATGGGGCTATTTATAGGCAATATCTGCAGGCGGTTCATGAAGAATCGTGGCACGAATTCCGAGGATCTTAGAGCCGTTCGTGAGTAGATGGGGAAATGGTCAATAAGGCAGTTATGGACAGTCGTCTCAAGATCCTTCAATCTCGGGTCATGGTTGAGCAAGTCGTGACCATCATTCTCTGGGCACGGAGTTGGTTCGTGACTCTGCATCACGAACGGGTCGTGGTGAGCGGATCGTGGAGCATCCTTCACGAGTGGAAAAGAGGAGCTCACGAATGGATGATAGAAGCAGGGACCACAAGCAGGCTCCACATTGGTGTGTCACGAACCAGTATGTGTCTTCTTGAGTGCGCTCCTATAGGTGTCCTTATCCATCCAAATGATTCTTGGTGGCTTGATCAAAAAGCTAGCCAACATTTTGCCCCCTCGAAGTACGTTTCATCAGAGATGGAACGTGCTTCGAAATTAATCAATGCGTCTATTTCTGAATAGACGAGTGCTGACAGCCGTGTCTGTTTATGTCGTCACATTGTTTCAAAGGATCGCGTTTTCTGATGGGTATAAATATAGGATTGGGTTTCCAATTATTTTCCTGTTTACTGGTTAAATTTGATCTTCTGAATTTTGGAACAAATTGCGATCAATCTTTCAGATGAGCCCTTAAACTTTCGTAGAAATAGTTTTAAATGATTTCATTGCTTCTATAAGTAGGAACCGCTAGCTTTTCAATTCAGTAGTTGTTTCAATGTCTAGATCACCAAGTTATGCCACAGTTTGCGCCCCTTGAGTACATGTCACGAACCAGCATCAGAAGATGTTCTTGTTCAGGCGGTGGTGGGCTGACTCGAGCATTCGCAGCCCACTGGGCCAAGCCGCTCTAACAAGACAAAACGAGGAAGATTAAAAGCCTTCGCGTAGGCTATATAAGCCGATCCCCATGTGTTCCCTTCTACCCTTTCTTCTTTTCTTTTTTACTGCCGCCAGTTCCCTATTCTGAAACCCTAATTCTCCAACTCTTGAAATTTCGTGTGTCCTTTCCTCCATCGCAATAAGTTTCCGGTCTTTTTCCTCGATTTAATAGGTAGTTGGTAGAACATCTACTTATGATTTACTCGTCGTCCTTTGATTTATGCTATTGGTATGTACGGCGATCGCTATTTCCTTTTGTCATTGGTTTTGGCATCATCGTCAGTCTCAAATGACGGTGGCGGAATTCACAGAGTTGAAATCCGAAAGAGGGAGCATGTTGAGTAGTTGCGAATGGAGGAAGAGAAGTTGGGTACAATTCAGATAGGAGGAGTGGATTTGCAGGTAGAAGAAAGAGTTGACTGGAAGGGGAGCTTCAGTAGATCGGTTTGTGAATAGGGGCGGTGATGTGGGTCATGACGGTGATAAGAAGAAGTCATTAACCTGGACCGCGGGTCGTGACAATGGGTTCGCCCGTAGAGGAGAATGTGACATCGATTCGTGAATGGGGTGGATTGAGCAGGGTCGCGGAGGCAGCTTACGAACCCCTCAATGACGAGTCGATGGATTTTAGACTTTAACCCTCAACTCGAACTTAGATCACGACCCGGACCCTATCTACGATCCGCACTAGTTCACGAACCACCTCATGATCGCGAACCGAATCCTTCCTCACGAGCCGCTTCACAAGGCATTAACGAGCCAACTTAACCAGCAAACCGACCTACATCTTGGCTAAAATTCAATGAAAACACTAACATATTGACGAACAGTTAGGATAGAGACTTCGAGATAAACCTTCTGAAATGGACAACTACTTAACTTGATTTCATACAACGATCACTCTCATGTTTTTTGTTTTCAGTACTGTACACACCTGCACACACAACACTTGCACATACATAGGGTTCGCGGGTAATTGTATTCTAATCTTTCATGTTTATTCGCCAACACAGCCATGTCTGATAGATGCTCAATAAGATTATTTGAGAAGAGTACAAATCTAGAATCGTCAAATTATTATAATCCTGATGTTCTCCCGTCGGATCCGGATTGGAGTAACTTTGACTCTGATTACGAATCAGACCTTGATACAGAATCAACATTTTCTGAGAGCACATCACTTGAGGAAGAGGAAGATGATTGAGCCCCTGATGAAATCGAGGGCGTTAAAGAAAATGATAAACCGAGTGACTCTGTAGCCTCGAAGCTGGATGATATAAAACTAAAGAAAATATGCTTAAGACATGGGATTCCCTGGATCGATGTGAAATATCCAGAGGATGGAGATAGGCCCCATTTTGCTCCAAAGGGGTACATGGATATAAGTAGAGTCATGTGCTTGGTTGGTGCTATTCCTCCGTTTCCTCCGACTGTCGTTGATTTTCTAAGACAACTATTATTGCCCCCATGCAACTCCATCCGAATTCTTAAGCTTCTCTGTACACCTTGTATATCGCATACGCAAAAATCTTGGAGACCGAACATACATTCAAAGATTTGAACTTCTATTATTACTTCAAGCATCGTTCCACAGGGACTCCAAACTTTATTTTCTTCGAGTCAATCCCCTCCAGAAAAGTCTTGTCATATGGACACAGTAATTTAAGGGATGCTAAATCCAACTGATTTTACATAAAACATCAAGCTGTATGTGCGAGGAGGTGGATACAGTCAAGTAGGACCTGAATTCTTCAGTGTGTGTTTTGATCGCATGATTGCAGTGCTAATGTTTTCTTTTTTTGTACAACTCATACTTTCCCGAAGACAGAGAGTGAGGTGTATGAAGATCGACTATCCTTCCTTTTAAAGAGCAATACGGACTTCTGTAGAATCAAGAAGTTTATAACCGACGAGAATCTTCACAAAAAACATCTCCTGGATATAAGATTCGGGCTCGGTCCGGGTGGCAAGCCCTATAAATACGTGCCCTCTACTTTGACAATTGGGGAGTCTAGCAGCATGCCCGTAGCTGAGGGGAAAGTGACCACAGCTATTGCGAAGGCGATTGAGTTTCGTAAAAGTACTTCACCAATGGATGTCCAAGATGACAAAGAGTTAAACATATACAAAGGTGATGAAGTTCGGGATGACGAACCAAAGGATGCTATTATCCCCGAAGGGGGTTCCTCTCCAAAAACAATGCCACCGACTGAACCCTTGGCTCATGATTCCTTAACGGAGGAAATATATACAGGCATTTGGCTAATCTTTCCTTGCCAGATGTCATTTACACATTAGAGGACATTGGAGCAGAACCGTTTTTCCCTATCTCTGAGGAAGAAACTACTCCAGTCAAAGAAAAGAAAATTGTACAGATGAGCCTAGCTCCGGGCCCTGGTCTGTTAGGGGGATTACACTGGATATACACATCACGTGCACCACCCGTCACAACACCCTCGCACTATTTGTATTCATTGTTCTTGTACTGGCCATTTTTCTTTGCAGGAAAACTACCCCGTCGTTACACTTATTCTAACCGTGCTCTTCGCGAGAACAAACCCAGGCTCATTTCCGAGGTAAAGCATGATCGTAGTGGTAGTCGGGGAAGAGATAGTCAAAGACGCCCTGACTCTTACCAGCCTCATTCTACGCACTCTCGCTCTCCTTCGAAGCAAGATCCCGGGAAGTACCATAGTCATCAAGTGCCACCGGCAGGGGGTAAACAACTTCCCAAAGCTCCGAATCCCACACGGGGAGTTCCTCCTCACGGTAAGTCTTCCAGGAAGCATCATGAGCCTAAGGACAAGCATAAAAATCCGAGTAAAGGCTTGGAAAAGGAGAAGGCAGCTCTCGTCCCCTCCGATCAACGTGACCTAGATGTTACCACTGTATAGGAGGTGGTTCCTACTTCTGAAAGTAAGGCAAAGCTGGAGCATTTGCGAAAGCTATTTCCCTACATCTACTTCGAAAGGATGCTTTTTGTTCTAGATCTTGAACCAGTTGCTGATGATTGGGATACGGAGGTCGTGGGCCGGGTTGGTCATGTGGCAGCCAGAGCTAGAGTAAAAATTAATCATGACACTAAGGCTAGGAGCAAGGCTGGGAAAGAACTTGAAGATGTGCAGGTTCTGCTTGCCTTAGCTCAATGGGATGATGAGAATTACAAAACGGAGCTAGAAATTGCCAAGAAGCATTTCCATCTTGAACTTGATTCGAATAGCCAGGAGCATGTGGCTGTAAAGAAGGAGATAAAAGATCTTAAGACGGTTAACACTGAGTTGAAAGCATCGCAGGACAATCATGCTCAAGTCGAAAAGGAAAATGCAAGCATAAACAACAAGCTTGCTCATGCTGAGAAAAGGGAATCTCTTGTCGAAAGTAATGCCAATGATGCCCTCGAGTCAGCCTCCACTTCCACTGCTAAGCTTGCCGCAGCTGAACAGGAGATATTAGGGTTTGACGAACTACTGATAAACTTTTTTGGTCAATTCATTAAAACCCGAGATATTTCTTGGATTAAGAACTATCCCACCACCTTGGCTAATGTATGGGATATGATTGTTGAGGGCGAAAAGCTATGCTTAAAGGTTGAGGAAATCAACGAGGACCATCTTATGCAGACCTTCCTCAGAGGTGGAGAGCCCGAGGTTTTAGCAGAGGGTAAACATATAATTCAAGAGGAGATTGAGAAGGAGAGGGTTAGGCTCAAGGGTAAAAATAAGATTGATGAAGGTTTAAGCTCAGCAATGGAGCCCAAGACTTCTGCGGTTGAGGAGTATAACCCGGATGACCCGTTGATCCCCGTAGTTCCAGTTCCTCCAACCATTGGAGCTTCTGTTGCAGGTTCGGGCAAGGAGTCAGCAGAAGGTATCTCCATATTCTCTCCACAATTTGTCAAAGCTATTATAACTTGTCGTCGCATTGTGGAGCAAACAGTCAAGAAGACCATATTTTCTCCCCAACTAATAATACTTGCTTCTCATAGTATAAGTGCCAACCCGACCGAGGAGGATGCAGAAAAGCAAGCAGAGGTTGAGAAGGTAGCGTATCATCAAGTGCTGAAGTTCCTGAAGGCCCAAGGCAAACTGAGGGCACAATAACCGAGAAGGCCATTGTGGTATCAAGCACCGATGTTCCCAAGGATGCCGAAATCATTGAAGCTTTGAAGGATACCAATGGTGGTCACGGGGATGAAGAAGAGGAGGTTGCCATTACAGGAGAGAACAAGAATGATGACAACATGACCTTAGTTGATATGAAGGCCAAAAAGGATGAATAGCTGAAATTAAAAATAGAGAAGCAGGAGTCACTAAATGTGCCACCTATTTATGCAGCTGGTCCCAAATCTGGACTGGTCATAAAGCTCTCCACCAAATCAATAACTACACAACTTGCATCCTAGTCCTCCGACATTCCACAAGATCCTCCTTTTGATAAGAAGAAGAGGAAGAAGCATGACCAATCTGACGCTGACAAGGAGGATCAAGAGAAGCCGAAGAAGGAGAAGAAGCGGAAGTCATCCCCAAAGCCCAAATAGAGCTTGTCTGTTTATATTTTGTTTTTAGATTTTCCAATGGCCTTACGATGAAGTCGTTAGAATGGCCCTCCCTTTTTGTCCAAATTTGTTTTATAAACCTGCATTAGTAAATGAAGTTCTGTTTCTTTTTACATTGCTGTGTTCCTGCAAGTTTATCATACTTAGTCATGAACATAAATACTCAAATCAAAACTAAGTTAGAACCACATCATAAATCATTCTAGCAATAAAATTAAATATTTCTGCACTACACTTATATCTGTGTATATGTGTATGAGTATGCCCCCAATCAATCATTAAGATGATGTCTGGCCAGGGCTTATTGAGGACTGATTACAGTCATATACGTACTGTCCCCCATGCCCAGAAATGAGGGAGATCGGGTTCAGCTCTCATTCTTGTTCCCGGTAATGTAGCAGGATAGGATCCCTTTAGCGGCATTTGAACAAAACGCCTTTATACTCTCCTGTCATATGACTAGGACAGAGTTTGAACTCAGCTTTCAGTTTGCCCCCCGATTCATTAGTGGGGTAGGAGTTCTTTCATGGTGCTCGGTCTCTGGCATCTTTATACTCTCCCGTCGAATGCCAAGGGTACAGTGTAGTCGAGACGGACTTTTTTTATCATGGTGCACCTTCATGCCTCATGGACAATTCATTTCCTTCTCCTTCATGCTCTTTCTCAGGTCATTAGAACTAGAGTGTCAATAGTTGTGTCATTTACTTTACTGCACCCTTGATGCCATGCATACGATTGACCTCCTGATTTGATAGAAGGCACTTTGAATTATGTGCTTCAAGATCGTTGCGAGGTTTATGGCCAATTTCATAATTATAATAGCTCTTTTGAATGAAGAAAGGGAAAGTAAAATAAAAAATAGTGCAATAAAAGTAAATGACACTCGATATTATATAGTGGTTCGGTCGAATCATGACCTACGTTCACTTTATAATCTTTTGCTTGAGTAACAAGACTGTTCTCGGCAAGTCATGCCATTTTACATGGTCCTAAAAACAAAAGAGCAAAAATGACAATTTCATCTCATGTAGTGCCGCAAATGCTGGGCGTTCCACACTCTGGGGATTTCATCTCCATCCACGGTCGCTAGCTTGAAGGATCCATTATCAAGCCTCCGTAGGATGGCATATGGTCCTTCGCATTTCGGACCCAAATGAATTAGGAGTGGAAAGACGCATTTCAAAACCAAGACTCCGGGTTCAAAGGTTCGAGCTCGGACCTTCTTATTGTAATATCAGGCTACCTGCTGCTTGTGCCTCAAGGCATGTAGGTCTGCTTCGTCCCTCTTTTCTTCAACCACATCCACGTATTCAAGGAGCAACTTATTATTGGTCATCAGGTCGTAGTAAGTGGTGTTGTGAGATGGTACTTCTAATTCAACCGGGATGACCGCTTCTGCTCCAAAAGCAAGGAAAAAGGGTGTGTGGCCTGTCGCTGACTTGTAAGTTGTCCTGTATGCCCATAATGCCAAGGGTAGCTCATCGACCCACATGTCTTTAGCCCGCTTCAATCTCTTCTTCAGAATGGACTTAATTACTTTGTTTGCCACTTTGAACTGTCCATTTGATTGCGGATGTGCCACATAGGTGTACCTTTTCTTGATACAATATTTCTGGCAAAAGTCTCGGAACTCAGTGCTATCAAATTTGGTCCCGCTAACTGTTATGATGATTTTTCGGAATCCCAAATCAGCATATGTTTTTTCTAATGAAAATTTTTATTACTCGCTTGGTTGTGATCGTGGTCAATGGTTATGCTTCGACCCACTTTGTGAAATAATCCACGGTCATAATGGCAAATTTTGCTCTGCCCTTCGCTATGGAGAGACTCCCAATAACGTCAATTCCCCAAACAACGAAGGGCCATAGGCTCATCATCATCTTCAACTGGCTAGGAGGTGCCCTGGGGATCTTAGAAAACTTCTGACATGCGTCGCAACGTCATGCATACTTAGCCACAACTTTGTTCACGGTAGACTAGAAATAGCCAGACCGCAGTATCTTCTTTGCCAGTGTTTGTCCTCCGGTGTGGTCGCCACACTCACCTTCGTGTACTTCTTTTCGTACCCGCTTGGTGTCGTCATGGGCTATACACCGGAGGAGAGGCATCGAGAATCCCTGTTTATACAGTATTTTGCCTTGCATGACATATCGGGAGGCCTTTCGAATAACAACATGCCTCTCGCTTTTCTTGGTTGGAAGCGTTCCATTCATCAGAAAGTTCTTTAGGGGTGTCATCCGCGACTCCCTTTCTGACACAGTTTCCAATAAAGGATCAATTTCCATTTGACCAATGCTTGGAGATTGTAGTACTTCAATCGGAACCAGCTCTATGTTTTCAGGACTGTCGGAACTAGCCAACTTGTCCGCCTTTCAATTCTCCAATCGAGGAATATGGGTTATGCTGTAGTGATCAAAACCATCCAGCAACTTTCTCACCTTTTTCAAATATGATACCAGTCTTGGACCCTTGGCCTGAAACTCCTCATTAACCTGGTTCATGACTATCTTGGAGTCGCAAAATATATCCAGCTTCGTTATCTCCAACTCCTTTGCAAGCCTTAGCCCGGAAATCAGGGCTTCGTACTCAGAGTCATTATTCGTGGCATGGAACTCCAATCGAAGAGCATAGTATATTGATCGTTCTTCAGGAGTTACAAGCACAACTCCAGTGCCAGATCATTCTTGGATCTGTCAGTATATAGTTTCCAAGCGTTGGGGTCAACGAGTTGTTTTGGGGGATCAGCTTCTTTATTCGCTATATCGTCCTCTGGGATAGTAAATTCTTCTATAAAGTCCGCCAGTACTTGCCCCTTATTGATCTTCGGGGTTGGAAATTCAAATCAAACTGACTTAATTCTATGTTCCATTTGAGTAGTCTCCCTGACGCTTTTGGCCTCTGTAAGACTTGTTGGAGTTTGTGGTCAGTGTACTTGGTGATGGGATGAGCTTGGAAATAGTGGCAAAGTTTCTGGACGCGATCATCAGACTGTACACAAGCTTTTCTATTCTCGAATAGTTTCGCTCTGCTGCCGCTAGCTTTTTACTCATGTAGTACACTGGCCTCTGGACTTTATCCTCTTCCCTTATCAAAGTTGAGCTTATTGCGTGAGACGACACTACCAAGTACACGAACAAATCCTCGTGATCTACTGGCTTGGACAGTATCGGGGGTCTTTCGAGATGATTCAAAAGGTTCTGGAATGCTTCAACATAGTCAGGAGTCCATTTGAAATTGTGCTTTCCTCGCTTTATCAAATCGAAAAATGGAATGCATTTATCCACGGCTTTAGAGATAAATCTACTTAATGCGACTACTTTTCCAGTGAGACTCTGCACATCTTTGATTTGCCTTGGTTCTTGAATGTTTCTGATTGCCGCGATCTGATCTGGATTAATTTCAATTCCACGCGAGCTAGCAATGAATCCCAAGAACTTTCCCGATGCAACTCCAAATGAACACTTCATAGAGTTGAGCTTCATCCCATATCTTCGCAGGATAACAAACATCTCTGCTAGGTCGGCAGTGTGGTCGGACGATTGTCTGGATTTTACTAGCATGTCATCAACATACACCTCCCTTGTCTTCTCGATTTGGTTGTAGAACATCCTATTCACTAATCGTTGGCATGTAGCTCCGGCGTTCTTCAAACCGAAAGGCATTACTACATAGCAGTATAATCCCAAATCCGTAATGAAGCTGGTATGTTCTTGGTCCGGAACGTGCATAGGGATTTGGTTATATCTCGAGTAGGAATCCATGAAGAAGAGAAGCTCATGACCCGCTGTTGAATCCACTAATTGGTCAATTCTACGTAATAGAAAACTATCCTTCGGGTAGGCTTTATTCAAATCCAAGAAATCAATGCAAATGCGCTATTTTCCATTGGCCTTCTTCACCAGAACTGGGTTCGAGATCCATTCTGGGTAAGTTTAATCTTTAATGAACCCACTGCTTCTCAACTTCTTCCTTTAAGGCAGCTGATCTCTACGGGCCAAGCATTCGCCTTTTCTGCTTGACAGGTGGATGCTTTGGATTGATGCTTAACGAATGGCTCATAATTGAGGGAGATATCCTACACATGTCAGCGTGGGTTCAGGCAAACACATCCAAGTTGGCCTTTAAGAATTCAGTCAGTTCTCTTGCTCGAAGAGGATCTAACTGGGATCCAATCTTCAGAACCTTCGCTGGGTCACTATCATCGATTGGAACATCCACAGTTGTTTCATTCGGAGTCGCCATCCTACCCCTAGGTTCTTCGTCTTCTCTAGGATCTATGTCCTCGGGAAGTTCTCTGGGCGACTCTCTCAGAGTAGTCTTCTTTAGCTGCTATGATGATTCCTCCCTTGAGGGGGAGGAAGCGCCCTTCATTTCTACGTCTCTTCCTTTATGCAACAATTTTAGCTTTGTTATATAGCAGGCTCGTGCAACGACTTGGTCACCTCTGATCACTCCTACTCCTGCATTTGTCGAGAATTTTAACAATAGACACCAGGGCGCAATGCAAGCCCTGAATTCTTCTAGGGTCGGTTGGCCCAAAAAGGCATTATATGGTGATTCAATGCCCAAAACCACAAATGGGAGAATCCTCACTCTCCTGCGATCTCCCACTCCTAGGGTTACTGACAATTCTACATATCCAATCGGAGAGGTTGAGGTTCCATTGAAGTCGCGTTTCCATCCATCGCAAGGCTTCAGGTCTTTTGCTTCCAGCTTCATCTGATCAAATGCTTTCTTGTACAGAATGTTAACTGAGCTCCCATTGTCCACTAAGACCTTGTGGACCAAAGCAAGACCAATAGTGGCTGTGATCACTAGTGGGTCTTCGGTAGGGGAATGAACTCCAATACAATCTCTATCATGAAATATGACATCGTCAGACATCGTCTTCTGTTGTTTGATAGGGGAAGTATCTTCAGGGTTACTACACTCCCCTACTTCAAGGTGTTGTTTGGCCGCATTTACATATTGATCCATTGCCCTAAAACTGTGCCCAGCCAGATAGAGTCCTCCAACTATAGTGCTGATAACAATGTTCTTTCCCTTCTGCTGAGCAATCGGCCTAGCAGCGGGTTAGTTTTGGTTCGGTGCCTGGCCGGCTTGCCCCTATCTCTAGGAGCTACCTTGTATTCATCTAGCTTTCCCTCTCGGAGTAACTTTTCAATCACATTTCTCAAATGATGACATTCGTTTGTGGGGTGACCATGAGCCTGGTGGAAAAGGCAGAATTTTTCAGTTTCATGTTCCTTCTCCGTCGAATCTCTTGGTAGAGGCCTCTTATACCGAAGATCATTGTAAGTGTCTAGGAAAATATTCTCTAGTGTATCATTCAATGGCTTAAAGTTCTCAAATGTCTTGAACCGAGCTCTCTTCAGGGAATCATTCCCTCGATTCTTCTTCCGACTGTTATTCCCAGATTGGCCGCAATTTCCTTGATTCTTATTTCCAACGCTAATCTCTACCTTTCCTGAGCTGTCGCCGGATTGTTTGATGGCCACGTTGCTATGTATATCTTCTTTATCGGCAGCCTTCCTCTTCCGATTAACGTATATCTCTTCCTGACATAAGCGAATATTATCTTTTTCATTGAATATTTCTCTAGTCAGTGGCGGCTTGCCCGCTAAGTATTTTCCAAACTCAGTATCTTTGTCTACTCCATCGATTAAGGCCATCAAGACATTCTGTTCGTGAGGGTCTCTAACCTCCGCGACTACAAAGTTAAAACGATCCAAGTACGACCTCAAAGATTCGTCAGGATGTTGTTTAATAATGGATACCTCAATGACATTTTTAGACCTTTGAGCATGAAGGCGGAATTGATTTACGAATCTCTCACTCAATTCGCTAAAATAGGAAATCGATCGCGCTAGCAAGCGGGTAAACCACATTAATGCAACATCCTCCAGGAATATCGCGAATGCTTTACACTTTACTGCGTCGGGAGCGGTAGTCGCACTCATATACCATGAATATCTCATTAAGTGCTGAACTGGGCCTGTCCTGCCCGAATAGCGATTCATAGTTGGCATATTGAAGCGCCTCGGGAATGTGACGTCCAATATATCATCAGTAAAATGGCGTATGACTGCGGTCTATACCCAGTCCTCCTTCCTCTGTGCACGGCTATCTGTCATGATTTGTCTGACCATTGCTTCAATGTTAGCGTTGGTCAATGTAGATTCAGGATCAGCACTCCTTGCCTTACAGGGCCCTCCAATATCCCTTTGATATACTGCTATGAAGTCTGGGGCCTAAGCAGAGCTTCCTTGCCCCATGTTACCACGATCAATCACGCAACGAGGGGGTTGCAATGGTTGATTCTCAATAGGGTCATCAATAACTTGAGCTTTAGGTAGAGTTTTGGAATTATTCAAAATATGATTGATAGGTCCCAGATTGAGTGTCTTCTCTTCTCGAGAAGGAAGTGATTTAAATCGAAGTTGTTCTTCATTTTCAGACCTTTCCAACAGTCGTCGTGGAGGTCTTGGAGGCTCCTCTGACGAGGATGAGTACTCTGAAGTAAGAGGATAGACTGGCGGAGGTGTCCTCTGCCTTTGGAAATCATCAATCTGTCTGCCCATTGCAGTAATATTTTGTCGTAACCAAGAACTCTCTTGCCTTTGGGATACCAACTTATCATTCGTTCTTTCTAACATATCAAGCACACAGGAAAGATCTCCTTTGGTTACTGGAGCAGAGGCATGTAACTGATCATCAACATTCATTTTTAAATGTAGAGAACTCGAGCCAGGTCGAGCAGTAGCACCAGCATGTGTGGAACGAGCCATAATTTCCTTTCCGGGTTGAGTTATGGTCCTATGGTGAGGGCGGTTCGTGACTCTCTCTGGCGACCGGTTCGTGGCTCCTTCTTTAGGCTCCTGGATCGTGATGTGAAGACGGCTCGGGGTGCCCCCTTGAATGCGGCTCGTGATCTGCTGCTGAGGGCCGCTCATGATGGCATCCTGCGACCGGGTTGTGACCCCTTCCTCGAGTCAGTTCGCCCCTACGAGCCGCGAGCCGGGGACTCCACTTCAACCTGCTCGTGAACACTTTCTTCGTTAGCTTCGTTTGCAGTTTCATTTGCTCGCGAAGCTCGTAAATCTTTGGATTTCTTTACGGCCATAATGTCTTGACTTTGCTGAAATCTTCAAAAACCAAAATAGTGGAAGTACGGAATATTTTCTTCGGACTTAAAATTCCAAGTAGTAGAGCAATAACCCAATAGGCTGAGAATTCTATTCTTAGTGAAAGCACCAAAATGTTATGCCAGAATATGACTCTAACACCCAAATTTCTAAAATTGCAGAGAATAATTACTAGAAATGAAGAAAAATGCAGCAAACACACCAAATTTATAGTGGTTTGGCGTTAACGAGCCTACGTCCACTTTATATTTCTTTGATTATACGTTTGAATGCAAGTATAATCAATATTTTCTCTCAATCTCACTTTTACAATAATAATTCACTCAAATACTTTGAGATATTACTGATTAGAAATAACGGAGAAACAGTAATGGTGGAAACAATACTCAGAATTGCCAAAAGGTCCTTAAAAAAGCTAAGTATGGGGCTATATATAGGCGATATCTACAGGCGGTTCGTGAAGACACGTGGCATGAATCCCGAGGATCTCGGAGCCATTCGTGAGTAGATGGAGAAATAGTCAATATAGCGGTTATGGACAGGTGTCGCAAGATCCTTCAATCTCGGCTCGTGGATGACTAAGTCGTGGCCACAATTCTCTGGGCAAGGAGTCGGTTCGTGACTCTACATCACGAACGGGTTGTGGTGAGCGGATCGTGGAGTGTCCTTCACGAGTGGAAAAGTGGAGCTCACGAATGGATGGTAGAGGTGGGGACCACGAGCGGGCTCCACATTGGTGTGTCACGAACCGGTATGTGTCTTCTTGAGTGCGCTCCTATAGGTGTCCTTATCCATCCAAATGATTCTTGGTGGCTTGATCAAAAAGCTAGCCAACAAAGGTATTCTTAAAAATGTTATAGTTCCACAATTTGAGGCAGAATTTGAGACGTTTAAGTTTAAGGGAGAAGGACACAATTGGGTTACCAGGGGTTGCTACATTCCAAGATTTCTTAACTACGGCAAGAAGAAAGTGATGTGAAGTCCACATCGACTAAAAACGAAATAAAGTAGGGCTTGAAGCAGAGAAAGGTTGACACTACAGAATCATAGGAGCATGATCTGAGTTGGTTCGATGCAAGTAGTCTACGGATAAGGTGAAGAGGAGAGCAAGCCAAAGATCGTTCCCCAAAACTCTTTCCAATCGGGACCGAATTCGATCAGGGCCTTCTTGATTGCTACACCTAGTAAACGTCGAACCTACAAAAGAAACCTCGGAAAGGCCCGAATGAAGGATGTATGCATTGAAACCTTGGATTGATAATCGATTAAACGAAGAGCCACCCACGTTTTCCATTGTGCAAGTCACAACATTCAAATACCCCAAACAAAAGAGTAACTAAAGCCACAACCCGCCAAGGCAAGTTGATCCTCCCACAATTCTTGGAATTCCAATCGACCACACTTGGCGTAAATTGCCGAAAAGAGGTTGAAAAGAGTGGAAAATAAATAGAAATAGAAAGGAGCTAGGGAGAATAGAATACAAGATGCATAATGGCGTCCTTATCCAAGAGGATTCAAATTTTGTTGGTGCCATTGTGAATTCCTCTACCAAAAATTAGTTGGACAACAAGTCTAGATAGCACCTCATCTCCCGCCATGGGTTCCTAAAGTGACACTATTCGAAGGAATTGTTTGATAATGCGCTTAAGTCACTAAACAGAGGCCTTCTTCCAATGACATGAATATTCCGAAACAAACAAAAGACCATGAAAATCAGACAAGGTATAGGTTACGTCAACTGAAGCGAAAGTTTATTTCTGTGGCCGCTAAACGACGAATACGAATGATTCTAGGATTTAGGCAAGACTTCTTAATTTTCTTGGATATAACTTGTTAGAGAGAGGATGAGCACAAATGCATGTGCTTGGAGGAATGGATGATGGCCTCGAATCATCGATCGGAGGAAAGGTGGTCGGCGATCCAAAGCGATCAAGATAGAAAGATGCGTTGTCAACAATGGGCTAATAGGTTATTGGGTAATCGAATCTCTTAAGAAGGGTAATAGGGAGACACGAGGGGGTAGGGTATGTCGAAATGACTAAAAAGGACATTACATATCATTGTTCAGTCTCTTCGTGTGCATAACTGTCATGAGATTGAATGGTATGCAAGACAGAGCATGACCAGGGTAGAAATAGAGAAAGCAACCACATGCACGTGGGACTGCAACACTACCCATCTCTCACAGGAAACAACGAAGCCAAACCCTGGACTACAAGGAAATAAGGGAGTATCGGAAGGCCCAAACACGGAGCCGCTTATATGGTAAACGGGCCAAGAAAGGACAACACCCATAAACAGAACCGAAGCGAGAAAAATTAAACCACAATCCAAACACACAGCAAAACACAACCTAGCTACTAATTAGATGGATGTGATTGAGTTGAAACCAAAGTTGGACAAATCGATAAAAACCACAAAATTGCATCCAAGACGAGAAGGGCAAAGCCTCGAGCATTAAGGGAACACTAGACTACTGATACCAATGAAATAGGAAATCCAAAGAACTCCTTAACTCCCCCAAAAGGAACAAAACAGAAGTCAAGAACCCACCAGCATCAAAATGAAACCAGAAAAAAATGTCAACACCCAAGTAGCGGGGCATCAGTCTAACACTAAAACACAAGCCGGAAGAAGTATAATACAACAAAAACAAAGACTACAAAGGAAGCCATACTAGGGGAACAACAGAAAACTACACATCATTGGGAAAAGATACCAAACAAGGATTATTCTCGTTCAACAGCACTGTCACTTCAGTTGCCTTGCCAGGAAGCACCGGCTACACTGTCTACAACCGAAAGTACTATGATGGACCTACAAAAACAAAGCCTAGAAAATCCAGAACAACACTGAAAGGGCAAACCTCACTTTGGAGCAAAACCAACCAATAAAGAAATAGACTTCCCACTGGTCAACCGTTCAAAAACCACCTTCACCGAACATTCTACCACCTCCATAACTGCCTCGGATGCCTGGTTAACTAAGGAAGATAGCGGCTACATCTTGTGATTCGAATGCTTCTTACTCCTCGAAACCACCATTTTCAACAAGTCAAGTAAGCACCTAAAGTCACGACCTCTAAGTCATGCTCATCGACTTCCGATGTAGAGAGTTAGAGCATGCACACAAACTGAATCCATGGGGTCTAATCCCTTCCACTCTCTGAAGGAAGACAGAGGTTCTAAAGGTAGAAAGTAGCTAATAGGAGTAGTGCACGAGTACGTGCACCACCTCCGTCGGCGAAATTGCATCTACTAACACAAGTCGAACGGGGAGTGGAGTGAGAAGTTTTCTCAAATGAACCAAAGAGAGCACGAAATCCCCCACCATTTACTGTCTTCGTAGGTTGCTGCAGTTTAATACTCAGAAGAGGCCACTTGGCAGCATCCGGAAGATAACAAGAAATCACCTTGGGCAGGAAGAGAATAGGTGGGGGTCCAAGATGGGAAACGCAACCCCGAAGCCCACTTGAAAAAGTAACAATACAAGCGTCATTAAATGTGATACTTTTTGCGCAAATAACATCTCCTAAACGACGAGAATCAACATTGGTTGCAAAAAATTGCAGTGAGCCACGAACATA
Organism: Allium sativum; assembly: GCA_030737875.1. Classification (NCBI taxonomy): domain Eukaryota; kingdom Viridiplantae; phylum Streptophyta; class Magnoliopsida; order Asparagales; family Amaryllidaceae; genus Allium; species Allium sativum. Next base: position 222,853,766 of record CM060918.1, on the reverse strand, counting down.
ATCGTGCCATCAACAATGATATAACTTTGCCTAATCAGGTGAAGCAGTTCTACCTCCAATAAAACTCGACAAATCATAGTGGAAGGGCCAACCAAGGCAACGAAAACACATAAACCCAAAGAAACTTTCATTTCTTCGTAGGTCTAAGCAATCTCATGGTAATCACCAAACAAATGCCTAAAAGTGAAAAATATTAAATTAGGGTTCACCCAAAACAAACGAAACAAAATGAGAAAACCCAAACGGTAACCAAGGAACGAAGGAAGAAACACCAAGGTGAAGAGGGAATTTTTGTAATAAGCAGAAAGAGAATCCCTAAAACTACCACATTTTAATTAATATCAAAGCAAAACCACCATATTGAAGACCAATAATATTTTAAGTCTAGAGAATTATGTAAATTAGTTACATCGATATTTTTTGTTTAACTTTAGTTATATTAATTAATATAAACTATATGGTAAGTCATTCCATATTTGTCTAATAACTGTCAGCACGTAACACTTTGGTGCCTCCAACAACAATGGGTAACACGCTTCCAACATTTAGGAAGTGTTGTGCACTCTAGTCTCAACAGATGTATTGATATCAAATATTGACATCAAATATTGACACACATTTACCAGAAAATATTTAAAATGGTATATTTATTTTTATGGTGATATATTACTCACGGTAACAACATATTGAAACTACTATCATAAAACATATCATTTATGGATTTTTCATTAAATGCACTTTTAATTAAATCGATGAATTAATATAACGCATTAGACCAAATGTAATAGAAAGGCAACACCTTCCATTTCGAACAAAATTTGTCAGCAATTTAGATTTATGCAACAAATTACATTATTTCCCTAGAGCATATCCCTAACTCAACCAGCTCACACCACCTAATCCAATGCATTTATATACCCCATGACTTCGACATATGATAACTTGAGTTATATTACTTATGGTGATTGACATCACCAATATGAAGTTAACTCAATTTTCTTCAATAAGACATGAAGTATCGCTAAAATTCAATCTTCCACCTCAATTAAGTATCAATCTCCAATACCACTCAAAACACCCACAGATAAATAGTTTATAATATCAAACTCCACCTTTAATTAACACCACCTGAACACTTTCCCAACAAACTCCGACAAATGACCTCCCATTACACTCTGCTATCAAGCTCTAGCAAGGCTAATGCCTGATAATGAAGTGTTGAAAGTACCCTAAACCAATATAAATCACTTAGGTGTGTCAACAAGTACTCACCACGAAGGTAAAACTAAAAAATAATAATCTCTCACTGATGCTCTTCATCATCAATAACAAACAAAACGACTTCTCAAAGCCCCATTTGTTGGGATACTTAAAACTTTAACAAGTGAAGAAGACTCAAGCAATGTTAGGACTTGCATGCCAGAGGATTCTAATCTTAAGGAATATTAATAAATCATAGACCCACATAAAATGGATAATTACTTATTAGTTGTATTGTATATAGTATTAGCATTAAAAATGGCACTGAAACCTATTAGAGAGATTTAGAAGATATCAACGATGATAATGAAATAGAAAATGAGTAGAAGTAGTAAAAATACACACAACAGTTTATAGTGGTTCTGCAGAAAAGAGCCTACATCCATTTTTCATAACATCACTCTTTTCATTGATTTTTATGATTATAAAAGTTCAAATTGGCAAAGATCTTGGTTGATATAAAAAACTAAAAATTACCCAGAGTTCCGAAATTTCTTTCTTCTTCCTTGGCATCCCATCTTTATAGATGGAGGATCTCAGATTAGCTGGATCGGTAGTGGTGTAAGTGGAGTAGCCATGTTTTGGAGTTTGGGTTAGGTTGGTTGAGATTGGAGTTCAGATCGTACCGATCCAGGTCGATACCGACTTAGATTGAGTTAGTCGCATGCCTTCTGAATTTGATCATCTCCACGGCTTGATATTATTTTCACTTCGCTTCCAGATCCGAAGCTTTTAGAGTAGTTAGGTATGCATGTTGATCTGGAATCGACTTGGCCTATCTAAACTTGATTGAGTACATGGATATGCTGACCCAGATCTATAGATGTGAGGTTATGGCAGGATGATTTGAGTTTCATGGTAGAATGCCGATCCAACTCTACGGAAGAATGTCGATCTGGACTTTGCAGGTCTCTAGTCTAGACTCTGAGCGTTCCATTGCATTGTTATTTCTAGCTCGTATAACTGCCATGTCATGATACCTAAGCCCAACATCCGGGCTTTCATATCATCGCTCTAGGTTGTTCGACCATTAATCAAGAGGCCATGCTTGTTTGAATAGTCTGGAATATCCAAGCTAAAAGGCTCGGTAACATTCTACCTTAAAAATATGTCTTTTTGTAAACATTGTGTGCTTAAAATCAAATCAATATTATTGCTTGAAAAGAAGATATTCCATCTCTAGAATAGTTTCCATCTTCTCGGGAGCGTCATTACGTAATAGTCGTTTCTTCTGAAATTATCGCGGCTTTTCGTTGGTTTATGTCTATGTAAACATTTAAGTGAGTCTTATTGGTTCTTTATCCTTTCTTAGCTCCCATCGAGCTAAGTTTTTTAAATTAAAGCTTTTGATAGTTTGTACTAAACCTATCTCCGGTGTCGACAAGAAAATTATTAAATTTCTATCAAGTCAAGAATTTGAACAGAGGCTACACACACATGCATGTGTGTATGTGATCTTACTTTGAATCATTGGCATCGAAGTGCATTGTGATGCAGTTAGGTCATTATCGGGAAGAGTCATTTACATCCGCATACACAGTTGAACATATGTGCAAAACTAAATATTTTCATTCCTTATCTTTTTCTCTCCTTTTTTTTTTAAATCTCTATATTGGCTTCCGATCTAGGTTCGTAAATGATTTTTGGATCGATATTGATCTGGGCTCCTCCCAAAACTAGCAGAGAGCAGCAGTCACATCGAACCGATCTTTCACCTACGTAAAGCTCATTTCCTCCTCACTTCACTTCTTATTCTTCCGTTTCAACTTTTAATTATGCATTAAGTCTTTAGCTTCTCTACTTGTAATTGATTCTTTCTAAAAATGGGTCCGGCTATTGACACCCCATTAATTACTCTTCACACCCCATCTAAAGTTTTAAAATCTTATTTTCATTTATACCCTTTAATAATTAATTTAATAACTTGTCTAATATTAAATGACGATTAAAAATAATAATAAAATCAACTATATATATTTATGGATGTTTGAGATTAAATCGCACACAATAATTAAAATAAAAAATAGTATACGTGATTTTGTTTTAAGTTAAGATAAGAATTACAAGCAGTGATTAAGAATGAATAAAACAACCATTAAAATTACAAATAATGATTAAAAATTTGAAAACTGTAAAGTTAGCGGTATGCAACGTTAATTTTCATAATCAACATCAGGCAATCAATGACGTCGCCTACAAACGTTAATTAATTTGATCATGATTTTAAAGAGAGCAGCATTAACAATTTGCAAGCTGGAGAAAAGAAGAAAAAATGAAAAAAGAAAAAAAAACAAATATGAATGAAAATAAAGTAAGGGCGTTCTTGGAAGAAAACGGGGTGGGAAAAGAAAACGATGGGGTGTGCATTTTATTTTCTAATCAACGGGGTGTGAAGAGTAAATTGCGGGGTGCTAATAGACGGACCCTCTAAAAATTCCATTATCTAATTAATAATTACATTCACCTGTACATGCTCTAACTCACCTTGCAAGCACACAAATATAAGTGGCTAAGCTTTTTATTTTGATTGTTATTGTCTTTGCAAATTAGGTAGTGACTTGAGCTTATATCGTGAGACGACTGTAGTGGGTGGAGATAAGGATGAAGGCGAGGTCGACAGACGCTGAGATGATAATAGGAAACAAGGTCAAGATGTGGAAAGTAGAGGAGAAGCGAAGTAGATGTGTTTTTATTTAGATAGCAGGAAGAAGGATAAGGAATTTGGTTCGATGTGCAGGATAAAGATCCGGATTGGCATGGTCCAAACCGATATGAGTAAGGTTGATTAGGATAAGTAAGGGGAATAAGCTTGAATTTAGAAGATGTAGAATGGTCGTGTGACTCAAGGTCGGCTATTTCAGACACATTTGAGATCGATATGCTAGTGTTTAGTCCCGATCAGTGGAAGGATTCTGATCAGGGTAGGTATAAATGATTTGAGAAGCTTTCTAGATCAATACGAACCTAAGTTAGGCTTACCTTCTGATCACCCAATTGGAGGTGTATACCAAACATAAATTTGAACATGCTTTGGACTTTGAATGAAGTTTCTAAACTTAGACCTTGGATAGCATATTTGTGGATTGAATACTTGAACTACATGAACACATCCAATAATATAAAACTGCGAACTAGTGAACTTAGAATGAACGCTGAACTTCCAACTGCCAAAAGATGATCAGGATACTTGGTCGGAGCACAAGCTTGCCGATTTGGAGGCTGGTAAGCTGGTGAGTGACGACTGTCGATCCGGTTGACACTACACCAAAAATATTAATTTAAAACATATAATACTTTTTACTTGAAACGGTTCTTTTTGTTTCTAGCGCTACTAGAATACATGGCTATTCCAACGGCTCCTAGCCGTTGGCAGCCGTTGGAATAGCATTCACGAATTCCAACGGTTCTAACGGAATATTTCCAACGGTTATTCAACGGCTTCAAACGGCTTAGTCTATTGGTAACCGTTACAAAACAATGACCAGATAGCCGTTGGAAATCGTTGGTGACCCTTGGAAAAACTAGGTTATTTTTTTTATGTCAGCAAGCATATAACCTTCCTGCCACCACATTTCCAATCCAATTGCAATCCATTTCCAGTCCAATTACAATCATCCCTACATATATACAACACATATATACCAATAACAATATAAACAACTAAAATATATCAAAGAAACATCAATATAAACAAAACAAAATATCCAAAAATCAAAACATACATGTTCATAAACCAAATACATCAAAGTTACATGTCCACAAAGCATATAAACACATCAAAAGTATCATTCTCACCCACTCCATGCCAAAATATACAACATACCTCAAGCATCTCTTCCGGAATCAGCAGAAGACGAAGGACGACTATCATGAATGTGCACATACTTCGCAAACTTATGATTTAGCTGTTCCAACTGCATAGTCTGAAGATGACTCTGGTCACGTAGTTGCTCAGTCATGATTCAAAGCTCTTTAATTTGTTCTTTTTATTGGGCCTTCTTAGGTTGTACAATAGAATGAATAGTAAAAATGCTATTTCAGCATATAAAATATTATAACACTGTATATTTAAATGTTAATTTATCATATGTATACAAAAGGATTCATTACCGTTGGATTCCTGAAGTCACTATTCTCACCACCACGTCGTTGAGAGCCAGACATAATATACCTGCCACATTGATACATATACAAATCATAGGTAAATTTAATGTGAATAGTTGTGAAAAAATTATATTAAACATAGGTAAATGTAATGTGAATAGTTGTAAAAATTACCAAATTTTACTCAGTCTTCATCAATTTCTTCGTTGTTTTCTGATTCAGACTCGGTTTCGGGTTCTATATCATTTTCCTCTACACTCTCAAATGCACCGACTAATACATTTGCCTCATCATTTAAAGGTCCAAAATCAGTTTGATCATCTACAATTGTTATTTCAACATTTTCCTCTAGATCTGCTTGATAGGCTTGTTCGTCGGGAATATTCTGTCCATGGAACGTAAATCTAGCTTTGGTTTTAAAAACCGCAGACCAATCTACATTATGGATATTTAGAGACGGATAAGGGGAATAATACGCTTGTAGGGATTGTTTGCTAGTACAAAAGGGTCGTACTTTTGATAACGTGAGGTATGTTTAATTTCTAAAAGATTATACTTGGGATGCACGTTAATACAAAAACCTGGAACGCTGAACCAGCTGCATCTAAACAAATAAACATCCTCTAAGGGCCTTGTAAAATATGTCAATTGTAAAATCTGAGTTGACTCGCCATAAAAATCATTTATATGATTATTAGGATCTTCACTGCCTTTAACAAACATACCGGTATTGTTTATTATTTTTTCGGCACCATACTCTTTGGTGTTGAATTTATACCCATTAACAAAAAATATTGGATATGTTTTGACTTTTTTTTCGGTCCAAAGGCTAAATGTTTTAGTCCTTCGTCGAGCACAAGATTTATGGGATCGAAAACGTAGTTTCTAAACCAACTACTGAAATCTTTGCTTAAATTGCTGCTTCGATTTTGTGATTCATAAATACTGCAAACACAAACATTATATGTTACATTATTATTAACACGTTCACATAAATTTAGTAAAACTTAAAAAAATGATTACCTGACATATGGAGCAACTTCAGGACAATTAAGAAGAATATATATGTGTGCTACTTGACAATCTTTATCATTTAGCCATATTTCCACATATTTTCCAGCATGTCGGCCATGTTGTTTAAAAATAGATAATCTTGATTTAGAAGAAGAATCTTGTTCAACCCTCTTATCATTATGCGGGACGCTTGCAAATGATAAGTTCACAAGATCATTAAAATAATGAGAGAAAAAAGAAGCTTCTTCTTCGATATATGATTTGCAAGTAGAAAGTTCAACCCAAGCTTTTTGTCTCACTTTTTTGAAAATGATTTAAGTACCTAATAAAAAATAGTTCAGTTCAATATTAAGATCTATTTATAATTAAATTAACATTTGAATATTTAGTATAATAACATACCGTTCGAATGGATACATCCATCCATATTACACAGGACCTCGAAGACGTGCTTCCTTTGGAAGATGAACAGCTAAATGCTCCATTACATTAAAGAAACCCGGAGGAAATATTTTCTTCAGTTTACAGAGAAGTATAGGGATTTCTTCTTCAAGTTTAAGTAGACGATCAACTTTTAACGTAGTTGAACAAAACTACTTGTAAAATAAGCTAAGTTCTGTACATTCCAAATTTTTCCAGGTAACAATTCTTTGAATGTGATGGGTAACAAATTTTCTATCATTACATGACAATCATGACTTTTCATTCCATTCAGCCTTCCGTTTTTATAGTCGATACATTTATAAAGATTAGAGGAAATTCCATCGGGAAAATGTAACTCTTCCACCCATTTTAACAGTACTTTAACTTGGTTGTTGTGTAGTTCATAGTATGCTTTGGGTTTTTTACTATCATTGGGCTTCATATGAAGTTCAGGACGATTACATATTTCCTCTATATCACGTCTGGATTTCAGATCATCCTTAGTCTGTGTAATAGCCCGCATTTTACGTATCAGAAGATCGTAAAATATTTTTATTTTATTCCCTGAGGGCTGGATCATCCTCATCTTTTAATATGTTGCTTATGGGGATGTGAGACATGTCCATAATTTTTACCGATTTTGTTTGTAACCATTTTTCCCCTGTAAGTCTTGAACAGGGTATAACTTTTGACCCAGGTCGAATTAGAGGGTGAGACCTATGCCATTGGAAAGGAAGTGATGTTTGTCTTAATTAAAGATTTGGCTCGGCGGTTTGGGAGGAATCGTTGTTTTAAGGTTTTTCAGTTAGCTGTTCAGGTTTTGGGAGCCTAATGGGTTGATTTGGGGAAGGCCCATTGGTGGGTTAGTGGAAGGGTGTAAACAGGGGGTGAGGGATATGGGAAATAGTTTAGTTATTCATTTCCTCATATGGTGGCCTTGTGTTCCTTCTTCATCTAACACCTTTCCACTATTAAAAATCCAAATCTAAGGAAGGAAATCGAAGATCTACACCATTGGAGGATAGATCTACATCATTTCAAGGGTGAATTCATCGGATCGAGGAGTTTGGTTCGAATTGCTCGCCGTCCGGATTCATAACTCTATCATTTTAGCTTTTTTTGGAGAATCGGTGAGTGATTTAAATCTCTCACATGGATTCAATGAAGTATATGAATGTTTGATCATGTTTTTCATCAAATTCAAGTGTTTATTTATAGATCTACACCATTATATGCCCATTTTCATATGAATCAACCTATGATCTTACCTAGTAAGTTTGTACCATAATTCCATGCTATTTCATACATTTATGCAAGTTAGATCTCTCAATTTGATCATATGTTCACTTTAATGTTTTTTTTTTTTGCGAAATTTACATCATTTTAGTGATAATCGTCATATTCATGTTGTTAGCGATGTTATTACTTGTTTATGATTGTATTTGGTGAACTGTATGAGTTGGCTTCGTCGAATGTATCGTTTGGCGAAGTTTTGGTCGAAATCAGAGTTAAATTGCAATATGCAGGTTTTGGGTTGATTGCTATAGTGGTCAGCCGGGTTGGTTGCTGTAGCGTTCGGCCGGGTTGGTTGATGCAGTGGTCGGCCGGGTTGGTTGCTGCAGTGGTCGGCCGGGTTGGTTGCTGCTGCAGTGGTCGGCCGGGTTGGTTGCTGCAGTGGTCGGCCGGGTTGGTTGCTGCAGTGGTCGGCCGGTTGGTACAGTGGTCAGTCGGTTGCTACAGTGTTGGAGTTGCTACAATGATTTGCTATAGTAATTGCTGCAGTATTTGCTATAGTGATTGCTCGAAGTGACGTGAAGTGTTCGTTGTTCATCATATGTAACGAATGGGGAAACGACTCATGGACGTATTGAGTTCGTGTGAAGTAGTTGCTCTAAAGTGTTCCGAGCCTAGAATAGTCATAATTGATAACGACTAGAGATGAGGAGGCTGAGGAATTATCATTTTCATAGTTTCTAGCAGGCTCTAAGCAGGGGTACAATTGAAGACCAATTGTAGGTCGAATGCCCTGGGCGTCGTGTATGGCCTAAACACGTGTTGTGTACAGCATGCGGGGTTTTGCTAGATCCGGGACGTCGAGTATGGTCCTTGACAGTTGATGGAAAATTGTTTAGCCAGTCATACGATTGACTATGGTTTCAAAGTAAGGTTAGTGGTGATAGCTAGAGTCAGACATGGACGTTTGTATGCTTAATGTGATGATGGTTGAGTTGTTATTTCTATGTATGAATGGTTGTTCTGGTTGCCATGACTGAATTGTTATTTCTTTAGACATTTTGGATGGTAAAGGCTTTCACTGTCAGGTGTGGGGAAGGCAGTTGTGAGTTCTTCTCAGGAGCTAGGTAGATTAGTTCGTTTATTTACCTATTCTCATATACTTTATTGATGAAGTTTGTTTGTTGTTTTATCGTTCACTAAAACTGTTATCTGACTCAAGGTTTTATGTTTCCCTCTAACTAACTTGGGTTGTTCATCCTATTGTTTAGATGGGCAGACTAAGTAGCAGGTAACAGGTGGTGGCTTGGTGAGATGGCGTTGCTGATCGATGGCGAGCTGGAGGCTTACATACCAGTTTTACTACTATCTAATAAATTGGATTTCCACTGTTTGTTATTTTTCTGATTGCTGTAGTGAGCCAAATTGTACAGACACTATTGTTGTTATCCACGTGTATAGGAAATACTTTCTAGTTGTCATGAAAGTTTAGTGTTTTTTGCTTCACTATCACTACCTGTTGTATATGTTATATTATATTTTATCCTTGCGCTGTGAGTTATGACAGGTTCTGCGATTGTTATAACACCTAGATGATCGTCCATAGCTTCCTGGCACACCTTTCAGCACATTATTCCTCTTGTTTAGTGCGGGGGTTATGGGCGGTCGTCACAAATTGACCCTTTACATTCAGAACTGTATTAAATACATTATCAAATACGTTTTTCTCATTATGTATCACGTCAATGTTATGATGGATTAAGAGATGTTTCCAATAAGGAAATTCCTAGTATATACTCTGTTTGCACCAATTATGAATTGTCGATTTACCTTGAATATCAATTTGTTTTCCGGTTTCATGTGTCTTTGGATAATCTTTTATAAGTTCATATATTTTCTCGTTTGACTAGACCGTTGGTGGCCATAGAGCCTCATGTCTATTAGACCTAAAAAAAATTGTCTCTTCTAAAAGTATGATTAATATGAAGAAAGCATCGATGACAATCAAACCATGAAATTTTCTTTTCATACGGTAACGAAAATGCTCGTGTTTCTTCCATGCAATAAGGACAAGCAAGACGACCGGCCATACTCCAACACGAAAGCATTGTATATGCAATAAAATCACTAATAGTCCATAACAGAGAAGCGAACATCCGAATTTTTTTCTTTTTGGATACGTCGTATGTTTCAATTCCATCATTCCATAATATTTTCAATTCTTCGATTAGCGGTTGTAAGTAAACAATACCCTGTGTCGGATGATCAGGTCCAGGGACAACAACTGTGAGAAACATGTATGGAGTTTTCATACACATCCATGGGGGTAGATTGTAAGGTGTGATTGTAATAGGCCAAGATGAATATTTAGAACCAAACTGAGAAAACGGTGCGAAGCCATCTGTACATAAATATAGTCTAACGTTGCGGCTCTCTGCTGCGAAATCGGGATATTTCTTGTTAAAATGTTTTCATGCTTCTCCATCCGATGGGTGTGTCAACGTACCTTCTTGAGGTGTTATCATACTGTGCCATCTTATATGATGCACTGTTACAGATGATGCATATAATAAGTCTGGGGGTGATGGTTAATTAATGCATACACTTGTACAGAACTTCTTTTCCCTTCTTTTTTCTTAGTTTGTATCTTTCTTAATTACAAAACTTACATTTTCTAAGATTGTTGTCTTCTTTTCAATACAATATGCAACCCTTTAAACATGTATATATTTTCTAATATAGCAAACCAAAAGATGACATAAGTTTTTTCACTTCATAATAATTTTCGCACGTTAAATTATCGGATGGCATAGGACATTTAGCTGCTTGAACAACAGCCATAAATACAACTTTCGTAAGGTTGTATTTTGATTTTATTGCAATGTATTCTGCAGTTACCGATAATTGAGTGCCATTTTCACATCCATTCCAAAGGTTTTTTTTAGCATTATTTAATAAATCATATTTTTTTAGCTTCAACATTTGGCTCCTCTGCGACGTTATCATCGTCATTACCAATTTGAACGGTAGGGAACATTGATTGTGTAGCATCTTCGACCATATTTTCTATGAGGTTCGTGCTAACTTCAACACTATTGATCTCCATCGACTGTTCTTGAGTATTAGAGGCTACAATTTCTCCATGATGATCCCACAACAAATAATTGGGTAGGAAACCGTATTGACGCAAATGTATCTTAACCATACTCGGTATTAAATAGTTCAACAATTTGCACCTACTACATGGACAACGAATTTCTCTACTGTTTCTGATATTACTTATCGCAAATTCAATGAACACTTTTACCCCATTTTCAAAATGTTCACTTATTACACCACTACTTTCCTTTTTTTGATACATCCAGCTTAATTGACCATTTTTCCTACTTTAAAGCATATGATGAAATAAAAGAAATTAATTGTTAATTTCATATTTTTCCACAAACTTTATTTTAAAATAAATAACTATTGGTTCACTGACGCTTATGTGTCTTCTTTGATAGTTGGTCATCCTACTTTCCATTACAAACAGAATAGTAATTATATTTCGTAAATCATATTTTTCGGCAGCATTTCCTCCGTGTTCCTTGTATCGTACACACGTGCAAGTACACAAGGAACGTAAAGGAAATACCATCGAAATTTTGTGAACCGTTTAAAGTGATATGATCTACGAAATATAATTACTTTATAGTGTTTGTAACTTGTCCAATAAAAGGACAAATCCGACAAACGTTGTATCAGATGAATATAAATGTCTGTTTTGTAAAAGAACGAATATCCATATAGCGATCATATACAACACTTGTTAGACGAGGCCAAATAATAACTAAGGGTTTAAATATTTATCTATATTAAATTTAAATATACAATTTGTAAATATTTTACCATTTTAGTACATGTGTACTAAATTATATATTTTTGTAATTTACTTCGTGTTTGCATAAATTATATATTGTTGTAATTTACTTCGTGTTTGTCAACATAATATAATCTTCGTAGTTGCATAAATTATATTATTAGCAAACTCTGTCACACACATATAACATTCACTAACCAAAGTGTAACACCCCACGTCCGTTAATGTCACTCACAAAGGGAATGCATTAAGTTTCATGGAGCATTATAAGTAAACATAACTAAATATTACAAGATAGAAAAAGTAGTACTTGAAAATTTTGTAATTTTATTGCAGCGAAAACAGAAATAAGTTTGATTACATTTCCAAATACCAAAATCAAGTACATAATATCAGTCTTGTACAAAACCTTCAGAGTATATAATTCTAAAGCCATAATCCCCAACAGAAAAATGCCATATGCAGAATCAAAGCCAAACAATACACCTTTCAACTTCAAGATGGAAGAAAGAGATATATGAACTAAGCTTGAGTATTTCCTCCCTAAGAACCTGATGGGGGGAACAGAAGAAAAAAGGCAAAACAAACTAGGTCAGACATAAGTCTGGTGAGTCCAGTGACTTAATATAATCACTAAAGTAACAGGATAAGAACATAAATAGAAAAGCAAGAAATGACTATAGAATGAACAGGCATGACAAAGCAGACAAGATGAACAAGATATAACATTGATTGTGTTTCTAATCACTACACTGCACCAATGCTAGTAACACTGTATCATTACTAGTTACACCACACCCTTACTAGTCCCATACTAAAAGTTGATCCCTCTTACTAATCATGGTAATGGTAGTTTCGTGTACTCCTAGCTGCTATTGTAGGTGTCCCTTTTTGCTCCTACTCCCACGAGTCGTACCCACTGCCTTCCTCGTTCGATCAACTCCCTAACTCGCATGTGTTTATTACTTGTGTCATTCGACATCACTTGTATGTATTCATTACTTGTGTCATTCGGCCCCGCTTGTATGTAGATACTTGTGCTGCCCCCATCATGTGATGTATCAATTTCCATGATGGCAACCCGACATGATTCAAGATGCACAGTGTATACTACTGATGCCCAGTGCCTGCTTTTTCCACTCCGGAGCATGTGCACGCCCATACTCCGTCGGAACCTACACTGCTGCACCACCCGCCGCTATTCTGACCGCTTATAATCAGCCCAGTAATCGTTCCTCGTCCTGCCTAGCTCAAGGTACCATGATACATCTATGTGGGTTTCTGCTGAAATGGGTCCCCGTTACTAGGGTTTCCTAATCAACATGTTATAATGGTTAAGTGTTCTCAATTTAACTTAACCCCACGCATTTGCTTAATTAACATGTTGTACTGGTTAAGTGTTGCTTATTCACATGTTACTTAGCCTTCTCACTGATCCACGCATGTTTATTTAACGGTTAAGTTTGTGGGCCTATATAAACTAATATTACCCACTTCCCCAAGATTTACTTAACCCTTCCCCTTATCAAGTCCATATGCATTATTGGTTAAGCTTGCCTTAACCCTATCCACTTTGTTTATGTAATATTGGTTAAGTTGTCTTCTTGTCCATGTTAACTTAACCCACTCACCTAAAATGTTGTATTGGTTAAGTGTTGCCTGTTCATATGTTACTTAACCTTTCCATTCTTAGCATGTCTATTCCTTAGCTTTAATTTATTCATTAAAGCACCAGCCTCTCACATTAGAACTGTAGTTTGCGGTTGCTGGATGTGCATGGCAGTTCCGGGAAGACTTCTACCGCAAACTCATTCTAACCTCGGGTTTTTGGGCTTAATGAGCTAACCTCTCACATTAGATCTATGTTGTTGCGGTCGTTGGATGTGCCGGGCAGTTCCGGGCAGTCTTGCACCGCAACTCAATTTAACCTCGGGTTAGGCACGTTCATCTTTTAGCCTATTTACATATTTACCACTCATGTCCAAGTTTATATGTAAATTATCCATAAGTGTGGTCAATTCAAGTTATGCCACATTTTCTAGTTATGCCCAAAATTAATTATATGATTACAACCCCTTTTTATGCCAATTACATAATATTCAACCTTTACCTAAACTTTTCTCCAACGTTCCCACATCCTTCGTACGTATAGTTCATGTGATACGTTAGGCTTGCAATCAGCCCAACTCATAAAAAAAAGGAAAAAGGGAAGAAACACATGACATCATAACTGGCATAAACAATATATATCTAAGACGACATAAATCTAGTAAACATATAAAATTAGATCCAATCGACATATTGAGTGCGAACTAGCATGGATCTAAACATAAATTTGCACGAATTTAAACATATGAACATATAGTTATACACATATGGACTGATATGGATCTAATCATATAAACATGTAGATCTAAACATATGAACATATAGTTCTAAACATATGGACTGATATGGATCTAATCATATAAACATGTAGATCTAAGCATATGAACATATAGTTCTAAACATATGGACTGATATGGATCTAATCATATAAACATGTAGATATGAACATATAGTTCTAAGCATATGGACTGATATGGATCTAATCATATAAACATGTAGTTTTAAACATATGAACATATAGTTCTAAACAAATGGACTGATATGGATCTAATCATATAAACATGTAGATCTAAACGTATGAATATATAATTCTAAACATATAGACTGATGGATTTAATCTTATAAACATGTAGATCTAAACATATGAACATATAAAATATGATCTTACATGTATGAACATGGCTTGTGTAACAACCCGAAAATCTGACCCAATTTAAAATTTTTATTTTTAAGAATTTTATAGTAAAATCTGCCAGAATTTGAAATTTCCATTTTTAAATAAATATTTTAATCATGGAAAAATTGACATTTCGCAAACGAACCCCCGTTTCCGACGAAACCACTTTTGTTGGAACCGGAATGTCGAATCATTGCTAGGTTTCAAATTTTAGAATTTTTCGACTTAATATGTGAGCGGGGTGAAAGAAACTGTGTTTGGGTCAATACAGTCAAAATTAAACGACTTAAAAATGGCCATTTTTCAAACAGTCTCAGAATTCGATGAAAATAATTTTGTTGGATTCGTATCGTCAAAACATAGCCAAAAACATTTTTCCTGGATTTTTCTGAGTCCGTATGTGGCCCCGGTGGATGTTGAAATACATCAGAATCAGTTATTAAAGAGTTAAATTTTAAAACTGAAAAATGGGGACTGAAATGACCGTTTGGGCCTGCGGGACATATCCAGACGAGTCCGGAATGGGGGTATTTGGGTAAGAACGTCTGTCGTTGGGCTCGAAACGGGCTAAGTGACTAAACGGGCCTTAAACGGATTTAATTAAACAATTAATTAATTAACTAACCCTAATATTTTATTATAAAAAGGGGGCCGTACCTTCATCTTCTTCGTTTGATTCAGCGCCGCATGAACCCAATTAGGCCGAAACTTTAACCTCCGATTCCTCTCAAATTACTCAACGAAATCCCTTGCTTCTTCAGAGTTTTTTGTAGAGAATTCAACCACCTTTCCGCACACACCAGAATTGCATCGATTCGTGCACCGTACAGCGAGAACCGGGGACCCGAAGTTCACCCGTTCGGACCGCCGCCGCACGCCGTGGGCCCCACCGAGCTCCACCCCCCTCTGGCCGATCGTAGGTCTCCCTCCCCTCTTCCATCTCCCGCAAACCGTTCGTTGTTTCGTCAACTAACGACTGAGAAATCCGGATTTAAAGTTTGAATCAATTTCTGAAAAAAAAAGGTATGTTCACTTCAGATTTTGCGACGCTTTAAATCGTCGCTGCAGCAGTTGTAAAAAGTGAATATATTCAGAAATTCATAACTAATTCATACGATTGCCAAATCTGAAAATTTCAGATCCGGCGAAATCGTGATTCAGAGGGTTACGTTTCTAAACTGATTCGGAACATTTCTGGATTGGTTTGATTTTGGAATTGCTTTGTTAGAGGTGAGAGATCCTAATCGAAAATTTATTTTTGAACAAATAATTTGCTATGCCATAACGAAGAAAAAAATTTCATCATGATGCCATGCTATGTGATGTTATTATGATGCAATTGACACCGTTAAATTTGTAATGCTATGATGCAATTGACACCGTTAAATTTGTAATGCTATGATGCAATTGACACCGTTAAATTTGTGATGCTATGATGTAATTGACACCGTTAAATTTGTGATGCAATGATGCAATTGACACCATAATTTGTGCGACGTTATGACAGGAAAAATGGCAGTTACAGGTGGCGTAGTGTTTTGACATGTAAATAAAATAAGTAGATTAACGTTGGAATTTTATTGACATTTTTATATGTAAACAAAACAGTCAAATTAGCGGTGGAAGTTTTGTTCACATTTTTTTTTATGTAGATAAATTAAACAAGTTACCAATAAAATTTCATTTACATTTTATATGTAAATGAAAACCACAAATTAGCAATAAAATTTTATATAACATTTGTTTGGTAGATAAAATGAAATGTTTAGAGGGAAAAATGTTAAACATAAATAAAAAGAGTTTACATTCAATATTAGTTTGGTTGAATGAGTTTAAAGCAATAGTAAAATACATTTTTATGTGCATTGTGTGTGCAAATAAAAAGTTGAACTTTTAAAATACATTTTTATGTGCATTGTGTGTGCAAATAAAAAGTTGAACTTGTAAAATACATTTTTATGTGCATTGTGTGTGCAAATAAGAAGTTGAACTTGTAAAATACATTTTTATGTGCATTGTGTGTGCAAATAAGAAGTTGAACTTTTAAAATACATTTTTATGTGCATTGTGTGTGCAAATAAAAAGTTGAACTTGTAAAATACATTTTTATGTGCATTATGTGTGCAAATAAAAAGTTGAACTTTTAAAATACATTTTTATGTGCATTGTGTGTGCAAATAAAAAGTTGAACTTGTAAAATACATTTTTATGTGCATTGTGTGTGCAAATAAGAAGTTGAACTTTTAAAATACATTTTTATGTGCATTGTGTGTGCAAATAAAAAGTTGAACTTGTAAAATACATTTTTATGTGCATTGTGTGTGCAAATAAAAAGTTGAACTTGTAAAATACATTTTTATGTGCATTGTGTGTGCAAATAAGAAGTTGAACTTGTAAAATACATTTTTATGTGCATTGTGTGTGCAAATAAGAAGTTGAACTTGTAAAATACATTTTTATGTGCATTGTGTGTGCAAATAAGAAGTTGAACTTTTAAAATACATTTTTATGTGCATTGTGTGTGCAAATAAAAAGTTGAACTTGTAAAATACATTTTTATGTGCATTATGTGTGCAAATAAAAAGTTGAACTTTTAAAATACATTTTTATGTGCATTGTGTGTGCAAATAAAAAGTTGAACTTGTAAAATACATTTTTATGTGCATTGTGTGTGCAAATAAAAAGTTGAACTTTTAAAATACATTTTTATGTGCATTGTGTGTGCAAATAAAAAGTTGAACTTTTAAAATACATTTTTATGTGCATTGTGTGTGCAAATAAAAAGTTGAACTTGTAAAATACATTTTTATGTGCATTGTGTGTGCAAATAAGAAGTTGAACTTTTAAAATACATTTTTATGTGCATTGTGTGTGCAAATAAAAAGTTGAACTTGTAAAATACATTTTTATGTGCATTGTGTGTGCAAATAAAAAGTTGAACTTGTAAAATACATTTTTATGTGCATTGTGTGTGCAAATAAAAAGTTGAACTTGTAAAATACATTTTTATGTGCATTGTGTGTGCAAATAAAAAGTTGAACTTTTAAAATACATTTTTATGTGCATTGTGTGTGCAAATAAAAAGTTGAACTTGTAAAATACATTTTTATGTGCATTGTGTGTGCAAATAAAAAGTTGAACTTTTAAAATACATTCTTATGTGTATTTTGTATGCATGAAAAAAAAAATGCGCCATGGCCACCACTGGTCTGGAGCGTAGGTAAATGAAGTAACGCTATTTTTAATTTATCAAAAATAGTGGTAATAGCTACAAAATATCTAAGCGATATAAAATTTGATTTTTTTTTTTATATAAACAACCGCGAAAATTATTTGAAAGGACCGAGTTAAATCTCGTTTCAAATAATTATACGTCAGTATAAGTTCGAAGAGTTGAAGACGACGGTCGAAGACCGACGATCTTCAAGGCGAATGGTGGAGTTGCTATTGTTGACTTTGAGAGGAGTAGCTACCTTGATGGGTTGTCAGTAGCGATCGCCTGACGTACTTGTTGATTGTGCGGATTTGCGAGTATCTTTATTTCCCCCGAAATGAGATGTCTCCGGTTTCGTTCAGACCCAGAACGGACTTGTAAATGGATAGCATGCCTGACATTGAAATTGATGTCATGCAATTAAATTGGTTTTATTTAATATACAACTGTTGGTGGCGGAGAATTTATTCTCTTGCTTAACACCCGGTTGTGTGTTGAATAATTATCGATCGCGTGATGTAAATTGTCGATGTGACATGCCAAGTTGCAATTGAACAAAGCTTATTGTTGCAAAGCAGAGCCTTGTATGATGATCAAAGCATAGTCTGGTATGGACATAGCTTTGTGTAATTCGTTACTTCGCGAGCCTCACACCCCGGTTGAGTCTAAAACGGAGCAAGGGAACGCAGGGAGTGCGCACGTTTCTTTCTAGCTAGAAGAGGTGTCGGTGCTTGAACTGGCTGACATTTTACTTATGTGGTTGTTGGATTTGAGGTACCTCAGGTATATTGGTCGTATTGTGGCCAATCAGAGATCCGTTAGGATCGGGGAACGTGTGTTCAGGAATAACTAATCCAGTCCATTGCACCAGTTGGACAGAGTACCAACACGGGGACGGACCGGCCCTGCAGGATCCAAGGGTTGGACAGAGTACCAATCCTGGGCATTGCTAGAGTGTCTCGAATCGGTAAGGAATTCGCTCCTAGCCTTGACTCATGACGGAAACCCAACCTTCCAATAGGTACCGATGAATTTGATTGTATATTTATTATGGCGGCATAGTGGAATGGGGCACTATGCTGTCTAGGATTAATATATTTACCTTGAAGTAGTTTAAATCATATTACACACTTATAATATGAAATTATCGTTTAATCGTATCAAGCATTTCTTGATCATTATAAGGTAAAACCCTTTCCTCTGGTGTGCGTTGCATTGTGTGATGGGACTTGGGCTTATAATGATTTCATGTTTTTATAAAAAGCATTGCGTTATCTTTGTTACGTTAAATACATGCACTGATGATCAATTGGAGAAAATCCGTTCCACGAAAGTGGCGTGATCCTTTGATTTGTCATATTCAGTAGTTAGTTAATATAGATTTCTCACACCAGTCCCACGACTGACTCGAAGTTGTTTCACTTTGCAACTCGGGTGCCCTCTTTCCACACGGGCAGCCAATTGACAGGTTGCTATTGCTTTTTGCTTGGGGCTGTTGCTTGGAGTTTACTTAGCTTTGCTTTCTTGGAGTGCTGCTTTTGAGGTGCGGTTTGGAGCACGAAGACTTGTTATCTTTATTTTGCATTCCCTCTTAGACGATAAACTTTTAAACTTATTCCTGTTTTAAAAAAATGCACTTTGGAGGTTGAGACATGTCCTTTCTATTGGTTTTGTTGTAATAAGTAGGATTCTGTGACTGTGGGATTCTGTGTTTTGATGACATCCATATTCCGCTGCTATGCTGATGTTATTATTATATGGTTTCTTATATTTATGCTGTTATCTGTGTCCTGTATTGCCATATTTATGTTGTATTCCAGTGATTATCCTTGCTTTCGTTACGCGGATGTTCGGGGTTATCACAGTTGGTATCAGAGCTTTGGTTTTAACCTTAGTTTTGGAATATAACATATTTATAGCAATACACCTCATTAGAGATGGGATTATTTAGTCCTAGAATGAGTATGACAGTTTAGCACATATTTTACAGTCATTTATCCATTTCCATCTTTTTCATCCTTTCCTTTGAAAATTTCATTTCACTTGGTCTGACACCTTTTTCTTGATCGTACAGACTAAGTAAAATGGCATCTCAGGCCAGAGTTAGAGCTAGAGGTGGAGCAGCTAGGGTGAGGGAAAATACCGCTTCAGTGGCCCCCAACCAACCAGATAGAGAGGAGGAAGTAAGACCACCACCTCCACCTGCTTTCGATCTTGATAAAGTTAAGAAGAAAATAAATAATTTGGGGGGAGTCCATTTCACGGGCCAAGAATCTGTCACGGAGGCCCAAGCTTGGTTAAAGGCTATGGAGAGGATTCTGGATGGTTTGGAGCTAGAGGATCACCGCAAGCGATTTATGGCGGTATGGTTTTTGCATGGACAAGCCCAAATTTGGTGGGAGCTCAGTATGATAGGGGTTGTGGAAGCTGAAGTTACATGGGCCAAATTCAAGGAGTTATTCAATGCCAAGTATGTCCCACCTCATGAAGTGGAAAAATTGCATGATGAGTTTGCCAACCTCCAGCAAGGAGGAATGACAGTTTCTGAATATGTAAAGAAATTTGAAGAGCTCTCAAGGTATGCTCCGGAGTTGGTGCAGGATGGAATTCAGAAGAATAAAAGGTTTATCAATGGCTTGGCAAGGAAGTATCACAACCGTGTCACTAACCATATAGAGCGTCCCTTTGCGAAGATTATAGAGATGGCTTGTCGCTTTGAAGAGATTGACCAGAAAGCAAGCCAACAAGATAAGGAGAAGAAGCAATCCAATACTAAGAAGAAGGAGGCTGATAAAAAGCCTGAAACAGGGAGTTCCTCTTCAGCAAAGCCATATAGTAAGAAGAGGGATAGGGAGAAGATCAAGTGTTATAACTGTGGAAAAACTGGCCATTATGAGAAAGAGTGCCGAGCTCCTAAGAAGGTGAAAAGAAATGAGACTGGACCCAGTCAAAGCTCACATGGCAAGAGGGAGTGTTTCAATTGTCACAAGCCTGGACATATTATCAGAGATTGCCCGTTGCTTAAGAAGTCAGAGGTGGCTCATGTCTATGGTGAACCTGCTACACCAGCTTCTAATTCTGAAGGTACAGGTAAACCTGATGTTCTCAGTGGTTTTATTAATGTTAAGGATATCCCCGTTACTGTTCTTTTTGACACGGGTGCTTCTAGAAGTTTTATTTCTGTCGACGCAATTAAGAAGCTGAAATTAAAACCAAGAAAATTAAAAGAACCATTCAATGCACATAGTCCGATAGGTGGTACACTCTATCTAGATCAGTATTGTCGAGTACCCATTTCCTACTCCTATTTCCAATTTCCATTTAACTTAATTATCATGAGTTTTTCTGGGTATGATATTATTCTTGGACTCGATTGGCTTGAAAATTTTGAAGCGGAATTAATTTGCGCTGAAAGGGTGGTTAGAATCAAAACCAAATTTGGGGATATTATCACTATTCCTTGCCATGGTTCTGCCACCGACAGAAAAGGATTCTGGTCTTCTTTAGAAGTCACCCCGGCTTCTATTGAAGATATTCCTATTGTAAGAGATTATGCTGATGTCTTTGAAGAGGTGGATAGCTTACCTCCTCGTCGAGAAATAGATTTCAAAATCGAATTAGTTCCTGATGCTAGACCTATTGTTCATGCTATACGGAGAATGTCTCCGAAAGAGAAAGAAGAGCTGAGCAACCAAACCAAACAACTTTTATGGAAGGGTCTAATCAGGCCAAGCTTTTCTAGTTGGGGCGCAGCAGTGGTGTTTGTGCCAAAATCTGACGGAACCCTCAGGCTTTGCGTGGACTACCGTGATCTTAATAAACAGACATTAAAGAACAAATACCCTCTCCCCCGCATCGATGATCTTCTTGATAGATTGCATGGAGCTCGTGTATTCTCTAAGATGGACCTAGCCACAGGTTTCCATCAACTGCGCATCGCAGAAGAGTGCATCCCTCTCACTGCTTTTAGAGGGCCTGACACATTTTATGAATGGCTAGTAATGCCTTTTGGACTATGCAATGCTCCAGCTTATTTTGTTGACTTAATGAATCGCGTTTTTAGAAATGTCCTTAATAAATTTGTGCTTGTATTCATTGACGATATTCTTATCTTTTCAAAATCTGTTGAGGAGCATGAAAAACATTTGAGAGAAGTCTTAGAAATCCTTCGAAGAAATGTGCTGAAAGCCAAATTCTCTAAGTGTATGTTTTGGCAAGAAGAGGTGAAATTCCTCGGCCACGTAGTTTCCAAAGAAGGCATTTCAGTTGATCCTGGAAAGATCTCAGCCATCCAAGAATGGAAGCAGCCTACTAACCCCACTGAAGTACGAAGCTTCTTGGGTTTGGCTGGCTACTATCGCAAATTCGTGAGGGATTTTTCTAAATTATCTGGTCCATTGACTGAGCTGACTAAAAAGCATAAGAAGTTCATTTGGACACCAAAATGCGAGGCATCCTTCCAAGAGCTAAAGAAGAGGCTGACCACTGCTCCTGTCTTGACCATCATCGATGGCAATCAGGATTTGAAGGTTTGGACCGACGCTTCCAAAGAAGGTTGTCTCTGTTTTATTTTTATTTTTATAATAAACATGGTTGAGGTGACCTTTTCCATTTTTTCAAGACTCATTTTAACATGTTATGCTTCATCTTGAATTTTAAGGTATTGGCGCGGTGCTTATGCAAAGAGACAAAGTTGTCGCTTATGCTAGTCGCCAACTGAAGGTCCATGAGAAGAAGTACCCCACCCACGACCTTGAACTTATGGCTATTGTCTTCGCTCTGAAAATTTGGAGACATTATTTACTGGGGGAAAAGTTCGAGCTTTACACCGACCATCAGTCTCTGAAATACCTCTTCACTCAAAAAGATCTAAATTTGAGACAACAAAGATGGGTGGAATTCCTTGCAGCTTATGACTTGGATATTCTATATACGCCTGGAAAGGCGAATGTTGTGGCAGATGCGCTGAGTCGAAAGAATGCCGCCAACACAAATCTCATCCTCGCCAACCTCATTATCACTCCTTCTCTGATAGACAAGATTGCCACTCTTCAGAAGGATGACAAATTTATTCAAAAGATGTCTGAGCGTGTTCAAAGGGATGAAGCATCAAGCTTTTCTATTGATGACAAGGGAATTCTCAGAATGCAAGGGCGTATTTGTGTGTCTGATATCCCAGAGCTAAAAAGGGAAGTCATGGATGAGAATCACAAGTCAAAAATCAGTGTTCATCCTGGTGTTAGCAAGATGTACAAGGATCTAAAGCGTACATTTTGGTGGAAATCCATGAAGCGCGATATTTCTATGTATGTTGCTAAATGTCCCACCTGCCAGTTAGTAAAGAGTGATCAGCAGAAGCTAGCAGGATTATTACAGCCGCTGGAGATTCCAGGTTGGAAATGGGACCAGGTCTCCATGGACTTCATTGATGGCTTACCCCGCTCTAGAAAGGGGAACGACAGCATCTGGGTGATTGTTGACCGTCTTACAAAAACTGCTCATTTTATTCCAATCAAATCCAACCGTACAGCTAGAAGTTTGGCGCAGTTGTATGTGAAAGAGATTGTCAGACTGCATGGTGTCCCTAGTAGCATCGTCAGTGATCGAGACCCAATTTTCACTAGCAAATTTTGGGAAGCCTTTCAAGAAGAATTGGGAACCAAGCTGAATTTTAGTACAGCATATCACCCTCAGACAGACGGGCAGACTGAGAGGGTGAACCGCATCTTAGAAGATCTGTTACGGGCTTGCATTTTAGACTTCGGGGGTTCATGGGAGGATCATATACCCTTAGTCGAGTTTTCTTATAACAACAGTTACCAAGCAAGTATAGGGATGTCGCCTTTTGAAGCCCTTTATGGCAGACCATGCAGATCCCCCGCATGTTGGGTGGAATCCGGTGATCGTCTAGTGCTGGGGCCTGACATGATTCGAGAGGCAGCAGAGAAGGTTAATTTTATTAAGAAGAAATTATTAGCTGCCCAAAGCCGACAGAAAAGTTATGCTGATACTAGGAGGAGAGATTTACAATTTTCTGTTGGTGATATGGTATATCTTAGAGTTTCTCCACTACGTGGGGTAATACGATTTGGGAAGACTGGCAAGCTGGCGCCTAGATTCATTGGTCCATTCCCCATTACTGAAAGGATTGGCGCACTCGCTTACAGATTACAGTTGCCCGATTGGCTGCCAGGCGTACACGATGTCTTTCATGTATCCCAGCTGCGTAGGCATGTCCATGATCCAGATCTTGTTGTGGAGGAAGCTGCACAGCAAGATTTGGAAATTACACCAACCTTGCAAGTGAGAAGAGAACCAATAAAAATAGTGGGTAGAGAAACTCGTGAGCTAAGAAATAAAAGAATCAATCTAGTGAAGGTGCAATGGAGTGGAGACCCTAGAGACTGCACTTGGGAGACAGAGGAGAGTATCAAGCAAGCCTACCCCTTGTGTAGAGTGGATATCTCCGACTGATTGTTGTGTGAGGTATCATTTTCAACACTTCAATTTTTCCCGTTTTGTTTCCTACTGTACTTTTCCTTTCCGAGGACGAAAAGCTTTTAAGTGGGGGCGATTGTAACAACCCGAAAATCTGACCCAATTTAAAATTTTTATTTTTAAGAATTTTATAGTAAAATCTGCCAGAATTTGAAATTTCCATTTTTAAATAAATATTTTAATCATGGAAAAATTGACATTTCGCAAACGAACCCCCGTTTCCGACGAAACCACTTTTGTTGGAACCGGAATGTCGAATCATTGCTAGGTTTCAAATTTTAAAATTTTTCGACTTAATATGTGAGCGGGGTGAAAGAAACTGTGTTTGGGTCAATACAGTCAAAATTAAACGACTTAAAAATGGCCATTTTTCAAACAGTCTCAGAATTCGATGAAAATAATTTTGTTGGATTCGTATCGTCAAAACATAGCCAAAAACTTTTTTCCTGGATTTTTCTGAGTCCGTATGTGGCCCCGGTGGATGTTGAAATACATCAGAATCAGTTATTAAAGAGTTAAATTTTAAAACTGAAAAATGGGGACTGAAATGACCGTTTGGGCCTGCGGGACATATCCAGACGAGTCCGGAATAGGGGTATTTGGGTAAGAACGTCTGTCGTTGGGCTCGAAACGGGCTAAGTGACTAAACGGGCCTTAAACGGATTTAATTAAACAATTAATTAATTAACTAACCCTAATATTTTATTATAAAAAGGGGGCCGTACCTTCATCTTCTTCGTTTGATTCAGCGCCGCATGAACCCAATTAGGCCGAAACTTTAACCTCCGATTCCTCTCAAATTACTCAACGAAATCCCTTGCTTCTTCAGAGTTTTTTGTAGAGAATTCAACCACCTTTCCGCACACACCAGAATTGCATCGATTCGTGCACCGTACAGCGAGAACCGGGGACCCGAAGTTCACCCGTTCGGACCGCCGCCGCACGCCGTGGGCCCCACCGAGCTCCACCCCCCTCTGGCCGATCGTAGGTCTCCCTCCCCTCTTCCATCTCCCGCAAACCGTTCGTTGTTTCGTCAACTAACGACTGAGAAATCCGGATTTAAAGTTTGAATCAATTTCTGAAAAAAAAGGTATGTTCACTTCAGATTTTGCGACGCTTTAAATCGTCGCTGCAGCAGTTGTAAAAAGTGAATATATTCAGAAATTCATAACTAATTCATACGATTGCCAAATCTGAAAATTTCAGATCCGGTGAAATCGTGATTCAGAGGGTTACGTTTCTAAACTGATTCGGAACATTTCTGGATTGGTTTGATTTTGGAATTGCTTTGTTAGAGGTGAGAGATCCTAATCGAAAATTTATTTTTGAACAAATAATTTGCTATGCCATAACGAAGAAAAAAATTTCATCATGATGCCATGCTATGTGATGTTATTATGATGCAATTGACACCGTTAAATTTGTAATGCTATGATGCAATTGACACCGTTAAATTTGTAATGCTATGATGCAATTGACACCGTTAAATTTGTGATGCTATGATGTAATTGACACCGTTAAATTTGTGATGCAATGATGCAATTGACACCATAATTTGTGCGACGTTATGACAGGAAAAATGGCAGTTACAGGTGGCGTAGTGTTTTGACATGTAAATAAAATAAGTAGATTAACGTTGGAATTTTATTGACATTTTTATATGTAAACAAAACAGTCAAATTAGCGGTGGAAGTTTTGTTCACATTTTTTTTTATGTAGATAAATTAAACAAGTTACCAATAAAATTTCATTTACATTTTATATGTAAATGAAAACCACAAATTAGCAATAAAATTTTATATAACATTTGTTTGGTAGATAAAATGAAATGTTTAGAGGGAAAAATGTTAAACATAAATAAAAAGAGTTTACATTCAATATTAGTTTGGTTGAATGAGTTTAAAGCAATAGTAAAATACATTTTTATGTGCATTGTGTGTGCAAATAAAAAGTTGAACTTTTAAAATACATTTTTATGTGCATTGTGTGTGCAAATAAAAAGTTGAACTTGTAAAATACATTTTTATGTGCATTGTGTGTGCAAATAAGAAGTTGAACTTGTAAAATACATTTTTATGTGCATTGTGTGTGCAAATAAGAAGTTGAACTTTTAAAATACATTTTTATGTGCATTGTGTGTGCAAATAAAAAGTTGAACTTGTAAAATACATTTTTATGTGCATTATGTGTGCAAATAAAAAGTTGAACTTTTAAAATACATTTTTATGTGCATTGTGTGTGCAAATAAAAAGTTGAACTTGTAAAATACATTTTTATGTGCATTGTGTGTGCAAATAAGAAGTTGAACTTTTAAAATACATTTTTATGTGCATTGTGTGTGCAAATAAAAAGTTGAACTTGTAAAATACATTTTTATGTGCATTGTGTGTGCAAATAAAAAGTTGAACTTGTAAAATACATTTTTATGTGCATTGTGTGTGCAAATAAGAAGTTGAACTTGTAAAATACATTTTTATGTGCATTGTGTGTGCAAATAAGAAGTTGAACTTGTAAAATACATTTTTATGTGCATTGTGTGTGCAAATAAGAAGTTGAACTTTTAAAATACATTTTTATGTGCATTGTGTGTGCAAATAAAAAGTTGAACTTGTAAAATACATTTTTATGTGCATTATGTGTGCAAATAAAAAGTTGAACTTTTAAAATACATTTTTATGTGCATTGTGTGTGCAAATAAAAAGTTGAACTTGTAAAATACATTTTTATGTGCATTGTGTGTGCAAATAAAAAGTTGAACTTTTAAAATACATTTTTATGTGCATTGTGTGTGCAAATAAAAAGTTGAACTTTTAAAATACATTTTTATGTGCATTGTGTGTGCAAATAAAAAGTTGAACTTGTAAAATACATTTTTATGTGCATTGTGTGTGCAAATAAGAAGTTGAACTTTTAAAATACATTTTTATGTGCATTGTGTGTGCAAATAAAAAGTTGAACTTGTAAAATACATTTTTATGTGCATTGTGTGTGCAAATAAAAAGTTGAACTTGTAAAATACATTTTTATGTGCATTGTGTGTGCAAATAAAAAGTTGAACTTGTAAAATACATTTTTATGTGCATTGTGTGTGCAAATAAAAAGTTGAACTTTTAAAATACATTTTTATGTGCATTGTGTGTGCAAATAAAAAGTTGAACTTGTAAAATACATTTTTATGTGCATTGTGTGTGCAAATAAAAAGTTGAACTTTTAAAATACATTCTTATGTGTATTTTGTATGCATGAAAAAAAAACTGCGCCATGGCCACCACTGGTCTGGAGCGTAGGTAAATGAAGTAACGCTATTTTTAATTTATCAAAAATAGTGGTAATAGCTACAAAATATCTAAGCGATATAAAATTTGATTTTTTTTTTTATATAAACAACCGCGAAAATTATTTGAAAGGACCGAGTTAAATCTCGTTTCAAATAATTATACGTCAGTATAAGTTCGAAGAGTTGAAGACGACGGTCGAAGACCGACGATCTTCAAGGCGAATGGTGGAGTTGCTATTGTTGACTTTGAGAGGAGTAGCTACCTTGATGGGTTGTCAGTAGCGATCGCCTGACGTACTTGTTGATTGTGCGGATTTGCGAGTATCTTTATTTCCCCCGAAATGAGATGTCTCCGGTTTCGTTCAGACCCAGAACGGACTTGTAAATGGATAGCATGCCTGACATTGAAATTGATGTCATGCAATTAAATTGGTTTTATTTAATATACAACTGTTGGTGGCGGAGAATTTATTCTCTTGCTTAACACCCGGTTGTGTGTTGAATAATTATCGATCGCGTGATGTAAATTGTCGATGTGACATGCCAAGTTGCAATTGAACAAAGCTTATTGTTGCAAAGCAGAGCCTTGTATGATGATCAAAGCATAGTCTGGTATGGACATAGCTTTGTGTAATTCGTTACTTCGCGAGCCTCACACCCCGGTTGAGTCTAAAACGGAGCAAGGGAACGCAGGGAGTGCGCACGTTTCTTTCTAGCTAGAAGAGGTGTCGGTGCTTGAACTGGCTGACATTTTACTTATGTGGTTGTTGGATTTGAGGTACCTCAGGTATATTGGTCGTATTGTGGCCAATCAGAGATCCGTTAGGATCGGGGAACGTGTGTTCAGGAATAACTAATCCAGTCCATTGCACCAGTTGGACAGAGTACCAACACGGGGACGGACCGGCCCTGCAGGATCCAAGGGTTGGACAGAGTACCAATCTTGGGCATTGCTAGAGTGTCTCGAATCGGTAAGGAATTCGCTCCTAGCCTTGACTCATGACGGAAACCCAACCTTCCAATAGGTACCGATGAATTTGATTGTATATTTATTATGGCGGCATAGTGGAATGGGGCACTATGCTGTCTAGGATTAATATATTTACCTTGAAGTAGTTTAAATCATATTACACACTTATAATATGAAATTATCGTTTAATCGTATCAAGCATTTCTTGATCATTATAAGGTAAAACCCTTTCCTCTGGTGTGCGTTGCATTGTGTGATGGGACTTGGGCTTATAATGATTTCATGTTTTTATAAAAAGCATTGCGTTATCTTTGTTACGTTAAATACATGCACTGATGATCAATTGGAGAAAATCCGTTCCACGAAAGTGGCGTGATCCTTTGATTTGTCATATTCAGTAGTTAGTTAATATAGATTTCTCACACCAGTCCCACGACTGACTCGAAGTTGTTTCACTTTGCAACTCGGGTGCCCTCTTTCCACACGGGCAGCCAATTGACAGGTTGCTATTGCTTTTTGCTTGGGGCTGTTGCTTGGAGTTTACTTAGCTTTGCTTTCTTGGAGTGCTGCTTTTGAGGTGCGGTTTGGAGCACGAAGACTTGTTATCTTTATTTTGCATTCCCTCTTAGACGATAAACTTTTAAACTTATTCCTGTTTTAAAAAAAATGCACTTTGGAGGTTGAGACATGTCCTTTCTATTGGTTTTGTTGTAATAAGTAGGATTCTGTGACTGTGGGATTCTGTGTTTTGATGACATCCATATTCCGCTGCTATGCTGATGTTATTATTATATGGTTTCTTATATTTATGCTGTTATCTGTGTCCTGTATTGCCATATTTATGTTGTATTCCAATGATTATCCTTGCTTTCGTTACGCGGAAGTTCGGGGTTATCACAGCTTGCATATAATCTTTCATAACTTGCATAGATCGTGCAAACTTGCATACATAACTTGCATAGTAATTAGGCATATGAATTAACAAAGAACACAACTTGCATATAATGAATCAAATCAAGCATAAATCAAAACATAGTTTGCAAAGACATAAACTTTATATGATTTACAAACATTTTCATACAGTCCAATTCATAACTCATCACAAATACGTTTAAACAAATATCTTGTGAAAGTAACTACACTCACAGAAAACGGATTTTGAGTTCTGGGATCTGATTTCTGAAGTTGCTAAGCTAATCTGTTGATGTAAGCGTTGATTCGTTCGTTGTTGTTCTAGAATTCCATTTCGCAATTCCTAGGCTTTGAATCTTTATCTCTTATATTTTTATCTTCAATCTAGAATTTGAATTGTTATGGTGGCGGCTAGGTTAGTTTGTAAATGAACAGCATGATGGCATCATAGTTTAGGGGAAGTTTACGATTAATATGGGCCTTTAGATCAACTTATGATTCATCTAAGTCATCCAAATCATCATGACACAAAGACACCTCACCAGACCAATCAAATAAAGCCACATCAGCCCTAATACAAGAAAAATCGTCACCCAACCAACCAAAAAAAGCCGTGTTCAAAAAAACAATCATTGACCACCAAAAATGCGCCACGTGTGCCACATGATGCATAGCAGTAGGGTGTTGACACCTACACATCATATATATATATATATATATATATATATATCCTTTTTTAGCTATCTTTCCAATTAACCATTTTCATACTAAATCACTTTTTGTACTGCGTTCACACTAAGCCACTTTTCAGCCATTCCCCCTAAAACAAAAATATTGCGCTGGCGGGGATCAAACTCTTTACCTCTTGTATGCAAGTCACATGTTCTAACCAAATGAGCTACTAAGTCTTTTTCTTACAAACCTTAGAATAATGCTAAACATTATTCTTTTCTCATTCCTCTTTTTTCATGTTTTGTTGCAATATTTAATTTAAAGATATCTTTTTCATTCTAAATCAGTTTTCTTCAAACCATAGGTCTAAATTGACTAGAAAATCGCCACGAACGCAATGACGTTAATTTCGTGACCAGATTCCTGAAGCTCTTCAAATTTTTCTTTTTATTTCTTTTTTCTTATTTACGTGTTCGCATGTGTTTTCTTCGCATTTCATGTATTGCACTTAATTTTTTCCTTCATTTCACTGCATGAACTTATTACATGAAATATTTATTGTCATTGTTTATTTTTTCTCTTAAATATATCTATGTATAGAATATATAGACATAATTCCACATTTTTAATTTCAGTAAAAATGCGGGGTGTTACATTCTCCCCTACTTAAAGGATTTCGTCCCCGAAATCTCTGAGTTAAGAAGAATGTATCCTACCATCCAATCATCAATCTACTCATCCATTATCCACTACACCATGTTAGCAATTTTGCAACCCCCTGATGCGGAAGATTTGCAACGGCTTTGAGCCGTTGCTAATTTGCAACGGCTATAGGCCGTTGCAAAGCTAGTCAGAGCTTTTATGACCTATGTCCTATCTTCCGCAATGGCCTTAATCCGTTCTCAAAATTAATAGCAATTCCTTACCCCCCTCAAACCAGTACGCTCTCTCAATCCAATTACCTACCCACACCGTCCCATAAAAACACAAAGCAAAAGCCGTAATCTCGATCGAATACCCTATTCTCAAAAAACCTAGCTAATATCGATCGAATACCTTATTCTCTATTAATTTCAGATCCATTTTCAATCCGATTCATTCCATACCCTAAGAGCGACTATGATTTCAATCTGATTCATTCCAGATCCTGTTTCAATCTAAGACCCGAATCTCGATCAACTGAAGGTATGGAACTTTTCTTCATTTAGATCATTTATAGTTTCAGTTATCACACTGAAATATGATAGAATTTGATGTTCATTGATGTATTCATTTGATTATTGAACCAAACTATTGAATCTTTATTTGGAACCCCTGTAAGTTATTTGGATACGCAGTTGATGGTCTACGACTGAAATTTGAAAGCACAAAGTGTAACACCCCGTGAATTCTATAACGTTAAGCTTCACGAATTAAAGTATAATTAATTATAAATGATGAAATCAAGGGAAATGGGTTATGCCATTGTGTTTGTCTCGAAATTCTGCTTGAGATAGAGTTCAAGTTTGCGTAAAACGGATATCGTATGAAGAAGATATGGACGAACGAAGTTGGGCAGAAAAACTGGAAAACGGATCAGAATGCACTGGCGCACTTGTGAAGTGCACCAGAACAAAGTTGAACTGGCGCACTTGGGAAGTGCGCCAGTACAATTTTGGCCTGGCGCACCTGCCAAGTGCGCCCTGGTCAGAAAGACCTGCTGGTCAGGCCCTGGCTGGCTGTAACAACCCGAAAATCTGGGCCAGTTTGAAAATTTTATTTTGGCAAATTTAGCGAATTTTAATTATTTAAAATGAATTATTTTAAATAATATCGACGAGAAATTTATTTTGAATTGAATTCGACGTATATATTTATATACGCGTCGTCGTTAGAATATAAATATTTATATATAATTATAAATAGAATTGAAAATGGCGCGGTAGTTCGATAATTCGATTTCAAACTTCAATTGAATGTATCGGGTGCAAAACAATCCGGATTTTAGTGAAACCAAAAATATTATGATCTAATTGATAATATATTTCCAACGAATCCGACAAATCAAAATTTCATAGCGGGAATCAAAAGATATGTCCAGTTGAAAATTCTGAATAGTCGCTATGGAATTCAGGCCCTTAAAAATGGGAATTTTGCAAACGACCTCGGATTTCGACGAAACCAGTTTTGTTGGGTCCGTGATGTCAAATTATTGCTAGGTTTTAAATTTCATAATTTTTCGAATCAATATGTGAGCGTGGCAAAGGAAAACGCGTTTGACCAGTTTTAGTTGATTTTAATCGACTGGAAAATGGCCATTTTTCTAACGGTCTCAGGATTCGACGAAACTAGTTTTGTTAGGACCGTATCTTCAATACGAAGCTAGAAAATATTTTTCGAGAATTTTTAGAGTTAGTATGTGACCCCGGTGATTTGAAATGTACATTTAAAATTCAATATAATGATTTAAATGTAAATTCAACGGAAACTGATCGTAACGGTCGAATTGGCTCACGATACATATCCCATTGTGTTCGGAATGGGGGTATTTAGCTAGGGGCGACAGTTGTTGGGATTCGATTGGAGTTCGAAGATTAAAGGAGTGATATTCGAATTAAATATTAAAATTTAAAGGGTATGAATCTTGGTCAAAAACCCTAGAAAAAGTCAAAGGCCTCTTTATTTTCTTCATTACGGCCAAATCACGATACAAGCCGCCTCCTTCCCGATTCAGCGATCAAAATCGCTCCGTCTTTTCCTCCTTCAAAACTTCGAATCCCACCCGAATTAGATAATGGTTCTTAAACTTAAATTATCGATCTCCTCAAGCCCTTCCGAATCATATGGCTGAGATTATTTTTAATGGCGCCAATCGCTCGAATTTGGGGGTCAAACTACCGTCGTTCAACCTGGATTTTCGTACATGGGAGGGGATCGCGACAGGAGCTACTCAAAGGGGTGGCGCGGCGGTTGTAAGCCGTCGACGAGGTGGAAGATGATCGACTTCCGGTCTGACGATGTGGCGGCGCTGTTCGATTCTTGTTTGGAGCTTCAGAACGACGGTTTTTACAGTGAGCAGGCAGTGCAAAACAAAGAAGAAAGGTGATTTTTTTTTTTTTGAAATATATAAACCATTGTTTAAAATTCAGTTTTTGAGAAGGGAATATACATTGTTTATAGAAATAAAAATATACATTGTTTATAGAAATAAAAATATACATTGTTTATAGAAATAAAAATATACATTGTTTATAGAAATAAAAATATACATTGTTTATAGAAATAAAATTATCATTGTTTTAGAATAGAAAATTAGCACTGTTTTAAAATAGAATTGTAGATAAAAATATGATTTTTATATATTTATCGAAATAAAAATTCGATTTTTATATATGAAGTAGCGATGAAAGACGATATTTTTATATAGTAAAAGGTCGAATTTTTGTATAGAAGAAAGTGTTTTAAAAATATAATCTTTACAGTATAGAAAGTGTTTTAAAAATATAATCTTTACAGTATAGAAAGTGTTTTAAAAATATGAACTTTATTTTTATACAGTAGTGAAAATAAAAATATGATTTTTATACATGTAGCAAATTAAAAATGTGATTTTTATATATTGAACATCGAAGTAAAAATTCGATTTTTATATATTGAATAGCGAAGTAAAAATTCGATTTTTACATATGTAGAGAATACGGGCGAAGAAAGTGATATCGACGAGAACAGTGAAGATTTCCTGCATAAGAAGTGCCGTGGAGCTAGGATAGCTATCTGTGAGAATTTCTCACCTTTCAATTTCTTTTCTAGTTATATATATACTAGGATGCAGACGGTGTTTAGTAGCACCCGACACCCGTCATCCACAGACCATGGATGGCTTGTTTGTTTAATTGTTTGGTTGTGTAGTTGGTTAGATTATTTGGTTTGAATTGAATTGTTTGGTGAAATGAATTGATTTGATTGATGTGTGAATGGCGTGGGCCTTCACTAGACCGGGGATAAGGCTAGGCCTTGTCCCGTTTCTAGTATCGTGCCCGTTATGCCGTCGAAATTTTCTAAAATAAGTTAGAAAAATAAAAATATCATTTTATTTAAAGAATGAACTGAATAGAAATTCATATGTTGGAATAAAATGTTTTGTCGTTAAAAATATAATTTTTAACGTGAATGTGAATAAATAAATATTCATTTACAAACCAGACGGTTTGTTTATGTACACCTATTTGAAGGACATTGATTGGGTCGATAAATTTTACACATCGCCCAACTGCACAAATAAAATCTGTGTTTGATTGTTTGAAACCCCACACGGGTGTTGGGATGAAACTTGAAGTTCACTCATCCTGATTGATTAAATATGTCGATCGATTGATTGACAAGCTGCTATAAGCGTTAAATGTCTATATTTGATGCTTATACAGTGTAGTGCACTTTGGTTGATGGTTGATTATTTTTCAATGCTATTATATACATGTGTTGTATGAAAATCCATATAATTAACATTATATGGTGATTGATTGGGCCTCATTCCAATTTAGAAAATAAAGAATATTATAAAATAAAAGTTCATGTGTTGACAGTACTCATCCATTGAGATTGGTCATGTGTTGAACGAAATATTTTAGTAATAAAATTTACATCTTTATCGATATAAAATAAAAGTTCATGTGTTGACAGTACTCATCCATTGAGATTGGTCATGTGTTGAACGAAATATTTTGATAATAACAACTATTTTGAAAAAGAAATATTTGAAATAGAAATTTATGAAGCCATGTTGATTAGATTGACGCCATTTTGACGTAAACGATATTTATATCGATTTTATTCATTTTGAAATGAATTGAATATATAACGATTTCGAAATGAATTGAATATATAACGATTTCGAAATGAATTGAATATATAACGATTTTGAAATGAATTGAATATATATCGATTTCGAAATGAATTGAATATATAACGATTTCGAAATGAATTGAATATATAACGATTTCGAAATGAATTGAATATATAACGATTTCGAAATGAATTGAATATATAACGATTTCGAAATGAATTGAATATATATCGATTTCGAAATGAATTGAATATATAACGATTTTGAAATGAATTGAATATATAACGATTTCGAAATGAATTGAATATATGACGATTTCAAAATGAATTGAATATATGACGATTTTGAAATGAATTGAATATATAACGATTTCGAAATGAATTGAATATATAACGATTTCGAAATGAATTGAATATATAACAATTTCGAAATGAATTGAATTGAAAACGAATTCAAATTGAATTGAAAGCGAATTGAAATGAATTCAAATTGAATTGAAATTTGAATTGAAAAGAAAGTTGAAATTGCTTTTGAAACGATTTTAAAACTATTTATATAATTCGTTTTAAATAGAAATCGACGAAATATATATTATATATATTATATATATAATATAATGGCCTGAATAGAACGCGTCGCGCCGCGGCAGTTCGCGAATTTCGACCATTGATTTCAAACGGACATTACGGGAGATCCGACCGTCGGATTCTCCTGAAATCGGAACCGTTGGGTTCGTATCGAAAAGAGCTTTCTAACGAATATTAGAAATTAGAAATCTAATGGTTGGATTTGGAATTATGTCCAAATCAAATTTGAAAAAGGTCGCTGTAAGTGCAGTTCGATGGCCGTTGATGGAAATCGACTGTACGGGCCTTGATAAAATTATTAAAAATAGTAATAATTTGTGTAAAATCATAAGAAACGATTTAGAAAGAATTGGGATGAAAAACTCCATATTTGAAAAGATAAAAATAGATTTTTATCGAAATGAACTAGTTTTGAACTAGAATTATAATTCTATTTATTTTTAAATAAATAAATTGAATTTAAAAAGGGTTTTAAAAATAACCAGAATATCCAATGATTGCATTGGAGTGGATTTGAATCGAAATTGTCTTCGGAATATTTCGATGTTGGAATTCGTGATTATACAGGTGTTGTTATGGAAATTTGAAAGATATATATTTATATCGTTATCTCCAATACGACATTTGTTAATCGTAGAATTTGATATTGAATATAAGCCGATATATTTTCTATTCAGAGCCTTGCATTGAATATCAAATGTGATTTGGGTTTGTCGTGAATGGTGTCTTCACTAACACTGTTCTTGAACCCAGTTGAGAAAAGATTAATTTTTTTTATTTAGATTTAATGAAGTGTACCAATTAAATGATATTTAATTGGAATTGAATTGATATTGATTTTTGGGTTTATCGCGAACAGCGTTTTAAATAACACTCGTTCTTTAACCCGATAATTAATGGAATGTGATTTTGGGTTTACCGTGAACCGTGTTTTAAATGACACTGATTCTTTAACCCAGTCAAAGATTAAAACTAAGTGGAGTTTTAATGAATCTTTAATTAGATTGAAATAATTGAAATGGAGTATCACCAGTTTTGCTCCAGGCGATAGTTAAATCTTTAATTAGATTTGAACGTGAAATGGTAATTGAATTTACCGATAACACTGTGGTGTTAGATATGAAGTATTGCCAGTTTTACTTCATGGGATAAATAGGTTGGGATTGGGAAATTAAAACAAATGATTACTTCGGTAAGTTTCGTTAATCCCGACTAGTTGAATCGAAATTCAAAAGAATAAATATAAAGAATTTATCTTGGATAAAATTAATGGGAACCTTTCCCTATGAATGTGAAATTTAGAAACTAACTGTCGGTTAGCCAAGCAGAATGGTTTTCTGGATATTGATCTGATGTTGGTTTCGGCCTTCGGGGTTAATATTTGGGGAATTATTCTCTTGATTAATTTACGGTTAGTGACTGATGAATTGGAATGAGGCATATGTTGTGTTTGTGTAACACTTATTTAAAATATACGCGAGTTATTCGGGAAGACCGGGTTTATCCCATTCTGAATAACTGATATGACGATAAGTCGAAGATGAAGACGATGGTCGAAGACCAGAAGTCTTCACGTCGTTTGGGTGATTACTGATGATCTTGATTGGGTTGTACACCCAAGAAGATGGAAACAGTTGGTGATCGTCCAGACGTACTTGGAGATCGATGGATATGCGGGGTACTAGGTGCCTCCGGTTTCGTTCAGACCCAGAACGGACTTGTAAATGGACTGTGTGTCTGACATTGGATTTTAGTCCGTGTGATTGATCTCTATTAAATATATATCTGTTTGGCGGCGGAGAATTTATTCTCTTGCTTAACGCCCTTCTCTGAGACGTACGAGCTCAGGGGTTATATATTGATGGATATCAAACGCATGGAGTGAATTGCCTGTGTGGCATGCCTAAGTGGCAATTGATCGAGGCTTCTGTTGAAAAGCAAAGTCTTGTGGTGATGATCAAAGCACGGCCTTTGTGGCGTAGCTTTGTGTAACGTTTACTTCGCAAGTTTCACACCCGGTATGAACCAAAAACGGGAGACGGACCTCAGGGAGGGCATGCGTTTCTTTCTAGTTAGAAGTGGCGTCAGTGGTTTTACACGCCCTGACGAGTTTGACTTATGTGGTTGTTGCTGTTGCGAGGCGCCTCAGATTGATCGGTCGTTCTCGAACCGGTGGAGTCATTTGGTTGGCTCATTTACGCCCCATAGGGCGGGGGAACGCATGTTCAGGGTTTAAGTTTAATCCACAACGGTGGACCGGCCCTGTCGCTCCAAGGTCACTCGAGCTCTGACCTGTGGCTCGGGCTAGAGAGTCACGAATCGGTTGAGGACTATCTTTTGCCTCGGTTCATAGACGGAAATCCAATTTCCAAATACGTGATCTTGCGGTTTTAGTTGTAATCCTATATATGGCGACATAGTGGGATGGGGCGCTCATGCCGCCTATGATTGATACTTATGATTTGAAGTTGTTTTATACACTATGCACTAACTATAGTATCAAATGATTTGTTTTAAAACGTATCAAGCATTCTTTGGTTGTTATAAGGGAAAACCCTATCCTCGGCTGCGTTGCATTGTGTGATGGGACCTGGGTCTTATAACAGCTTCATTTTTCTTTATTTAGCATTGCGCTGTTTGTTTTATGCACTGGTATTCTTGGGAGGAAACCCGTTCCGTGTTATACGGCGTGGTCCCTTGATTTACCTAATGATTTAAAATAAAGATTAATAACTGTTTTAGTTCTCACACCAGTCCCATGACTGACCTGGAGTTTATTGTTTTAACCTAAACTCTGGGTGCCCCTATTTTTCGCACGGGCAGCTAGTAGTTTTGGTTTTGTAGATTTATATTCACAGGATCCTGGTTTACAGCTGGAACGATATCCGGAAAGCTTTGTATCCGTATATCTCTTCTAGTTGTGTATTGTATTATTTTCCGCTGCTATGTATTTAAATGTAATTTAAATCTCTGATATTTCTGTGTAATATTCATTTATACTCTGTATATTCTTGTAATCTGATGCATTGTTGTAATATACAATGAAATGTTCTTCTTTTTGCGTTTTGTTGTGGCTTGTTCTCGAACTATCCGACGCTTTCCTTTACGGGGAAGTTGCGGGTCTTCACACTGGCCTGGTCAGGGTCTGGTCGAATTCTGATGCTTGGTTGAGTCACTAGGGCTTACATGTCTCTTTCTTATTGGCCTGTCTTGAGATGGATGGTCTGGATTCACCCTAGCTTCATCGACGGCTCAAAAAAATTTAAAATTCTATAAATACAACTCAAGTCTAACCCTAAATTCACACAAATAATAGAATACAAAAGCCATCATGCTGCTGGAGAGGAACTAGGAATGGCTGTCAATTAGAAAGCCTAGAGACAAGCCAACAAGCCTAAGAGACGAATCAAATTGAAAGAATATCAAAGCTTGATCAAATCATTCAACGCAACTTTGCTACCCAAAGGAGAGCATCTCCAAATCAGAATAACAGAAATCAGAAAACAAGAATTCATCACACGTTGTATGTATAGTGACCTTTCAAAATAGGAATAAAAACTGTGATGTGATTTGATGTAAATGAAAATAGAATCGCGTTGTTATAATCTTTGTGTATTGTGATGGTTCTACCATGACTTGTGTATTGACGTTTGTGGCATAAATTAATTGATGCAAGCCTATTGAACAATTGTATATGAAAAACAATGGCACTTGCAAGCTTGTGGCAAAAACTAGAAATTTATCCCTTTTTGTATATGTCGATGGCATGGACTATGTATATTCCCTTAGTCTAAATTAGAATTTTTGTAAACATGTTATAGACCTTTTATGCCTACATGACCAAAAACCTATGATATCATCAATATGTTTATTGGCAAGTATAATTAGATCTATGTTTGCAAGTATAATTGGATCTATGTTTCATAAACTATGTAAGTTCATGTTTATATAATTGGTTCTATGTCAAACATCGTTTGGGTTTCATAAACTATGCAAGTTCATGTTGAAATAGGCTATATGATTAGATGTAAAAATTGTACATTTTGATGAATATATAACATATTATTTTTGTGGTCGATATTATGCCAAGTTAACACGTTTAAACACAAGTTTGTATTTTCCTAAACTATGTCATTTCATATGTCACCTACTTAGTCCTACTTTGATTCGAATGCAAATTCACATGACCCATGTTATATGTTAGTTGAATCGCCAAATTGCAAGTTCATGCGCCACACACCTTTATGTATTACATGTTCTTGATTTCCCCTTTTCCTCACGTTTATAAAGTTGGGCTGAATTGTGACAAGCCCAACACATGTTAT
Source organism: Allium sativum (assembly GCA_030737875.1). Taxonomy (NCBI): domain Eukaryota; kingdom Viridiplantae; phylum Streptophyta; class Magnoliopsida; order Asparagales; family Amaryllidaceae; genus Allium; species Allium sativum. The sequence continues at coordinate 222,813,811 of CM060918.1, read as the reverse complement.
AATGATGCGAACAAACGGGGGTAATAACGTTGGGTGTAAAATATGAAAATATACGTTGGCATGTTTGGCACATGCCAATGATTATGACACATAAGCGGTATGAATTGAAATACCCAAAAATAAAAGATATGACATTTACATGTAGTTGAAAAGTAATAAAATATGTAAATTTAGAAAACACGATATGCTTAACCCGAGGTTGGATTGAGTTGTGATGTAAACCTGTCCGGACCCGCCCGGCTGTCTAGTAGTCACAATAATACCTATCCAATGTGGGTGGTTAAGCATTAAGCCCAATAAGGACCCGAGGTTAGACTGAGCTACGGTGTAAACCTGCCCGAAACCGACCGGCACATCCAGTAACCGTAGCAATACCTGTCTAATGTGAGTGGTCTGGTGCTCCTAAGAAGCTAAGGACAGATGGTAGGGTTAAGTCAACTATAACACTTAACCAAATTCAACATGTTAACAAGAATTGATGGGTGGGGTTAGGTAAATACAGACACTTAACCACTTAACATGGTTGACTAGAAAATCCTGGTAACGAGGGACCCGTTTCAGTAGTAACCCAAAGTTAGGTATCAACGGTACCCTGAAACTAGGCAGGGTGGGGCACGATTACTGGGCTGATTGTAAGCGGTCAAACGACGGCGGTGGGTGCACAGTGCAGGTCTAATGGGGTGCGGGCGTGCACACACTCCGGAGCAGACAAGCAGGGCACTGAGGACACCAGTAGTATAACCTATGTCTTCTAGTTTTGTGTCGGGGCCGCCACCATGGGTCTTGATACACCCCATGGTGGGACCAGCATAGGTATCTACAATTCTTGGGGGCCGTATGACACATGTTAACGCGAGTAGGAGCCGATCTTTAATAAAAATGGGGATCACTCCACAGGGTGCCAGTTAGAATAAATTCAAGTAGATGCAGAGATATAGTATGGGTGTGATAGTGCATTCGACACTTCCTTAGCATATGACACTTTCCTATTTTTAGTTTACATCCATCATACCCTTTTCTTATTCACATATTTAAGAGTTACTAGATTTACTCAGGCTTTATGTCTAACCCTATTTTCTTTTCGTCTTCTTTTCTTTCGTCCCTCCCCCCCCCCCCCCCCCCCAGGTCCACAGGGAGGAAACAGCTCAACTCAGTCAGGCTCTTTACAAGCACCAAGAACGTAGATGTATGATTTGGATCTTTCTTGCTCAGATAATGGCTTTGGATATCACTATGGGGATTTTTGTCACTTTATTTATGTTTTCATGTTTCTTTAATAATCAAGGTAGTTATGAGGTTGTAATGTTGAAAGTATTTTGAGACAATTATGGAAATCTTTGTTTGATACACGTATTGATGAAATAAAAGTTTGTTTGTTTCCGCTGTTCAAAATATGTGTATTTATATCTGTCTTGAGTTCATCTGTGGCTTTTACTTATAAACCTCCACCAAAGTTAAGGCATTCCCTTTGTGAGTGACCTTAATGGAGGTGGGGTGTTTCACAAAGAGAACATGAATGATTATACATGGTAAAAAATGGTTATATATGTAAACATATAGTTTAAGAGACGGATTTACTTTGTGAATATGTTCTTCTCGATAGTTTTATCCACTACAGTGTGATGCTTATGTCACACTTTGTATTATTTTCAATAGTTTGAATGTAGAGGCTGGAACATTACTCAGAATTATTTTTGTCGCTTGTCAGATCAGTTCATAATAAATATGTGTTTATTTCTTTTGCTTGTAGTTTAGCCTTACTTTATGGTGGCCAACATTAATTTAGACTCATTACTACTAATTTGTTTTGTGGTTGTGACAAAATTTATATTGTAAAATGTGTGACTGTTGCCTCACAAATTTGAACCATCGGGTCTCATTTCAAGAAGATTATTTTGTAAAATAAAAATCCTAATTCTAATTTTAGAAGGCTTTAAGTAGCGTATGTATTATTTCAAATAAACAGAGCATGATTAATTGGAAAAATGGATAAATGAGTTGTTCTAAAAACTTTTAAGTTTTAAGTAATATAATTTCATAAGTAATTGCTTCTAGTTTTGAACTTCTAATATATGAATCCCTACATATGCGAATTTGTTGACTTTAAGTGTATTCTTCCTGTTTTTAAACAAAGCATGTGCATGTCTAAAAAATATGTTCAGTTTATGAATATATCCCTAAGTATAATTGAGTATTTAAATATATCCGTCTTAACAAGACTATTGGTTTTGAAAGTATTACAATTTGGATCTCTGAAAGTTATAAGCATATAAATCTCAGTTTTATGGTTCAAATTCATGTTTCTGTTAGCTTTGAATGTACAAATAGATTTGAAGATGAGTTACTTAAGTTTAATTTTTTAAATGCATGCCTGATCATAGAAATATCTTAAGCATCAAGCACAAGTTCTATTTTTTGAGTAAATATTCATGCCTTAATCCAAAACTTCAAGTTTGCATATTTTAAATGAGTCGGGTATTCTGAGACTGTAAACCATTGAATGTGTACTATCAGGTATTCAACACCAAAACTTGGATATAGTCATGAATGTTCTGCATATTCAGTTTCGAATACAGTTCCTTGTCTCACATATTGATTTTGAGAACACTATTTTTCCAAGAAAAAAAATCAATTTTGTATCTATGATTTCAGTCAGTTCCTTTTGTAGGAGTTTACTCATTTTCTGTTATTATTTAAAATGTTATACCATTACATATCTGGAAGAAACTGATATGTAAAATCCACAGAGATTTTGTGTATTTCGCATATCAATTTTATAGTTATATGTAAAGATTTACTAACTCTTGGTTAGCAGTAAAAATTATTTATCATAATTTAGACTTTAATTCAAGTACCTGAAGCCAGAAGATAGTAATAAACAAAGCGTATTACTTACCAGACAGAATGGGTTGAACATTGTTTACAATTTTGCATGCAAATTGTCTAACATAAGAAGCTACAAAGTGTTTTTAATTCTATAGCTCAAGAGTGTGGAAAGCACTTTGCATATGAAGTTACAACAAGCGATAGATCTGTAATCATTCATTGTTTCAAGGGGGTTTTTCTTAGGAATCAGGGCTAAGGAAGTGTGATTTATTTCTTTAATGATTTTCCCTTCATTAAAACAACCTTGCATAGCACCTAGAAGTCAATTTTAGATCTTATGTCAATTTTATTAGAATGAGATATTCTTACCTTGCAAATAATTTCTGGAAGTTCTCTAATATAACCTTCTTTATTATAAATATTATTATAATAAGCTGCAGATTCACTAGCTTGCTCATCTTCATTTTCTACAGGCTTACCAGTTGACTTAAGAAGATATTGTAATGAATTTTTATAAGCTTTTTTGAATAAAACAGCATAGAAATATTTTGTGTTATCATTTGGCCATAGCAGTTAATTAATTACATATAAATTTTTGTTTCGAAAAAGAAGCTTATGTATCCAATTTAATTTGATACTCCACTTTTACTGCTTAGTATAGCTCAAAAATAATAGCATCATGATGCTTGTCAAACGTTGCTTAATGTTGACCACACTTTTCTTTGCAGATTTCGATTTCTTTCTGCAAGGTATTTTGGTTAAAGCTCCCACCTTTCATAGATTGCTTTACGTTCTTTTGAAATGTTAGCAAGTAGCACAACTTGTTGCTAGTATATAGGATTATTTGGTCTTCGTGTATCTTTGTAAAATATTCCACAAATTGGCACCAATGATTGCAATATTCGAAAGGTTTGATACCATAATTACTAGATATGTTATTTAACCAGACATGAACATGTGAGTGGTCACTAGTCACTGATGATAAAGAAGAGGCTCTAGAGTTTGGAAAACCAATTTTGCTGTAAAATGCATATTTATCAAGCTGTGGCACTAGAGTGACATAAGAATAAACATTGCTTATAAGGCTAATTAGCTTGCAGTCTAATAGAAAAATTTATGTTATATCTGTCAATATATTGCTTGTACATAAATGCTCTTATTTCTGTTATGCAGAACTGGAAATTTAGGATATCAAAACTTTACTAGAGAATCAGCTGAAGCAATATTGTCTGCTAGTCCTGTGCAATTAGCCGATTTACAAAGAATTCTAAGAAACATACAACAACCCACAGGTATATTGATTTCTTGCTTACTGAGAATCCAAATCCTATTATCAAAACCTGATTTGTTCATTTGTATATGTATGTGTATCTTAACGTGTACTGAAAGTATTATAAAACGGTTTATAGGCGGGTTTTTAGTGATCAATATCTAGGTGCTATGTTATACTCTCTTTTCTTGGCTTTCTTATTGCATCATTGTGAAAGTATCGTTTAAACTCTTATTTGATATAATTAGTTACAAATTACGTTATTGCATGTAGTTATTGGGTATTGTAACATTAATTTGATGCCTGCAATAATTCTTCCTTAATGAGGTATAAATAACATTCCTATGATCATCACGATTAAGTTCTAACAAATGGTAAAGCTGACCATGATGATTTGTTGCCATAACCATCTGATTTTTGTTGCCTTTTAATTCGTAAATAGAAAGAAGCCTATGAGCTGTAAAGTTGTCAGTCATAAAGTTTCCATAATTATGATCAATAATGATGCATATATATAGTCCGAGAGGTGTGAACTAAGTTATATTGAAATTATGATGTTAGCAAGGGCGAAATCAAGGCAAGCCTTTTAGTAAGAGTTTAATATGTGTTTGACAAAATACTTTGTAATATATGTAATCATCAATCATTGATATTATCATTTTTCCCGTTATCTTTGTAGTCTACACAAGCATGCTTTCTCTCTCAAAATGAACTATGGTATGCTGTAAAATAAAGTTAAAAATATACCTTATGTTTCTAGTTTCCTATGTAAGGTATAGTATGTATGAATATCATTTTGGGTTACCAAAAAAATAAAAAATAAAAAAACAAAGCAGCTGCATACCTGCTTCTACTAGGGCCCTGTTGCTGTTAGTAGTAGCAGCAATAGAGAGAAAAAAATGATCTCTAATCTTTGAATGAAGATTTTAGGCATGTTCTTGCTATTTCATTTTGTGGTATTGAGGGTTTCGCATGTGAAGGTTATGTCAATTGTTGTGTATATGTCTTTATGCATACTGATGTGTCCAAGCGATTCTAAATAGATTGAGTTGCTAATTGGATTGAATGTTATAACACTCACTCATTTATATATTTAGGTGATTAGTTGCTAATTGGATTGAATTGGTATAAACATCAACCTCTGAAAATGAGTACTGTTGGTTTTGGTTGAGAACAAATACACGCTGTATGCACACAAATGGATATATGTTATTAGCAATAACTTGTCGAAATTGACAATAGTCCTAGTTCTATTTCAAACTAGGCAGTAAGCAAGTTCTTAAAGATGCTTGATCGTTATGTTGATTGCTGTGTCCATTTTCTGATAGCGACTACAAATGCACCTAGTTTCCTCTCTCGTTTATTATGTTAGCGTGCGAACAACAATAAGACTTTTGTTCTTGAAATTCAAATCCTTACGCTTATTCCTTCATAATTGATGTTGTAATTAACTAGATTAACCATCACTTATTATGTTCCAATAATATGTTGAATATATTTCTATCATAGCAGGTAAATGTTTTGAGTCCACATTTGAGTGGAACCATACTCCAAATAAATAAGATTGTCAACCTTCTTATAGCGCTTGTTAAGACAATCAATATGATTTTTTTTGATCAAAACTGATGTTAGATGAACTAATGCGAAATACATGCCCATTTGGATGCACGACTAACTTTTAGTTGTTATTACCAGTACAAAACAATGAATAAGAAAAACAAAAATTAAAATTATCATGGATTCTTTTTATTAGACTTTAATTTATGAATGAGTTATAGAGTATTGAGTTATGAATGTTGGGAAAGTAAAACAGAACATACATTTGTTTAGCATTTATAAGAAATTTTGTTTTTTATTAAGTGAGCAAAAAGCATGTTAGGATCGCCATATATACAGTGTTGCATGCTTCATATGTATCTAAACTTGTCTCAAACTTTGCATATCGCCTTTATAGGATGAAACCAAATTAACATGAGTACGTTTGGTTTTAAATAACACGGTATTTCAATTTTAGCCAAGTTTCTATAATATTTGGACCATCAAAACACACAAATTAGGCAAGCCCATCTTAAAGTAAATTATTGTATAATATATTGACTTCCCAGATGAAATGTCTAATCATCGAAATTATAAGCATAACTCTAATTATTTATGCGAATTTTCCTTCAAGAAGAAAAATCTGAAATGACCAAAAGTGCAGGAGGGAGTCCTAAAACTGCATTTTTAACGAAGGAATTCTCAAAATTTTGCAGAACTTTTAAAACAATTTTTATTCCAAATGCCATCTTATAGCTTTATAACAGCTAAAATATCATCGAAAATGAATAAGTGGTTTGAAAGTTATGGCTAAAATAGCATAGCAATTTGGTTGAGAAAATTTGTGCTTGGCCAGAATATTTGTGTGGTTATAAAATTGATTTTTACATTAGAAAACTTAAAAATTTCGCATAACGCCTTCAAATAAAAGTTGTAGCCCATGTTTTAAGCCTTTAGGGATGAGTAAAATCCTCTAAATCGGACAAACCAATAAAAAGTTAATAGCAAAATTATTCAGCTCAGTTTAGATGAATATTGCAATCAACCACTGAAAATTTATGTTTAAACCTTCAGAATTTATAGAAAACAATAAAAATCAAAGTTGTATCGTATTACAAATGTCTAATTGATGTAAAAAGGATCGACAAAACCAGATCTTTCGATTACAAGTTATGGCCTTATTAGAAAATACTATAATCTTGTGTTTTTTCTTTTACCACTTCACCAATCTCTTAATCTTCCTAAGAATTCCATAAATGAAAGCAGAAGCAGTCAGGTACCTCTACCCATTGGGTGAGAATCTGAAGCAGTCAGGCATTTTTAGCATATTTTGGTAAAATTCCGAACCTCGAGACCTTCACTTTATCGTAAACAACACCTGCTCTAGTTCAATATCAACGTCTTCAGCTTTCTCCCCATTGGGTGAGAATCTGAAGTACTTCAGGTAAGGTTTTTGAATAACATCGTAGCTAAGTGCAAACATTTCTTTGGTAACAGGGTCTAGTTTAGGATGAGCTATCGTAGCTGAATCGAGCTCTCCATTACCTCCCTACAGTTTCCAAAATGCCTGAAGCAATCTATCATTGAAATAGATCAATCCAGCATTAGCTACTCATGTTCCATTGCTGTGATCGATTAACCCGAACATCCATCTTTCGTAAAACAACATTAGTCTAGCTATTCCAGAATGACCGTGTAGTTCTCCGATAGCTTTAGGGGGGAGACATGCCTTCCAACCTCTCCGTTTCGGTGTACCTGCAGCTTGAGATTGACTTGAATGTCATCATGTATATTTGGTTTCTCGTATTAAGATTGACTTGAGAATGTACATATGGAAGCATATAAAACATTCATTTGATTCTAAAGACTCGACTGAGCTTGAGTTGATGCAAACATGTGAGAGGTGTTGGAGAAAGTAGTATGACACTGAGTCCATCTACATTTATAATATCACTTTGATTTCCTTTTGTTTTCCTGCAGCCAAGAGTAACATGCCTGTGGTACATACATACATGTGGATATATATATATATATATATATATATATATATATATATATATATATATGTATATCTTCCACTATAGCGCCTTCTTATTTATTTATTTCACATTTTTTTATACATGGTTTTGCTTTTTTTATTTTTCCATACTGTTGTCCTTCTTTCTAACCTTTCAGGCTTTTACCCGTCTGTTTATCATTTTTAGCACCGAGACTTTTATGATCGCAGAATCAAAACACTCTTGTATTTGCATTTGTTTGCAGTTTTGGTAACACATTCTATCATGTTGTTGTCTTGATTAAATTACACCTTCTGTCATGTTTATTACATTTTAGCAGCACGGTTCGACGTAAAATTAAAGGTTTGAACATATTTTTCTTGGCAGGTTAATAGTATGAAGCAAATCAGTCTACTTTTCTTGGAGGTTAAGCGTATGGCGGATACACTGTTTATGGCCATTCCAGAAAGTATGGTTTATGCTTTTGTTTGTCTATTAAACAGTGGTGCAATTCAAATGTATTGTTTGTAGTATGCTATTTCAATTATGACATATGTGTGCAATATTTGTACTTTATGAAGGTATGTGTGCTGTAATATTGTTTTGGTGAACTCAAAATGTAGTGTAATATCATAATATTATTTTGGTTACTGATGTTGAATGTATTGAAAATATCATAATATTATGAATAGTTGCGGTATTTATATCAAATATGCATAGATTTTCTGCAGAATATGAAATGTTGGAAATAGTATAAAGAAATATATTTTTTTGAAAGATTTTAACTCAGCAACATCTTAAATCCGTTGCTAAATAAAAATAGCAACGGCCAGTGGCCGTTGCTAAAGAAAAGTTCATTGATTGTAGTAAAAAATAAGCAATAGACATAAGCCGTTGCATAAACAAATTCTGCAATGGCTCAAATCCGTTGCAAGTATAAATATTGCAACGGCTAAAAGCCGTTGCGAAAATCAAATTTAGCAACGACTCTGGGTCGTTGCAATTTGTTTGCAACCCAGGTCGTGGCAACGGCTCAAAGACGTTGCGAAATACATTTGCAATGCTTAAAACAGTTGCAAATTGGTGATTTTGGTGTAGTGATCCACAAGCATCCATTGTCCTTAAAAGATTTCTAATGTTTTTCATGAACATATGCATAGTGTGTGTACATGTTCTTACTCTAATGCAAAATCGGGCGGTCTACTGACTCAGTCGACCTCCTTAATGCAATTCATGATAGTGCCATGCATCCATTATGTATGCAAAAGAATCCTAATGATACATATCATTTTTACATGCATGCACAATCATTCATTCAAATGCAACATCCATCTGATAACACATTCAATATACATCCATCAAATTAATTATGCACACTTATTCATATGCAATATGAAAGTGATTGAGCCGATCTAGTGCCTAAATTGTGTGTAAATGCATCCACGAGCAACCACTAGCAAACACTTGCATCCACTTGCATCAACCAAACATAACATGTCTCAAACACATGTTTACAACCATAGGATTTTCCTATCTAAAGATCGAAGGTGTAATCAAGATGACATACTTAACGATAGAACAAGCATAAACAAAGTGGTAGAAAAAGGAGAAGTTAAGAACATACCCTCAAAAAGAAAAGGGTACGCCGCACGCATCTTGTCTTCCGTCTCCCAAGTCGCGTCTCCTTGATCATCTCCCCATTGGACTTTAACCAACTTGACCTCTCGGTTGCGTAACTTCTTGGCCTCTGATCCAAGGATGCATGTAGGATCTCGTCTAATCGTGGCATCTCGCTCCACTTCCACTTCTCTAAGCATGCTCGGCTCCACCACCTCCGCGGTATCATGTAAACGCTTCTTCAAAGATTGTCTTTCTCAAGCTCTCTTCTTAAGAACCCTTCCTCAAGTAGCTCCCCTACTTACTTACTGAGTTCCCTCCTCTCTCTCGGAGCCATGTGGCGCACTGGTAATGCAACTGGCTTTGCATTATCTACTAAGTATATACGGAGGTCTATCTCGCGCCTCAGGGGTAAACCCCGAACCTCATCAAAGATGTCACCATACTCATGGACTACACAAACAATTTCCAAATCATCGATGGATGCGTCAAGAGATTCTAGGTAGCTAAGCATCACCGGACTTCTAGGGTCACAAGAAATATCAAGGGTTCTTCCACAACGAGTCAACAATCTAACTACCCTCCTTTCACAGTCTAGGATGGCACCATACCTGGCTAGCCAATCCATCCCTAGAATCAAGCGAAAGCCCATGAAACCAAGAACGTAGGCGTTGCATTCAAACCCAACGCCCGAGTTAAACACTCTCAAATTCCAACAAACATAGATAAATGAGCCAAACCTCCCATAAGATTTGAGACTACAATGGGATCCATAAATAAATTAGTATTTAGGTGCAGTGTTTTAACTAACGAAGCAGATATAAACGAATGCGAAGCGCAAGAGTCGAAAAGAGTCCTAGGAAAAAGAAATCAATTCTTCAACCGAAACTACCTATCTCTTTCTGATATACTGACCACGAGAACACAACCTGCCCTCCTGAAGATCCTGCCCTCTGTCCTTGCCCTTGCCTCCTTAGGCAATCTTAAATCATATGTCCTGCCTCACCGCAATGGTAATAGCCAGTCTTCTTATTCTTTCTAACGTCTTTTTTTAAGTGGCCAGGTATTTCACAATTGTGGTACTTCCTTTTCTCTTAGCCCTTTTTATCCTTTCCGCCTTTCTTCTGTTGTTGTTGTTGTGCCTTCTTTAGATCCACTTTCTTATCCTATGTCCTATCCATGCCTCCACTGCACATTCTCCATTCGTGACCTCCCACCAGGAAGGAGCTTCATCCTTCATTAACCAAGCAGCTAGTTGAACCTTCCTCCCATCGTCTATCTCAAAGATACAAACAAGTCCTCCACTTCCTTGAGCCAATTCTAGCTTCGACAAACGTCTCAGCCCTATGAAACGGTTTTCCGCCTATCGCATGAAAGTCCTGACATATCTTAGAAAAAACATCTATACGCGGAGGAAGAGATTAAAAAGGGAAAGAGGAAGAGATTCGAAATAAAGAATCGAGTTATGCCACATATCCATAAGTGTGGTCAATTCGAGTTATGCCACATTTTCTAGTTATGCCCAAAATTAATTATATAATTACAACCTCTTTTTATGCCAATTACATAATATTCAACCTTTACCAAAACTTTTCCCCCACGTTCCCACGTCGTTCATACGTATAGTTCATGTGATACGTTAGGTTCGCAATTAGCTCAACTCATAAAAAAAAGGAAAAAGGGAAGAAACACATGACATCATAGCTGGCATAAACAATATAGATCTAAGATGACATAAATCTAGTAAACATTAAAAAATAGATCCAATCAACATATTGAGTGCGAACTAGAATGGACCTAAACATAAACTTGCACAGATTTAAACATATGAACATATAGTTCTACACGTATGGACTGATATGGATCTAATCATATAAACATGTAGATCTAAACATATGAACATATAGTTCTAAACACATGGACTGATATGGATCTAATCATATAAAAATGTAGATCTAAACATATGAACATATAGTTCTAAACATATGGACTGATATGGATCTAATCGTATGAACATGTAGATCTAAACATATGAACATATAGTTCTAAACATATGGACTGATATGGATCTAATCATATAAACATGTAGATCTAAACATATGAACATATAGTTCTAAACATATGGACTGATGGATCTAATCATATAAACATGTAGATCTAAACATATGAATATATAATTCTAAACATATGGACTAATATGGATCTAATCATTTAAACATGTAGATCTAAACATATGAACATATAAAATATGATCTTACATGTATGAACATGGCTTGCATATAATCTTTCATAACTTGCGTAGATCGAGCAAACTTGCATACGTAATTAGGCATGTGAATTAACATAGAACATAACTTGCATATAATGAATCAAATCAAGCATAAATCAAAACATAGTTCGCAAAGACATAAACTTTATATGATTTACAAACATTTTCATACAGTCCAATTCATAGCTCATCATAATTACGTTTAAACAATTATCTTGTGAAAGTAACTGCACTCACAGAAAACGGATCTTGAATTCTGGGATCTGATTTCTGAAGTTGCTAAGCTAATCCGTTGATGTAGGCGTTGATTCGTTCGTTGTTGTTCTAGAATTCCATTTCGCAATTCCTAGGCTTTGAATCTTTATCTCTAATCTTTTTATCTTTAATCTAGAATTTGATTTTTTATGGTGGCGACTAGGTTGGTTTGTAGATGAACAACATGATGGCATCATAGTTTAGAGTTGTAAGGTCTAGGGTTGAGGTTTGGGGTGATTATATAGAAGTTTAGAATTAATATGGGCCTTTAGATCAACTTATGATTCATCTAAGCCATCCAAATCATCATGACACAATGACACCTCATCAGACCAATCAAATAAAGCCACATCAGCCCTAATACAAGAAAAATCGTCACCCAACCAACCAGAAATATATATATATATATATTTCTTTTTAGCTATCTTCCCAATTAACCATTTTCACACTAAACCACTTTTTGAACTGCGTTCACACTAAGCCACTTTTTAGTCATTCCCCTAAAACAAAAATATGGAACTGGCGGGGATCGAACTCTATACCTCTTGTATGCAAGTCATATGTTCTAACCAAATAAGCTACTAAGTCTTTGGCTTACAAATCTTAGAACAATGCTAAACATTATTCTTTTTTTATTCCTCTTTTTTCATGTTTTGTTGCAATATTTAATTTAAAGATATCTTTTTCATCCTAAATCGGTTTTCTGCAAACCATAGGTCTAAATTGACTAGAAAATCGCCATGAATGCAATGACGCTAATTTCGCGACCAACTTCCCGAAGCTCTTCAAAATTTTCTTTTTATTTCTTTTTTTCTATTTAATTGTTTGCATGCGTTTTCTTCGCATTTCATGTATTGCACTTAATTTTTTCCTTCATTTCACTCATGAACTTATTACATGAAATATTTATTTTCATTATTTAATTTTTCTCTTAAATATATCTATGTATATAATATATATACATATTTCCACATTTATAATTTCATTAAAAATGCAGGGTGTTTCACAAAATTACCTAAACAAACACAATTAAACCCTAAATCAATTAAACGCTAAACAATTTGATCATTATGGTGATAATAATAGCAATTAGAGGGTAACATGATGTAATATACAGATACAAACAAGTAGGAATTATGAAAATTACAAATTAAACCCGATACCAATTAAACCCTAAAAATTATGTTTAATGAAATTACCTAATTTGGAGAACGTGAAGGGTGGAGATGGGTTGGAGAAGCTCCTGGATGGCGGCCAAAGAGGTTGGAATGGTAGAGGAAGCTTTGGCAGCAAATTTGGAAGGGGAGGAATGATTGGAGGAGAGGATTAATTAGTGGAGAAGGAAGAAATGAAGTTTTCGGTTTGCTGAAGCAGGCAATATCACATAAATTGCAATGGCTTCCAACGGCCGCCAACGGCCATTGTTCCATCGGCTCCTAAAAAACCATTGGCGGCCGTTGGAAAGTGGACGTTGTAATAACAATTTCTTGTAGTAGTGTAAATATTAAACATTTATATAGTGTTTCTATATCTACCTAAGTGTTTCCGTTATATTTGGTTGTTTTTTACATATTTAACTACTGTGCAACACGTGCGTTGCACACGTAAATATTATTAAAAGTAGAATTTTTATTTTAGTGTTAAAATTAGAGTTTTGTTATTTAATATATGACAAATTTTAATGTGAAATATATAAACTGTTAATTAAAATTATTATTATTATAGTTTGTGTGTAATTTATGTTCTATAACTTAAACAAACAATATGCATGTATGTATGCATATTTAAGAATTTTTGAAAATCATTTTTGTTAATACATCTATTTATGTAGAAATTGATGTATGTTAGCAATTTATTCAATGAATTAGCAAATATTATTTAATAGAATTTGTTCAAATAAGTTAAACGCAAAATTGTGAAGTTAGTTTAACTGTATGGCATAGCTGAAGAATTGAAAAGAAACTTGTAAAAAAGTATAAATTTATTGCAAAGTTACTGATGTTCAAAAAGAATTTTATGATATAATATATGATAAATTCTTGATATAAATGAATCATAACTAATTTACAAATTAACTTTTCCATTATTATTGATATACATAATTCAAGTTATGTGATTTATACATCTTTATAGTTGCATGAAAAACTACATTTTTTTAATATGAATACGTATAGTAAAATTAACATATATTTAAAAGAGTTATTGGAAAAATGGACTAAATACTCTTTAAGTTTATTTGAATAATTAGAATTTAAGATTTCATCAGTAGTTCAAACATACAGATCAGAATATAAAGTATCACAAAAGAACTAAGTAGATTTCAGTAGGTAACTGTAGAAATGTTAAAACATGGATATTTAAAGCGAAAAATAATTTCTTCAATTTATGATAAATTTATCGAGATAAGCATATAATATATTGAATTTTTTATTATTGTTTACATATATTATTTAAATTCTGCGACTTATTTAACTTTATATTTGAAAGAAAAACAAATTTTGTCATTTTTGTTGATATGAACATGATGTACAATTTAAAACAACATATTTAGCGTTAATTAGATGAAATAACAACAATTTATTGGTTGAATTCATTTGTTAAATTCAAAATCACATTATTAATTTAAACATGTTGACTTAAATGCAATGTTAAGTGATACTGAGCAATGTTTTGTAAATAACTAAATTAATTTTAAATTGTAGATATTCGACACTAATATTACAATGCAATATAAGATAAATATATGACGTAAATGGGTTCAACTTTGAATTTGTGATAGTTATTTAGTGTATAATTTATGTTATGTGATTCACGTGTTTATATATTTGATTTCTTTCATTTTTGTTAAAAATGAATTCTTGATGTGATTTTTTTTTGGCATGGCCGACGGGGTTAAAGGACCCCAACCATTTTATTGAAGCATTAAGAGAAAATACAAAGGCATTATAGTGAGAACACTATAAAGCAGAAAAGGGAGGAAACTATGCCTCAAGCACGGGAAGTACAAAAAAGAAAAACACAAAAGGATCAACATGAGTCATGCTACAAATTTTTGAACAATTCCTGGTTCTATCGCAAAGGAAGAATGTTTCATGCAATGCATGATTTCCTGCACAATCCACTGCATGAGAGCTGCCTGCGCCTTAGCCTTTTCAGACTTGAAAATCAAAACATTCCTCTCCTTCCTCACACACCAAATTAGCTTCTTCAACACCATATTTAGCAATCTTTTCTTCAAGTTTTTGCTACCAGTCTCAGTGAAAATTTTCACCCATTCTTGGCTCTTACTCCCCTGTCTTCGCATTCTTCCCAGTCTGGAATAGATGTTGCTCCATATTCTTCCTACCACGTCGCAGTCAAAGTACAAATGGTCGATGGATTCGGACTGGACACCGCAGTAAATACATAAACCAACTACATTCATGCCACGTTGGATAAGTTTATCTTTCTTCATTAGCGCGCCATTGAGCATTTTCCAGTAAAAGAGATTCTCCTTCGCAGAATTGTCAGCCTTCCACACTCGCTTGTGCCATTTCCGGTCTCTCATCTCGTCTTCATGCTATAATATGCCGTACACAGCTTTTATTGAGAACACTTTGTCATCATCAAACCAGTTGACTTCACACAAGGTTCAGTTGTTCATCCACTTGTTCCTGATTTGCTGCCATATAGCATTAATTCTCGGGAATTCGGAAGTCAAGGACCAGAGCTTCCAGCAATGTCATTGAGCGTAGCATGCTGAGGAATGCCAGATTGAGCAATCTCCTGATAAGATAGCCTACGAGCGAGAATGTCTCTGTAGTTATGCCAAGGATCCTGCCAGAAGATATCGCTGTTATTCACATTCATATTTAATTTTACAAAAGGCAACAATACTCCCCTTAATTTGAATAGGCTACGCCACGTCCAGCTGCATTTTTGTGGAATTTCCATGCTCTACAGGTTTTTATTCTTTATAACATGCTTAGACGACCATTCATCCCCTTGTCGTTGCATGAAATCAGCCAAGTGTTGAGCATGAGCAGCTTTATTCCATTCCACCAAGTCAATCAGGTCGAGCCCACCTTTGCATATAGGTTTCTCCATACCTGAGAAAGAGATAGGAGCAAGGTACTTGCTTGTCATATTGCCTTTCCAGAAGACCCGCATCATCGCAGTCCGTATCATTTTAATCAGTTTATTAGGGAGAATAAATCTTCTAGCCCAGTATACATGCTAGAAAAGATGATAAATTTAGCCTACCAGCTTGACTTAAGAACGATTAGCCCATGAATCAAGTTTGTTGATAATTCTTTCATAAAGAGGATAACACTGTTGCAAGGTTATTCTAGAAGTGGTGAGAGGCAGACCTAAATATGACATAGTTGTGTTATTACATTGAAGGCCATAGGTGATCATAATGTGATTAATTTGCTCATCATTCAGACCAGCAGAGGAAAATTCAGATTTTGCAAGATTAATCTTTAATTCGGTTATCATGTAGAAGTCATTAAGACATTTAAGTATGCTACTTATAGTGTTCGCATCAGGTTTGCAAAAAATCACTAGAGCATCTGCAAAAAGAAGAGAGACAACCTGGGGTTCCTTGCATTTGGGATGAAGGCTAATTAGTCTCTGACGAACAAGTTTATTCAGCATTTACGTGAGCAGTTCCATCACCACAATGAATAGGTACGCCGACATCGGACCACCTTGCCGAATGCCTTGATTACCTTTGAAAAAAAACTAAGCAAGACCCATTAAGAACAATAGAGTAGTTCACAATAGAAATGCAAGCATAAATCCAAGATATAAACGGTATCGGAACGTTCATGTAACCTAAAATTCTCACAATCGCATCCCAATGAATCGAGTCAAAAGCTTTTTGAATGTCGAGTTTAAGAACAACACGGGGAGAGATGTTAGCACTTTTGTAACCATACAACATTCATAAGAAAGCAAGACATTACCAAGGATATTTCTTTTTTCAAGAAAGGCAGATTGGTTGTTCGATATTATAGAAGGCAAAACCTTTTTCATCCTATTCGCAATAATCTTGGATATGCCTTTGTAAATAACATTACAACAAGATATGGGTCGAAAATCATGTACCTTGTCGGGGTTCTTCACCTTAGGAATCAACGCTAAATTGGTGCTATTAAATGACGTTTGCATTTTAGCTTTGAGAAAAAATTGCTTAACCGCATTGATAACATCATTACCAATCAGAGGCCATGCAGTTTTGTAAAATTGAGCATTGTAGCCATCTGGTCCTTCGCAAGCATCTTTATTCATGGAAGTGAAAGCTAATTCTATTTCATTGTCCTTAACTTCGACTATCAGCATAGAGTTATCCTACAAGCTAAGTATAGGAAGAATCATTGGGTTTATATCACCAATACAAGGACTAAACCTGTCAACATTACCAAGACCATCAGCAAAGTGTGTAATAAAAGCTCTTTCAATATCAGAAGGAGAAGAGTATAGAACCCCCTGCTTATCTTTTATCCTGTAAATATTTTGCTGAGAATGTCTTGATTTAAGTGAGGCATAATAATAAGAGGTATTTCTATCACCCTCAACCGACCATTTAAAATGAGCCTTCTGCTTAATCGTCGAGTTCCCAAGAATAAGAGCATTAAGATAATCATTGGTTGCATCAATTTCTATAACAACTAAAGTAGGATTATTCAAATCACGCTCAAATTTCTTTTGAATATCAGAGAGTCTTTCCTTGCATATGAGAGATTGCTTATTCGTACCAAAATTTCTGGAGGCCCAAGCTTTTAGAACATCTTTGGTCGATTTAAGTTTCTTGTGAAGAATGTACATGAAGTTGCCGAGGATAGGAATCCTCCAATTGGCATCCACTGTTGGATCCCGCTATATGAGTATTTTGACTATGACAATTATAAGCATATATTATCGACTAACTCTGTATTGCAAGAAGACAACATGTCCGACGATCAAATTCAAGAACACAAGATTGAATGATATAATATGTTGTAAGAATTTGGTAGTCCTAGAATTTTATGTCAAATTCTTACTTGATGATCACACACACAAAAAGTTTATATATATATATATATATATATATATATAGTTTTCTAATTTAAATAAGGCAAGGAATAGACAAGAAACAGAAAACAGACGTCTGGTCTGAAAAATTCAGACGTTTGTTTGCAGAAACAGAATGTTTTTAAATACAATATTCAGACGTCTGGTTGATATATTTCAGACGTCTGAAATGCTCGCGAAATACACTATTTCCTTACTGGCTTGATTTTTAAAATAAATAGACATCTGAATTTTATTTTCAGACATCTGAATTCCGAAGGGTTGCATCCTTTATGAAGAGACACAACTATTTAATCCATATCTCTTCATCAAAACTCTTCATGATCAGTTGTATCTTTTTATATATTATAAATAGAGGATTGCTTAGATGGTCTAATCACCGAATTTTATTCTAATTCTCTCTATCTTATTCAAAGCTCTCTAAGTTCTAAAAAGCTATCTACTTTCATACTTGAGACTTTTAAACTTCCATATTCCTTCACGCACTTCACGATTATCATCAAGGAAAGGCTATAGGAAGGGTGTACTTAATATTCGACAATCCGTGTTACCAAGAAAACAAAAGAGTCAACAATTATTCTGAATTAGTGAAGACCTCTTCAGTGGTTGAGGCAAGAAATCCCGTTCAGTGGTTCGGGTAATTGTGAACCTATTCCTCCGGGTGAAGTGAGGGTTTTAGTGTTAGTGAAATACCAAAAGTGAGTCTGGGACTGGACGTAGGACAGTGGTCCGAACTAGTATAAATCGACTGCGTGATTTACTGCTTACTACTCTACCATATACATTATATCCTATACTCCATTCTAACGATCTTACCGCTGTATAGCCTCTATCAATTGGTATCAGAGCAAGGCCATCCTATAACCGTAACACCGTTATTTGATATTTTGGTAAAATGGAGAATAACCCAAGTACTAGCTCAACTACTTTTGCCGAAAGACAATATACTCAAAGACCACCCCTTTTCATTGGACTACACTATATCTATTGGGCAACAAGAATGAGAATTTATATGCAAGCAAGTGGTTTTAGTGCATGGAATGCTACTCAAAAGGAATTTACGGTACCTACAACTGAGTATTCGACTTGGACAACAGTTCGAAAAGAGGAGGCAAATGCAAATGCAAAAGCTATGAACATGATATATTGTGCTCTCAACAGAAATGAATTCAATCGTGTTAGCATTTGTACATCAGAATATCAAATATGGGAAACACTCAAGACTATCCATGAAGGAACAAACAAAGTCAAGCAAACTAAAATTTCAATGCTCAAAAATCAGTTTCAAAACTTCAAGATGAAACAAAATGAAACTATCAATGAAATGTACTCAAGATTTCAAGATATTTTACATGCATTGATAGGACTTGGAGAAAAATATAATGATTTTGACATCATTTCAAAAGTATTGAATTCTCTAACTGACGACTGGGAAAGAAAAGTACTAGCCATTGAAGAAGCAAATGACTTATCAACTATGAAACCAGAAGAGCAAATAGGTTATCTTATGAAGTAAATCTTCAAGAAAAAAGGGAATTAGCTTAAGAAAAGAAAAATGTGGCCTTTTATGCTGATGAAGAAGAGTCTGAATCAAAAGATAAAGATCTAGCTTTTATTGCTAAAAAATTTAAGAAATTTCTAAATATAGGAAAGGAAAATTCAAAAAGAATACATCAAACAAACCCTCATCCTCAAAACTGGAATGTTTCAATTGTCATAAGAAGGGTCATGTGGTAAAAGACTGTCCAGAAATGAAAGAAAATCAGAAAAGTTTCAACAAAAACAAGAAAGAAAATTTCAAAAAGAAAGCTTTTTTTGTTACATGGGATGACCTAGACTCGGATTCATCAAGCAGCGACAGTGATAGTGGAAGCGAAAATGAGCAAGCAAATGTATGCTTCATGGCACAAGAATCTGAAGTAAGTGAATTATCTTATGAAGAATTAATAGATGTTAATGCTGAATTTTTAAATATTATAAAAACTGTTAAGAAGAAGCTTAAAGAAACTCGCGAAAATCAGAATAAAGCTGAATTTGAAAGAGATATGTTGAAAGATGAAAAAAATATTCTGGAAGAAGAACTTGAAAAGGTTCAAAATACTCTTACAAATTCAGATAATCAACTTTCTCTTTTGAGTCAAGAAATCGAAACTCAAAAAAGAAAAATGATGAAATTAATTCTGAAAATCACATGTTGAAATCTAAAGTAAAAGAATTAGAAAATAAAAGTATCCAAACTAAGTTAGAAAACATTTCTAAAATTGTATCAAATTTTAATAAGGGAAGAGAGAATTTGTCAAGAATCATAGAGAGCTCTCGAACTCCTTCAAATAAGAATGGTTTAGGATTTAAAAAGAAATCAAAATTTTCTCCAAAGAATAATCCAAAGAAGAAAATTGAGTCAAAAATTAATGATAAACCAAAATTGGTGGATAAAATTAAAATATGGGTTCCAAAAACCAACAATAGTTTAATTAGAAACAAGCACATTAACTCTTTTTTGAAAACTGTACATAATAATGAGAATTATTTATATAAGAGGGATACTAAACCCATTTGGGTTTGGCTTCCTAAGACCTAGCTCTTAGGACCCTATCAAAAAGTGGGCACCAATGTTCTTATTAATATTTTTTGCAGGTCCCACTCAAAAAGAGAAAATGGATCTTAGACAGCGGATGCTCAAAACACATGACCGGAGACAAAGATATGCTTATAAATATTTCATACTTCGATGGTGGCTCAGTTACCTTCGGAGACAACTCAAAAGGCTATATCATTGGCAAAGGAGATGTGTATAATTATGGTATATAAATCTACCTCTTATTACTAATGTTTCCTTAGTTAAAAATTTAAAACATAATTTACTTAGTATTAGTCAATTATGTGACAAAGGTTTTAAAATAACTTTTTCGGAAAATAATTGTAGTATTTTTGACAACAAATAAAATATGATTTTTGAAGGAAAAAGTGATAGAAATATTTATGTTTTAAATATGAAAGTAAATAACAATAAAGATATGTGCTTAGTTGCAATAATAATGATTCTTGGTTATGGCACAAACGTTTTTGTCACATAAATTTTAGAACTATACAAAAACATTCCAGACATTAAGTAGTGAAAGGTTTACAAAAATTAAATTTTAAAATAAACAATATATGTGAAGATTGTCAAATTGGTAAACTATCCAAATCATCTTTTAAATCAAAAAAGGTTATTTCAACCTTACAACCATTAGAATTACTACATATGGACTTGTTTGGTCCCACTCAAATTCAATCCATAAATCACAACCGTTATGTTTTTTGTAATAATTGATGATTTTTCAAGATATACATGGACTACATTTATGAAAAATAAAAGTGATACTTTTGAACACTTTAAATTTTTTTATCAAAAGAATCCAAAAGTCTAAAGGTCTAAAAGTCAAAAATATTCGTAGTGATCATGGTGGAGAAATCGAAAATGAATACTTTGAACATTTTTATAAAAAGAAAGGAATAAATCATAATTTCTCTTTTCCTAGAACTCCACAACAAAACGGAGTTGTAGAAAGAAAGAATAGAACGTTACAAGAATGTGCTAGAACTTTACTTAATGCAAGTACTTTACCTAAACAATTTTGGGCAAAAGCAATAGCAACTGCTTGTTACGTATTAAATCGAATATCTATTCGTTCTTTAACTAAAAATACTCTTTACGAACTTTTTAACGGTAGAAAACCAAACATTTCATACTTTAGAATTTTTGGTTATAAATGTTTTATTCTTAACACTAAAGATCATGTTGGAAAATTTGATGCAAAAGCCGAATACGGAATTTCTGTTGGATATTCAGAACGTAGTAAAGCATATCGTATCTTCAACAAACGAACTAATACTATAGAAGAATCCTTACATGTATCTTTTGATGAAAATTTTGATAAAAATATAAAGAATAAAGACGATGATGAAATTATTGAAAACATTAGTCTTGAAAATACGGAGAATAATCCCATAGAAACCATCAGATCACCTCCCAGAATACTAAGAGATCATCCTACTCAAAACATTATTGGTGAAATTGATTCACATGTTCGAACAAGAAGTCAGTTAAATCAAATGGGTCATGTAGCATTTCTTTCAACTATTGAACCAAAGAATCTGAAGGAAGCTGCTACAGATGACTACTGGATTATCGCAATGCAAGAAGAATTAAATCAATTTGAACGTAATGATGTCTGGGAGTTAGTGCCTCGACCAAACGATCAATCAGTTATTGGTACGAAATGGGTATATAAAAACAAGGCAGATGAACTTGGAAATATAACAAGAAATAAAGCCAGATTAGTTGCTCAAGGGTACAATCAAGAAGAAGGTATTGATTATGAAGAAACTTTCCCACCTGTAGCAAGACTAGAAGCTATACGTATTTTATTAGCATACGCAAGTTTTTATAATTTCAAACTTTATCAAATGGACGTAAAAAGCGCTTTCTTAAATGGATTTATTAAAGAAAATGTTTATGTAGAACAACCTCCACCATTTAAACATGAAAAATATCATGATCATGTTTATAAACTTAAAAAGGCATTATTTGGTTGAAAACAAGCACCTCGTGCTTGGTATGAATGACTTAAAGGCTATTTGATAAATTCGGGTTTTCAAATAGAAAAAGCAGATCAAACTTTATTCATTAAAAATACAAATAAAGATATTTTAATTATACAAATTTATGTAGATGATATCATTTTTGGATCAACTAACGAAAACTTATGTAAAGAATTTTCTACTATAATGACAAAAGAATTTGAAATGTCTCATATGGGAGAACTATCATACTTTCTTGGACTACAAATCAAACAAATTTCAAATGGTATTTTTATTTACCAAGAAAAATATTGTAATAATTTAATTAAACGATGTGGCTTAGACAATACTTCAAGTAAGCCAACACCAATGAATACTTCAGTTCATCTTGAAAAAGATGAAAATGGAAAAAGCGTTAATCAAAAATTCACAAAGACCTAATACATTTTGAAAACCAAACAAACAAAAAGTTTAACTCGATCAAAGGCTTTTTAAATAAAATTTGGGATGTAGTTTATTGCACCGGCACTTCTTCAACTCAAGCACAAGCTCCAGCACCATTTCAATGGTCATCTAGTTCTCCCGAAGAAGTTCCGGATTCCGAACAAAGCTCACCATCGAACGATGGCATATCTCTTATAGGATCTGCTTCCGCGGATATATAAGTATTGAAGATGGTATGGTTAAATATTTTGCCTAAGAACTTTTATTTAGTTTATGTTGTGTAATATTTTGCTACTTCTCTTATTTCTGCACAAAACTCTACTATGTCCATGTATGTGTGATGTCATGAATGTTCGTACTTTATGTTTATATTCTATGTATACTCGTGTGTATTGCATTCATGCTTCAATTTTTCTTAAGTATTCCTTTTTGTCAAATGACAAAGGGGGAGTAACATTGTTTGCATATTGACAGGGGGAGCATATAAAAAACAAGTGAAATTATATGCATATTGACAGGGGGAGCATATAAAAACAAGTGAAATTATATGCATATTGACAGGGGGAGCATATATAGTTGTCATTAGTTAAAAAGGGGGAGAATGTTGGATCCCGCTATATGAGTATTTTGGCTATGACAATTATAAGCATATATTATCGACTAACTCTGTATTGCAGGAAGACAACATGTCCGACGATCAGATTCAAGAACACAAGATTGAATGATATAATATGTTGTAAGAATTTGGTAGTCCTAGAATTTTATGTTAAAGTCTTCCTTGATGATTACACACATAAAAAGTTTATATATATAGTTTTCTAATTTAAATAAGGCAAGGAATAGACAAGAAACTGAAAACAGATGTCTGGTTTGAAAATTTCAGACGTCTGTTTGCTGAAACAGAATGTTTTTAAATACAATATTCAGACGTCTGGTTGATATATTTCAGACATCTGAAATGCTCCCGAAATACACTATTTCCTTGCTGGCTTGATTTTTAAAATAAATAGACATCTGAATTTTATTTTCAGACATCTGAATTCCGAAGAGTTGCATCCTTTATGAAGAGACACAACTATTTAATCCATATCTCTTCATCAAAACTCTTCACAATCAGTTGTACCTTTTTATATATTATAAATAGAGAAGTGCTTAGATGATCTAATCACCGAATTTTATTCTAATTCTCTCTATCTTATTCAAAGCTCTCTAAGTTCTAAAAAGCTATCTACTTTCATACTTGAAACTTTTAAACTTCCATATTCCTTCACGCACTTCACGATTATCATCAAGGAAAGGCTATAGGAAGGGTGTACTTAATATTCGATAATCTGTGTTATCAAGAACACAAAAGAATCAACAATTATCTGTATTAGTGAAGACCTCTTCAGTGGTTGAGGCAAGAAATCTCGTTCAGTGGTTCGGGTAATTGTGAACCTATTCCTCCGGGTGAAGTGAGGGTTTTAGTGTTAGTGAAATCCCAGAAATGAGTCTGCGACTGGACGTAGGACAGTGGTCCGAACAAGTATAAATCGACTATGTGATTTACTACTTACTACTCTACCATATACATTATATCATATACTCCATTCTATAGGATCTTGTCGCTGTATAGCTTCTATCATCCACCACATTTAAAAAGTCAGATTCAGCAACCCAGTGATTGAAAATTTTGAAGGAAGCTTTGCCTCTTTGAAAAACCTTTCCCAAGTATATTATTTGAGAGGTGTGATCGGATAGTAAGGGAGACGATTTATGTGTGTGTATTTCAGGCCAGGTAAGCAAGGAAGCAGAGTTGCTAAAGCTAAAATCAACCTTCGAGAAGGTCCTTGTACCCTGTTTTTTCTTGTTATTCTAAGTGTAGTACAACCCAGAGGTTTTAATTTCAGATATATTCGCATTTTGGAGAAGCTAATTAAGGGGTGTAATAACAAAAAGAGGTAGAGCATTACCACCTGATCGATCACCAAGCTCAAGGCAACAATTGAAGTCACCACAAATGATCCATGGGTGAGTTTCTTGCCTCCAGTTAGGTAAGCTGTTGAATAAGTGTTTTCTAGCACTAGCAGCATTGTCAGCATATATAAAGGAAAATAAAAGGAAATAGAAGTAGGAGAATGCCAGTCATGGCATTGAATTACCTGTCTATCACAGTCAAGCAATGATAATTGATGAATATTAGGGTCGAATATAATAAGAATTCTACCGTAAGGGGCTTGTTCGATGTTACTTATCATATTCCAAGACGGGTTAATGTAGTATGCAGCTCTATCAGTTAATTCTTTATTAAGCCTAGCTTCAAGGATCGCAAGTATACTAAATTTATGATCAGAAATTAAAAACTTACATTGATCTAATTTCGTGTCCAGGTGCGCCCCTCTTATGTTCCATAAACCAATACATTGTGTCATGGATTAAACTCGGTTGGTAAATCTGTCTTTGCCTTGCTCCTTGTGTAAGGAGGAGATGTTCTTCCATTACCATGCAGAGATGCAGATAAGGGTGATTCAATTGAACCGCCAATATTATGTGTCCTTTTAGGAGAGCAGTATCGGGTGGTTTCATTGCGGTTAGCAGTTGATTGAGCCTGCTCCTCCCTTTTGGAACCGTCACTTATGTTAAGAGGGGGAGGTACTTTGTATGCCTTAAGTGGTTGGATATTAGTGTATGGGGATGTCTTTTCTTGTGCTTCAGAGGCTAGCAAAGAGGCATTATGATTTGCCTGGATTAATCTGTCCGCTGCAGACAAAGGCTGAGAGGAAGAATTAGCAGCATTATTCTCATCACAACTTTCATGTGATAGAACTTTTGTATTATCCTTGCTTAACTCAACTAGATTATGATGACACCTCGTTTCATCTTGTTTTGCATTGCTATCACCACGAGTTCCAGAAACAGTATTACCAATATTAAGCACTTCCAGAACGAACGTAGTTGTATCGCCAAGAGAATCTTCATTATTTTCCTTAGATGTTCCATTTGCAGTAGTTGCCTTTTCATTATTTGGGAGAACAATATTATTTGGCTTCACAGTATTGTTGGTAACATTGTCACTAGCATTTTGGAGAGTAACAGAGGCATTCATAATATTATTCCCTTATCTTTTTTTCCTTCAATATTTTCCTCTTGAACTCCTCCAACAGCATGATCCACTTCATCAATAATCTGCTAAACATGTTCATCATCATCATATTGCACATATGACTCATTACTGTCAGAGTCTTCTATTTCAGAGTCCGTAATCAACCGTTCAACATTCTTGAGACCTATCTCCATATCATTATCATTCTCATCTATGTACAAACATTCAAAAGCATTAGAATTAACAATATGTGGATTTATCTCAAAGGGAGCAATAAATATTGAGCTCTGGTTTTTTTTTTTTTTTTTTTTTTTTTTTTTTTTTTTTGCAATGGTAGTTTCATTGTTTCTTGTTAGGTCTGAGCCTTCATCAGTTGTAACCTTGGACTTGCCTTTCAAATCCGTATTTATATAGTTGGGATTGTCTGTCGTTTCTTCTTTTGCATTTTCCTTCGCATTCTCCACTAGTTTGTCTTTGTTAGCATCATTCTGCATTACGTCTCCATCTTCTAATTCATCCTCTCTATCAGCTATAGTAGCCACTCCTTCCTTTTCTTTTTCAGTAGTTATTTTATGTACCTTTACTCTGTAGTATTTTTCATTAGAGCTTCTTCCCTTCGGTCCAACTTTGTGCCATCTTCGAGCATCGGACTTCTCCGCCACTTTACTTACATTATTATGAGTTTTGTTAATCATGCCTTTAGCTGCCTCCTTTTTTGCATTATCTCTTTCCGTTTTACCTTGATTTCACAATTCATAGATTTATGTCTAAAAGCCTTGCAATGCACACAAATATCCGGCCTCCATACATACTCAACTCTTCTAACTTGAGTTCCTCCTTCAGGTGTTTCAACTTCAAATTCCTCAATTAAGTCTACATCAGCTTTAACCTCAATCAAACACTTAGCGTACGTATGTCTTTCCAAGCTCTCAGTTCTCTCATTTATACATATCAATTTACCCAGCCTACTTGCTAGATAATTAATCCCTATATGCGACCACGCAACCGTAGGAATATTGTATAAGAAAACCCACACAGGAACCGCTCTTATGTTACCTTGAACATTACTTATAGCTGGGTCAAATTGCTTAACTATAAAAAGCTTGTTACGAATAAGTATAGGATCTCCTTGCAAGATTTTTTTTCTTTGTCTTTAAAGCAAGAGAATTTGAAGAGAAATAGCGTGCCATCTGATCTTACTCCCACTTGACCATTTAATTTCCACAAACTTTTAAGTTTTTCAATTACTTGAGTATACGGCAGGAGATTGTCCAAGAAAAAACCCACAACTGCATCCGACCATTGCTGGGTTCCTGCTTCAATGATTTGAGGAGTCAAAATCATCTTCGTACCATTGAAGGAAGGAACCATGACAGACGACACAAATTTTCCAGCATTTCTTGGTTTATTCTTGAACAACGACGTCATTGGCATTTTATCATTCACTTTGAAAGCATTTGGATACGTGGGTATAGCAGCAGGTATAACCACGGGATTGACAATAACCAAAGATTCAGGAGGGTCAGGGGGTTTGAGAGGATCATGCGGCGGAGCCGCTGACGAGGCTGGAGGTGATGAGAGAGAAGGAGGTTTGATTTGAAGGGAGGAAGAAGGAGCAGAAGTAACGGCTAATCGAGGAGACGTTTGCGCCCTACTTCTGCCCTTTTTGAGGAAAGCTTTTAAAACGGTGAATCATTGAATAACAGTTTGCTAAAGTTATTTAAATATTATTAATATTATGAAATTCATTGTAAAATATGGTACTAAATGTAAAGTATTAGAAAAGAATAGAGAGAAACTTAAATTATTATAGAAAATTTGAAACGTAGTTATTTGAAGCCAAAAAAAAAAAAAAAAAAAAAGAAAATTTGTAATTTTGAGAATTTAAAAGAAATATTAGTTGATTTAATTCCACTTATATGATTTAAATTACTTAAACTTTCGGTTTTGTAATAAATTTAAATATATGGACTTAAATATGAAATGTTAGAAGCTAACTATTAATAAACAATTGTGTAAACTTTAAAATGTCAATATCAAAAATTTGAAATGACAGAAGTGATAAAATAATGTGAAATTAATAGTAAATAAACGTAAAATGATAAACTAATTTGAAATTAAAACATCTAAAGAAAGAATTAAGCAGGAATCAGAAAACTCCTAAAATCAAGTAAAGAACTTTAAAAGGTTATGGTTTACCGTTATTTAATAAATTTCATGTGAAAAATGGTGTGCTAGTTGTGCCAGCGCGTAACATTTTTAGCGTCCGTAAATCGACCGCATTCCCCCTTTTCATAATTTTTTTTTCCAATGCCGATTGATGATTTCTTTGAATCAAATTAGTTGCCACCTACTAGGATCTGTCATCTAACCGATCGTCGAGCTTCGTCGATTGTTGTGCTTCCATTTACGGAGTATTAAATAATGTCGATTGTCGAGCTTTCCTCTAGCCGAGCTTCCTTCTTTGACTACATATCATATCAATAGTAATTTGTAAGTGAATTTTAATTCTTGAAACTGAAAGGATCTCTCACTAGCTGTTATCGTTTATAGTTCAATGGTATATCTTCGGTATTTCTTTATAGTTTCAAGACTTTTGAAAAAAAATAAAAAATAACTGCTTTTCTCTCCCAAGCTCCAGCATAGTTGTTTGTATGCCTTATGTTTTTTTTTTTTTTTTAGACTAATGCATCAGGCGTAATTTGCAACTGCAGATCATTTTTGGTAGATATATCATGAATGATGGAAATGGGTGGGATGCTCAAGGGAGAACCTCTACCAGCGTTACACGGAAACAGATGTTGCTAATATTTACATCACAAAGAAACTGAAGCATCAAGCAATACTTTGAACATGAATGGTAAGTACTGTTAGAAATGAATGAGTGGTTTAGGGAAGAAGTGAGGCAAACAAAGTCCCACATCCAGAAATAATTGTGCTAACTTCACTATATAATACAATAACCCAACATGCCGGATCAAAAATGAGGATGTCAAGCATTGATGTGATAATGTAGGCGTGGATTCATTATTGTTAATATTGAAATTGTATAATTAAAGCATTCCATGTACAGTAATAATGGTTGCATGTCTATCTTACATAATGAAGTCATCTTATCAATTAGTTTTTACTCCTTTTTTCGTCTTTTTTGCTGCAAGTACAGATTACCTTAGGCAAATTGTTCTCCCCAGTTTTATCATCTTTCATCATTCACTTCTGAAATAACTGTTCTAAACATTTTTATGTGGAACCTTTTCTCAGGAGCTATTTTCAGACTCCATGGGCTAGCCCAACATTCAAATTTAATGGTTTTGTCCATTGGCCAGACCATTGCAACTGCTATTCGCATGGAGTAAGTATTTTGTTGTTTTATTTGGTGGAAATTTATCTTAGACGCTTTCTTACCATTTACTGTAAACTTCATTGGTATTAGCTGTTAAATAATTGGACAAAAACAGGTTTGTTGAAGGGATAGCAAAACAAAATTGCTTCTACAGTAATAATTGTTCTACGTGCTTACAAATTTACATAAGGTAGCAAGGCTCTCGATTGTTGTAGCGGTAGGCCTAGGTCTGTCTATTGCAACCAGTGTTTTCATAATCCGACCTTGCACGATCCGACCTCAAATACTCCTGAACTTTGGACCATCACGATGCAGAACTCAATGAGACCTCAGTCATATATGAACCCTGGTCGGACTTTCAAACCAGCGGTTCAACCTTCAATTTTATAGGGTTAAACCAAGGTTTTTTATTTTTCTTACTTATTGTGTAATTATCTCTGATCATTTCATCTTTTGTATTGTTTTGAAAATAACAACTAAGATATTTCAAAAAATCATAACTGCTCCAATATCTAAAACGTAAATTTTACCATTTCATTTTAAAAAACATGTGTGTTTGTTTGTATAATGCAATCTATTAATGTTAGTGAACAAATAGATGACTTTCAAACATTATTATTCATTTGTTTGAGTACACATAAAACTTGATTATTCATATTTTCACTATTAACTAATACATGTGGTTTTTGACGGTTCGACCGGTCAGACCTTCAAAACCTTGGACCTTGAGTCCTCACGGTTTGACTCACGGTTCGGTTATGAAAGCATTGATTGCAACAATTGCAGGTAAAGGTGGTCAATATCCAAAAGCAATTTTCTAGTTATCTTGTAAGCTTCCATTCTCTCTATTTTATATGTCAAAAACACAAACACAGGCCACCATGTGAGAATAAGCTTAACAGGAGTTACTGCTATCTCAGATGTTACTGGCAAAATTTGGAGGATTTTTCAGTCTTTAGGAAATATATTTCACCATGTGAAACTTCACCAATGCATGTTTACAGCTATGTTTTTTAGACCTATGCACTCACTTCAACAAATCACACAGTTTTGAGAAATAACCAATAAATTTGCTTTGAATAATTAAAGAACTAATAAAAAGTTTACAGGTTAATAGCCTTTGTAAGAATGCCATTTATTATTGTTGTTTTGAGTAAATTAATAATTTGATGTCTATTGGGGGCTCAAGCATCATCACATAGATCTCACCATGGGGTGCTCAGTTAGCATATTGCAAATTGCAATGCAATAAAATTGTATGAAACAACCAATGTGAGCAGCATAGATGAGGCTACTGTTGTTGAGATTTTCAGTAAGAGAAGCATTCCACAGCTCAGACATGGATTTAGCTGCTACAAACATATTCATGGCAATGATTTTACTCTTGTAAACTACTCCAACTTCCTATTGCCCTAAGGATCGCATTTTTTTGTTAGTTTACCAAAATTCCATGCATAAATGTCTAGTTTTTCCCAAGTATGTACCTATGTACAAATGGTTTCCACAAATAGAAGTATACCTCTGTTGTATAACTGCTTAATGAATTATTTAATCCTACCTGAAGGCAATTGGCAGAATGATGGTAATGTTTTTGACTATGCATTTAAAGATTTCAGTTTAGTAACTTTTTAAGACCCAAAAAAAAGAATTTAATGTCGCAATGTAATAAGGTACATAATGTTGGAAAATGCTTTAAGAAAATGAATTATTAAAAAATTGAAGTGTAGAAATGGCTCTGATATGTGAATAGTCCCACATCATGGGACTATATGAAAGAACAAAGTATTTATACTTAATTCTTAGTTGCTAGTTCGGGCCTTGAGGATCCCACATGTGTTTTGTTGTAAGGTGGAAAACCACGATTGATCACCAAGCACGCGTGATCGACCAACTCGGGTGGGGATGAGCCGGACCCGAACTAGGCTAGGCGGTATTATATTTTGGACGAAAATGGTTTGCAATTTCTGATTGTTATTTTTCTTTGATACGGTAAAAGTTAAGATAAGTAGGGCTGACAATTAGAACCGAGAACCGAAAAACCGAACCGACCCGACCTGAAAAGACTCGGACCCGAACCAAGCACGACGAGTCCAAATTTTGAAAATGTATGGTTTAGACCCAACAAAACCTGAACCGAATCGAAGCTCGGGTTGGATCGGGTCCAGATTTTGAAAATGTATGGTTTAGACCCGACAAAACCCGACCCGCCTAGACTCGAGACCCGACGAGTTGGGTCCGGGTCTATCGGGTCGGGTCTAATTATCACCCCTAAAGATAAGTTTTTATTGGATTGGACCGACTTTCCTTCCACTAACATAGTAACACGTTTAGTTTTGTGTTACGTCTACAACAATTAGGGTTTAGACGAGACAGAACATAATAGTATCTCTTCTTCCTTCATTAAAAACAAACGCAGATCCAAGCAGTATATTTTTCTGAGTGCGAATCTCAGTCGATTTGTTTGTACAAGCAAATCGATACATATGGGGCTATTTTATTCTAAAGGTGGTGGCGAAATATGGGAACTACTTTGCACCACCGAGCAGATCACCAAAATGACTTCAAGAGAACGACTTTGTATGTGACTCAGCTATTGTTTTCTTACAATTTGAAGATGGTCTCTAAAAATAATGGTTTCGACTACAAATGTTGATCATGTTGCACCTTCCTCCATGTTCCAGGTTCCTCTCATCGCCATTGCCCCGTTCAGAATTGAAGGGCTGCACTTCAAACAATGGCGCCAAAAGATGGAGTTTTTTCTGACCATGAGGAAACTGGTTGTTGTACTGACAACCGACAAACTATAGATGTCAGAGAAATCATACGAAGCGGGTGTTGATCAGATGGCTTCCTAGACAGAAAATTCAAAGCAGCTGCAGACCTGGATCAAGCATGATTATTTGTGCAAGAATTTCATCCTCAACGGACTCAGTGACAATCTGTACGACAGCTACAATTTGGATAAATCAGCAAAGGAAATCTGGGAGGTGCTAAAGAAGAAGTACGACACAGAGGAGGCAGGGGCAAAAAAGTATGCAATGAGTCGCTACCACAAATATCAAATGACAGACGGCATGTCAGTAAATATGTAGTCGTATGAGCTTCAGAAAATAGCTCATGGGATCATGTTCGAAGGTATGGCTCCAGATCAACAGTTTCAGATTGCTATGATAATAGACAAACTACCCCCAGGTTGGAAGGATTTCAAAAATGTATTGAGACATAAGACCAAGGAATTTTCCTTAGAGAGTTTGATCACTCACCTCCGTACTGAGGAGGAGGCTCGCAAACTGGACAAAAAAAGGAAGTGCTGGTTGTTACCAACAACAGCACTAAAAAGACCAAATCAGCTGTTCTGAAACCAAATCAGAAGCAATTTAACAATCAGAACTCTTACAACAAACAGAATGGGAATCCACAAGGGAACCAAAAAGGACAGCAGCGACCAACCCAAAAAAATGACTCTGGATAGTTGTTTTTGTGTCACAACCATGGAAAACCAGGTCATATGACACATAAGTGTTGGAACAGACCTGGCCCTACACCGCTGACAAACCTGACTGAGGAGCCTCTTACGGCTATGATTACTGAGACTCACCTTATCAATGGATCAAAGGGTTGGTGGGTGGATGCTGGCTCTTCCCGCCATGTCTGCTATAATCGTGATATGTTCACTACAAACACAACTGTTGATGACCAAAAAGTGTTGTTGGGAGATTCTCACACTACTAAAGTTGTTGGCATTGGTAATGTGGAAATAGAGTTTACCTTTGGAAAGACAGTTATCTTTAAAGATTTAATGCATACTCTATAGATGAGAAAGAATTTGCTTTCTGGCTTTTTTTCTTAATAAGGATAACTTTACTCTATGGGAAGATTTGTACACTTTAACTTATAAAGGAGTGTTTGTGGGCAAAGGTTATGCTTATGAGGGTATGTTTAAGTTGAATGTTGAATCTAATAAAGTGACTAGTTCTGCTTATATGTTGTGTGATTTTAATACTTGGCATTCTAGATTATGTCTTGTTAATAACCGTATAATTCACAACATGAGCACCTTGGATATAATTCATAAAATGTCAGAAATTGATTTTGATAAATGTGAATTATGTACTCAAGCTAAGATCATAAAGAAACCTCATAAGTCTATTGATAGAGTATCTGAACCCTTACAACTAATTAATTCTGACTTATTTATGCTTGATGGAACATTGACTAGACATGAACATCACTATTTTATCACTTTTTGATGACTATTCTAATTACACTTTTGTATATCTTATGAAAAATAAAAGTGATGCATTTGACCTGTTTAAACATTCAAAACGAAAATTGAGAATCAATCAAATAAGAAAATTAAGACACTTCATAGTGATAGAGGAACATAATATGAATCTAGTTCAATTATGGATTTCTATAAAGTACATGGTATAGTACATGAGAGAACCGCACCTTATTCATCTGAAATGAACGTTGAAGCTAAAAGAAAAAAAATAAGATCTTTATTGAATTGGCTGTAGCCATTATACTAAATTCGGGTGTAGCAAAACATTGGTGGGGAGATATGTTATTAACCTATCTTATCTTTCAAATAGAACCCATAAATCAAAAAGTAAAATTTCACATTTTGAAATTTCGAAAAATTACAAATCCAATGTGTCCTATCTTAGAACTTGGGGATGTTTGGCGTATGTTCGCATTCCGGGCCCTAAGAGAATAAAATTGACAAGTAGAGCATATGAATGTGTATTTATTCGCTATGCTATTAATAACAAAGCATACATATTTTATGACCTAAATACACATAATATAATTAAATTAATTGATACTAATTTTTATGAATCAAACTTTTCTTTTAAATTAAGGAATAGTGGGGTCACATCAAATAAATCTATGCCAGTTAGAACAGAACTCAATGGACATTCTGAAAATGAACTTAGAAGAAATGAAAGACCTATAACCGCAAAAGATGTTGTTTCAGAATTTTTGTGTTTTTACTATGGAGGAGGGTCCCTTAAGCGTCCAAGAGGCCTTATCTTCCTTAGATTCCCATTTTTGGGAAGAGGCTATAAATGATGAGATGTATTCTTTGGAATCCAATTATACTTGGAATTTGGTAGATTTACCACCTGGTTATAAATATATAGGATGTAAATGGGTTATTAAAAGAAAATTAAAACCTGATGGCACAATCGATAAATATAAAGCACGTTTAGTAGCTAAATGTTTTAAGTAAAGAGAAAATATAGACTTTTTGATACTTTTCAGCTGTAACTAGAATTACATCTATTCGAGTATTGATTTCACTTGCATCTATTCATAATTTATACATCAAATGGATGTTAAAACTGATTTTTTGAATGGTGAACTAGAAGAGGAGATTTATATAGACCAACATGAAGGATTTGTAATTCCTGGTCAAGAATACAAAATTTGCAAATTAGATAAATCATTATATGGTTTATAACAAGCCCCGAAGCAATGTCATGAAACATTTGATAACTTAATAATCTCACATGGTTTTAAAGTTAATGAAAGTTACAAATGCATTTATTGTAAATCCGAGAATGACATTTGTACTATCATATGTTTATATGTGGATGACCTACTTATTTTTGAGTTAGATATCCATGCTATGAACACTGTTAAATCTTTGCTAAGTGCAAATTTTTACATGAAAAATCTAGGTGAAGCGAGTGTAATCCTTGAAATTAAGATTACTAGGTCCGAAAAGGGACTTTTTATGGATCAATCTCATTATATTGAGAAGATTCTAAAGAAATACAATTACTATAATTGTAAACCTGCATGTACACCATATGATCCCATTTTAAAGCTATTTAAAAATAATGGTGAAGATTTAAGATAGTCTAAACATGCAAGCATTATTGGCAGCCTTCGGTATGCCACTGATTGTACTTGACCCGACATTGCCTATGTTGTGGGATTACTGTGCAGGTTAACCAATAGACCTAGTATAGAGCATTGACATGCTATTGAGAAGGTTATGAGATACCTTAAAGGAAATATGAATTTTGGATACATTATGAGAAGTTTTCAACAGTTCTTGAAGGTTATTCCAATACAGACTGTAATACTTTATCTGATGATTCAAAAGCGATCAGTGGCTATATATTTGGCATTGCTGGAGGAACCGTTTCTTGGACATCCAAGAAACGGACTATTTTTGTTGTCTACTATGGAGTCTGAGATGATAGCACTAGCCATAGCTAGTGAAGAAGCAGAGTACTTGAGAAATCTGCTAGCTGAGGTTTTCTTATGGGAAAGTCCAATACCAGCTATATTGATCCATTGCGCTAGTACCGCGGCTATGGCAAAAGTACCGAACCATCATTATAATGATAAGAGACGACAAATATGTCGTAAGCATAGTACTATTAGAGAGCTACTCTCTTTAAGTACTGTTAGAATGGTTCACATATGCAGTGATGAAAATTTGGCAGATCCTTTGACGAAAGGACTGTGCAGGGAGAAAGTCCTTAATAATTCTAAAAAGAATGAGATTATTTCCCTTAGATTGTTGAGTCACGCACATTGGTAACCTGACCTAGTGACTAGAAATCCCAAGAACTTGGTTCAGTAGGTAAAAACAAGTTTTGTAGTGATAATGGTTGAACATGCTATTTTTATTTACCAATAAGTATGCATTCTTGAAGTGATTAGAGGATGAGTTAATAGAAACCCTTAATGAGATCTATACTCTACTTGGAGTGGAGTACCTGCCTTCAGGGGTACTCTTGATAGACTCACCTATGTGAACATGGAAATGTGGCTGTTTCCTATAGAGTTTGGTACAAAACTTCTTGAGCATTCACCAAATTGGGATATACGTGCATGGCCATAAACTCACGAGTTTATTTGATTGTAATATAGAAAGATTGTGTGTAGTCTGATGTAAGGAATAGAGTTCAAGACCAAGTGTCACTCTAGTAAAAACTGAATTTTACCCATTATGCAAAGGTTCAAGTCAGAAGACAGCTTTGTTTATGCACAATCTTATGTTTTTTGAAACTGCTCGAAAACATTTTTAAAAATTCATGTGGGGGATTGTTGGAAAATGCTTTAAGAAAATGAATTATTAAAAAATTGACTAAGCGTAGAAATGGCTCCTATATGTGAATAATCCCACATCATGGGACTATATGAAAGAATTAGGTATTTATACTTGATTCTTAGTAGCTAGTTGGGGCCCTGGGGCTCCCACGTGTGTGCTTTGTTGTGAGGGGAGAGACCATGCTTGACCACCACGCGCACACGACTAGCCGATTCGACTCAACCCGACCCTGGCAGGGCTGGGCCTGGGCTAGGCTAGGCTAGAGTAGTCGGTGTGGTGTATACACTTATATTTTTAGTCAAAAATAACTTGTAATTTCTGATCGTTATTTTTTGATACGGTAAAACTTAAGATTCTTTTTTACTGGATTGGACCGACTTTCCTCCCACTAACATAGTAACACGTTCAATTTTATCTTCCATCTATAAAAGTTACGGTTTAGACAAGACAAAACAATATCTCTTCTACCTCCATTAAAAACAAACTCATATCCGAGCACTATATTTTCTCACACTACAAGAAAACATTGATTTAGCGTCAAATATTTAGAAGCGGAAATTTCCCTCGTTAATTTGCGATGGATTTCCATGTGATCTGCAAGGGATAGTTTTTTGTTTTTTCAACTTTTGTTTCTTTTATTTAATATCGCCATCTTCTGTCATCCCTCACTAAGCCGTTGCAAATTGCGTCAAATTACCGATAAAAAAATTTTGCTGCTATTTTTCCGCTGCAGATCCAGATGAAATACCGACGAATATTTTCCGCTGCTATTTGTGATCAATGTAGTATTGATAGCATCCGTTAGATCAAGTTAGTAATCCAAGGATTATGCATTGAGCTGTTTTGATCCGCTAGATTATATTTATATCCCAACACATCTGATTTTTCTTTTTTTCATTAGTTTTGCTTAAAAGCTTTCACTACCATTCATCCATCATCTTCAAAATTACTTCCGCTCCCAAATTTTCTTGAAAACCCTAATTGGGAAGACAATTACACTCGAAGTATAAAGTAGTGACACGATCGATAATGTCAAAGCCAAGATTCAGGTATGATTCTTACCTATCTAGGGTTATGCTTTATTTCGATTTTTTTTTGATTTTGCTGAGAATAATTTCGATTTATTTATGATTCTGGGATGTTAGGTTGCTTTTTTTCATCGTTCATGTGTTATTATTGGTTGATTTCCGTATTTCTTTTTTATTCCAGGGGCTTGAGTTAGGGTTTTAGCTGATTATTGATTTATGGGTTTAAATAGGTTAATTATTAACAAATAACATAAAGAAGCAATTATTGGTTGATTTTTGGATACCATAAAGAAGTGATTAAGTTTAGGTGAAGGTATAAATGCACAGCCATGCTAAGGATATGCCACAGCCACTGAGCTTCTCCCTTTCCCGAGGTGCACATGTTGTTCCCCATAAATCCTTCACCTATTCAACCTCCCTGTAACACCCCGCATTTTTTAATATAATTAAAAATGAGATATATATATATATATATATATATGCATGGATATATTTAAAGGAAAGATTAAATAATATTAATGTAATTGCATGTAAGAAGTTTATGCAGTGAAATAAAGAAAAATATTAATAAAGAAATTACATGCAATATTTGAAATAAGAAGAAATACATTGAAATACGAAGAAAAACATGCAAACATTTAAAAAGAAATAAAAATGAGAATTTGAAGAGACTCTAGAATTTGGTCATGAAATTAGCGTCATTACGTTCGTGGCGATTTTCTGGTCAATTTAGACCTATAGTTTGTAGAAAACTGATATAAAACGAAGAAGTTATCCTTAATTTAAGAAGTGCAACAAAACATGAAAAAGAGCAATGGGAAAAGAATAATATGTAGCTTAGTCCTACGTCTTGTTAACAAAAGATTTAGTATCTCATTTGGTTAATACATGAGACTTGTACATAAGAGGTTGTGAGTTCAATCCCCACTAGTGCCATATTTTTGTTTTGTTTGGGGAGCGGCTAAATAGTGGCTTAGCAAATTGGTTCAGTGCGAAAGGGGATAAGTTAATTGGAGGTTTAATTGAAAGAATGGAAATAAACCATTAATTGATTAAGGAAAATAATTTCCAAATAAAATAGACAATTGTTCGCATATAAAAATTAGTATACGCATAAGAGATGGATGCGTATGAACATGATTCAAATTTGAAGTTGCGCACGAACATAGAGACAAACAAAAGGGGGGGGGCATATATGTATACATGTTATTTGAAATTAATGCAATAAGGGAAAGAGGATATGCGAAATTATAGCATTAAATAAATGGATGATGCATGAACCTGAATAAAAATAAATTAATGTGATGCAAATAAAAGAAAGAGATTAAATGTGAAGGGGATCAACTTTTGAAATTTAAACATTTAAAAAGTAAACTAATAAGGCCATAAGCAAGCCACAATTGGAGGAAGGTTAATGTTATTAAATAACATTCAAATCAGAGATGCATGCACATGTGATTAGATGTAAATAAATAAAAGAAAATGGTTTAATGACATGTAGTTTCTTTTAAAAAAGAGTAGACAAAAAGAGAAAGAAATCAATTAATTGATTAGGAGAAGAATATAGCAAATAAAGGTTCACGTATAATGCAAATAAATAAATAAAATAATTGAATGCATGAAGGAAAGAGGTTGCTATACGTTAAAAATAGTATGTAATGCATTAACTAGAATGAAATAAAGCGGTTTATTTTATTTTATTTTATTTAAAGGAGCACTAAGTGTGAAAAGGGTTGTTCTGGATGATTCTTTTCTAGGGTGAGGTGGATGGTTTAGATGAGTTTTTATTTAATCCTAAGGTCCTAGTTGCTCTAACCCACCTATAAAAGAACACCTAACCAAACCCTAAAATCATTTTATCTCTTATAAGACGCCTCCATGCCACCAAACTTCAACCCAACATAGTCGCTGCCTCTAAACTCTAAATTAAATTGTAAGTTCTTCATCAATTTTGGAGTTTAATCAAATCAAGTAGCAAGTTTCTTCAACAACAATTCATGTTCTGCGTCAATAATCAAATAAGAAGCCTAAACCAACGTTCTACCTCAACAACCAATTGTTTATTTCTCAAATCCAGTCAAGGTGAGTGGTTTAAAATATAGTTGTTGTATAATTATACTTCTATCGTTTGCCATTCCCCATAATGATTATGATGATAATTTAATAAGATCAGTTATTTCATTTATGCTTATGATTGAGTTCTCTCCTTTTTATTATTTCCCCTTTTTATTTTTATAGCTAGGCTATCTCGAGCCTACATCTATCATGAATTTATGCGTTGTAAACGAGAACGAGAAAGCAAAAGGAAAAAAATGAGTTGTTTGGGCATAATATGGATTGGAAGGATTTATGTATGATTTGAATAGAATTATGGACATAATTGTATGGTAATTTTAAATTTATGTAGCTTGGCATGATTGAAATTGGACATGAAATTAGTACAATTTAATATTAAAAACATGTAATTCGATAACATGGATTGGTGAAATTTATTGGTATGATAAGCCTAAAAGGTGAATTAGGTTATATGTATGAACATGGGAACGTTGGGAAATATATTGGAAAAATATTGATTTTATGAACTTGAGTATTATTGGATATTTTGGATAATTGGAATATAAAAGAAATTGGCACATTTGGTTATGGATTACATGGAATTGATGAAATTGCCTATAATTGAAAATTTGTAATTAAGGCTAATTAATATGTAATTAGTGACAAGTTGGAATCGGCAAAATTGTAAACATGACAATATGTTGAATTAGAAATACATAACATGAAAATTGGGATTTGGGTGAAATACGATGTTAATGAACCTTTGACACGAGGTTAGGCGCAATTGTGGTGTAAGACTGCCTGGAACCTCCCGGCAAATACAGTTGCCACAATTGGACGTCTAATGTGAGTATGAATTGTAGGTGTAACGGTTGGTGACACGAGGTTAGAT
Organism: Allium sativum; assembly: GCA_030737875.1. Lineage (NCBI taxonomy): Eukaryota > Viridiplantae > Streptophyta > Magnoliopsida > Asparagales > Amaryllidaceae > Allium > Allium sativum. Next base: position 222,773,499 of record CM060918.1, on the reverse strand, counting down.
CCGCTTTGTGGTGTAAGATTGCCCGGAACCGCCCGACAAATCCAGCAGCCACAAAGTGTTCGGTCTAATGTGGGAGGTCATGCTCCATTTGTCATAATGAATGAATTAAGGAATACTAACCATAATAAGACATGTGGGTGACATGGGTATGGTTAGAGGGTTAAGTGGGTGACATGCAAAATATGACATGTAAATATGGGCTTAACCGTAGTAAGACAAGACATGTAAAATATGTAAATATGGACTTACCCGTAGTAAGACAAGACATGTAAAACATGTAAATGTGGACTTAACTGTAGTAAGATACGTGAAGTAAAACATGACTAAGGTGGACTTAACTGTAGTAAAGCATGTGTAAGACATGGAAACAATAATAAAAGAGTTTAAGTGGGACATGGACGACATGTAAGACATAAATAAATAATGCTTAACCAAAGGGGACCCGTTATGGCATCACAAATTAATTGAATTGGGTAAAGTTTAGGTAACGGGTTAAATAAATGGAAAGAGTTAAGTAAATCTAAATTAATGACAAAAGTGGGGAATGATAAATAATCTATTATGAATGAATTTGAATAAGAAAAGAAAGGATAGTAGGTTACACTTGTCGTAGGGACAAGCGGAAAATATAACTTATGGGATAAGGTAAGTTATAAGAAACGATAGAGGAAAATAAGGTAACTTATATGTGAAGATATACTTAATTATAAATTAAGTAGTTTGGGAAGGAGAAGTGTGAAATTTAAGATGATATAAGTTATATGAATGGAAAATAAGTAAATTAGAATCATATATGTTGGTTGGGTTAAGTAATTCTCTGGGTATCAGTCTGATGTTGATTTCGGTCTTCGGGGCTGGTGTTTAGGGGATTATTCTCCTAATCAGTATATATGTGGATAAGACATACTTAACTATGAATTATGTATAACATGTTGTTGTAACCCTAAAAGGGAATAATTTATGAAGTTGGAAAACAACATGTTGTGGTCTTATTAATGGACTTAAATGGGTTAAGTATAAATTGAATTAATAACAAGGGTAACTTGGTAAACTTGAAAAGGAAGTCAATATGAATAAGAATAACCAAGTTAAATAAGAAAAATTGACGAGGTAACAAAAGCGCGTAAGAATTGATTAGACGTAGGGCCTAATGACATATAAAATCAAGGCGCTTGGGGCAATCCGTACGTTGTAGGATGAATAACCCAACAAGGTAAATCATCACGGTTTCATAAGACACGAGGGGAGCGCACACTCATTATCTTGGTGGCTCCAACGTACTGGAAGGGGAAGCACACTATTTCCTGAGACGTTAAAGGTGCTCCTAGTAGTCCTATGTGTGGTGGAAGATGTTTCAGGCTGTGCCTGCAGAGGTTGGGTATGCGCGTAACTACTAGGTGGGTGGGCCTTGACTACAAGAATAGCTGGGCAGTCAGAATGCTGTTCGCAGTGACAAAAAAGGTGATTTGATGGCTGCCTCAACAGAGGTGGAGGGTCAGGACCAACTAGGATAGTAGGTCGTCGAGTGCCTGTTACCACAGCCAGTAGAATGCGGAAAGACTAAAGCTAGACCCAATATACCATTAACCATCCACTATCGTGGGACGGTGGTTGAGGGGAGACGCCACATGGATGTTTAGATTGGTTGCTTAGGGGCTTGTCGCTTAGCTCTCGTAGTCTTTATTAGTTATGGGAGGGGCCGAGGTGGGGCCATAACCACCATAGAAAACAGACCCTAGGGATATTTGTATGGGAGGCTCTTAAAGGCGGGCCTTGCACAAATATAAGGAAAGCTCCCGACCGAGTTCCGTGTTTCTTGTGTAGCCCTGCCACGGAACTCGGGCATGCACACACGTTGGGTGTGCAGGCTATATATAGAATACGATAGAGAATATGTACGTGGAAGAGTCTAGATATAACCATCTTTGCTCTGGGTGGTGTATCGTAGACTGGTGGGCATTATTCGATAATGGGAGTCAAATTAGAGTGATCATATGTGGGCTTAGTGTTGTATTATATATAAGAGGAATATACATTACTATGACATAGGACGGGGGACTGCGTATATCACTGCGAGGATACAGTGGGGACCATGCGAGTGGGGTACCACAGGGTGTACCTCAGTTTGGGGGTAGCTGCATGTACATTATATTAGGTGAAACACCCCACCTCCGTTAAGGTCACTCACAAAGGGAATGCCTTAACTTCTGTGAAAGTTTTTAAGTAAAAGTCACAAATAAAACACAAGACAGATATAAACACATATATATTAGCAGTGGAAAACAAACAGATTTTTATTTCATAAATACGTGTTCATACAAAACATTTCCATAATTGTCTCATAATAACTTCCAAAACATTACATCATCATTTCTGTCTTGATTATTAAATAAAGAAACATAAAACATAATAAAAGCTGCATAAATCCCCATAGAACGTATCCAAAAGCCATAGCCAAGGAAAGAGAGTCCAAACCATACATCTACTATCTTGAAGCTTGCAAGGAGTCTGACTAAGCTGGGTTGTTTCCGCCCTATGGACCTGGGGGGGGGGGGGGGACGAAAGAAAAGAAGACGATGGAAAAATAGAGTCAGACATAAAGCCTGGTAAGTCTAGTGACTCTTCAGTATGAGAATAAGAAAGAGGGCATGATAGGTAAAACTGGAAATCGGAAAGCATCGTAAACTAAGATAAAGTAGTTTGAACCGAATATACTATCGCACCCCACACTATATCTCTGCACCTACTTGCATTGTCTTAACTGGCACCCCATGATCGGGGTGAAAGATCTCCTTTCTAAAGATCGGCTCCTACTCGCAAATTCATATGTGTCATACGACCCTCAATGATTGTAGATACCTATGCTGGTCCCACCATGGGGTGTATCAAGCGCCATGGTGGCGGCCCGACACAATCCTAGAATGCATAGGGTGTACTACTGGTGCCCAGTGCTCTGTTTGTTTGCTCTGAAGTGTGTGCACGCCCGCACTCCATTAGAACCCACACTGCTGCACCAACCGCCGTCGCTTTTGATCGGTTACAATCAGCCCAGTAATCGTGCCCCACCCTGCCAAGTTTCAGGGTACCATGATACCTAATTGGGTTACTGCTGAAATGGGTCCCCGTTACTAGGGTTTTCTAGTCAAACATGTTAAGTGGTTAAGTGTCTGTATTTAACTAACCCCCCACCCATCAGTTTAATTAACATGTTGAATTGGTTAAGTGTTTTAGTTAACTTAACCCTACCATCCTGACTTGTCTGTCCTTAACTTTAATTAGTTAAAGCACCGACCACTCACATTAGACAGATATTGCTACGGTTACTGCATGTGCCGGTCGGTTCCGGGCAGGTTTACACCGTAATTCAGTCTAACCTCGGGTCCTTATTGGGCTCAATACTTAACCTTTCACATTGGATAGGTATTGTTGTGACTACTGGACAGCCGTGCGGGTCCGGGCAGGTTTACATCACAACTCAATCCAACCTCAGGTTAAGCATACTCGTATTTTCTAAATTTACATATTTGTCTCTATTACTTGTTATATGTAAATTTGTTAACAGTTAAATGTTATGGCCCACTTTCCAAGTTCATCATTTTTGGTATAAGGATTTATAGCATTTAAATGCCGCCAATTTATGTCAAGTTTCCTATAATTACCAATTTTCCCAACGTTACCCCGTCTAATTATTAGGCTAACAATCTTAGCCTAATTTTTCGTCCGCATGATTTTTAACATATAATATCAGGCTAAAAACTTAGCCTAATTTAGCGTACATAAAATTGGCATAAATAAATTCATAAGCATAAACATGGCATAGGTGTAAACTTGGCATTTTTGGCATAGTCAATATGAACATCATAGGTGTGAACTTGCAAAGTAGTCAGCATGAATGTCATAGGTGTGAACTTGCAAAGTAGTCAGCATGAATGTCATAGGTGTGAACTTGCGACGTAGACTAAATCAACATACATATATGTGAATTTGCAACATAGACTAAATCATGAGTTTCAACTTGTCTTGTGAGCTTGCATTGAAAAGGGAAGTCTATCTAAACAGGTGTCACATGAATTAGTATATGGTTTAGACAACATAAGCCTAAACATGTTTAGATCTAGGCATAACATCGAACATCGCTAGCATATGACAAGAATATGACATGTTCATAAAGTATGTATAGTTTTTATCACATGTGTGAACTAGACCCAATCATATGTCCAATTATAACATGAAACATGTGTAAAAGTGGATCTTGGCATGGATCCAATTATGAACTTGCAACTTTTGTATAAACATATAAGCATGTATATGAACTTAATCATTTAGGCATAGAGGTTTAGCATAAAGTGTATACATGAGAACTTAATCACATACAACCTATATAATCACATAAACATATAGGTGTAGATATGAACCAAATAACCTGTATGTGAATTTGAATAGATCCAACATCAACTAGATTAATCCACAAACATTCTAATCGATCCAACATCAAGTCAATTATACCTCAAACATCCAATACCATTCACAACACAATCATGGCAACACATTGATATGGATTAACATCGTCGTTATACAATATCACAATTCCATTTCCATTTTACATCGTATCAAATCTTAATTTTATTCCCATCGGAAAAATCACTATACTTACAACAAACGACGAACTTGAATTCTGGATTCTGAGTTTTGAATTTGCAATGCTTTCCTTTGGGTAGACAAATGTTGTTTGATTCTTGTTTTTTACTTTAGTTTTTCTCTTCTCTAATCTTTCTTCAAGTGGAGGCTACTCTTGGCTTCCTTCCAGCAGCATAACGGCTCTATCTCTATTTTATTTGTGTGAATTTAGGTTGAGACTAAGGTTGTTTATATAGAATTTCAAACTAATTAGAGCCGTTGATGAAGCTAGAGTTAATCAAGGCCATCCATCTCAAGAGAAGCCAATCAGAAAGTGACAAGTCAGCCCTAATGACACACCAGAGCTCAGAAATTCGACCAGAACCCGACCAAGCAGGTTGACCCCCAAGTTGACTACATAGTTGACCTGGGTACCCAGGTCGACTAGATAGTCGACCTGGGTCCTGGGCGGGAAAATTCCCGCCCATCCCAGTTCTGGTCTAGTTTTTGAATTTCGAATTTGTTTATGGGCTGTTTGAATTTTAAATCAAATTCTGAAACTTCCCGAGGTCATAACTCCTTCATACGGAGTCCGATTTACGCAAACTCGGACTCTATCTCAAGCAGAGTTCCGAGACGAACGCATGGCGTAACCCGTTTCCCTTAATTCTATCATTTAGAATAAATTATACTTTAATTTGTTAATCTACCGTTAACAGAAAATTCGGGGTGTTACATTAGGTTAATCTACTGGGAGTAGATGGGTGTGACGTGTGTGTAAGCCTTGAGCGCTAACGCCACAAATAACCTAATAAAAATAAAATGTAATTGAATGGTATATGTAGGATTATTCAAGAAGTGTAGTTTAAACTCATTCACACAGAACTTATGTTCTGACCCCCTCCTCATAACATTCGCAGGTTAGATTCATGACGGAGACTTATAACTTTGGGGATACTGATTTAGCAGTATTATAATTAAGGTAAAGCTATGTTTATATATTATATTTTATTCCTTCCGCTGTGAGGTGTTTTCCGAACTCTGACATATTTCTTGTCTCTGTCTTTTCTGCAGGATAGCCAAGCAACCAACTCGGGTTTTTGAAAAAAAATGGGTCCGTCGGATTTCGGGTTGTTACATTTGTTATCAGAGCATAGGTTTACGATTCCTATATAGATAATAAGAGAGCGTATTTGTATTTTCAAAAATATAAATATATTATATATAAACCTAGATCTATAAAGAAGCCCACTAAATAGAAAGAGTAAAATACGGAAAGAATTGGGATAACTGTTTTGTACGCTAAAAGAATGTGCAAGGAAATATGAGACCCTTAGGTATGTTGGGTGGAAAGTGTACAAAATGATTGGTGTTAAGAAAGATGTATCCCATACAATAGTAACTGAGATTAGTGGGTTTAGTAGGGAAACCTTATAAAGTGGAAAATGGATTAGGAGTATATATAGTTGGAAGAAATGATTTCGTGGATGTGTCTAGGAAAACCTAGGTAATTTGGAAACACGATTAAGAAATATTTGTCCTTGTCTACTCCAGTTTTTGATATTTGAAAAAAAATGTTTTGCATTTTTGTTACAGCATATTTTTATGGTTTAACAAAAGAAAGTTTTGGTAAAGAAAATAAAGTTTTACCATTTTTAATTTTTGGGAGAAAAATTTAGAAAAAAAGAGAGACCAAACCATGTTTTAAAATGAATGGAGTAGGTAAGGATTAGTGTCTAGAAAGAACGAGTTTGAGGCTAGGAAGTAAATAATAAGGACTATCTTAGAATAATAAAAATAAATTCTCGTAGAATGCATAAGCATTATAAAGACTAGAATTGTTGCTCGGAAAAGATAAGTTGAAAAAAAAAGTTTCTTATGTAATTGTGCTTGGATAAGAAAATAGGAACTTTTTATAGAATAGCTATGTAAAAATCCAAGTGCAACCAGAAAAGGTACATAAAAGAAAAACGGAAAATGTAAATTCTTCCGTTTTATACCTTTTTGTAACATAAGAAATCGAATTTGGAAAATTAAATTTTTCTAAATTTCGAATTTAAGAATGGTTGGTAAGATTTTGGATGCAACAATTGGATGAACTATGCTCTTATTCTATAAGAGTATGGGAAAAATTGGATGAAAAATATTTTGGTTTTTCAAAAATATTGCATTCATATACAACTGCAAGTATATTCAGGATGTGAGCATCATATTTTGAAAAAAAAATATTGAAAGTTTGCATACATATAGGTGGTACCAAATTAGGCATACATGTATTACTATGATGTATTTCACTTTGCACGTGTGCACAATGTTTGCAAAAAAATTGGATGCACACTTGATGATTTGATATTATGCGAGAAATTATATCTTTTACCCCCGAATTTCGAGGACGAAATTCCTTAAGGGTGTGAGAATGTAACACCCCGCATTTTTTAATATAATTAAAAATGAGATATATGTATATATGCATGGATATATTTAAAGGAAATATTAAATAATATTAATGTGATTGCATGTAAAAAGTTTATGCAGTGAAATAAAGAAAAAGATTAATAAAGAAGTTACATGTAATATTTGAAATAAGAAGAAATACAGTGAAATGCGAAGCAATACATGCGAACATTTAAAAAGAAATAAAAAGGAGAATTTGAAGAGACTCTAGAATTTGGTCATGAAATTAGCGTCATTACGTTCGTGGCGATTTTCTGGTCAATTTAGACCTACAGTTTGTTGACAACTGATTTAAAACGAAGAAGTTATCCTTAGTTTAAGAAATGCAACAAAACATGAAAAAGAGCAGTGGGAAAAGAATAATATGTATCTTGGTCCTAAGTCTTGTTAAAAAAAGACTTAGTAGCTCATTTGGTTAATACATGAGACTTGTATATAAGGGGTTGTGAGTTCAATCCGCGCCAGTGCAATATATTTTTTGTTTTGTTTGGGGAGCGGCTAAATAGTGGCTTCGCAAAATGGTTCAGTGCGAAAGGGGATAAGTTAATTGGAGGTTTAATTGAAAGAATGGAAATAAACCATTAATTGATTAAGCAAGATAATTTCCAAATAAAATAGACAATTGTCCGCATATAAAAATTAGTATACACATAAGAGATGAATGCGTATGAACATGATTCAAATTTGAAATTGCACGCGAACATAGAGACAAACAAAAAGGAGGCATATATGTATACCTGTTATTTGAAATTAATGCAATAAGGGAAAGCAGATATGTGAAATCATTGCATTAAATAAATGGATGATGCATGAACCTGAATAAAAATAAATTAATGTGATGCAAATAAAAGAAAGAGAATATGGAATGCAAAACATGTCAAATGTGCAATTAAAGCATGCATAGAAAAAGGTTGTAAACATTAAAATGGAGCAATTAAATGTGAAGGGGATCAACTTTTGAAATTTAAACGTTTAAAAAGTAAACTAATAAGGCCATAAGCAAGCCACAATTGGAGGAAGGTTAATGTTATTAAATAACATTCAAATCAGAGACGCATGCACATGTGATTAGATGTAAATAAATAAAAAAATGGTTTAAGGACATGCGGTTTCTTTTCAAAAAGAGTAGACAAAAAGAGAAAGAAATCAATTAATTAATTAGGAGAAGAATATAACAAATAAAGGTTCACGTATAAGTGCAAATAAATAAATAAATAAATAAATAATTGAATGCATGAAGAAAAGAGGTTGCTATACATTAAAAATAGTATGTAATGCATTAATTAGAAAGAAATAAAGCGGTTTCTTTATTTTATTTTATTTAAAGGAGCACTAAGTGTGAAGAGGGTTGTTCTGGATGGTTCTTTTCTAGGGTGAGGTGAATGGTTTAAATGAGTTTTTATTTAATCCTAAGGTCGTAGTTGCTCTAACCCACCTATAAAAGAACACCTAACCTAATCCTAAAATCATTCTATCTCTTATAAGACGCCTCCATGCCACCAAACTTCAACCCAACATAGTCGCCACCTATAAACAATAAATTAAATTGCAAGTTCTTCATCAATTTTGGAGTTTAATCAAACCAAGTTGCAAGTTTCTTCAACAACAATTCACGTTCTGCGTCAATAATCAAATAAGAAGCCTAAACCAACGTTCTACCTCAACAACCAATTGTTTATTTCTCCAATCCAGTCAAGGTGAGTGGTTTAAAATACAGTTGTTGTATAATTGTACTTCTATCGTTTGCCATTCCCCATAATGAATATGATGATAATTTAATAAGATCAGTTATTTCATTTATGCTTACGATTGAGTTCTCTCCTTTTCATTCTTTCCCCTTTTTATTTTTATAGCTAGGCTATCTCGAGCCTACATCTATCATGAATTTATGCGTTGTAAACGAGAACGAGAAAGTAAAAGGGAAAAAGGGGGTTGTTTGGGCATAATATGGGTTGGAAGGATTTATGTATGATTTGAATAGAATTATGGACATAATTAATTGGTAATTTTAAATTTATGTAGTTTGGCATGATTGAAATTGGATATGCAATTAGTACAATTTAATATTAACAACATATAATTGGATAACATGGATTGGTGAAATTTATTGGTAAGATACGTCCAAAAGGTGAATTAGTTTATATGTATGAACATGGGAACGTTGGGAAATATATTGGAAAATATTGATTTTATGAACTTGAGTATTATTGGATATTTTGGATAACTGGAATATAAAAGAAATTGGCATATTTAGGTATGGGTTACATGGAATTGATGAAATTGCCTATAATTGGAAATTTATAATTAAGGCTAATTAATATGTAATTAGTGACAAGTTGGAATAGGCAAAATTGTAAATATGACTATATGTTGAATTGGAAACACATAACATGAAAATTGGGATTTGTGTGAAATACGATGTTAATGAACCTTTGACACGAGGTTAGGCGCAATTGTGGTGTAAGACTGCCCGGAACCGCCCGGCAAATCCAGCTGCCACAATTGGATGTCTAATGTGGGAGGTCAAAGGCATGAATTGTAGGCGTAACGGTTGGTGACACGAGGTTAGACCCGCTTTGTGGTGTAAGACTGCCCGGAGCCGCCCAGTAAATCCGACAGCCACAAAGTGTTCAGTCTAATGTGGGAGGTCATGCACCGTTCGTCATAATGAATGAATTAAGGAATACTAACCATAATAAGACATGTGAGTGACATGAGTATGGTTAGAGGGTTAAGTGGGTGACATGTAAAATATGACATGTTAATATGGACTTAACCGTAGTAAGACAAGACATGTAAAACATGTAAATATGGATTTAACCGTAGTAAGGCAAGACATGTAAAACATGTAAATGTGGACTTTACTGTAGTAAGATACGTAAAGTAAAACATGACTAAGGTGGACTTAACCGTAGTAAAGCATGTGTAAGACATGGAAACAATAATAAAAGAGGTTAAGTGGAACATGGGCGACATGTAAGACATAAATAAATAATGCTTAACCAAAGGGGACCCGTTATGGCAACACAAATTAATTAAATTGGGTAAAGTTTGGGTAACGGGTTAAATAAATGGAAAGGGTTAAGTAAATCTAAATTAATGACAAAAGTGGGGAATGGTAAATAACCAATTATGAATGTAATGAACCGCAAATCCGTAATATCGGAGTTGACTATTTACATCATATGTCCAACCCAAATATCACGAAAATATGAATCATTTTTTTTGAAGAAAAAGGTAGAAGAAGAACAGAAATAATAACACAGAATCTCACATCGCAGCGGAACAAAATATAATATATCATATTTTTTGAAATACAAAATTTGTAATGTATACACATATCATTATCTGAGCAAATCACTTACAACACAGCGGAACAACACTCTATATAATTAACACTGAAGCCTCCTGCTCCAAGCTTCTTCAGATAGATATGTAAAATCCTGAACTACTTGACTGCCCGTACAAATTTAGTCACCCAAGAGTTTAGGTTAAAAAAAACAAAATAAACTCTGGGTCAGTCATGGGACCGGTATGAGTAAACAATTTAAAACAGTTTCAGAAACTAAATGATATCTCATAAGACCACACCGTATAACACGGAATGGGTTTTTCCCTTATGAGAATCCAAACCACTTGACTTAACTTTCAAAATCATTTTAAAAGGAATGACAATCTTTATATCAAAACTCTTTTGATATTATGATAGTGTCTAAATCAAATAAATAACAATCTAGTGGAACGTTTGCATCTCACGTTCCATATATATAATATACAATCAAAACCGCAAGAACTTATTGGATATTGGGTTCTGACTATGACAAGGTATGGAACCATCTGCCGCTGGTATATCTCTAGAGGAGAATACACTGAGTTCAACAAGAACATCTTGCAACTCAGTCACACATAACCGACCACTTATTTCGCTTGAATTTATCGAATGTATATCACCAACGGTTGAGATCAGCAACCGTTTCCCGAATGGGACAACATCGAATAGAATAAGGAATTAAATGAATCTCTAGATAGGTGATAATAAGCCCTAATGGGAGCTAACCACATAGCCATGCTGCCTGCTCGATTTTTGTCATTTCCCGGTTGTTGAGGCCTGAGGCTACGATTACTTCTCTCCTTGATAACACAATTACTTTGAATGCCACATTATCAGATCCGTTAATCATTAATTGGTTTACACAAATATTCTAGATGTTATGCTAAGGGAATAAATCCGTTGCAACCATATATATTTATACATACCAACCTATGCGATCATTGGAAATACTTTGTTAGACATTCGTCCATTTACATTCGTTCTGGGATTGAACGAAACCGAAGGGACAATTTTCATTAGTAGAAAAAAGACCTTGCACTTTACCCCGTCTTCGATTATCTTCATACAATCTGATTCGCAATGCTACTGCCAATACGGAGTGGTTCTCAGATAATAATCCAACCGGTCTCTCCATATTGAGACCGATATTGGCAAACACTTCGATAGTCGGTTATTCAACTATCGAAGAAAAACAAACATCCATTCAAAACATCAAACATTCACTGGGCCCATTAATTAATATTTCATTAATTAAATCACTTCTCCATTTCCTTATCGAGATTCGTTAACACGTTATTTTCGACAATCATCTTGGACCTTTTCGCTATTTGGAAAACATATCCATGTACCGCCTCCTTTTATTTTCAATACGTAGAAAATATATTCTATTTATAATTGGAAAATATTTCAATTACTTATCTCTTTCCCGACCATTCATTTTAAGACCTAGGAAATATTTATAATCATATTTCCAAACTTTCACTTCTTCGGGTTAAAACGAATGTTGTGTAAAACATTGCTACAACAACCTAAAACACTGCATTCAACTAACTCTTATTCACACATTCCACTTCGAGACTGGATCTTGCTATTTATCGGTTAAAAACGAAATCAATCAAGTTGGGGTATAACTACCTCTCAGACCTTGACAGAAATAATCCTTAACTTCAAAACGGACAAGACCACTTACCTCGAATAATTAACATCATATAAAACCAATTCTCCCTTTTTAAAACGTATATACATTTCTCTTTCTATTTCTAGATTATCGATTTCCTTTTTGTTTATAATATTCTATTTTCAAGTTCGTTTTCTTATCGAATTCTATATATATCGATACATTGATTTCTAACTATCAAAATTTCTTAAAAATATTCTAACTCCTTAAATTCCCGGAAAAATTCGCCATAACCTCCATTGTACCGGGAGCATCGGGAAAATCCCCAAAACGCCACACAGGCCTCTCCATTCAAAAAGAAAATCAAAAAGCCAAGCGGCTAGCCGATACGGCGCATAAAATCTCATATACGAATTAAATACATACCTGTTTGTCGCGCATTCTATCTATTTCACTTCTATACTTCCTTCCAAACTTGTTTAACATATATCTACCCGTACCAATTTTATTCCACTCATTCCAATAGTTTTTAACTTAATCCGTTATTTAATTCATTACTTAGCATTTTTGTTTATTTCACTTTATATTTGAACATAACATGTTCAAATATATTTTAACTTGTTTGTAAACTAATTGAATTCTAATTTCAATTCAAGTTTCATATTCGATTTCGAATATACATTACAAATCCAATTCACTTTTCAAAGTCTTATTTCGATTCAAACCTTGATTAACTGATTTCTCTTCTACTTAGTTAATTCTATTCAATAATCAAAAATATGACTATTGTTTCAGAAATCATTTCATTTACTTCACTTGGGTTCATATATATTTTATAACTCAAGCCTAGATTTTTCTAATGGTCATTCGGATTTTATTTACTTAAAATCCCTTTATTTATATAAATAAGCCGTTATGGTTTTTAAACGATAATGGCGCTGCTTTACTAGAAATTTGATTTTGACATAACTCAAAATCTTTAAGACGTAATCTAGATTTTTCTTTTCCATTAGAAAACTATTATTCAACCGGTCCCGACAATTCTTGTTTCAAGGAATTCCGATTTCAATTGAGTTCGGTATACTCAACTGAAGTTCGAAATGCCAATTTACGAACTACCGCGCCGTGGCGAGTTCGTTCTAATTATATATTTATATACAAACATTTAAACTTCATTTAAAATAAATTCCAACTTCATTTTAATATATTATCATATATATTAAACCAATTTTCCTAATTCCAACTTATTTCTAGATATCCTTATTTTGCCGATTATTTCACTACTCAGTTATAATTTCATTTATGACTCCATCTTTTATCCTACATTCCAATTCCTTTATAAATTATATATTTATAAAGTTCGATATAATCGAATTCAAATCTTTATCCTTAGCTTTATCTCAGTTCATTTTATATTCCGAATTTCGGAAATAAAATCTATTGTTCTATTTTTCAACACGTTTTCCAATCCACCTTTAAATTCATACTTGAATTTAAACTTCTAACTTGTCTAATGATAATTTATCTCACTAAATTATAAACGTCGTTTATAATTTAACTTCTTTGTTTTATAAAGTTAAAACAAGTTTCTATTTCGAAATCTATTTTAAACCAAAATGTTATTTTGGAGTATTCTATTTCTTATAACTTATCTATATAAATATAGATCTATTTTCATGTCTTATCTTAGTCTCCATTTAAACTAAATTTAAATATCTCGTTTGGGAATAATCTATTTTATAAATCCGACATAGTCGAATTTAATCATAAATCCTAAGGATTTATTCAACTTCATTTATATTCCGAATATCGGAATAAAGTTAATCGTTTATTATTTAAAACAATTCTAAGTTATCAATTTAAATTCACATTTGAATTTAAATATTTAAATTATCCAAATGATAATTTTTCCCTTTTATTTACAAACACCATTTTATTTTACTTATTTATATATTTAAAACAAGTCTCGATTTCAAAATCATTTGAGATAAATATTTCTACTTTGGAAAATCAATTTCCTTTTCCAAAGTCACACATGTATTTTTATTTTATGAATTATCCAATGATAATTCATTTCAGTTTATTTATAAACTTCATTTGTAAATGAACTACTTGTTTTTATACTTTAAAACAAGTTAATGTTTCCATTCTATGAGAATTTTAAATTTCTATTTTAGAAAAATAGAATTTCCTTTTTAAATCTGAAAAATTCCTTTTCATGATATTTTTAAATATCAACATTTAGGCCCAGTGATATTTAAACACCAAACAACCAATTATTTATTTTCAGGTTTTCTACACATCATATATGATAGTATATATGCCAACAACAAACAAATAGATAATATATTTTTGAAATCCAGTTGGATCCCTCCAACCTGTTTTCCTACATCCACAGACGTTAGTCAACATAGTAAAACCCATCCTGCTTCGAGGCAGGATATCGCGGTATGAAGGTCATCCACTAATATATATTTGTGGGGCACATAGGGAAATCATCCGCTATGGTGCCGCGGGCATCCGCTAATGAGACTGCGGGAATCAATCCAATCATCAACCCAATATCTATATAATAGTCAACCCTAAATAACTAATATATTTAAATCAACCAGAAAGCATTCAAACAAGCAACAACAATTATTTTTACTGAATAAAAATAATTCTAAATAACAGGTGAGTGAGATTTACTCACCAGGGTTTTGATTTGTCGAGTACCCCATTTAAGCCTATCGTACAATTCCTTCATACCTCTTAGCCCTCGTTTTTATGCTACCACATCTCCTTCATCTCCATTACCAATTCGACCATCCTCTTTCATATAAAGTTGAACAACGAAGACTATCTCCACCTTTTCGATCTATATCCAATTATCAATACTCGCTGCAGCTTCCAGCATGACCAGTATTTTTACTGAAGTCCGCCTAAGGCTACCTCACTCTGTCTATCTTAGCAGCTACAATTCATTTCCTGTCAGCTCCCTTAAGCCACTCAAATATAAACTTAATCAATCTCTTGTTCGACATCCAAAAATTCACGAGCTTTACTTGACAGTCATCACTATCTTGCTTTTGATCCACCATCATCATTTCTACCTGAACTCTACTTCGCAGTTTACCAGGAAAAATACAACCACTATTAACCTTGTTTTCCATTTGTTTCAACACCGAACGCCATGATTTTCTCATACCCCAGCACAATGTCGAGCTGAACCAAATCACCTAAACACGAGCTCAACCCTTAACCCGAAAATCCCACCACCACCAGAGAAAAGATCGTGACTTTATCCTAACAACGCAGCATCACCTGAACCAGTGTCGACTTCTACAGAAAAAGTCGCACCCTTCTCCTCCGTTGACGGAGCTCCTCCTTCACCTTAACAATGCTCGAACGAACTGTAACACCATCACGATGTCAACTCCCATCAAAACAGAATCGAACAGTGTTGCCATCAGCCTCCACCGTAAGTCTCGCGCCTCATCTCCTTCGACTGCTCAACCACACAGCGCTCTTCATTTGAGGTCGAACACCACACTCGCGAGTTGATTTTGGGTTTTCCCTTTTTGATTTTTGTTGAAGCTTTGGATTTCTTTTAAGGCAGTGGCCATTTTAATTTGTATTGAAGCTTTCGAGTTTCAAACTAGAAATGAAAAGGAGGTATCCGATTTTAAAGAGGAAGGGTGTTGTTAAAAATGGATTTCGTGGCCAATTTAACCCCTTTTGTTTTAGGCTTGAGTGTTTTATTAGTGGCCATTCATTCCTTGCCTTGGTGTTTTGTTTCCGTCCACAGAAAGGAAAAAAAGGATTTACTTTAGGATATTTAATTTAATTTTAATTTATTTTGAAATGGTACCCTTTAATTAAACTACTCCATGATCGTCAACTCCTTTATGAACCCAACCACTGACATTCCTAGTGTTACACCACTATTCTGAACACACTGGGATAGGTTACAAAGTCCAATTTGATTGTCTTGAGACGATATTAATATAAACCGATATAAATAAAATTTCAAACCATTTAAATTCTTCGATATTAATTTAATATTGTTATTCTAATTTAAACAGGAGTTTGTAATGATCATCTAAACTGTTTTCAAATCAGTTTTAACTTCGAATTCAGTTATTCGCTGATTCCTTATTTTGATAATTTAATATATACGATATTAAATCGAAATCGATATTTAAATTGATAACATAAGTATAAAAATTCATTTATATTATCTACTAAATATTTAAATCCATTTTAAATATTTAAAATTTACTTGACACAAATCTGGGTCATTACATTCTTCCCACCTTAAAAGAATTTCGTCCCCGAAATTACTAAGGTAGAAAAATGTTACTAACTTATTGACCCTTCAAATCAACTTATGCTGAAACTCAACATTTCATACTTCAACAAATTTTAGCTCTACCAAAATTTTTGGTTTTCATTCATTTAATTTGAATGATCTACAATCAATACATTCACATCTAATTCTTATTCCATTCAAATTGTGTTTAATCAATTTATTCCTTTCGATCCAATTAACTTGATTAAGTTAAATTTAAATTCCAGAATTCAAATCTCTGGGTTTTGATTTCAAATCCTTTTAGAAATCACATAAATATATACTTATACTGATTTCCATCTCAAATTCAAAACATTTGAATTTTCAAAACCAACTTGTTTTCTTTCAAACAAATCTTTATCAAAACTTTTCTAAGGTAGCAACTTATCACCTAGAAACTCAAAAATGAACACTGATGATGTTGCAGTCATCATCAGAATTATTTTTCAGCCACTGAAGTGAGTTCAGTGCTTAAACAATTTCAAAATCCTTTTAAAACAAAGCTATATTGTTCTAATATACTTCAGAAAATATTTTCCAAATTCCCAGGATTTTAAATTCTTAATTCTGATTCCAATTTCAATTCATCTCATTTGTATATATTTCATTCTTATACGAATTATATTTGGTTATAACCAACCATTTCAATTTTTATAATCTTATTCGATTATAATTTTAACCTCCAACACATCCATATATTAAAATAATTTTAGAAAATTATTCCTTTTCTATCAAAATAGAATTTTAAGTAAAATTTATTTCATTTACCCACTTAAAGACAATATCGTGTTCAATCTTCTGATCAAGCATTTATAAATTCTTATCAACGTCGTGGCGTCCCACGATTTGATCAGAATTCATAAACCACTCAATAGACTAGCCAATACAATATAAAATAACTTTTATATCAACTAACAAATACGCTCTCTCGTATATATACACTCAACTCATTCTATGGTACTACTGACCCTATTTCTAATGAGCACAACACCACAGCCTAGGTATTCGCTCAACCTAAGCTCTGATACCAACTGTAATGAACCGCAAATCCGTAATATCAGAGTTGACTATATAAATCATACGTCCAACCCAAATGTCACGAAAATATGAATCATTTTTTTTGAAGAAAAAGGTAGAAGAAGAACAGAAATAACAACACAAAATCTCACATCGCAGCGGAACAAAATATAATATATCATATCTTTTGAAATACAAAATTTGTACTGAATACACATATCATTATCAAAGTACAACACTTACAACACAGTGGAACAACACTCTATATAACTAACACTGAAGCCTCCTGCTCCAAGCTCCTTCAGATAGATATGTAAAATCCTGAACTACTTGACTGCCCGTACAAATTTAGGCACCCAAGAGTTTAGGTAAAAAACAAAATAAACTCCGGGTCAGTCATGGGACTGGTATGAGTAAACAATTTAAAACAGTTTCAGAAACTAAATGATATCTCATAAGACCATGCCGTATAAAACAGAACGGGTTTTTCCCTTATGAGAATCCAAACCACTTGATTTAACTTTCAAAATCGTTTTGAAAGGAATGATAATCTTTATATCAAAACACTTTTGATATTATGATAGTGTCTAAATCAAATAAATAACAATCTAGTGGAACGTTTGCATCTCGCGTTCCATATATAATATACAATCAAAACCGCAAGCACTTATTGGATATTGGGTTCTGACTATGACAAGGTATGGAACCACCTGCCGCTGGTATATCTCTAGAGGAGAATACACTGAGTTCAACAAGAACATCTTGCAACTCAACCACACATGACCGACCACTCATTTCGCTTGAGTGTATCGAATGTATATCACCAACGGTTGGGATCAGCAACCGTTTCCTGAATGGGACAACATCGAAAAGAATAAGGAATTAAATGAATCTCTAGATAGGTGATAATACACCCTAATGGGAGCTAATTACATAGCCATGCCGCCTGCCCGATTTTTGTCATTTCCCGATTGTTGAGGCCTGAGGCTACGATTACTTCTCTCCTTGATAACACAATTACTTTGAATGCCACATGATCAGATCCGTTAATCATTAATTGGTTTACACAAATATTCTGGATGTTATGCTAAGGGAATAAATCTGTTGCAACCATATATATTATACATACCAACCCATACGATCATTGGAAATACTTTGTTAGACATTCGTCCATTTACATTCGTTCTGGGATTGAACGAAACCGAAGGGATAATTTCCATTAATAGAAAAAAGACCTTGCACTTTACTCCGTCTTCGATTATCTTCATACAATCTGATTCGCAATGCTACTGCCAATACGGATTGGTTCTCGGATAATAATCCAACCGGTCTCTCCATATTGAGACCGATATTGGCAAACACTTCGATAGTCGGTCATTTAACTATCGAAGAAAAACAAACATCCATTCAAAACATCAAACAATCACTGGGCCCATTAATTAATATTTCATTAAGTAAATCACTTCTCCATTTCCTTATCGAGATTCGTTAACATGATATTTTCGACAATCATCTTGGCCCTTTTCGCTATTTGGAAAGCATATCCATATACCGCCTCCTTTTATTTTCAATACGTAGAAAATATATTATATTTATAATTGGAAAATATTCCAATTACTTATCTCTTTCCTGACCATTCATTTTTAGACTTAGGAAATATTTATAATCATATTTCCAAACTTTCACTTCTTCGGGTTAAAACGAATGTTGTGTAAAACATTGCTACGACAACCCAAAACACTGCATTCAACTAACTCTTGTTCACACATTCCACTTCGAGACTGGATCTTGCTATTTATCGGTTAGAAATGAAATCAATCAAGTTGGGGTATAACTACCTCTCAGACCTTGACTGAAAACATCCTTAACTTCAAAACGGACAAGACCACTTACCTTGAATAATTTACATCATATAAAACCAATTCTCCCTTTTTAAAACGTATATACATTTCTCTTTCTATTTCTAGATTATCGATTTCCTTTTTGTTTATAATATTCTATTTTCAAGTTCGTTTTCTTATCGAATTCTATATATATCGATACATTGATTTCTAACTATCAAAATTTCTTAAAATATTCTAACTTCTTAAATTCGAGGAAAAATTTGCCATTATCTCCGTTGTACCGGGAGCATCGGGAAAATCCCCAAACGCCACACAGGCCACTCCATTCAAAAAGAAAATCAAAAAGCCAAGCGGCTAGCCGATACGGCGCATAAAATCTCATATATGAATTAAATACATACCTTTTTATCGAGCACTCTATCTATTTCACTTCTATACTTCCTTCCAAACTTGTTTAACATATATCCACCCATTCCCAGTTTTATTCCACTCATTCCGATAGTTTTTGACTTAATCCGTTATTTAATTCATTACTTAGCACTTTTGTCTATTTCACTTTATATTTGAACATAACATGTTCAAATATATTTTAACTTGTTTGTGAACTAATTGAATTCTAATTTCAATTCAGGTTTCATATTCGATTTCGAATATACATTACAAATCCAATTCACTTTTCAAAGTCTTATTTCGATTCAAACCTTGATTAACTAATTTCTTTTCTACTTAGTTAATTCTATTCAATAATAAAAAATATGACTGTTGTTTCATAAATCATTTCATTTACTTCACTTGGGTTCATATATATTTTATAACTCAAGACTAGATTTTTCTAATGGTCATTCGGATTTTATTTACTTAAAATCCCTTTATTTAGATAAATAAACCGTTATGGTTTTTAAACGATTATGACGCTGCTTTTCTAGAAATTTGATTTTGACATAACTCAAAATCTTTAAGACGTAATCTAGATTTTTCTCTTCCATTAGAAAACTATTATTCAATCGGTCCCGACAATTCTTGTTTCAAGGAATTCCGATTTCAGTTGAGTTCGGTATACTCAACTGAAGTTCGAAACGCCAATTTACGAACTACTGTGCCATGGCGAGTTCGTTCTAATTATGTATTTATATGCAAACGTTTAAACTTCATTTAAAATAAATTCCAACTTCATTTTAATATATTATCATATATATTAAACCAATTTTGCTAATTCCAAGTTATTTCTGGATATCCTTATTTGCCGATTATTTCACTACTCAGTTATAATTTCATTTATAACTCCATCTTTTATCCTACATTCCAATTCCTTTATAAATTATATATTTATAAAGTTCGATATAATCGAATTCAAATCTTTATCCTTAGCTTTATCTCAGTTCATTTTATATTCCGTATTTCGGAAATAAAATCTATCGTTCTATTTTTCAACACGTTTTCCAATCCACCTTTAAATTCATACTTGAATTTAAACTTCTAGCTTGTCTAATGATAATTTATCTCACTAAATTATGAACGTCGTTTATAATTTAACTTCCTTGTTTTATAAAGTTAAAACAAGTTTCTATTTCGAAATCTATTTTAAACCAAAATGTTATTTTGGAGTATTCTATTTCTTATAACTTATCTATATAAATATAGATCTATTTTTATGTCTTATCTCAGTTTCTATTTAAACTAAATTTAAATATCTCGTTTGGGAATAATCTATTTTATAAATCCGACATAGTCGAATTTAATCATAAATCCTAAGGATTTATTCAACTTCATTTATATTCCGAATATCGGAATAAAGTTAATCGTTTATTATTTAAAACAATTCTAAGTTCTCAATTTAAATTCACATTTGAATTTAAATATTTAAATTATCCAAATGATAATTTTTCACTTTTATTTACAAACACCATTTTATTTTACTTGTTTATATATTTAAAGCAAGTCTCGATTTCAAAATCATTTGAGATAAATATTTCTACTTTCGCAAATAAATTTCCCTTTCCAAAGTCACACTTATATTTTTATTTTACGAATTATCCAATGAAAATTCATTTCACTTTATTTATAAACTTCGTTTTTAAATGAACTACTTGTTTTTATACTTTAAAACAAGTTAATGTTTCCATTCTATTCGAATTTCAAATTTCTATTTTAGAAAAATAGAATTTCTTTTTTAAATCTGAAAAATTCCTTTTCATGATATTTTTAAATATCAACATTTAGGCCCAGTGATATTTAAACACCAAACAACCAATTATTTATTTTCAGGTTTTCTACACATCATATATGATAGTATATATGCCAACAACAAACAAATAGATAATATATTTTTGAGGAATCCAGTTGGATCCCTCCAACCTGTTTTCCTGCATCCACAGACGTTAGTCAACATAGTAATACCCATCCTGCTTCGAGGCAGGATATCGCGGTATGAAGGTCATCCACTAATATATATTTTTGGGGCGTGATGTGCACGTAAAAATGCACATTTATATTCACATGTTTATTCTTGTTAAATAAATAAATGAACATTTTTGGGTGTTTTATACGATCAAACCATATTTTAAACATTTTCAAAATCATCACTCATTTTGGGAAAAATTGATCACTTATGCATGTTTTATTTTGTGATTGCATTTACTTGTTTTTTGTTATTGTCTCTAATAGGAATTTTGGAGCACAAATAATGCATACACATGAAGATTTGGAGCACAAATTCATGCATACAAAGGAATGAAGAGGAAATAATTCTCATACATGATCATGGAGGACCCCACTTCTCAAATTAACCTCTTTCTCTTAAGATTTTTATTAATGACTAAGTGAATGAGACAAAAGACCTCATGCATCGTACATGACTCATTAGTGGCTAAGAGAGGATTAGAAGCTTCATGAAGGACCATTTTGGGGATTTCCCATTATGTGTAATTAGGGTTTGTGATCTTGTATATATACCCCCTTTATGTTCTTTTATCCTATTCTTTTTTATCCTTTAGTTGTTTAGTTTAGATCATAGCTCTCTTTTATTTTAGTGGCTACTTAGCCATTTTATTTATGTAACTTCTTTGATCTAATGCAATTTAATTTCTATGCTCTTTACTTTCATGTTCATAGCTTAGATTTACATTCATGTTCATAGCTTAGATTTACTTTCATGTTCTTTATTTTATGTTCATAGCTTAAATTTACTTTATGTTCTTAGTTTAGTTCTCTTCTTGTTCTACATAGTTTTTCTTACATTTTTCTTAATTTTCTAATGTTGAAACTTACATGTGTTGATATGACAAAACATATGAGTGGCTAATCCCTTGATTTAGGGGTAATGATGCTCTCTAACTTTGTGTAAGTTCAACATGTGTATGATTTGTGATCTTTAATATGTGCTTCATGTTAGTGAATATTGATGTAAGTTTATACATATGGGTTTGATAGGTTATGTTGCATTTGCAAATGATCTATTCTTATTCAATATAAACACAAGTTACATCAATATTTGCTAAGTGATTATTGATTTTGAAATGAAAGTATGAACAAAATTTGATGGTTTATAGTTCTAACCAATAGTTCATAGACCGTACTTAGAATAGTTTTGCTTTAGTTTCATTTTCATGAGAATCATAAGTGGTTTAAATGTTGCATTTATATCACTTATTGAGATCATACATTGTATGTTTGATAACTTACATAAATGTGAGAGTGGATTTACCTCTAAATTACTCTCTAATTTCATATTTAGCTCTCAACTTCGTTTCTAGTTTCATTAGTTGTTATTAGTTTGAACAATTCAAAGTTTGGTTTAATTTGAGTGAATAAAATTGAAATTACTTCTTTCCCTGTGGATCGACTCGCACTCACTACGTATTACAATAGTACGTCGTGCACTTGCGGTATTATCACGATATTTCGTGCGACGGTTTTCTAATTCGATAGAAATTCCGTTAGCGAACAAGTTTTTGGCGCCGTTGCCGGGGAAAGCATTTAATTTTAGTTATATTCTTCGAATTAATTTTCGTGTTTGTTTGTCTCTTGAAAAAAAAAAATTTGTTTGTGTGCATTGTGTTTTTGTTCACTTGAATTTAGTGTTGTTTGTGTGTGTTTGTCTTTGTTTTCGTTTAGTTTTTAGCCTCTTCTTTGATTATCTTCTTACTTAAAAAAAAAAACACCTTGTGTTCTTGTTCATAGATGTTGCGTTTTATTTCTCCTTTGTTTTTGTGTTGATCTTTTGTTGTTTCAAATTGTGTGTTTGTTTTGTTTTCATTTTGTGTGTTTGTGTCTCTTTGTTTGCATTTTGTTTAGCTCATTTTTTTTAAAAAAAAAAAACTTGCTCCTCTTTTCTTTGTTTTAGTTTTTTTCCAAAAAAAAGAAAGAAAGAAAGAAAAAAGAAAAAAAACCATTCTGCCACTTCTGTTCATTTTCTGGTTTTGATACAATTCAAATTTCTGTCCTTGTTCACATTTCAGTTTGGTTACCTGTTTTCTGTGCATTGGCATTTTTTTCTGTGCATTGTGTGTGTTCTCATTTGACAAGCTGTAACTGTTTTGATTACACAACATATATATGCAAAACAATTTCATTTCTACATCAATTGCAATGTACAATTTCATTCAGTATTTCTACTCTACTGCAGTTGCACTTTGAAAAAAAAAAGGTGAGACATTCCACTTGCTATTTATACATTTGCAGCCTTAAGTTCATAACCAAGGTACATTACATTACATTCTTGTCTCTGTTTTTACATTCTTGTTTCTGTTTTTAAATACTTGCTGTTTAAATCTCACCCATTTCCACCACAACTCCTCCAAATAACTTCCTACCACCATAACCTCACCACTGTCAAAACACCATCAGTCAAGCACCTCATCACACCATACTGTCAACTCCTCCACAACTCACAACTACTTCAAGCATCACCCACATCAAAACTCCACAAATTCTGTCACATTTGCACATACCACCACCCATCTGCCAAACCCAACACCCACCAGTCCATCATCCAAAGTTATCGGGCTACTTGCAGAGAGCCTCCCCTCGCCACTTCACCAACCCAGTCTCCACCCATCTCCTCATCCCACTGCTTCATACAACTTCTATAAACCCAGTTTCAGGTGCTCACAGCGATAAACCATACTCTTCACCCTTCAACTTTCATTCGTCCTTAAACCTTCACCTACCACCAAAAACATTGGCAATCAACACTGCTGTCAAAAACACCACCTCACAAAATCATCTCAAACTCCCCCAAGCTACTACACAACTCAGTCACAACATCCATACACAGTTCAACAACACTCCACCTCTATCAGCCAAAACAAGGTACCATCAAATCATACAACTCCATATCTACTGCTATCACCTTCACCAATTCAAACTCTTCAACTACTTTCCCTCATCAAAACCAGCTCGCAGCGATTTCCAAAAAACCGCAACCCAAATACTACCCACTTCAACCCCTCTTCTCTACCAGCAAACAATCACTCGAACCACAATTAATCACTCCTCAAACTGCTTCATCTCAAATAATCAACCCTTCCTGAAACCGCAACTTCTCAGTCACTTAAACGCTCCATTCCAAAGTACCACCGCTCCAGACCCTTAACCCCAATTCGAACGCTCCTGAACGCCAACCAATTCGCATCTTCACCAAGACCAGAATCCGCAACCTGTTTACATCAGCCTCAAAAACCAAATCCCTAAATCCTACCGGAACGAATCGCACCCAAACCCGAAGACACCGTAGCACCCACCTACGAATGCCACTCTAGCAGACCGCCGAATCGCCAAATCAGCCAACCACAACTGAATACCAGCACCAAATGAATCGCAAAACCCAAATTGAGTTGAAAGATTGATTCGAGGACTGGAACGGGAATCATTAAAGTTGGATTGTGAATTTTGATTTAATTTGGTCTACGAGGTTTTGTTTTGAGAACTACAATTGAGAATATTCGGTGTGTGAAGCCACGTTTGTACTGTTTTAGTCGGTTTCAAAATAGCGTGGCATGTTTTTGGGCTTGGATTTGTGGGCCTGTTTTTGTTGTTTTGCTTTGAACTTAG
Source organism: Allium sativum (assembly GCA_030737875.1). NCBI lineage: Eukaryota > Viridiplantae > Streptophyta > Magnoliopsida > Asparagales > Amaryllidaceae > Allium > Allium sativum. The sequence continues at coordinate 222,748,237 of CM060918.1, read as the reverse complement.
AAAGAAAAATTGGTTTCTTCTCTTCTTAATTCCATTTGCTTTTGCCTTGTGAATTTGCAGACCGAAGCCTTTTTGTGGCTTAATTTTCATTTAACATTGTGTGGGATTGGGTTTAGTTTTAAAAGTGGGTTTGGGCCTATTTGGGCTGCCTTCCTTATAGGTTTATTTGTTTTATTTTATTTTATTTTATTTTTGCCCTAATTTGTTTTAGTTTTTAGTTTTAGTGTAACTTTATAAAAAAAATCATTTTGTTTTCTCCAAGTGTATATATTGTCTTCGAATCAAATTTCAGGTTGCACAAGGAAGGAACTACTTGCTTAATTGCTTTGCTTTGCGCACTGCCTTGCTTGCTAAAATTGCTAATAAATTCAGACACTCTAGTATTGTTCTCTTCTCCCTTGTTTTTATTTTACTTGCATTGTTGTTTGTTTGCATTTGCATTTAAAAATCTAAAAACAAAGCAAAAATTCATTCGTAGTCGCATCGTTAATTCACGTTTAATTTTTGTTTTGCATTCATCTCGTTTTATTTTCATTTTTTAAGGACTTTTTATATTTTGACAAATTGGTTTATTTCTAACAAACTATTTCTCGGTGTCTAGACTACGGCAGAGTAATAACCGTTTATAAATATTATGGTGATTCGTAAATATTATATCGGTCGTTCCTCTGAAGGTACTTAAACCTTCGGCTGCATTGCTAGGGTGATTCCTGGTGCACCGATAACTCCTGTCCGTTAACTGGCTGAGAAATCTTTTGTTGAAATTAATCTAACCGTCATTATATAATTTTAGAAAAATTGTAAATACAGAATTTGCATTCATATAGTTGCATTAGGTTCATGTATATATAAAAAAAAAAAATGAAAATCAAACATAAAAAAAAATTCTCTTTCGTGAATTTTTTCTTTTTCCTTTTAAAATTTCAAAAAAAAAACCAAGAATTTTTTTTTCCAAGAAATCATAAATCTTAAAAAAATCTTTTGTGAATATTTCCTTTTCTCAAAAACAAAAATTCAAAAAAAAAAAAAAACAGTACCATTTTTTTTGAAAATGTCTGAATTTCCTTATTTCCACGGATTTTATGATAGTTATGAAAATCAGTACAATCCATATAATTTTACACCAAATTCATATGGATATTTTGATAATAACGATCGTACAAATAACTCTGATTTTGCACCACATAATTTTCAAACTAACGATCAACCTTCAACTCTTGAAACACAAATTGAATCTTTACTTGAAATGAGCACACAACAAAATCAAAGAATAAATGAATGGTGTAATTCGTATTTGTGCAACAATTCAAGTCAAAGTTTTCAAAATATTCAAAATTTGAATTCGCTTCCAAATTCAAATGATTTTGAATACAATCCTTGCCAATTCAATTTCGAACATCAAAATGAATTTCAAATTCAAAATGAAAATGCGAATAATTTTTTAGATGATTTTGGCAATGGGAATAATTTCAATGATGGTGCGATTAAGGATTTTTGTTCTCAACAATTTCAAACTACTCAAGTTAATAATTATAATTTTGATTTTGTCGAGCAAATGAACAAAATTTTTGATAATCACACAGATTTGGTATTTGAAACATACTTGAAACGACGTGACCAACAAAATCAAGTTTCAACGTGTGGCGATTTGAACGATAATCCACCTTTGCCCACAATTGATGATATTGAATTAACAACTTTCGAAATGGAAAATGACAATCTTAACGAAGTTGTTAATAACACGGTAATTGAGTTGGATTTCAATTCTTATGAGAAGGTGGAACAAAATTTAAAATCCGCTCTTCCTATTTCTGAAAACTTGAAAATAACAACTTTGGACTTTGAAAATGATATAAGTAATGAAGTTGTTAATAATTCAAAGGAAGATGAACTAAATGAAAACGAGTTTTTTGGGCTTTTCGATAATGAGTTGAATCTTTATGAGGTAGATTTGAATCACCATTTGGATTTTGAAATCGATATTTTTGAACAAATTTTCAATGATAAATTTGAAATTCAAATTGGTGAAATTAAAGATGAATTTCAACCATTAATTCAACCTACCCCAAAAATCATCGAAAATAAACCAACTCATTCGATTTTCAATAAAACAACATTTGTTTTTCCAAATCTACGTCTAACTTCAAAAGCTTTTACGATTTGGGTTTTCGAGCTTAAGCTGTGTCTCTCACACTTGAAGAGACAAATGAATCGGTCTTTAGAAGACCATTTCATTTACTTCTTGTCAATATATTTTCTAATATACTGTAAAAAAAATTCTCTTTTAAATATAGCACATATTTTCAAATTTTTTCGTTTCTTTTCTTTTTTCCTTCCAATTGGGTTAACTGTAGGGACACAGTCAAAATCAAGTGTGGGGGGAGTTTCATATTTATTTTGGTTTTTGCATAGATTTCGGTTTTCTTTTTTCATCCAAAAAAAATCAAGAAAAAAACCATTTTAATTTACTTTTAAATGGGCACGATGAATAAACATATGGTTTTGGTCGTAATTAAAATATTTGGAATTTTACTTCTCTTAATGGATAACAAAAGAAAAGTTTGAATTATGAGCAAATTTGGTGTAACTGGTTTATAGGGAGATTCGTAGGTGATAAGTACGAAATGTTTTCTAAATTGTAATCCGATTAAATGAATGGTTGATTTAGATTACTTACGTTAACATTTTAGATCGTTTAAGTGAAGTTGTGCTAAGATATTCTCGCTAAACTCTCTCTCTCTTAAATTAAAAAAAAGAAAAAGGAATGTATATAGATATAATAATCCAAGGGTATCCAACATTGCTGGTACATCTGGCGTTGGTGTGCAAACCCGCCAAGCTCTTTCCGACGCCTTGTTGACAAAGTCAGCGTCGGTATATCTTGGTCTCTTTTCATGAGTTGGTGTATATAGATATAATAATCCAAGGGTATCCAACATTGCTGGTACATCTGGCGTTGGTGTGCAAACCCGCCAAGCTCTTTCCAACACCTTGTTGACAAAGTCAGCGTCGGTATATCTTGGTCTCATTTTATGAGTTGGACACCTTAGGATTACTAACCCTCACGTAAGTCGTAGTGCAGTGTAGGGGTGGTATACCTAGGTATTTATAAATAATAATAATGTAAATATTTTGTAATAAAGAGAGAGTTAGCACTTGAAATCCAAGCACACTCTTCACTTATTTGACCTAACTTGCTAATCAAAAGTAAATAAATATGCCAATGTACGATTGTTGATATTGATTACAGAATTCATTTCATATTTGCACTATGTTTCTACCAAAACAGCTGGCCAAGCTGGAGGAGTTTGTAGCGATAACTGATTTTTCTTTGAAGTTTTGATTAGTAATGGACTTAAATTTCATAGTGATGACCCGAACTGGTGTTAACTCCTTCGTGTAAAATTTAAAAGTAAATTACCCATTTGTAAATAATCTTGCATTCATCTTGTACATATCTTCTAATCTTGCATTTTGTAAATATTTTTTGCATTTAACTTTCGGATTTTGTGGGTATTATCCGCTGAAAACCCTCACGAGACAACACTCGTCCTACTGGGGACACCCAGAGGTTTAACGGCTTGTTGCATACGCTCAATGCAATCGTGCTCCCTACGAAAGTGGATTTATCTTAGTTTCTTTACTTTATTCGAGGACTAATAAAAAGATAAGTGTGGGGGTATTTGATGTGCACGTAAAACTGCACATTTATATTCACATATTTATTCTTGTTAAATAAATAAATGAACATTTTTGGGTGTTTTATACGATCAAACCATATTTTAAACATTTTCAAAATCATCACTCATTTAGGGAAAAATTGATCACTTATGCATGTTTTATTTTGTGATTGCATTTACTTGTTTTTTGTTATTGTCTCTAATAGGAATTTTGGAGCACAAATAATGCATACACATGAAGATTTGGAGCACAAATGCGTGCATATAAAGGAATGAAGAGGAAATAATTCTCATACATGATCATGGAGGACCCCACTTCTCAAATTAACCTCTTTCTCTTAAGATTCTTATTAATGACTAAGTGAATGAGACAAAAGACCTCATGCATCCTACATGACTCATTAGTCGCTAAGAGAGGATTAGAAGCTTCATGAAGGGCCGTTTTGGGGATTTCCCATTATGAGTAATTAGGGTTTGTGATCTTGTATATATACCCTCTTTATGTTCTTATATCCTCTTCTTTTTTATCCCTTAGTTGTTTAGTTTAGATCATAGCTCTCTTTTATTTTAATGGCTACTTAGCCATTTTATTTATGTAACTTCTTTGATTTAATGCAATTTAATTTCTATGCTCTTTACTTTCATGTTCATAGCTTAGATTTACATTCATGTTCATAGCTTAGATTTACTTTCATGTTCATTTACTTATGTTCATAGCTTAGCTTTACTTTATGTTCTTAGTTTAGTTCTCTTCCTGTTCTACTTAGTTTTTCTTACATTTTGCTTAATTTTCTAATGTTAAAACTTACATGTGTTGATATGACAACACATATGAGTGGCTAATCCCTTGATTTAGGGGTAATGATGCTCTCTAACTTTGTGTTAGTTCAACATGTGTATGATTTGTGATCTTTAATATGTGCTTCATGTTAGTGAATATTGATGTAAGTTTATACATATGGGTTTGATAGGTTATGTTGCATTTGCAAATGATCTATTCTTATTCAATATAAACACAAGTTACATCAATATTTGCTAAGTGATTATTGATTTTGAAATGAAAGTATGAACAAAATTTGATGGTTTATAGTTCTAACCAATAGTTCACAGACCATACTTAGAATAGTTTTTCTTTAGTTTCATTTTCATGAGAATCATAAGTGGTTTAAATGTTGCATTTATATCACTTATTGAGATCATACATTGTATGTTTGATAACTTACATAAATGTGAGAGTGGATTTACCTCTAAATTACTCTCTAATTTCATATTTAGCTCTCAACTTCGTTTCTAGTTTCATTAGTTGTTATTAGTTTGAACAATTCAAAGTTTGGTTTAATTTGAGTGAATAAAATTGAAATTACTTCTTTCCCTGTGGATCGACTCGCACTCACTACGTATTACAATAGTACGCCGTGCACTTGCGGTATTATCACGATATTTCATGCGACGGTTTTCTAATTCGATAGAAATTCCATTAGCGAACAGGGCGCATAGGGAAATCATCTGCTATGGTACCGCGGGCATCCACTAATGAGACTGCAGTAATCAATCCAATCATCAGCCCAATATCTATATAATAGTCAACCCTAAACAACTAATATATTTAAATCAACCAGAAAGCATTCAAACAAGCAACAACAATTATTTTTACCGAATAAAAATAATTCTAAATAACAGGTGAGTGAGATTTACTCACTATGGTTTTAATTTGCCGAGTACCCCATTTAAGCCTATCGTACGATTCCTTCGTACCTCATAGCCCTCGTTTTTATGCTACTACATCTCCTTCATCTCCATTACCAATTCGACCACCCTCTTTCATATAAAGTTGAACAACGAAGACTATCTCCACCTTTTCGATCTATCTCCAATTATCAATACTTGATGCAACTTGCAGCATGACCAGTCTTTTTACTGATGTCCGCCTAAGGCTACCTCACTCTGTATATCGTAGCAGCTGCAATTCATTTCCTGTCAGCTCACTTAAGCCACTCAAATATAAACTGAATCAATCTCTGGTTCGACATCCAAATCTTCACGAGCTTTACTTGACAGTCATCACGATCTTGCTTTTGATCCACCATCATCATTTCTGCCTGAACTCTACTTCGTAGTTTACCAGGAAAAATACAACCACTATTGACCTTGTTTTCTAGCTGTTTCAACACCGAACGCCATGATTTTCTCATACCCCAGCATAGTGTCGAGCTGAACCAAATCACCTGAACATGAGCTCAACCCTTAACCCGAAAATCCCACCACCACCAGAGAAAAGATCGTGACTTTATCCTAACAGCGCAGCATCACCTGAACCAGCGTCGGCTTCTACAGAAAAAGCCGCACCCTTCTCCTCCGTTGACAGAGCTCCTCCTTCACCTTAACAATGCTCGAACGAACTACAAACACCATCGCGATGTCAACTCCCATCAAAACAGAACCGAACAGTGTTGCCATCAGCCTCCACCGTAATTCTCGCGCCTAATCTCCTTCGACTGCTCAACCACACAGCGCTCTTCATTTGAGGTCGAACACCACACTCGCGAGTTGATTTTGGGTTTCCCTTTTTGATTTCTATTGAAGCTTTGGATTTCATTTTAAGGCAGTGGCCATTTTAATTTGTATTGAAGCTTTCGAGTTTTAGACTAGTAATGAAAAGGATGTATCCGATTTAAAGAGGAAGGGTGCGGTTAAAAATGGATTTCGTGGCCAACTTAACCCCTTTTGTTTTAGGCTTGGGTGTTTTATTAGTAGCCATTCATTCCTTGCCTTGGTGTTTTGTTTCCGTCCATAGAAAGGAAACAAAGGATTTACTTTAGGATATTTAATTTAATTTTAATTTATTTCGAAATGGTACCCTTTAATTAAAATACTCCATGATCTTGAACTCCTTTCTGAATCCAACCACTGACATTCTTAGGATTACACCACTATTCTGAACACACTGGGATAGGTTACGAAGTCTGATTTGATCGTCTTGAGATGATATTAATTTAAACCGATATAAATAAAATTTCAAACCATTTAAATTCTTCGATAATAATTTAATATTATTATTCTAATTTAAACAGGAGTTTGTAATGATCATCTAAACTGTTTTCAAATCAGTTTTAACTTCGAATTCAGTTATTCGCTGATTCCTTATTTTGATAATTTAATATATACGATATTAAATCAAAATCGATATTTAAATTGATAACATAAATATAAAAATTCATTTATATTAGCAACTAAATATTTAAATTCATTTTAAATATTTTAAATTAACTTGACAGAAATCTGGGTCATTACAATGAATGAATTTGAATAAGAAAATGAAGGATAATAGGCTAGACTTGTCCTAGGGACAAGTGGAAAGTATAACTTATGGGATAATGTAAGTTATAAGAAACGATAGAGGAAAATAAGGTAACTTATATGTGAAGATAAACTTGATTGTAAATTAAGTTGTTTGGGAAGAAGTGTGAAATTTAAGATGATATAAGTTATATGAATGGAAAAGAAGTAAATTAGAATCATATATGTTGGTTGGGTTGAGTAATTCTCTCGGTGTCAGTCTGATGTTGATTTCGGTCTTCGGGGCTGGTGTTTAGGGGATTATTCTCCTAATCAGCATATATGTGGATAAGACATACTTAACTATGAATTATGTATAACATGTTGTTGTAACCCTAAAAGGGAATAATTTATGAACTTGGAAAACAACATGTTGTGGTCTTATTAATGGACTTAAATGGGTTAAGTATAAATTGAATTAATAAGCGAGGGTAACTTGGTAAACTTGAAAAGTAAGTCAATATGAATAAGAATAACCAAGTTAAATAAGAAAAACTGACGAGGTAACAAAAGCGCGTAAGAACTGATTAGATGTAGGGTCTAATGACATATAAAATCATGGCGCTTGGAGCAATCCGTACGTTGTAGGATGAATAACCCAACAAGGTAAATCATCACGGTGTTATAAGACACGAGGGGAGCACACATTCGTTATTTTGGCGGCTCCAAGGGACTGGAAAGGGATGCACGCGGCTTCCTGAGACGTTAAAGATGCTCCTATTAGTCCTCTGTGTGGTGGCAGATGTTTCAGTCTGTGCCCGTAGAGATTGGGTCTGCGCGTAATTACTAGGTGGGTGGGCCTTGACTGCAAGAACAGTTGGGCAGTCAGAATGCTGTTCGCGGTGACGGAAAAGGTGATTAGACGGCTGCCTCAACGGAGGTGGAGGGTCAGGACCAACAAGGATAGTTGGTCGTCGAGTGCCTGTTACCACAGCCAGTAGGATGCGAAAACACTAGAGCTAGACCCAATATACCATTCACTATCGTGGGACGGTGGTTGAAGGGAGACGCCACATGGATGTTTAGATTGGTTGCTTAGGGGCTTGTCGCTTAGCTCTCGTAGTTTTTATTAGTTATGGGAGGGGCCAAGGTGGGGCCATAGACCCTAGGGATATTTGTATGGGAGGCTCTTAAAGGCGGGCCTTGCACAAATATAAGGAAAGCTCCCGACCGAGTTCCGTGTTTCTTGTGTAGCCCTGCCACCGAACTTGGGCACACACACACGATGGGTGTGCGGGTTAGATATCGAATACGACAAAGAATACGTACGTGGAAGAGTCTAGATATAACCATGTCTGCTCTGGGTGGTGTATCGTAGACTGGTGGGCATTATTCGATAACGGCAGTCAAATTAGAGTGATCCTATGTAAGCGTAGTGTTGTATTATATATATAAGAGGAATATACATTACTATGACATAGGACGGGGGACTGCGTATATCACTGCGAGGATACGGTGGGGACCATGCAAGTGGGGTACCGTGGGATGTACCTTAGTTTGGGGTAGCTACATATACATTATATTAGGTTAATCTACTGGGAGTAGATGGGTGCGACGTGTGTGTAAGCCTTGAGCGCTAACGACACAAATAACCTAATAAACAATAAAATGTAATTGAACGGTATATGTAGGATTATTCAAGAAGCGTAGTTTAAACTCATTCACACGGAACTTATGTTCTGACCACCTCCTCATAGCATTCGCAGGTTAGATTCATGACAAAGACTTATAGCTTTGGAGATACTGATTTAGCAGTATTGTAATTACGGTAAAGCTATGTTTATATATATTATATTTTACTCCTTTCGCTGTGAGGTGTTTTCCGAACTCTGACATATTTTTTGTCTCTGTCTTTTCTGCATGATACCAGAGCAACCAACTCAGGTTTTGATGGACTGAGTTTTTAAAAAAAAATGGGTCCGTCGGCACTTTCCAACCCGAATTTACCACAGCCACAGTGGGCTCTAACCTGCAATCTATTGAACATCTCCAAATTCCTTAAGATGTAGATTTTTCAGAATCAAGCTGAATGGAGAAGATTTCATGATTTTTTTATTTCTATTTTAAAGAAATGGAAGCTTGCTGTTTTGATTCTGATTGTTGATGTTGCTAAATATGAACGTATTGAATTGTACGGGGGAGAAGAGTGAAAAATTAGATAAGAGAAAATGTGGGTTGAAGTTCGGCGTTGTTATTTCATATTACTGTTACTGCACCGGAAAAATGAATTCAAAATGAAAGCTAAACCGTTATTAAAATCAAAAGTGTTATTTTAACATGTTTATACCATATCTATTTGTAGAGATGGGTTAATTGCATTTGAACGAGCAATTATTACTTCTTTAGATAACTGATTTGTTCCATCAACACTTGTTGCAGGACAAATGCATAGTTTAAGGAGGAATGGTTTTGTTTTGTAACCGTGCGAATATCAGTTTCAGCATGAGATAGGCAACAGAGAAGGCTGAAGACGTAAAGTTAATTATTTTGCTTATATTTAAGTTAAAGTTCAGATAAACATGCATATCTTATTTCTTACGTGTCAAAGAAAAAAAAAAAAAAAAAAAAAAAAAAAAACTAATATATAGTGCAGCCCCCTACACTCAAACACACACATAAGAAAAAAAAATTACAATTTCAAGAAACTTGGCTCAAAGAAAGGATTGTGGTTAGGAATTCAATTTGTTACTTTACGTTAGACTTTTTAGGTTTTCTTTCTTTGTTTATTTCTTTACTTTGCATTAGAGTTTTGTAGTTCCTTTGGTAATTTCAAATCCTCCTTTTAAGTTGGTGACATTATCAAATGAAAAAAGTGGTACTGAAGCGATGGCAGTTTTAATTCTTAAACTGACAGGTTGCATGCTATGACACAGAAGATTTTTAGAAACACAGGATATCATACATCGTAGGAGTTTCTGGTGGTTTTGTGAGCCATAAGTGCATGGTTCACTAAGTGAGGTGATGGAGTGATGGATTGGATAAAGGTGTAAAATTTTATGTCAACGCTAGATAAAATTACTTCGCATGTATGTTAATTCATAGGTGCAATGTTTAGAGCCGCATATATAGGCTCGAGTAAGAGATGTTTCTTTCACCAACGGGAAGCTGCACATTGGTCGTCATCCAATTTTCTTCCTTATGGTGCCTTTTTTTTACTTCTTAGTCGTGAAAGCTAAAATAAAAGCACTTAATTCTTGAAAGGATATATTAGATGTTTAGTTTATCATGGAATCCTAGTTGCAATTTCGTCTAGATAGTCTGTACCTTTACTAAGAGCTAAACAGAGGGTGTTAGCATCCTCAAAGATGGAATTCTTATGCTAGATCTCTAAAAGCTATTCATATGTACGATGCAAACTAGTTTGGATCTTTGGTCGTCTTAGACAAGGTTAAATGGGTGTATTAAAAACACATAAAGTAAGCTTCGTAAATAAGATAATTAGGTATAACAACTTCGCAAACACCAGAAAGGAGTAGTAGTTTTCAGAATAGCGTTAACGCATATTAATCGTTGGGTAGAATCACAAATTTTCATTTATGTATGACATGTCAATGTCAGTTGGTCACCTTTTAGGTGACCATTTTGTATTTTTTCCCTTTTCTTCACTCTTTCTTGTTTCTTTTCTTGACCTTGGGCCGAGTGGACCATAAGACCATACAGTTTAGATTTTGAATAGTGGCACTTCAGTTGAGTGGCAGCGGTCTATATAGGGTAGTTTGTTTTAAAATTAGAAATAAGGATCACTAGATTCACTACTAAGAGTGACAAAAACATGCATGCGACTCTTTATTTAATCTTGATAGAGTTGGATTAGACATGCATGTGACTCTTTATTTAATCTTGATAGAGTTGGATTAATTAGATAAAGGGGAGTAATCCATTTTCGTTTTGGATGACATATTATCATGTAGAACTTTAACTGGGATATCTTAGAGATCACTGTAGTTGATCTGTAGCTAATGGTCTAACTATGTTGTACTTAGGTAAGATAGGATATATGATGCTAACTACCATCAAATGCTTTCTCAGCCATCAAAGTGGAACCAAATTAAGGGTGTACCAATCTTGTTACAAATGAAAGCTTATATTCTTTTGTATGTTTATACTGTGAGAGCACACATATTTACAATCATTTTTTTTCTAATCCTTGATATATGTTTTCTAATCAACACAGCATGCTACTATTGCAGTTTTTCGACGAGCCAGTTGTACCTTGCATGAGTTCATCAAATGACAGCAATGTGCTTCGTTGGGCTAGGAAAGAGGAGAGGAGTAGGAAATTGAAGAATTGGGTAAACTGTATTACTTGTATTAGTGTAACAATTTCCCTGCCAGCAAAGAGGAGAGGACTAGGAAACGTATTCTTCCCTACACATCCTAGTTTAGAAGAGTATACAAGCATTCGGCTATGAAATCCATCAGCTCCTTATTTGATAATTTAAAAGCTTTGCAACTAAAAGCCAACTTATGTCTAGGTATGACAAATAGAATCAATTAGTTTACAGTTCACTTTCTATCCACTTAGAACTAACCAACTTCACACTTACTAACCACTTTTCAAAGAAACTTATTAACACAGCAATCAACAAATGAATGTGTGCCATATTTGCATGCATCGACTGGTTTTGGTATCATGTTATTAAATAAATAAATAAAAACTTTCTACAGAACAGTAGTACTACTAAATTCTAATAAAATAACTGTGCGCATGTCAATTTGAAAGGGAGAAAAAGTTCATACTAAAATTGCTTATGTCAGTGTTGTTGAAAATGAATGAGTAGGTTTGGCAAAATTCATTTAGTCCCACATTGGAGAAAAATACCACCTTTGCCACTACTTATACTAAGGCTTGATATGTTATTACAAAAGAAAGAGGAGATGGAAGAGGGAGACAATGACATGAACTATGACATGATAAGCACTCATATTAACATTTAATGGTCAAAAGATAGGTTTTTGGGCCCTGGGTCTCTTGGGGTCTGGTGATCAATTGGGCCTTCGGATGCCAATGGGCTCACTGTGCTGCGGAACCGCTATTTTTTGAATTTGGGCCTTTATATAGGCTGGATTAAACCAACATACGCTGGACTCGGTCATTAATTGGTAATATTAATCTTCTTCTCTGCATCTTCCTTTAATCAGTACTGCTTCTTTAACTTCCCTTACTAAACTGAGATTGAATCAGACGTTTCTAGTGATTGGTTGATAACAAGTGTCCCTCCTACAGCATTTTACTATCTGAGTGGCTCGCATTTACAACATTTTGCTTATGTCAGATATCGTTCTTCTGCTGCATATATGAAATTTACTTGAACTGTTATATAGGCCTGATAACAGTTCAAGTAAATTTCATTGTAATCTGTTAGTCGGCGTTCATAATGCTGGTATTTTTGAGAATATGAATAAATTCATATATGCTACGTTCCATTAGTATACGTTTCTCAAGAACTATGTATCTCACTCTTAGTGAATAATTAGGCCCGGCCCGATAGATTTGGATGCCCCAGGTGGTGGAAATAATTTAAGCAGGAAAATAATGTAGCTTCCTGAATGGAAAAAAATTTAAACAGAAAACGACGTAGCTCCCCAAATTAGATCCCTTCCCACCTCACTTCATTTCCGTGGAGCCAACCACCGAGCCACATGGTCATTTGTAGAACAATTGTTACATACATATTAACACATCAAAATCTGCAAATGTTGCTCCTCCCCTCTTTGCTGCCCTAGGCGGTTGGCTTAGCAGCCTACCCCTAAGGCCGACTCTGTGAATAATACACTTAGGAATAGATGGTTGAAAATTTCACTGTCAAGAAATATGTTGATTGATTCAAATAACTAGCTTGCATGGTTTGCGTAAATGCATTAGTGATGCCTATTTGTAATTGTTATACATAAATCTTATTTCTGTGTATTGAAATAAATAACGGTTATCTAGGCTTGCTAATTATGCTTTAATCCCACTTTGAATTAGGATTTGCAAATATGTCAGTAGTATGCATCTGAGTATTGACAGGATTTCATGTCATTTCAATTCATGCTTATAGTTAACTTAAATATTGCCACCAACAAGTTTTAACTGATGGAATATCCAGTTTTCTATAGCTGATATCATTTATTCAGTATCAACTAGTATGCATCTGTGTGCTATTCTTGCTTTCGTATTTGGAATTATTTATGAATGCTAGCTAGTAGTTATAATGATAAATCCGCTTGTTATGTATAGTGACTACTACTTATTTCTAAAACTTATTGTGGTGTTATGTTACAGACTTACAGTTCCAAGATCAAGGAGCAAATTGGAGGACAAGCATTCAAGGCCTATCAGGATAGATCCATGCAGAAAATGAGAAGCTTTTTTATGTATATGTGCAGGTTGTTCTTTTTTTTTTTAAACTTCAGACATTATGATGCATAGATCCTTCAACTATGTAAACATAATTTTTGTTTAGATTTTTGTTTATGTGACATTAATTTTAAGTTGTATCGGATAATGTTATGATTGTTGGGTGTTATGTGAATATTTTATCAATTATTATACCATTTTTTATTGTTATATAATGTTTTGTGACATTAATTTTTCTAGTTGATATATATGTATATATGTTTCATTGCACGATGAGTATTGAATGTTCATTATTGTTGAAATGAATGTATTTGATGTCTAGATTGATAGTTAGAAATGCTGCAAAATGTTTGTTATATATTTCCGTTGGTAATCCGTCGCTATATAGCTAAAATTTACCGACGGATAACTGGAATGTAAAATATTTGCTATATATTTTCATCGGTAATCCCTTGCTAAATAGCGTGCATTTAGCGACGAAAAAATATTTACTGATTTAATCATGTTATATATATCCATCGGTAAAACGTCGGCGAAATATTTTAAAATGAAATGGTAATATATCAGAAAACGACAGTGAAGTGACGGAGAATCGACGCTAATTTCCATTGCAAAATTGTGTCTAAAATGCCGACTTGTTTTTTAGCGATAGCCGTATTCTGCTGTAAATCTGTCGCTAACAGGCCTTTAGCGAGGGTTTAGCAACGGATTTTTCTGCTGCAAAATCAATGTTTTCTTGTAGTGTCAAGTGCAAATCTAAGTCGATTTGTTTGTGCAAGCAAATCAATATGTACGAGGCTGTTTTATTCTAGATGTAGCAGCGAAATGTATGGACTGTTTTGCTCCACCGAGCAGATCGCTGAAACGTCTTTAAGAGAGTGACTTTGTCCGCGAGTCCGCCATTGTTTTCCAACACATAATATACGTGCCAGATTTAATGACTCTCAATCACGGAACTCTTAAACATAAGAAAATTTTGCATCTTTAGGCCAGTTTTATAGAGATATTGCGCATATAAACCTGTTTGAGAAGTTATTACGGATATAGGTCACTTTTGGCCTGAAGGATATTTTACTTGTTATTTTTGAAAAGTAACTTGGTGTTTTCAAGTTGTTGTATATGTAGTGCGGACGATTTTTCTAAAATCGCCAACTAAAATATTCCTCTGCAAAAAATGGCATGTATTCATAATAACTTTTCAAACTGGCCTATTTGCGTACTCTCTTTCTTAAACTGGCCTAAAGATGCAAATTTTCATAAATGTAAATATCCGGGCAATGAAGAGAAAGAACAGTGGAGTTTTGAGAGCTCATTAAAAGTTATCATTGCTTGCATGAGCAACCCATGTGAATACTACTTTGAGGTACCAACCGCAACTTTTTAACCTTTTTTACCATGAACAACGACCCTTGGTAGTTGCAATAGTGCAATGTATAAAGACAAGAATACAATTATAAAAATCTTTACATTTGTATATAACTGTGGTGTGTTTCATATGGCGTTGACGAGCTTGCAAGGAGGAGCATATGTGAATAGGCATCTGGTATGAGCTTGAAAGGAGGAGTAGATACTAATAGGCTTTTGATAAGAGTTATAATAAAAGTATATAAGTTGGAATGCAGATTATTATATTTGAAAAGTAGCACATGAGAAAGATACAAAAAGCAGTTGAAAGAAAATGTTCAGAAAAGGACTTTGAGATTTCCTTGTAGCTTTAACCAACGTACCATCCTCTTGAATGTAGAGGTGTTGGTTTGTTCTACTTATTGATTTCCTTAGATCGACAAAATAAATTTACAGTGCAGCCCATGGAGATAGCTCCATTTAATAAGTATTAAGTTAAAATTTAGAAAGTAAACATGTGTCTGTTGCTGTTATCAGAATAACACCTTCAACACATATCCTATTTATGTACACTTTAATGATCCGATTTTTCGACCGTTAGAATCGATACTAATACATCCACGATAAACATGCCAAACATCCAAATGCCATAAAATCAAATCATTAAGGGTTAAAGAAAAAGAAGATAGACAGAGTCTCACAATCATGGCTGATAACATATAATAAGACTTTACCAATTTAAAGAACTTCAAATTTATATACATATATAACATCAGAGTAAACTACAAAACTAACCTAGATGATTATAGCAATCTGTCTGAATAACGACGATAATAACCAAGACACTAGCTGTAACGACCCGTAGTCTACGCATCATAGGATCGTAGAATATTTATTTCTTTCACATACGAAGTCGTATGGTCATGTAACTTTGGGGGACGACTATTGGGGTCATTTCCCATGTTCATGATTTTTCCCGATTTTTAAATGACCATTTTACCCCTAGTTATCACTGTTTTGTCCATAACTTTTGACTGGAAAGGAATTTTGACCTAAAACCACTTCCATTGGCTTCGGATGATGGTTTCTCTTTCCGTAGAGTGGTCACATTAGCCAAACGGACTTACCGTTTGGGAGATATGGCTGAAACAAGTTTCAGACGGTGGAAAACAGCTTAATTGGGCTTAACCGGGTGATTAGCAGCTAGGCCCACAGGGGAATTTCGGGTTTAGAGGTATAGGAGGACTGATTAGGGTTAGGTTATCACTTTCATTTCAGTTTTGAGCCGCCACAAACCTCCTTGAGACCTTAGTAATGGCCTCCATCCTCTAAAACCACTCCAAAACACATTTTTAGTGAAGATTAAGCCTAAACTACGTCAAAGCAAGGCCAAATAGCAACAAAGCAAGTTAGGAGCTGCTGCTATACATAGGAATTCGACCCAAACAGAGAGTATTTCAGATTTGGTGATTCATTTGTGGCCAAGGTGAGTGATTTGCATAGTTTTTGGCACTAATTACGGTGATTAAGGGTAATTAGTGAAGATTAGCGAATTTACACGTAAATAAATTCTGGAAAAAAATTCTTAAAATTCTAAAATAATGTTTTAAGGCTCTGTTAGAAATTTGGGTTAATTTCGATGTGTTTTGCTAACCGTATGCTTAAACATGATTAAGAGGGATTATAGGCAAATGTGAGGTTTTAGCCACTTTTGATTCATTTTGATTCATTTAAATTGTTGTTTGCTGTTTGTGGTTGCTATTACATGTTGCTATGACTCTATGGTATGTTTCATGATTGATTAGAATAATTAAATTGCTCGAAAACGTCGTCGAATGGCGTAGAAAGCTCGCTGGAAAGTTACAGAAGTGTGCAGGTTCCGAACCGGTTCGGATCGGAGAAAGGGGTCGGATCGGACTAGGGAACTGACCAAAGGAATCCGAACTGGATGGGGACTTGCCACTGGAAGAAGTTTGGTAGGAAGGAAGGCCATTGCTTAGAGTTGGAGTTGGACAGAAGATCGGATCGGAGCGATGGAGCAGATTGGATCGGAGTAAGGGAGCAGACCGGATCGGAGGAAGAGAACAGGACGGATCGGAGCAGGCAAATAAGTCAAGCAGGAAAAATCAGATCGGATGAACTACCTCCGAACCGAACGCAAGCAGAGGCACCCGAACCGAACCTATATCTGAAGGGGGAGAATCACTAAACCGACCCGACCCGGAGGGAGACACCGACCCGACCCAAAGTGGACTACCGACCCGACCCGATGATGGTGATGACTACCGAACCGAACAGAATTCTAGGACTGTTAATGCGCGATAACTCTTCTGAAGACCCACTCCAATTCGACCAAACCCGAGATGCAAAGGAAGTCCAAATGAGAAGTTAGAGCTTAAGATTCAGATGGGAATCAACGAGTTCACTTCATGGTTGGGCTTTGCTGCGGGACGCGTGCTAAGGAGTTATCGACGTTTATAGCTTTGGACCACTATGGTAGGAGGTGCGAAGGCGGATTCAGGGCCATTATGGCATTGGTAGAACCAAGGGCTACGACCAATGAAGTGGGTCATTGAAATGTTTGGTCATGACCCCAAGAGTTTGGCTTGGTCACAGCAGGGTTTCTACAAGTCGGGATTCGTCGTTACCTCAGTTTGTCTAGTGTTCCAAAGTGGTAGATGTCGTACACTTTACGCACTGAGTTAGAGACGTGAGGATGGTTGCTATGGATGATTTGTTTGCAATCATTGTGACATGCACACCCCACCCCCGTATTCTTACACTATTTATTATGGCACCTTAGAGCATTGTACGGTACGTGGTACTAACTCTTTGGTTGCAGGTCCAGGTTCAGGTATGGTTTAGTATACCTGTTATTACTCTGTTTAAATGCTTATCACTCATACCAGGCTTTATGTCTGACCCAGAGTTTTATGTCTCCTCTTATTACTCTGGGTGCTCACACGAGCAGACTAGAGACAGGTTAGCTGGTGATGCACGGGTAGACGATCCGAAGACGAGCAGGAGGCTTCCACGTACTATATTCATAATACTCTCCCTGTGTTGTTGAAGATCACTGCTTAGGTATTGTTGGTGTATCTTCTACTTTAGCTTTCTTTTGTTTAGAGACAGTAAATTTGGAAAGTTGTAATAAGCTGTACATGGATTTCCGCTGCTCTGATGATTGATGTTGATTTTAGTTATCAGCTTATGCACTGTCTCGCCTGTTTTATGTCAAGTATGTTATTATTATATTTTATTCCATGCGCTGTGAGACATTCTACAGGTTTCTTGATTTGTTCATTCTCTTCTTTCCTTTCTCCTGACGACCGTCCCGTGCTAGCCGGGCATGTGTACAGCGCACTTTCGAAGGAAATGCAGGCTGGTGCGGGGCGGGCCGTCACACTAGCACAGTGAAAAATAAGAATCTATAGAAGTACATTTTGGACTCCGGCTCCTCTCCGAAGCTCAATGCATCTAATCTAAACCGCCAAATATGCTCGGTCTAAGTCAAGTGTTATCGTGAAATAACGTCCAGGTCGGTTTGTAAAATCAGAGTGAGAAAACTTAAGCAATAAGCAACTTAATTCATTTTAAGTTATTAAACCTTTTCGAAAATCGATGATATTTCGTCAGACCACGCCGCACATAAGAAAGGCGGGTTTTAACCTTACGACAACCAAAACGCTTGATAGAAAATCTCATGATATTATAATAGTGTCTAAATATGAATACGTGTCAATCTAACCAAAATTGTTACAGTAATTAAATTTTTGCTTAATAAGCATACAACTAAAACCGTAAAAAGGCTGGTATTGCAGTTTGGATTCCATACAATGACTGGATACTAGGGTACCACCCACCATGATATGTGTCGAGAAAGCAACATCGAGGACCTCGCCTAGATGCTTTGCCAACACTGGACTGACGCATCACTAAAATTAATGATATCGAATATGTCATCACCCCGGTCGCTTTGCAACCCTTCCCTGTAAGCTCAAACATGACCAAACGATAAAATGTATGTACTTAGAAGAGTGACAATCATATCATGCTTGGGTGTGGTCAACTTAGCCCTATTGCATTTCCCTTGATTCTAGTCATTCTCGGTTGATAAGGCTTGAGACTGCATCACTTTACCTTTCATTATTAGATTTCACTTTAAACATTCATTTCCCTCTAGCGGTAATGTATTGGTAACATTTATCCACACAAGTCATTTAGGAACAAAACGAACCAAAGTTATTACTTCTACTACATCCACAGGATTAGTAGTAAGTAACCCTTGCACTATAACTCTATCTTGATTTTTCAATATTAAAGAAATACCATATTCATCTCTCGGTCGAGTCGAAGTGGTTTTTAGATACCGTGATCTGATCTCAATTGGTGCAAAAACATTTTCTCAATTGGATCTCACGATATGATTCCATCAGCTGAGGGTAAAAACAAGTGTCCAAATCGGCGTATCGAACACCATCCAGTTTTTATGAGTCGTTGACTATGCCATTGGGTTGACTAACACACTAGCATATTTCGTTGACCTAATGAACCACGTTTTCAAGGATCAACATAATAAGTTTGTACTTGTATTCATCGATGATATTCTTGTCTACTCATGGACAGAGGAAGCGTAACAGAGTCATCGACTCCCTAAGTATAAGACATGCCGACTTATGGCTATATTCTTGGAACTGAAGTAACTCGAGTACATCGTTGGCTATGACTTTCGACCTAAAGGTGAGTTGGACCTAGAAGCTAGCCTGACTATCAAAATCTACTTTGATCAAGTGGATTGGTTCTAGTCGAAGGAATGATCCTAGATTGGCAGAGATCATGATCAAACTAAAGATTGGTATTGAACTTAAGGATACGAGGATGCATGGACTCGACTATGATGGTTGGCTCTGAATGAATGGGAGATTAGTTGCACCTGACATGGATGGATTGAGAGGTGAAGTACTTCGAGAGTGTCATCACTTAAAGTTAACCATACATCCTAGCGGTAACAAGATGTACCGTGATATGAGACAAACCTTTTACTAGGAAGGTAGGAAGAAGGATGTTGGGACATTCAAATCCAAATGCATGGATTGCCAACTAATTGAGGTTGAGAAGAAGAAACCTACTGGTTAATTACAACCGCAGGAAGTTCCTGAATTGAAGTGGGAGAAATTATCAATGGATTTTATTGATGGTTTACCAAGGACTCGAGTGGGGAATGACAGTATCTGGGTCATCGTAGATCGACTGACCAAGAGTGCTAGATTTATACCCGTCAAGTCAAGTGGAACAGCTCCAAGTTAGCTAAATTGCATAGAAATGGGTTGTACGATTCCATGGAATACCAAAAGGCATAATGAAGGATCGAGACCCATTATTTACAAGTAGCTTTTGGAAGAGCTTACATGAAGCTTTAGGGTATGAGCTACACTACAACACATTATATCACCTTCAAACTGATGGTCACACCGAGAGAATGAATTGAATATTGAAGAACCCCTAGGAGCTTGTATCTTAGATTTTGGAGGCTCATGGGATGACCATTTGCATCTTGTGGAGTTCGCAAACAATAATGGCTATCTTTCTAGCACTGGAATAGCACCATATAAGGAATTATATGGTTGACATGCAACCTTCCCTTATGTTGGCTTGAGGCGGGAGAAAAAAAATGATAATTGGGCCAAACATGGTTAAAGAAACCTTTGAGAAGGTTGAGATCATCCAACAATAAATGAAAGCTTCTCAAGACTAGTGGAAAAAAATACGTCGATAGGGGACCTAGAGATTTCGAATTCTTTGTCAGAGATTTTGTATTCTTTAGGATTTCTCCATCGAAGAGTGTGATTCTGTTTGGTAGAAAAGGATAGTGAGCTCCATGGTTTATTGCTCCTTTTCCAATTCACAAACGGATTGGGAGTTTGGCCTACAGAGTTGATCTACTGCACAGGATGGACGAGGTGAACAATGTGTTTCATGTTTGTTATTTAAGGAATTTTGTACATGCTTCCAATATAACTATCACACTAGATTAATTTGATGATATCAAGGTGGAAACGGAAGCTATTGGAATTCCAAAACTTGCTTGTATCATAAATCATGATATGAAACAACTTAGAACGAAGGATATGAAGCTTGTCAAAATCCAGTGGGGTGAAAATAAGAGCGGTTGCGCCTAGGAGATCGAGGAGAGTATGAGGACGACATACTCTTTGTTTGGTAAGATTTTATATTATCGCTCTTATTTTCATTTAAAATACTGTTTGTTTTCCCCTTGTTTAGTACTCTACATGATATGATTGGTTTAAATTGTTTCTTTCCTATTATGGTTGGTATGTATGCATGATTGATTATGATGTGTGTATGTGATCGATAGACATGCATGATGACCTTGTTAACTTGTTTGGGAATTTCAAGGCAAAATTTCTTAATAGGGAAGAATGTAATGACTTGTATTCTACGTATCGGAAGATCGTAGAATATATATATATTATTTTTATATAAGGTCTTATGGCCTTGTAACATTGAGAAATGGCTACCTGGGTCATTTCCTGCCTTCACTATTTTTGTCAAAAAATTTTGTGATAAATTTTCCTTTAGTGAATCTCGTTTCACCCATAACTTATGATTGGAAAAGAATCCAAACCTGAAACTACTTCCAATAGATCCGGATGATTGTTCCCATTCTTAAAAGTGGTTACATTAAGGAAACGGACTTACCTTCCAAAGGAATGACTAAAATAAGATTTGAAGAGGGTTAGAGAACTTAATTGGGACAAAATGTCATTAGTGGGTGGGTCGAAGACCCATTTTGGAAATAGAGTTAGTGGGGCCTGAAATGAGTTAGAGCACGACTACCTGAATAGATTCCCAACCCATTAGTGGCGTCCACCGCTTAGATCCCTCTATAAACCTTACTTTAATTAGTCATTAAGTTAAATCATCATTAAATCATGAGAAAAGCTACTGCATCACCTAGGGATTCGTGTTTTAACACTATTCACTTTGGATTTGAGATGGCTTTGGTAATTAAGATGAGTAGTTAGTACCTTTGCTCGCTAACTATGGTGTATTAGTCTATAATCATCCTCTTAAAATAAGGAAAAAGCTTATAAATCATGATTAATCATATTATCACACATATATAAGTTTGAGATGGTTTGGGTAATGTTTATGAAACTTGAAATTTAGGGAGAGGATTAAGCACTACCTTATGAGCATATGTCATTTCTCTTATTTAATTCTTTTGATTGAAACAAGTGTTGTTTGAGTATGTTTTTTATGCTAGATGCTTTCTTAGGAATACAAGAATGGATATAAGTGCCGAACGAATGGCGATTTAGATATAGGGTGCCATGTGGTGGGGAATGGCATGATTATAGTTTGGCATAAACCGGATCGGTATGTAATTTGTAAGGTACAAGTCGGAAGGTTCCAAGAAGCCACACGCAAAGTTTCAAGTCGTTAGGGGTTCGAGAGGTCAAGATATGGTGCAAACAAGCTTGGATCAGCATAGGCAAAGACTTCAGATTGACCAGCATTTCGTGTCGTTAACACCTATGATCGCCCAATACCCCGGATCATCCTAGGATAAGGGAGCACTCAAGGAATTTATGGTGAGGGTTTGAAGGGGATTAACCTAGGTCGGCATGCTAGGCACACCGATTCGGGTTGACCCACATTAGCATATGTGGAATACTGATTCGAATCTGGATAAATATGACTTGCACACCAATAAGGAGTTAGTTTGGATCGGCATACAAGGCATGCCGAACTGAAGCGGGCATATCGATCCAAACCATGATGAGGCTCGATCGGGTTGCCTATTAAGGGATGGAACGAGATGGCCTTTAAATCCTGACAATGGAACATGGTCCGTGCCTCATGGTATAGTGTCTTGCATGATAACAACTCATGATAACAACTCATGGTATAGTGACTTGCATGATAACAACTCATGATAACAACTCATGGTATAGTACCAGTAGGTGAAATACAGGGAAGGATGTTCCACGTTGGGAACCATATGGACATCCCTTCAGACAAGATTCGTTGCAGAAAGCGTATGTAAAGGGATCATCAACTCATAAGGTCTAGATAGGTACTCGTAAAGGAGTAGTAAGTGTGATGTCCATTCAGGACCATGTCAGATCCTTGTCTCCACATCGGAGGGCTTTTATGGCATCTACTCAGAACACGTCAGGTTCTTACCTTGCGTCGCGCACGTTGGTACAACCTAGTTCGGACCTACTAAGTGGCATGTGTTTGAGTATTGTAGAAACTAAGTGCTACCGTATATCAAACGCAGTGAGTGCGCGTATGCGAGTATGGCTGCTATAGTTGACTATTTTTGTTATTGAACTTAAGATTGGTATTGAACTTAAGGATACGAGGATGCATGGACTCGACTATGATGGTTGGCTCTGAATGAATGGGAGATTAGTTGCACCTGACATGGATGGATTGAGAGGTGAAGTACTTCAAGAGTGTCATCACTCAAAGTTAACCATACATCCTAGCGGTAACAAGATGTACCGTGATATGAGACAAACCTTTTACTAGGAAGGTAGGAAGAAGGATGTTGGGACATTCAAATCCAAATGCATGGATTGCCAACTAATTGAGGTTGAGAAGAAGAAACCTACTGGTTAATTACAACCGCAGGAAGTTCCTGAATGGAAGTGGGAGAAATTATCAATGGATTTTATTGATGGTTTACCAAGGACTCGAGTGGGGAATGACAGTATCTGGGTCATCGTAGATCGACTGACCAAGAGTGCTAGATTTATACCCGTCAAGTCAAGTGGAACGGCTCCAAGTTAGCTAAATTGCATAGAAATGGGTTGTACGATTCCATGGAATACCAAAAGGCATAATGAGGGATCGAGACCCATTATTTACAAGTAGCTTTTGGAAGAGCTTACATGAAGCTTTAGGGTATGAGCTACACTACAACACATTATATCACCTTCAAACTGATGGTCACACCGAGAGAATGAATTGAATATTGAAGAACCCCTAGGAGCTTGTATCTTAGATTTTGGAGGCTCATGGGATGACCATTTGCATCTTGTGGAGTTCGCAAACAATAATGGCTATCTTTCTAGCACTGGAATGGCACCATATAAGGAATTATATGGTTGACATGCAACCTTCCCTTATGTTGGCTTGAGGCGGGAGAAAAAAATGATAATTGGGCCAAACATGGTTAAAGAAACCTTTGAGAAGGTTGAGATCATCCAACAATAAATGAAAGCTTCTCAAGACTAGTGGAAAAAAAATACGTCGATAGGGGACCTAGAGATTTCGAATTCTTTGTCAGAGATTTTGTATTCTTTAGGATTTCTCCATCGAAGAGTGTGATTCTGTTTGGTAGAAAAGGATAGTGAGCTCCATGGTTTATTGCTCCTTTTCCAATTCACAAACGGATTGGGAGTTTGGCCTACAGAGTTGATCTACTGCACAGGATGGACGAGGTGAACAATGTGTTTCATGTTTGTTATTTAAGGAATTTTGTACATGCTTCCAATATAACTATCACACTAGATTAATTTGATGATATCAAGGTGGAAACGGAAGCTATTGGAATTCCAAAACTTGCTTGTATCATAAATCATGATATGAAACAACTTAGAACGAAGGATATGAAGCTTGTCAAAATCCAGTGGGGTGAAAATAAGAGCGGTTGCGCCTAGGAGATCGAGGAGAGTATGAGGACGACATACTCTTTGTTTGGTAAGATTTTATATTATCGCTCTTATTTTCATTTAAAATACTGTTTGTTTTCCCCTTGTTTAGTACTCTACATGATATGATTGGTTTAAATTGTTTCTTTCCTATTATGGTTGGTATGTATGCATGATTGATTATGATGTGTGTATGTGATCGATAGACATGCATGATGACCTTGTTAACTTGTTTGGGAATTTCAAGGCAAAATTTCTTAATAGGGAAGAATGTAATGACTTGTATTCTACGTATCGGAAGATCGTAGAATATATATATATTATTTTTATATAAGGTCTTATGGCCTTGTAACATTGAGAAATGGCTACCTGGGTCATTTCCTGCCTTCACTATTTTTGTCAAAAAATTTTGTGATAAATTTTCCTTTAGTGAATCTCGTTTCACCCATAACTTATGATTGGAAAAGAATCCAAACCTGAAACTACTTCCAATAGATCCGGATGATTGTTCCCATTCTTAAAAGTGGTTACATTAAGGAAACGGACTTACCTTCCAAAGGAATGACTAAAATAAGTTTTGAAGAGGGTTAGAGAACTTAATTGGGACAAAATGTCATTAGTGGGTGGGTCGAAGACCCATTTTGGAAATAGAGTTAGTGGGGCCTGAAATGAGTTAGAGCACGACTACCTGAATAGATTCCCAACCCATTAGTGGCGTCCACCGCTTAGATCCCTCTATAAACCTTACTTTAATTAGTCATTAAGTTAAACCATCATTAAATCATGAGAAAAGCTACTGCATCACCTAGGGATTCGTGTTTTAACACTATTCACTTTGGATTTGAGATGGCTTTGGTAATTAAGATGAGTAGTTAGTACCTTTGCTCGCTAACTATGGTGTATTAGTCTATAATCATCCTCTTAAAATAAGGAAAAAGCTTATAAATCATGATTAATCATATTATCACACATATATAAGTTTGAGATGGTTTGGGTAATGTTTATGAAACTTGAAATTTAGGGAGAGGATTGAGCACTACCTTATGAGCATATGTCATTTCTCTTATTTAATTCTTTTGATTGAAACAAGTGTTGTTTGAGTATGTTTTTTATGCTAGATGCTTTCTTAGGAATACAAGAATGGATATAAGTGCCGAACGAATGGCGATTTAGATATAGGGTGCCATGTGGTGGGGAATGGCATGATTATAGTTTGGCATAAACCGGATCGGTATGTAATTTGTAAGGTACAAGTCGGAAGGTTCCAAGAAGCCACACGCAAAGTTTCAAGTCGTTAGGGGTTCGAGAGGTCAAGATATGGTGCAAACAAGCTTGGATCAGCATAGGCAAAGACTTCAGATTGACCAGCATTTCGTGTCGTTAACACCTATGATCGCCCAATACCCCGGATCATCCTAGGATAAGGGAGCACTCAAGGAATTTATGGTGAGGGTTTGAAGGGGATTAACCTAGGTCAGCATGCTAGGCACACCGATTCGGGTTGACCCACATTACCATATGTGGAATACTGATTCGAATCTGGATAAATATGACTTGCACACCAATAAGGAGTTAGTTTGGATCGGCATACAAGGCATGCCGAACTGAAGCGGGCATATCGATCCAAACCCTGATGAGGCTCGATCGAGTTGCCTATTAAGGGATGGAACGAGATAGCCTTTAAAGCCTGACAATGGAACATGGTCCGTGCCTCATGGTATAGTGTCTTGCATGATAACAACTCATGATAACAACTCATGGTATAGTGACTTGCATGATAACAACTCATGATAACAACTCATGGTATAGTACCAGTAGGTGAAATACAGGGAAGGATGTTCCACGTTGGGAACCATATGGACATCCCTTCAGACAAGATTCGTTGCAGAAAGCGTATGTAAAGGGATCATCAACTCATAAGGTCTAGATAGGTACTCGTAAAGGAGTAGTAAGTGTGATGTCCATTCAGGACCATGTCAGATCCTTGTCTCCACATCGGAGGGCTTTTATGGCATCTACTCAGAACACGTCAGGTTCTTACCTTGTGTCGCGCACGTTGGTACAACCTAGTTCGGACCTACTAAGTGGCATGTGTTTGAGTATTGTAGAAACTAAGTGCTACCGTATATCAAACGCAGTGAGGGCGCGTATGCGAGTATGGCTGCTATAGTTGACTATTTTTCATCATACACATCTATTTACACTCTATGATGATGCAGTGCCTTATTGTAGAATACATTATTATATGTGTTAACTCTTTAGGTGGAGGGACATACCAGGTATACCTACTGCATTACTTTACAAGTATTTGATATTACTACCGCTCAAACCAGAATTTGTTTTACCTAGAGTTATTTGCGTTGCTTCTTATCACTCTAGGTGCTCTTAAATGAGCAAACTAGAGAAACGTTAGGTGTGCACGAGTAGCTGGACAGATGTAACAACCCGGAAATGCGAGCCAGTTTAATTTTTTTATTTTGGCAAATTTAATGAATTTTGAATATTTAAAATGAATTATTTTAAATAATATCGACGAGAAATTTATTTTGAATAGAATTAGAACGTATTTATTTATATACGTCGTCGTTAGAAAATAAATAATTCTATATAATTATAAAAGGAATTGAAAATGGCGCGGTTGTTCGATAATTCGATTTCAAACTTCAATTGAACATACCGGGTGCAAAATAAACCGGATTTTAGCGAAACCAAAAATATTAGAATCTATTTGATAATATCTTTCCAACGAATCTGAAGCAGGGATCAGAAGTTATGTCCAGTTGAAAATTCTGAATAGTCGCTATGGAATTCGGGCCCTTAAAAATGGAAATTTTGCAAACGACCTCGGATTTCGACGAAACCACTTTTGTTGGATCCGTGATGTCAAATTATTATTAGATTCCAATTTTCATAATTTTTCGATTCAATACGTGAGCGTGGCATAAGAAAACATGTTTGACCACTTTTAGTTGATTTTAATCGATTGGAAAATGACCATTTTTCAAACAGTCTCAGAATTCAACGAAACTTGTTCTACTAGGACCGTATCATCAATACGAAGTTAGAAAATATTTTTTGGGAATTTTTAGAGTCTGTATGTGGCCCCGGTAAATTGAAATGCGCGTTCAAATTCAATATATAGAGTTGTATGTTGATTTTGACGGAAACTGATCGAAACAGCCGAATCAGCCTGCGATACATATCCCATTATGTTCGGAATTGGAGTAATTAGTTAGGGACGACAGTCAGTGGGTTTGATTTCGAGTTCAAAATAGAAAGGTACTTTTTGAAATTAAATAATAATAAAATATATAAAATTATATATATTCCTCCTTTCCCTCTCCCTTCCCCTTCCAGTCAACGATAGAAATAAAAAAAAAGTGAAAATCGTGCCCTAGCTTCAGCGCCTCCATTCGCTGGCTCTCCGACCGCCGCTCGCCGTCGAACTCGCCCCACCCCTGCTTCTCCACCTCTCCACGCCTCCCTCTCCTCTCCTTTTCCTCCCTTCGATTGAACCCGCAACCTCCAGCATCCCAAACCCCCAACGCGCCTGACCGCGCCCAACCTGAACCCACTCGCCACTCCCTCCCCTTCACCTCCGGCCATTCCCTTCTCCATTCTCCCTCTCTACCCCATCTCAGACGTAGCCGCCACCCATAGCCGCCACTGTTCAGCGCTGGTTCGACCAACATGAAGCCGCCGCCGGTCCCAGTGACACCTCCGCCCCTCCAGTGGCCACCGGCGCATCTTACCCGACCACGTGAGTTATGTTTAACAATTTTATTCATTTTATCTAGTCTAGTTAGTTTTAAATCAATTTCTATATAGAAAGAGTTTGGTTTTAAATTTAAATATCATGTTTTAGAAAACTGAAATTTTATATAAATAAATTGGATTTAAAGAAGTAAATTTTTGAAAGAAATAACATCGTTTTGAAAAGGGATTTTTATGTACCATAGCATTATATAGGAAAGATGTGATTTTTAACATCATAAAGATGAGATTTTTATGAAACTAAAAACGTGATTCTTATCCATACAAAGATTTGATTTTTAACATTAAAAAGGTTCGATTTTTATAGTTGAAAAAAAAATATGATTTTTGTTCATCTAGGGAAATAAAAATATAATCTTTATTAGGAGAAGAGCAATATAAAAATATATTTTTTATAACGAAGTGAAGATAAAAATTTGATTTTTATATACCTGAGGTGAAGATAAAAATTCGATTTTTATATATGTAGCGTATACGGATGATGAAAGTGACAAGGGGAGAACGATGAAGATTTCCTACATATGAAGAGTCGTGGCGTTTGGATTAGCTTTGGTGAGAACTTCTCACCTTCTAACTTTTCTTTTCTAGTTATATAAATATATACTAGGATGCAGATGGTGTTTAGTAGCACCCGACACCATCGTCCACAGACCATGGACTTGTTTGTTTGGTGGTGTAGTTGGTTAGATTATTTGATTTAAATTTGATTGTTTGGTGAAATGGAATGGATTTGATTGATATGTGTATGGCGTGGGCCATTATTAGACCGGAGATAAGGCTAGGCCTTGTCCCGTTTCTAGTATCGTGCCATTATGCCGTCGAAATTTTCTAAAATAAGTTAGAAAAATAAAGATATCATTTTATTTAATAAATGAACCGAATAGAATATTCATAGGTTGAATAAAATAATTTGATCGTTAAAAATATAATTTTTAACGTGAATGTGAATAAATAAATATTCATTTACAAACCGGACGGTTTGTTTATGTACACCTATTTGAAGGACATTGATTGGGACGATAAATTTTACACATTGCCCAACTGCACAAATAAAATCTGTGTTTGATTGTTTGAAACCCCACACGGGTATTGGGATAAAATACGGCATACACTAATCCCAGTAATTATTTATATGTTGATCGATTGATTGACAGGCTATTATAAGCGTTAGATATCTATATTTGATGCTTATACAGAGTAGTGCACTTTGGATGATGGTTGATTATTT
Source organism: Allium sativum (assembly GCA_030737875.1). Taxonomy (NCBI): domain Eukaryota; kingdom Viridiplantae; phylum Streptophyta; class Magnoliopsida; order Asparagales; family Amaryllidaceae; genus Allium; species Allium sativum. The sequence continues at coordinate 222,718,846 of CM060918.1, read as the reverse complement.
ATCGTTGCTATTATATACATGTGTTGTATGGAATCCATATAATTAACATTATATGGTAACTGATTGTGCCTCATTCCAATTGAAAAAATAAAGAATATTATAAAATAAAGGTTCACGTGTTGACAGTACTCATCCGTTGAGATTAGTCATGTGTTGAACGAAAAATTTTAACAATAAAATTTACATCTTTATCATATATAAAATTTGAAACTAACTGGAAAATAGATAAGATGAGTGGTCTCCTGGATATTGATCTGATGTTGGTTTCGGCCTTCGGGGTTAATATTAAGGGAATCGTTCTCTTACTAATTTACGGTTGGAGTCTGATTTGAAATCAAACGATAGATACCATAATTTTTATTAAATATATTAAATAACAAAAATAGTCACACGTGGACAGTACTCATTCGTTGAGATTAGTCATGTGTTGACAAAAATATAGAGTCATGTATGGAAAGAAATATAGATTCATTTGTTGAATAGTATAACGAAGTTATTGAAAAATATAAAGCCGTGTTGACTAGAGATGCGCTATTTTGACGTGAACGATATTTATATCGATTATATTCGTTTTTATAATGAATATTGAAAAGAGATAAAAATCAAATATCTATAACAGGAATTCGAATTGAATTGAAAAGAAAATGAATTCGAATTGAATTGAATTGAATAGAAAACAAATTTGATTTGAATTGAATAGAAAACGAATTTGATTTGATTTGAAGAGAAAACGAATTTGATTTGAATGGAATAAAAAACGAATTTGAATTGAATTGAATAGAAAATGAATTCGAATTGAAATGAATTTGAAAATTTGTATTGAATTGAAATGAATTTAAAACGAATTTATAAGGGAAAATTCAATTTTGATTTGAATTTGAAATGAAGGTTGAAATTGTTTTAGAAACAAATTTGAAACTATTTATAAAATTCGTTTTAAATAGAAATCGACGAAATATATAATATATATATATATATATATATATATATATATATTATATAATGGCCTGAATAGAACGCGCCGCGCCGCAGCAGTTCGTAAATTTCGACCATTGACTTCGAACGGACATTACGGGAAATCCGACCGTTGGATTCTCCTAAAACTGGAACCGTTGGGTTCGTATCAAAAAGAGCTTTCTAACGAATAATAGAAATTTGAAATCTAACGGTTTGATTTGGAGATACGTCCAAATCAAATTTGGAAAAGGTCGCTGTAAGTGCAGTTCGATGGCCACTGTTGGAAATCGACTGTACGGGCCTTGATTAAATTATTAAAAATAAAAATAATTTGTGTAAAATCATAAGAAATGATTTGGGAAAAATTAGGATGAAAAACTCCATATTTGAAAAGATAAAAATAGATTTTATCGAAATGAACTAGTTTTGAACTAAATTTAAAACCCAATTATTTTTAAAATAAATAAATTGGATTTAAAAGGGGTTTTAAATAATCAAAATTTCTAATACATTTGATTGGAATTGAATTAGAATTGATTTGTGGGTTTATCGGGAACGGTGTTTTAAATAACACTTTTTCTTTAACCCGATAATCAATAGAATGTGATTTGGGTTTATCGTGAACTGTGTTTTAAATGACATTAGTTTTTTAACCCAGTAAAGGGAGTTTTAATGAATCTGCAATTATATTGAAATGTGAATTGATAATTTAAATTATCAAATTTGGAAAATGGGCGAGAATGGAGTATCAGCAGTTTTGCTCCAAGCGATAGTTAAATCTTTAATTAGATTTGAACGTGAAATGGTAATTAAATTTACCGATAACACCATGGTGTTAGATATGGAGTATTACCAGTTTTGCTTCATGGGATGAATAGGTTGGGATTGGTAAATAAAATAAATAATTACTTCGGTGCGGTTCGCTAATCTCGACTAGTTTGGAAAACCATAATTTGGTTTGAAATGATATCCAAAGGAAGATTTAAGAATAAATTTTAAAGAATTTATCTTTGATAAAATTAATGGGAACCTTTCCCTAAGATTATGAAATTTAGAAACTAGCTGTAGGTTAGCCAAGAAGAATGGTTTCCTGCGTATTAATCTGATGTTGGTTTCGGCCTTCGGGGTTAATATTTGGGAAATTGTTCTCTTGCTGATTTACGGTTAGTGGCTGCTGAATTGGAATGAGGCGTATGTTGTGTTTGTGTGACATTTGTTTACTATATACGCGGGTTATTCATAAAGGCCAGGTTTATACCCATTCTGAATAATCGATTCGACGATAAGTCGAAGATGAAGACGGTGATTGAAGACCAGAAGTCTTCACATCGTTTGGGTGATTACTGATGATCTTGATTGGGCTGTACACCCAAGATGAGGGAATCAGTTGGTGGTCGTCTAGACGTACTTGGAGATCGATGGATATGCGAGGAAAGTGCCTCCGGTTTCGTTCAGACCCAGAACGAACTTGTAAATGGACTGTGTGTCTAACATTGGATTTTATTCTATGTTGATTGATCTCTATTAAATATACATCTGTTTGGCGGTGGAGAATTTATTCTCTTGCTTAACGCCCTTCTCTGAGACGTACGAGCTCAGAGGTTGTATATCGATGGGCATCAGTCGCATGGCATGAATTTCCTGTGTGGCACGCCTAAGTGGCAATTGATCAAGGCTTCTGTTGAAAAGCAAAGTCTTGTGGTTGATGATCAAAGCACGGCCTTTGTGGCGTAGCTTTGTGTATAAAATGAATTCGCGAGCTTCACACCTCGGTATGAGTCAAAAACGGGATAGTGACTGCTGGGAGAGCACGACGTTTCTTTCTAGCTTTGGTGGTGTCAGTGACTTACCAGCCCTGACATTTATATACTTTTCACCTATGTGGTTGTTGGATGCGAGGCGCCTCGATTTTAGGTCTGTAAGGACCGGGAAACGTGTGTTCAGGAATAATTAATCCTCAAACGTAACGGAGGACCGGCCCTGAAGATCCAGGGGTTACCCAGAGTGTGTAGTCCTGAGACATTTGCTAGAGTGTCTCGAATCGGAGAGGAGCTTGCCCCTTGCCTCGACTTATGACGGAAATCCAATTTCCAATACGTGATATTGCGGTTTTAATTGTAGAACTAGTATGGCGACATGATATATGGTACCCATGCCGTCTATGATTGATATTTATGATTGAAAGTGTTTTGACACTATACACCTATAATAGTATCAAATGATTTGTTTTTAAATGTATCAAGCATTATTTGGCTATTATAAGGGAAAACCCTATCCTCCGGCTTGTATGGCATTGTGTGATGGGACCTGAGTCTTATAATAGCTTCATTTTTCGAAAAAGCATTGCGTTGTTTATTCTATGCACTGGTGTTCTTGGGAGGAAACCCATTCCGTGTTATACGGCGTGGTCCCTTGAATTACTCTCTTTTAAAGTAAAGTTTTAAATAACTGTTTAGTTCTCACACCAGTCCCATGACTGACCTGGAGTTTATTATTTTAACCTAAACTCTGGGTGCCCTTATTTTCTACACGGGCAGCTAGTAGTTTTGGTTTTGCAGATTTATATTCACAGGATCCCGATTTACAGCTGGTACGATGCTCGGAATGCTCTGTATCCGTGTATTACTTTCAGTTGTGTTTTATATTGTTTTTCCGCTGCTATGTAATTTATTGTAATCTCTGATATTTTTCTGTTGTATAATATTCATTTATACTCTTTATATTCTTGTATCTGATGGAATTGTTGTAATAAACAATGAAATGTTCTTCCGTCTGTGTTCTATTTTGTGTTGTTCTCAAGGTAATCCGGGCTTTCCTTACCGGTGAAGTTACAGGCTATCACATTTGGTATCAGAGCTTTGGTTTACAGAGCTCGAGAACAAGACACATTAGAACCATACGAAAGAATTCATCAGATATTGGATTAGTAATATTGTAACAACCTGTATTTTCAATAATCTGTTAAAACATAAATCGAGGCAGAATTTAATTCTAAAATCTGAATCAAGGGAAACGGGCTATGCCATTGCGTTCGTCTCGGAAAAATACGCGAAATAGAGTCCGAGTTTTCGAAAATCGGAGTCCGTATGACCAAGATATGGCCTCGCGAACTTTCACGAAAAATTCCCAAATTAAAGTATACTTAATTAAGTGAAATGGGTTGCGCAGAGAAATATATATATATATTGATATATATATATATATATAATTGAAAATTAAATAAATAAATATGCAAAAATGTTCAAAACAGCGAATTGGGAGAGGGGAATAACCGAACCGGCCGATTTTTGAGGTCGACCCGAGCTCGCTGGGTCGACTAGGGGTTAATCCAGGGTGTTTGGCTGTCAACCCGTGGGCCGATTCGCTCAAATGCAGATTTTGCATTTGAATGGTTCTCATGGTTCATCTTTAATCTAAAGGCCCTAGATGGTTCCTACACTTGACTTCTTCCCCAAGACATGCTTTGATGGCTTGGATTGAATCTAGGTTTAATCCTATGGCCTAAAACACTTGCCTAATCTATAAATAAGACCCTAACCTACCCTAAATCATCATTATTCATTCATACAACTAAACTATGGCAAAATCAATCCTCTCATGGCCTCCACTCTCTTCATAAAATTCCTAAATAAATTCCTGAGTGATTTTCCATGCATACAAGTGTTTTCAAACTTGTATGAGCATCATTAGCTTGCATTCAAGTCAAGTTTATATATTTGCATCATAAAGAAAGAGTCTTGATCATTTTGGGTCAAGGGTTTTGCTTGCATTTTGGGTTTAATTGATTTCATAAGGGCTTTGTCATATTTTTGTGACTTCTTAAGCATTGTAAGCCCTATTCTACTTTCATACTTAAACTCTAAAGTTAAATGTATGATATGCAAGTTTATATGCAAGTTTATCATGTTGTGATATGCAAGTTTATATGCAATTTTATCATGTTGTGATATGCAAGTTTATATGCAAGTTTATCATGTTGTGATATGCAAGTTTATATGCAAGTATGCCAAGTTATGTTATGCAAGTTTGGGTCGAACATTTTGTTCATGCTATCATGTTATGCAAGCTTATTTTGGGTTTATGAACATAAAGCTTTAAGCTTTATGCCAAAGGTTGCATTTTAGCAACATGTAAGTTATCATATCTCTTATGATAACTTGCATGTGAGGCTAAATGCGAACTTATGGCCATCTCTACATGTCATTTAGCACCATGTATCACCAATATGCTAAGTTTGGTTTTATGCATGCTTTTGAGGCCTAAAAATGTAATATGCAAGTGTATGAACATATGAACATTTCATATGCCACCTTGTTAAGCTTGTGGCTTCAATACCTTTATGTCATGATTATGCCAAGTTCCCTCTTTCTATCCTTTATGCGCTATTGCGATATGTAAGCGATGGGATTGCGTTTGGGGTTGGGTAAACTTAAAAGACATAAAACATAAGCTTGGGAATTTACCTATTAAGTTAGGTCTACCCATTGGGAATTTACCTATTAAGTTAGGTCTACCCAATTGCTTGAAAACTTGTAACATGTTTTGGAAACATGATGGACATGACACTTAGAAAAGATAAGTGTGGCCAACTCGAGGTTGGGTTGAGTTTGTAGCGTAAACCTACCCGGAACCGACCGGCTTAACTAGTTGCTACAAACAATAGGACCCAATGTGAGAAGTTGGTCATGTTGTACCTTGAACCCGAGGTTAGACCAAGTTGTGGTGTAAAGCTACCCGGACCCGCCCGGCTTAACTAGTAACCACAACATGGTCTAATATGAGAGGTTAAGGCGCATTAAATTAATTAATGCCTCGTGATTAGGGTTAAGTCATGGTCCACTTAATACTTAACCAATTTGGGCTTGGTAGATTAATCGGGGTTAAGTCGTGAACTCATCGTTACACTTAACCAAGTTAATCCAGGATTAGCAAGAGGGTTAAACCGTACTTAACCCACTAGAAAAATCCTAGCAATGGGGGCCCACTCCAGCAGTAATCCCAAGTTAGTATCATCATGATCCTAGGGACTAGGCTAGGGTGGGGGCACGATTACTGGACTGGAGGTAAGTGACCAAAAGCGACGGCAGAGGGTACGCCGGTGTAGTTCCGGGCGGACTCTGGTCGTGCACATAGTCCATAGCCAGAGAAAACATGCACGGGTACCAGTAGATCGGGACTGTGCACTCATGTTCATGGTGTCCAGGGGTTGACACCCTAGGGCTTGATACACCCGAAGGGTGGACCCGACACAGTTCGACTACAATTATGATTGGGCCATATTGACACCAACACGTGACGAGTTAGGCTTAGCGAGCCGATCGACTAGACCATTTGGTTGGACCTTGTATTAGGGTCATTTCATGTTATTGGGCCAAAGCTTGGGCCAAGGGATCAATACTTGTATATTCAAGTCATGTTAGTTTGCTAGTACACCTGTGGTGCAAAACCTTAATCCTGATTATGCGATGACACCTTTATCTACCTTGTTAGTTAATCATCATGCTAGTATACTGTTATCCTTATGTTCATCCCTGCTGCTCATGCCAGTTAACTTTATCAGTTTACATTGATTGTAGTAGGGCTTACACAGTCTTTTTGACTGACCTGTTTTCTTTCGCCTCTTTTCTTCCGTTCCCCCCCAGGTTCTCAGGGAGGGAATACCGGAGCTTAGCTCGGATTTCGGATTGCTTGCTTGTGGGATTTCAGCTCATGTACGGTTTCGACATGAAGCTAGCTATGGTTACCACTTAATTGGGGATAGCACTTATTTATTTCAGTTTTTCAGTTGATGTTGTTTTATCTAGACTTGTTTATTTGGAAAGCTATGTTGTACCAGACTTGTTTTGAAATGTTTTGAAATCTTCCGCTGTTTTATCCATGTTATTTACTCTGTTTACATATATACATATGTTCTTGTTCTTCCTTGATATATCATTATGCATGTTTACCTGATTCAAACGCCCCTCCAAAGTCAGAGTGCTTGCAAGAGCCACCCTGGTGGAGGTGGGGTGTTACATTTGGTATCAGAGCCAGGTTTACGAGAAGGAACAAAAAGGCTTTTAGAAAACTTTTGGAAAACTATTTTTAAAACCAAGTATAAAGTATTTTCCAAAGAAAAGTCTAGTTTATTTTAAAGGCTATTCCCCAAAAAGCCATTAGCAAAATTCCTTCGTTTTTCGCCATTCTGAATCTGTCTTTTTCTTCGTTTTCAGCATGGCCGATAACTTTGCTATTCCGGAGGGAGTGCACGTACATGTTTGGTATAGGAGACTTTTGGAGGCTAGGGCGACCGAAGCCGGCCCCACAGATGTTCCTCCTCCTCCACCTCCGGTAGTTAATGTTCCTCCTCCTCCTCCTCCGGTGGTTAATGTTCCTCCTCCTCCTGTCGCTGAGGTTCCTCTTCCTCCTCCCCCTCAGCATCCTCAAGTGGACTTCGCAAAGACTTGCAAAGATTTCAAAGCAATGGGTGGCAAGAACTTTCAAGGCACTGAGACTTTTGTAGAGGCTAGAAATTGGTTGAAAGAGACCGAGGATTTATTTGCTATCTTTGGGATAGATGATCAGAGGAAGCTCTTGTTGGCGGTTTGGCTTATGAAGGATGAGGCCGCTTATTGGTGGGAAGTCACCAATGGTACTAGGCCTGTTGAGACTTAGGCCGATTTCAGGGCAAGGTTCATGCTTAAGTTTCTATCTTCTGCTAAGGAGAATCTGCAAATGGAGAAGTTCATAACTTTGAGACAAGGAGATATGTCTGTTAAAGAATATGTGAACAAGTTCAATCAGTTAGCTCGTTTTGGCTTGGATATGGTGAATACTCCTCAGAAGAAGGCTCTTCGTTTTGCTAGAGGATTGAATGAGCCGTTGCAGGGATTGGCTATGTCACATATTCCCCATGGGGCCACATTTGAGAGTTTGGTTGATATGGCATTACATCAGGGAGATGTCAAGAAAGAGATCAAGGTGAATGATGCGCAAGCCAAGAAGACTGATTCCCAGGGAAAAGGAAATCAGGGTAATCCAAGTGGTCAAAGCAGTCAAGGCAATCAGAACAAGAGTCAAGGCAACAAGGGGAACAACAACAAGGGCAATAACAACAAGGGCAAGAATAACAAGGGGAAGTGCCATTACTGCGGTTCAGTTGGGCATCTTATCAAGGATTGTAAGAAGAGGAAAAGGAAGAACGGCGAATGCTTTTTCTGCGGTGAGACTGGACATTTTAGTAAGGATTGCCCGAGGAAGCAAGGGCATGGCCAGGGTCAGACTCAGCGTGTTGGACCTTCAGGAGGGAAAGTTCATGCTCTCAGTACCGCTCCAGTTCCCGATCGAGGTAGTATTTCTGTTGAGAGCCTTGTATATATTTCTGATTTTCCAGTTCGTACCTTGTTTGATTCTGGTGCATCGCATAGCTTTATCTCATCTGATCTTGTTGATAGATTGCACCTTAGTACTAGCTTGGTAGATGATCCCGTCTGTGTTTCAAATCCTATTGGGGGTTCCGCCCATTTGTCTATGATATGTGGGGATTTGAGGATCTCTATACTGAGTGTAGAGTTCTTGTGTAGTGCTTATGTTCTAGGTTTCAGGGGATACAGATTGATATTGGGCATGGATTGGCTGTCCAGATATGGAGCCATTCTTGATTGTGAGCATAGGGTTGTGAGGCTCGTGACTCGCCTCGGAAACACCCTAGAGATTTCTTATGATCCGAGAGGTCCCGTCATGTTGTGCTATCTGGAATCACTCGACTCGTCAATGGAAACTCTTCAGTCTGTGAGAGTGCTTCGAGAGTATCCGGATGTTTTCGATGAAGTTAGGGGGTTGCCCCCTAAGCGAGAGATTGATTTCCGCATTTATATTGTGGATAATGCAAAGCCTGTTTCTTTGCCCGTTCGGCACATGGCTCCGCGTGAAAGGCGGGAGCTAAGTAAGCAAGTGAAAGAGTTGCTTGAGAAGAACTTCATTAGACGAAGTATATCTGAATGGGGAGCGCCTATGGTATTTGCTACCAAGGCGGATGGTTCTCTCCGACTTTGCATTGACTATCGAGAGTTGAATAAGCTGACTAAGAAGAACAGACACCCGTTACCGAGGATTGATGGTCTCTTTGACCAGCTTGTCGGTGCTTCTTTTTTCTCTCAGCTTGATCTTGCTACGGGGTTCCATCAGCTCAGGGTAGCTGAAGATAGTATAGACAAGACTGCGTTCAGAACTCCAGATGGATTCTTCGAATGGCTTGTCATGCCGTTCGGCTTGACTAATGCACCCGCATATTTCGTGGACTTGATGAGTAGGGTGTTCAGGGAGTTCTTGAACAAGTTTGTCGTGGTCTTCGTAGATGATATTCTGATCTTCTCTAAGGATGAGGAAGAGCACGCAAGGCATCTCATGGAGGTGATGGATACGCTTAGAGCGCATCAGTTGAAGGCCAAGTTCTCCAAGTGTCACTTTTGGAGAAGGGAAGTTAGATTCCTTGGGCATATAGTATCTAAGCAAGGCTTAGCGGTGGATCCCGCTAAGGTAGTGGCAGTTCAGGATTGGAAGACTCCAAGGAATGCAACCGAAGTGAAAAGTTTTCTAGGTCTTGCGGGTTTTTACCGGAAGTTCATTAAGGACTTCGCAAAGATATCCGCTCCTCTCACTAAATTGACGAAGAAGAATTTAGTTTTTGCTTGGAACATAGAATGCGAGCTTGATTTTCAGAAGCTCAAGAGAGCTCTCACATCAGCACCTGTTCTAGCTTTGCCCGATGGAGGGAAGTTATTTACAGTATACACCGATGCATGTGGCACGGGGTTAGGAGCTGTTCTTATGCAAGAAGGAAGGGTGATATGCTTTGGCGGTAGACAACTCAAAGTGCATGAGAAGAATTATCCCACTCATGACTTAGAGTTGGCAGCAATAGTATATGCACTCAAGGCTTGGCGCCACTATCTTTTGGGAGAAAGATTTGAGCTTTATACCGATCACAAGACATTGAAGTATCTCTCTTCTCAGAAGGATCTGAATCTGAGGCAGCAAAGATGGATGGAGTTCTTGGCATCCTATGATTTTGAGATAGCTTATACCCCTGGCAAGGGGAATGTGGAAGCTGATGCATTGTGTAGAAGAAGGTTGACCCTAAGTCCTCTATTCGTTGAGATGAAGAATTTAGAGTACGTGGCGACCTTTGATTTCTCTGTGGCGGTTGAGTCGATGACCGGTTCTTTAGCATCTCTGGAACTCAGACCTACCCTTCTTGATCAACTTGGGGCTTCGCAGAAAGAAGACCCTCAGATAGTTAAGATTATGGATAAGCTGATTCGAGGAGAGGCGTCTAGCCATCTCGCTCGATATTCTATTGATGACAAGGGTTAGCTGAGAAGAGACGGAAGGCTATGTGTTCCCATGGTAGAAGATTTAGTAAGAAAAGTTCTGGAGGAAGCGCATCGCTCTAAGTTGACTATACATCCAGGTGGAGATAAGATGTATAAAGATATGAAGCGCAATTTCTTTTGGCCTGGGATGAAGAAGGATGTGGCAGAGTTTGTCTCTAGATGTATCATTTGCCAGCAAGTTAAGGCCGAGTCGAAGAAGCCCGGTGGGCTATTGCATCCTCTAGACGTTCCACTTTGGAAGTGGGAGAGTATTTCCATGGATTTTATCGATGGGCTACCAAGGTCAAGGAAAGGGAATACGAGCATTTGGGTTATTGTGGATAGACTTACGAAGAGTGCTCATTTCATTCCGGTGAAGAGCAAGAGGACCGCATCTTGGCTAGCGTCTGTATATCTTCGTGAGATTGTGAGACTACATGGAGTCCCTTCTAATATAGTCAGTGACCGTGACCCAATCTTTACAAGTCAATTCTGGAATAGCTTGTAAGAAGCTATGGGCACAAGGTTGAATCTAAGTACGGCTTATCACCCACAGACGGACGGTCAAACCGAAAGGGTGAATAGGGTACTCGAGGATCTGTTGAGGCTTTGTATTCTGGATTTTGGTGGTACTTGGGAAGACCATCTTCCTCTTGTTGAGTTTGCATATAATAACAGTTATCAGGCAAGCATAGGGATGGCACCATTTGAAGCTTTATATGGGAGGCCGTGCAAGTCGCCTACATGTTGGTGGGAGACTACAGATAAGCTTATACTTGGGCCTGATATGATCAGAGATACATCCGAGAAGATCGAGTTGATTCGGAGACGGATGAAAGCGGCCCAAGACCGACAGAAATCCTATGCTGATAAGCGAAGAACCGATTTGGAGTTTGATGTTGGGGATATGGTTTTCGTGAAGGTTTCTCCTTCGCGGAATGTAGTCCGATTTGGAGCCGTTGGGAAGTTGGCACCGAGGTTTGTTGGACCATTCCCTATTATAGAGAGGATCGGGCAGATGGCTTATAGAGTGAAGTTGCCCGAGAAGCTTGCCGAAGTACACGATGTTTTTCATGTCTCGCATCTCCGGAAATGTTTACATGAATCAGCAGAGGTTGTTGAGCCGAGTGTTCTGGAAGATGTGGAAGTGGAGAAAGAAGCTACTTTGAGGAGAGCTTCGATTCGTATCTTGGGGACAGAGACCAAGAAGCTAAGGAATCGAGAGGTCAAGTTGGTGAAGGTTCAATGGGGTGAAGCCGAAGAAGACGCAACTTGGGAAACCGAGGAGAAGATGCGTGGGCTTTATCCATTCCCTTTTGAGGGTACACTCTCAATCTCTTTTCTTTGATTAGCATATCTTTCCCTTTGCTATCCATGTTTATCTAGTTTATCGTGTTAATCTTGTCATGAGAACCTTAGGTAGAAACCCTTTGGATGAAACATGTGTTTGAAACATGTTATGCTTGATGGTTGCAAGTGGTTGCAAGTTTTTGCAAGTGGTTACTCGTGGATGCATTATACACGTTAGGCACTAGATCGGCTCACACACTCCTCATATTGCATATGCATGAGTGTTTATGCTTATTCATGGATGAAATTTTTTGTGTTATCACATGGATGTTGCATATGGATGTATGTGATGTGCACACATATAGATGTTATACATTATGTTAGGAATTGCATACATATGGATTCATTTCACTAACATAATTTGCATTGATGCTATTTGCATTAGATAAGTACATATACACACACCTTTGCATATGTTCATACAACATTTAGAATCTTGTAAGGACAATGATTGCTCGTGGATGATGTTTTGAGTAGATGATGATTGGATGGTAGGATACGTTCTTCCTAACTCGAAGATTTCGGGGACGAAATCCTTTAAGGAGGGGAGAATGTAACAACCCGTATTTTCAATAATCTGTTAAAACATAAATCGAGGCAGAATTTAATTCTAAAATCTGAATCAAGGGAAACGGGCTATGCCATTGCGTTCATCTCAGAAAAATACGCGAAATAGAGTCCGAGTTTTCGAAAATCGGAGTCCGTATGACCAAGATATGGCCTCGCGAACTTTCACGAAAAATTCCCAAATTAAAGTATACTTAATTAAGTGAAATGGGTTGCGCAGAGAAATATATATATATATTGATATATATATATATAATTGAAAATTAAATAAATAAATATGCAAAAATGTTCAAAATAGCGAATTGGGAGAGGGGAATAACCGAACCGGCCGATTTTTGAGGTCGACCCGAGCTCGCTGGGTCGACTAGGGGTTAATCCAGGTTGTTTGGCTGTCAACCCGTGGGCCGATTCGCTCAAATGCAGATTTTGCATTTGAATGGTTCTCATGGTTCATCTTTAATCTAAAGGCCCTAGATGGTTCCTACACTTGACTTCTTCCCCAAGACATGCTTTGATGGCTTGGATTGAATCTAGGTTTAATCCTATGGCCTAAAACACTTGCCTAATCTATAAATAAGACCCTAACCTACCCTAAATCATCATTATTCATTCATACAACTAAACTATGGCAAAATCAATCCTCTCATGGCCTCCACTCTCTTCATAAAATTCCTAAATAAATTCCTAAGTGATTTTCCATGCATACAAGTGTTTTCAAACTTGTATGAGCATCATTAGCTTGCATTCAAGTCAAGTTTATATATTTGCATCATAAAGAAAGAGTCTTGATCATTTTGGCTCAAGGGTTTTGCTTGCATTTTGGGTTTAATTGATTTCATAAGGGCTTTGTCATATTTTTGTGACTTCTTAAGCATTGTAAGCCCTATTCTACTTTCATACTTAAACTCTAAAGTTAAATGTATGATATGCAAGTTTATCATGTTGTGATATGCAAGTTTATATGCAAGTTTATCATGTTGTGATATGCAAGTTTATATGCAAGTATGCCAAGTTATGTTATGCAAGTTTGGGTCGAACATTTTGTTCATGCTATCATGTTATGCAAGCTTATTTTGGGTTTATGAACATAAAGCTTTAAGCTTTATGCCAAAGGTTGCATTTTAGCAACATGTAAGTTATCATATCTCTTATGATAACTTGCATGTGAGGCTAAATGCGAACTTATGGCCATCTCTACATGTCATTTAGCACCATGTATCACCAATATGCTAAGTTTGGTTTTATGCATGCTTTTGAGGCCTAAAAATGTAATATGCAAGTGTATGAACATATGAACATTTCATATGCCACCATGTTAAGCTTGTGGCTTCAATACCTTTATGTCATGATTATGCCAAGTTCCGTCTTTCTATCCTTTATGCGCTATTGCGATATGTAAGCGATGGGATTGCGTTTGGGGTTGGGTAAACTTAAAAGACATAAAACATAAGCTTGGGAATTTACCTATTAAGTTAGGTCTACCCATTGGGAATTTACCTATTAAGTTAGGTCTACCCAATTGCTTGAAAACTTGTAACATGTTTTGGAAACATGATGGACATGACACTTAGAAAAGTTAAGTGTGGCCAACTCGAGGTTGGGTTGAGTTTGTAGCGTAAACCTACCCGGAACCGACCGGCTTAACTAGTTGCTACAAACAATAGGACCCAATGTGAGAAGTTGGTCATGTTGTACCTTGAACCCGAGGTTAGACCAAGTTGTGGTGTAAAGCTACCCGGACCCGCCCGGCTTAACTAGTAACCACAACAAGGTCTAATGTGAGAGGTTAAGGCGCATTAAATTAATTAATGCCTCGTGATTAGGGTTAAGTCATGGTCCACTTAATACTTAACCAATTTGGGCTTGGTAGATTAATCGGGGTTAAGTCATGAACTCATCGTTACACTTAACCAAGTTAATCCAGGATTAGCAAGAGGGTTAAACCGTACTTAACCCACTAGAAAAATCCTAGCAATGGGGGCCCACTCCAGCAGTAATCCCAAGTTAGTATCATCATGACCCTAGGGACTAGGCTAGGGTGGGGGCACGATTACTGGACTGGAGGTAAGTGACCAAAAGCGACGGCAGAGGGTACGCCGGTGTAGTTCCGGGCGGACTCTGGTCGTGCACATAGTCCGTAGCCGGAGAAAACATGCACGGGTACCAGTAGATCGGGACTGTGCACTCATGTTCATGGTGTCCAGGGGTTGACACCCTAGGGTTTGATACACCCGAAGGGTGGACCCGGCACAGTTCGACTACAATTATGATTGGGCCGTATTGACACCAACACGTGACGAGTTAGGCTTAGGGAGCCGATCGACTAGACCGTTTGGTTGGACCTTGTATTAGGGTCATTTCATGTTATTGGGCCAAAGCTTGGGCCAAGGGATCAATACTTGTATATTCAAGTCATGTTAGTTTGCTAGTACACCTGTGGTGCAAAACCTTAATCCTGATTATGCGATGACACCTTTATCTACCTTGTTAGTTAATCATCATGCTAGTATACTGTTATCCTTATGTTCATCCCTGCTGCTCATGCCAGTTAACTTTATCAGTTTACATTGATTGTAGTAGGGCTTACTCAGTCTTTTTGACTGACCTGTTTTCTTTCGCCTCTTTTCTTCCGTTCCCCCCAGGTTCTCAGGGAGGGAATACCGGAGCTTAGCTTGGATTTCGGATTGCTTGCTTGTGGGATTTCAGCTCATGTACGGTTTCGACATGAAGCTAGCTATGGTTACCACTTAATTGGGGATAGCACTTATTTATTTCAGTTTTTCAGTTGATGTTGTTTTATCTAGACTTGTTTATTTGGAAAGCTATGTTGTACCAGACTTGTTTTGAAATGTTTTGAAATCTTCCGCTGTTTTATCTATGTCATTTACTCTGTTTACATATATACATATGTTCTTGTTCTGCCTTGATATATCATTATGCATGTTTACCTGATTCAAACGCCCCTCCAAAGTCAGAGTGCTTGCAAGAGCCACCCTGGTGGAGGTGGGGTGTTACTAATATCCAATTAGAATGACTCGTTAGAGATAGGATCAGTAGTATCCTAGAACGAGTGTGAAGAGTATATTTTTCAAATGAAAACAATTTTGTTTTGAAATTTAAATTGTTTTATACGTATTTGAATATTTATTTATTTTGAATTTGGACTATCTAGTATATAAAGATTTCGCTTATACGCGTCATGAACGTATATTCGAAGTTTTAATATACTAGATAGATATAGAATCATACTCTAGTGGCCGGAAGATGATTTTGATGGTTGAGTACTCGTCATCAGAATTTATATTCGAGTGACGAAGGTGTGATATCTATATATTTCCATTAGACTGGTGTGAGAACCAAAATATAACTAGATAGATTTATTTGTTCTGATTTGGCATCAAAAACATGATTTTTTGCATATGTATCAAAATTATGAATTTGAAACTCTAATCTACTAATTGATTGATGGTTGTGTTGTTTGTTTATTTGTTTGATAATTTTGAACCATTATGCCTAATTGAATCAAATATTGAATTGTATTGAAAATTGGTCGCATTTGCTTGCATATACAAGTACTTACATTGAACAGGTCATAGCAAGGAGGCTAGAGCAGAGAATAAAATTTGTTTGCCCGACAAATAGGTACATGTTTACCATAATTTACTGTTTTGTTTGGGCGATGATGATTTTATGAGACGATTGGCTTTTTCTTTTTGAGATCAGAGGGCCTGTATGGCAATTTCAGGATTTTCCCGGTGCTCCCGGTGCAGGGGAGGTTATGGCGAAATTTTTCGGAAATTTAGGGTGTTAGCCAAATTTTTGAAAAATTTGAAAAGTTTTTAGAAACTGAAAAGTTGAAGAACTTAAGCCGTAAAGAAAATAATGGAAGTTGAGTTAGCTTTTAAAACAACTTTCAAGTTCGTTCCTTTTCGGGGACGAAAAGTTTTAAGTGGGGGAGAATGTAACAACTCGGAAATGCGAGCTAGTATAAAATTTTTATTTTGGCAAATTTAATGAATTTTGAATATTTAAAACGAATTATTTTAAATAATATCGACGAGAAATTTATTTTGAATAGAATTAGAACGTATATATTTATATACGTCGTCGTTAGAAAATAAATAATTCTATATAATTATAAAAGGAATTGAAAATGGCGTGGTAGTTCGATAATTCGATTTCAAACTTCAATTGAGCATACCGGGTGCAAAATAAACCGGATTTTAGCGAAACCAAAAATATTAGAATCTATTTGATAATATCTTTCCAAAGAATCCGAAGCGGGGATCAGAAGTTATGTCCAGTTGAAAACTCTGGATAGTCGCTATGGAATTCGGGACCTTAAAAAGGGAAATTTTGCAAACGACCTCGGATTTCGACGAAACCTCTTTTGTTGGATCCGTGATGTCAAATTATTGTTAGATTCCAATTTTCGTAATTTTTTGATTCAATATGTGAGCGTGGCATAAGAAAACGTGTTTGACCACTTTTAGTTGATTTTAATCGATTGGAAAATGACCATTTTTCAAACAGTCTCAGAATTCGACGAAACTAGTTCTATTAGGACTGTATCATCAATACGAAGTTAGAAAATATTTTTTGGGAATTTTTAGAGTCTGTATGTGGCCCCGGTAAATTGAATTGCACGTTCAAATTCAATATATAGAGTTATATGTTGATTTTGACGGAAACTGGTCGAAACAGCCGAATCAGCCTGCGATACATATCTCATTGTGTTCGAAATGGGGGTAATTAGTTACGGACGACAGTCGGTGGGTTTGATTTCGAGTTCAAAATAGAAAGGTACTTTTTGAAATTAAATAATAATAAAATATATAAAATTATATATATTCCACCTTTCCCTCTCCCTTCCCCTTCCAGTCAACGATAGAAATAAAAAAAAAAATCGTGCCCTAGCTTTAGCGCCTCCATTCGCTGGCTCTCCGACCGCCGCTCGCCGTCGAACTCGCCCCACCCCTGCTCCTCCACCTCTCCACGCCTCCCTCTCATCTCCTTTTCCTCCCTTCGATTGAACCCGCAACCTCCAGCGTCCCAAACCCCCTACACGCCTGACCGCACCAAACCTGAACCCACTTGCCACTCCCTCCCCTTCACCTCCGGCCATTCCCTTCTCCGTTCTCCCTCTCTACCCCATCTCAGACGTAGCCGCCACCCATAGCCGCCACTGTTCTGCGCTGCTTTGACCAACAGGAAGTCGCCGCCGGTCCCTGTGACACCTCCGCCCCTCCAGTGGCCACCGGCGCATCTTACCCGACCACGTGAGTTCTGTTTCACCATTATATTCATTTTATCTAGTCTAGTTAGTTTTAAAATAGTTTTAAATCAATTTCTATATAGAAAGAGTTTGGTTTTAAATTTAAATATCATGGTTTAGAAAACTGAAATTTTATATAAATAAATTGGATTTAAAGAAGTAAATTTTTGAAAGAAATAACATCGTTTTGAAAAGGGATTTTTATGTACCTTAGCATTATATAGGATAGATGTGATTTTTATCATCATAAAGATGAGATTTTTATGAAACTAAAAACGTGATTCTTATCCATACAGAGATTTGATTTTTAACATTAAAAAGGTTCGATTTTTATAGTTGAAAAAAAAAATATGATTTTTGTTCATGTAGAGAAATAAAAATATAATCTTTATTAGGAGAAGATCAATATAAAAATATAATTTTTATAACGAAGTGAAGATAAAAATTTGATTTTTATATACCTGAGGTGAAGATAAAAATTCGATTTTTATATATGTAGCGTATGCGGATGATGAAAGTGACAAGGGGAGAACGATGAAGATTTCCTACATATGAAGAGTCGTGGCGTTTGGATTAGCTTTGGTGAGAACTTCTCACCTTTTAACTTTTCTTTTCTAGTTATATAAATATATACTAGGATGCACACGGTGTTTAGTAGCACCCGACACCATCGTCCATAGACCATGGACTTGTTTGTTTGGTTGTGTAGTTGGTTAGATTATTTGATTGTTTAGTGAAATGGAATGGATTTGATTGATATGTGTATGGCGTGGGCCATTATTAGATCGGGGATAAGGCTAGGCCTTGTCCCGTTTCTAGTATCGTGCCGTTATGCCGTCGAAATTTTCTAAAATAAGTTAGAAAAATAAAGATAACGTTTTATTTAATAAATGAACCGAATAGAATATTCATAGGTTGAATAAAATAATTTGATCGTTAAAAATATAATTTTTAACGTGAATGTGAATAAATAAATATTCATTTACAAACCGGACGGTTTGTTTGTGTACACCTATTTGAAGGACATTGATTGGGACGATAAATTTTACACATCGCCCAACTGCACAAATAAAATCTGTGTTTGTTTGAAACCCCACACGAGTATTGGGATAAAATACGGCATACACTAATCCCAGTAATTAGTTATATGTCGATCGATTGATTGACAGGCTGTTATAAGCGTTAGATATCTATATTTGATGCTTATACAGAGTAGTGCACTTTGGATGATGGTTGATTATTTATCGTTGCTATTATATGCATGTGTTGTATGGAATCCATATAATTAACATTATATGGTAACTGATTGTGCCTCATTCCAATTGGAAAAATAAAGAATATTATAAAATAAAGGTTCATGTGTTGACAGTACTCATCCGTTGAGATTAGTCATTTGTTGAACGAAATATTTTAACAATAAAATTTACATCTTTATCATATATAAAATTTGAAACTAACTGGAAAATAGATAAGATGAGTGGTCTCCTGGATATTGATCTGATGTTGGTTTCGGCCTTCAGGGTTAATATTCAGGGAATCGTTCTCTTACTAATTTACGGTTGGAGTCTGATTTGAAATCAAACGATAGATACCATAATTTTTATAAAATATATTAAATAACAAAAATAGTCACACGTGGACAGTACTCATTCGTTGAGATTAGTGATGTGTTGACAAAAATATAGAGTCATGTATGGAAAGAAATATAGATTCATTTGTTGAATAGAATAACGAAGTTATTGAAAAATATAAAGTCGAGTTGACTAGAGATGCGCTATTTTGACGCGAACGATATTTATATCGATTATATTCGTCTTTATAATGAATATTGAAAAAGAGATAAAAATCGAATATCTATAACAGGAATTCGAATTGAATTGAAAAGAAAATGAATTCAAATTGAATTGAATTGAATAGAAAACGAATTTGATTTGAATTGAATAGAAAACGAATTTGATTTGAATTGAATAGAAAACGAATTTGATTTGAATGGAATAGAAAACGAATTTGATTTGAATTGAATAGAAAATGAATTCGAATTGAAATGAATTTGAAATTTGAATTGAAATGAATTTAAAACGAATTTATAAGGGAAAATTCAATTTTGATTTGAATTTGAAATTGAAATTCAACTAAAGCTCTCCACAGGAAAAACTTGGCTTTAGGGTCGAAAGAAATTTTTGTAAGTGGCAAGCTGATCAACGTAGCAGAAAATTTCATATCAACAACAAGAGCAGCAGTTCTCTCTTCACAACCAAATACCATAACATTTATGTCTGACCAAAAGAAAACCGAGTCTTCCTTTTGTATCTTCTTGCAATAACAAGTCTTCCAAAACCAAAGTCCAAAAAATTCATTACAATTGCACCATGCGCAAGCATCACTTTTCACAGTTCTACCAACTATTAGTCTCTCATGATTTTATCTCACTGAGAAAGCCTCCCTTCAACATTTCTCGTTTCATACTCCTGGTCATATGATTTTTAATGTTCGAGTTACCTGATATAGCAGATTTGAGAAGGGATATAGAGCCATTAGTGGCCGGTGGGTCAAAGAGGTTGGAGAAAAAGTTGGGAGTAGCAAGCTACGAGTTTGCGTTGCCATTATCTTTAAATGGGAGAGTGGGAGGTGCTCGATATGTTGCGGGAACAAGGCGATCGTAATAGTAGTAGTTTGGCTTGAAAGTTTTTTTTGACATTGGAGTACAATGTTTTATTACTAATGGTTCAGAAGGCATTAGCTGGTTAATTTGATGGGGTAATTGCTTGATCAGTTTTTTAAATTGTCTAATTAATCATTTTTTTACCAGTGATCTTAAACTTAGTCATTTCTATAACACAATAATAATCTAAAATAATGATAAATTAAACAATAATTAAATAAAACTCTTTAAATAAATTATTAAATATTTATTTAACCTTTAAATAAGTGATTAAATAATACTTAACCTTTAAATAAATAATTTAAAATCAAAATAATCTTTATTTAATAATTAAATATTTATTTCAAACCATTATTAATAATTAAATAAACTCTTAAAATCTTTTCTAAATAAATATTGAATATTAAATATTAATCCAATACTTAAACAATAATTTATTATTTAATAAATCGGTGAACAATTAAATCTTAATTAATTATAATAATTTATAACTAGCCTCTTATTTTAAAATTTAAGTATCAATTGTACTTGAAACATCATTATTGAGTAATTAGTAAATCAAAATTTCATTAATGATTAGGTCATATAATGAAATACATTTGTCGATTACTCGGTATGAACCAGCTAAATGTAGCGACCTCCCCATTTAGACTTTGTACACCCTAAATCTTTATAGGGACCGTAATGTTCTTGATGGAAGTATAGTTTTCTCGAGGTTGACTTCAATCCTACGAGAATGAATAATGAAACCCAGAAAATTTCAAAATGCCATACCAAATGAGCATTTCGAGGGATAGAGTTTCATTACATACTAGTGAAGAATGTTGAACATTTTTCCAAGTCACTAACATAGTCATTCTTTCCTTCGATACCATGACGTCATGAGAATATCTCCCATACATACTTCCATGGATCTCCCAGACTGGTCTTTGAACACCCAAACCTGCAGTTGATATGTAGCTTCATCATTCCTTAGATCAAAGGCGTGACAACATAACAATAAAATCCATCAGTGATGTAGCTGGTAGGTTCCTGGTCCGGGACATGCATTTGAATCTAATTGTAACCGGGGCATGCATCCATGAAAGGAAAAAGTTCGTGCCTAGTTGTTAATTATGTAAGCTGATCAATAAGTGGTAGCAAGAAGTTATCTTTCTATTATTGATTATTTAGGTAAGAGTATTCGATGCATATATGTCATTTCCTATTAACTTTCTTTACCAAGACCGGGTTATAGACCTAGTGTAGGTAGAGGGTATCGTTCATAAAGTCATTGATCTTTAGCTTGTCCACTTCCTCTTTGAGTGTGACAGACCTGTCTGGGCCTAGCATGCATCTTATTTGCTTAACCGGTACGAACTTAAGGTCAATATTTAATGTGTGGCTCATTATAGTCGACGAGGTACCACATATGTCAACCTGCATCCAGGGGAACATGTGTAGGTTCAATCTAAGAAATATAGTCAACTCCATCATTCGTCTTGGACTAATGTAAATCTAAAATTCAAAACCTTTGATGGATCATTGTTATTGATCATGATCACAATAGTCTTTTTTAGAGTTTTTTCTGCTGGAGTGGCGCTGTGATATCCTGGTTCCTTACCTTACTTGGGATATTAATTTCATGAAGAGCTTGCTATGTTTCCTAGTTTAAAATTTTCTCTTTGGTTGCTATTCATCTTTGTACTTAATATAGAGAGATGCATATGCCCTTCTCCTTACGGTAGACATCCTTTCATTCAGTTGTATGACATGCCCTTGCAGCAACCTGATCACCTCACATTATTTCAACTTTAACATCAAACGGAAACTTCTATGACAAACACCACAGGGCTAACACCACGGGGCAATGCACACCCTAAAGTCAGCCATGGTCGATCGCCCAAAAAGCATTGTAAGCAGAGTAAATATCTTACATAATAAGTGGAAGGTCCACACTCTCTAATGATCTCCTTCCTCAAACTCCATTGCCCAATTCAACCACCCCCTTCAGTTCATTTGCAGACCTGTTGAAACCATAAATACGACCAATACACGGCTTTAAATCCTTAGTTTCCAACAAAATTTGATTATGCATTCTTAGACAAGATATCAATGGAAATCCCACAGTCAACAAGGATATTATGTACCAGGGATAGTCAAATCATGATCGAAATCACAAGTAGGTTAGTAGATAGGGCCTCCACCCGGTTTGCATCTTTATTTCTAAAGACGATGTCAACCATCACCATCCTCCTATGCTTAGCTGACACTGATTCTTCTGTGCAGTTGCACTCTTCATATTCCATATGTTTTAATATGTTGACATATTACTTTATTGTCCTCCATCTCTTTCTACCTGGATGTGGTCCACGATCTATGGTACTAATTACAATTCCTTTACCTTTTAGCTAAAGGGTAGCTTTAGGTGTTATCTAACCTTGATTATTCCTACCACAATCTTGCTCTTTGTCCCTTGGGCAAACTTATATTTATCCAATTTACCTTCTTAGATCATTAAGCGAAGTAAATTGTCGTAATTAGGAAAGCCTTGATGTTTACTAAGGTTTCATTGTTGATTGCAGCCTCCATCTCCATTATTGTCTTGTCCTAGATTGTTAGTCCTCCTAATCTAGTTTTGGACGTCACTTCCATTTTACTAGAACTCCCTCGGGTCTACCTAACCACAACATTACTTTAAACACCTTCGTCGCTTGGTCCTGCCTTCTCCTTCTTATAGGACCTCTTTTCCCCCTACTTCCTTAGAATTTGAGCCTCATTATTATAAATTTAGTCAAAGCGAAAGGAGGTTCCAGTTAAGCATTCACAAAAGATTGAAATCAAGGTCAAAACCCCTAATTAACACCATCTAAATAATCTTGTCATTCGGTTCACTAAGATTTGTTAATGCCACATTAAACCTTTGTAGATAATCCTTCAATGACTTTCCTGGAGATTTCGGAATGCATAAGAGTGTCAATATGTGTTTTGGATTAGACGCATAGATGTGAAGCTGACTTAGGAACTTACTTCATAGCTCCTAAAATGACAAAATGGATTTGGGAGGTTGCTTCATGAGCCACATTATGGCCGCTCATTGAAGATAAATTAGTAAAGCTTTACATTTTATTGCCTCCATGGCTTAGGCCGAGTCCATGAACTATTGATATCAGGTCAAATTTTGCACTGGATCATTCTTACCCATATAATGCAGCATTATAATCAAATTAAACCTACATTGATACTCAACTTCCAAAATATTATCAGTAAATGGAGTACAGATTCTCTCGACTTCCTGATCTCGTTAGAATAGCCCTAACTATCATTTACTATTTTTCGAATCATTGCTGTTAGATCCAGGGCTTGAATGGTTGCAAGATAATATTTGAGCTCTACTTCATGCCTATGTATCTTGGCTCTCACCTTTCAAGTTGAACGTGTTGAGAAGCACCTCCAATAACATACCCTTTTTCATCTTTGAAACCCCGATCAATCACAGACGAGTAGGAAGTGTGATAGTGGCACGTAGAAAGTCTGGAGCAGCTTAGTTCCTCCTATGAAACCTTGAATTCGGGTGACTAACAGCTCCTTGTTGTGGATTGGTTTTTCCCGCTTGACCTATATTAATGCAATCGATATTCCCCAGATTGGTATGACATAAGTCGATACATCTCGGATCAACGCCGATCCGGGTATGACGAGGAGCATCTTCATGCCTGCCTTCTTCCATCCTTTGGTGCTGGCTTCTATAACTTTGTTCTGATGATGATGACTGCTTTGATTCATAATATTGCAGGGTTGAAAACCATCTTCTCAGTTCCTTCCATTATGCATCTTCATATTGGCCTAATTCCTCAAGTAAATATCGTTCTTGATTTGCAAAATCAATTCCTCATGCGTTTTCTCTGATTTTCTCAACATGTTCATGATATTAGTATGAGTAACTAGACCAGTAGACATTGAAGCAACAACAATGGTAGTAAGAGCATTGGCAATATCAACAACAACATTTAGACTATCCTCTGAATAGTTGTCTCCTCTTCAACCCGGGTGTTTGCACGGGATGTGGTAGCTTTCTTCTTGACTTCCACGGTTACCTCTTCAAGATATCAACAAATTTAAATAGAAAAATGACCGAAGATTCAGATTATTCCTCAGTAAAATAGTTATCCACTAGCAAATAAGAAGATCTAATGACTAGCGACCGAGAATCATAATTTATCCATGAAAGCACCATAGTGTTGGTGCAAAAATTGGCACCAACATATATAAGAGTGATAAAAAAATATTAATGAAGATAATCGTATGGAAATGAATAAAAGAAGTAGAAATCACACACAAGAGTTTATATTAGTCAGAAAGCAAATGGCCTACATCCACTTTTTAGTGTATCACTATATCCCTTGATTCTTCATTATCACGGAAGTTCATATCGGCGAAGATCTGGATCGAGATAAGAAACCGAAAATATCCTAAAGTTCCAAAGGTCTCTTCTTCTTCCTTAGCATCCTATATTTATGAATGGAGGTCACCCTAAATTAGATGGAGGAGTGGTGGAGGTAGTGGAGCTTATAGGATCGCCATGTTTTGGAGTTTGAATTGGTACCTATCCAGATCTACCTAGTAGCATGCCGATCTGAATTCAGCCATCTCCACACCTCGATGTCATCTTCACTCTCTTCCTGATCTGAAGCTTTTGGAGTGGTTAGGCCTTTGTATTGATCTGAAGTTGACTTAGTTGTCTGAACTTAACTTAGCATGGGGGTAGGCTGACTCGGATCCATGGAGATGAGGTCACGACGGGCCGATCTGAGTACTATGGGAGAATGCCATTCCATATTTTATGGAAGCATGTCGATCCGAACTTTGCATATCTCTTGTGTCTTGTCTAGGCTCTGAGCCTTCCATAGCACTATTTTTCGAGCTTGCCTGGCTGCATTTCATGATGTTTAAGATCAACATGCACGCCTTCTGGTCATCACTTTGGTTTTTTAATCAGTAATCATCAAGTCATGCTCATCTGAATAGTGTGGAATAGCCAGGCCACGAGACCAGGTGACACAGAGCACCTAGCTTGTGGTCTTTGTCCTGATCTCTTCTCAACCTTAAGAAATATCAATAACTCGGCAGAGATTATTTACCCGTACCTACCATCTGGCAATGGCATGAGTGCAATGCACGTATATTGAGGAATATCAACAAATACATGGATGTGTCTTATCTCGTCTAGTCGTGCAACATGTAACATCCCCGGTTTAAGGAATGTCAATAGTTAGAAAGCATGCAAGCACTATATTAATGTATAAACGGTAAAGAACAACTTATACATGTTAGATACTTATATTCTTTAATATATTTATTTGGGTATTACATCAATATAACAAGTCGCTTGCTTCAGTTATTTACTCCATATTTCTTTAGTTTTACAATGAAAGCAAATGCATATGACACAATAGGCCTTAGCATGTTACTTCGGTTGCATAAACAAAATAAAAAATTGGCTTTAGTTGTTCACAATAGCCGAAGCAAAAGGCCCCTTTTCCGTTCTAGCTATCCCCACCAACTGAATAAAACTTGGAGTTTCAAATTAAAGATGTTCTCTCCTTGCTCCAGTTATTAGAGCAGCTCCAACAGTTCAGGATTCAGCTCCAAAATTCTAAACTTCAGCAAAATGTACGACAAATAAGTGAATTTCACCTAAATATTCAGGAGTCAATTCAGTATTATGAATTGGCCCGACCGCTAATTTAATCAGCGTCCGAACCTCAGGAATTAATTTAATCAACGCCCTAATGAGGGCGCTGATTTAATTAGCATCTATAAACGGGTGTTGTTTTAATCAATGCCCTTTACCACTCCCCCCTTTTACAACTCCAACAGCTAGAAAATGGTCATCTGCCACCATCTCAACGACTATAAAATAGTTATGTCCTTCCATCTCAACAACTATAAAACAGTTATATTCATCCAAAACAGTTATAAAACAGTAATATTATTCCCAACGACTATAAAACGATAATATTCTTGCTACAATGGCTATTTTACAACCATAAATTACCAACTTCCACACGTACAGAATCTTAGCACAACTTCGCTTTCTTTCTATCTACCAGTATCATAACAACAAAAATTAAATAAAGTCTTTCACCTTTTGAAAAATTTACACGTACAACGATGTCCAAAAGCCATGTTAACGAAGACGACACCAAAAACCACCAAGGTACTCATCCAAGCAAACTAACAATCGTTCTATGGACAAGCAAGGAGGACTACAATCTATGAAACTTTTATTGTCACTTTCATAGGATTTGGTTACAAGAAACGACCAATCGTGCGATATGTTCTAGAAAAAAAAAAGTACCTTTAACCACAAGCATCTTAAAAGCACATGAAGATTATTGATGATTCAGTCTCAATTTGACATAAATAATTTGGCAAACACAATTTTACGAATCACAAGGTTATAAAATAAAGAAACCTAATCTTAGTGGAATGGAGGCAAGGATCATTTGGTATGTTTTTTAATATGTTTGTTGAGGAGTGAATTATGGTTATTTACGAAACGATTATTTTTTTTTCTCAAAAAAGATTGTCAAATGAGGAGTTCAAGAAGATATTCACAATAGAAAATGGGGCTTAAAGACCATATTATTATTAGTTCTTGAACTGCTATGAGTTGCTTTCCAGTCAATCAAAGTGGAATTCTAATACTGCTAAGATCTTACGTGATGTTCAAACTTTCGCAAAAGGAAAGAATAAAGTGTCAAAATCAACTTATTCCTTTAGTCCTGAAGATTAGTCGGAAAGAGTTTCTCAATTCAGATGGAAACCAAGTTGATGAGCTTAGCCAAACACAAGATGAATATTATAGACTTTTGGGCATTAAAGCTGCAAAAGGAAGAAAAAGATCGATGTTGTCATGGATAAAAGTTGTAATGAAATCCAAGAACGTAGACATTAAGACATTACTATGCAAGCTCAGAAAAAATAGAAGTAATGTGTAGGTTTGTTGACATTAAGAAGCAAAAGTTATTAATTTAAGCATAGAAGTTGGTTCTTGATCAACAAAGACACGTTGTGGAACAGAAGCAAGAAATAATGGACAATGACTTGACTGGAATGGATGACTTTCAAAAGAAGTATTAGATGGGGATCAAAAAGCAAATTATTATGGCGAAGTTCCCTTAAATCTAGTTAGATTCATTATTTCCATTGTAGTAACTATTTTACTTCCATTATAGTAACTGCATTATTATCAATGTAATGTATATTTGAATAATTTACCTAGTTATGCCACTAGATGTTAATTTTAGTATCAATAATACTAGTTGCTTATCAATAAAAATAATAAGTTGAAACAAATTGGGTTCTTACTTAATAAAGTACCACATCGTAAACTCAACAAAAATTCATACAAACATAATTAACCTATAACAATTGTAACTAAAAATCACCATAGCGGTTCCATATATGGTTCATAAGATCTTTCTATAGCTATAGTGTACTTGTGCGTATCTAAACGAAAGCTGGTGGTCCAAATGAATGTTGAAGGCCTCTTCTGTTATAAGGATGTTGTCCCGGAATACATCTAGTGTTTGTGGAGCACCTTAATATTCATAGTGTCGTTGTCCTTTATCCATATCTCTTTCGTCTTCAATGATCATGTTGTGTAGAACAATGTGGGAAAACATGATTATAGATATTTTTTGTCCTAGGATTACCGATCATTGCAAATCTAGAGTGTAGAATGTCAAGAGCTCTTTCTACATTTTTCTTTGTCCTTCCTGCATTGCAGCAAATTTCGCTTATTTCGATGTTACGGGATCTGGACATGCTCTAGCAATGATGCTCCATTTCGGATAAATGCCATTAGCTAGGTAATAGTTATGACTGTAAGTATTTTTCTCAGGAATAAATGTTACTGGAGGTACCTGACCTTAAACTAGAGGTAACTCACCTTGAGCTAGATGATTAAAAAGATATTTTCTTTCAACAACATTTAAGTCATTATTAGAAACGGGCATTCCAAAGAAAGAATGCCAAATTCATAAATCGTATGAAGCTACGAATTCCAAAATAATGGTCGATCATCTTTTATTGTTGTTGTAAGAACCTTGATATGCCTTGGGTGCAAATCTTCCATTCCCAATGTGTAACAACCCAAATTTTAATAACGTGTTAAGACAAGAATCGAGGCAGAATTAAATTTTAAAATAATAATCAAGCAAAACGGGTTGCGCCGTTGCGTTCGTCTCGGAATTCTGGTTGGAAACGAGTCCAAAATTTCGTAAATCGGAGTCCGTATGACCGAGATATGGCCTCTAGAAGTTTCACGAAAAATCAGAAAACGAAAACAGATTTTCGAATTTCGATTTTAGCCCCAAACAGACTGGGCGGGAAAACTTCCCGCCCAGCCCCAGGTCGACTGAGGAGTCGACCCCCCAGGGACTAGGTCGACTGCCCAGTCGACCTAGGTGTCGACCTGGGAGTCGACTTCCCTGGTCGGATCAGGTCGGCCTGGGTGCACCTGCAGGGTCTTGTGGTCTGGTTTGTTGGCCTGTGACGATTTTTGATGGCTCAGATCTAAACTAGGGTTAATCTAAGGGCCTAAACTAGTCCTAACTTCTATAAAAACAGCCTAAGACCAAGCCTAAATCACTAAAAATCATTCTAGCAACAAAGTGCTGCCCAAATCTCTCTTGATCATGGCCTCCATCTCCAACTTCAAGGGCTTGAGCATTCAACTAGATCCATGTCAAAGGAGCAAGCTTTCTACATCAAATCAAGGGAGTAGAGCATCATACCTACACCGTTCTACGACATATGCTTGCTCATAAATCTCTAGCCACGCTTTGTAAGTTCGAGCTACTTCTAGATCTAAACGGTAGTTCTAATGTTGACATGGAATAAAATGAGATGAAACCTAAGTATGTTAGTCTATGTGAATCTAGTCTTGCCTCTCTCTTGAACCTATGACTTTGGGCTATTTCTTAGTGATTAAATCATGCCACTCATGTTGTGTTTGACCTAGTTTATCATGCAAGATTGAATCTTTACTTGTGGAATGTTGGCATGAACCATTAAAACAATTTGACTTGTGGAACCTTCATATGAACTTGACTTGGGGGCTTATGCATGTAAAAGAACCTAAACCCCTCATGACCATTTACATGCCTATGATGATGCTATCATACATGTTTGAGGAAAATCTCTTTATGCTATCATACATATTTGAGGCCAATCCCTTTATGTTATTATACATGTTTGAGGCCAATCCCTTTATGCTATTATACATGTTTGAGGCTAATCCCTTTTATGCTATCATACATATTTGAGGCCAATCCCTTTGTGCTATCATACTTATTTGAGGCCAATATGTTGTCATATTACTCCTACTATGTTGACTCGCTTTCACTTGCGTTGGAAACACGCCTTGGGTAGTGCAGGCAAACGTGAGATGGAATATGAAACTTAACATGAATTAAGTAATGGGACAATGGGCATAAGTGTAAAACGGGGACTTTGTCGTAGCCTAAATTTGACATGAACATGATAAGTAGGAAAACATGAAAGTGGCCAACTCGAGGTTAGGTTGAGTTTGTAGCATTAATCTGCCCGGAACCGCCCGGCAAATCCAGTAGCTACAGACAATAAGACCCAATGTGAGAAGTTGGTCATATCGCGCTCAAAACCCGAGGTTAGACTAGGTTGTGGTGTAAAGCTGCCCGGACCCGCCGGGCGTAACCAGTAACCACAACAAAGTCTAATGTGAGAGGTTGGGGTGCATTAATTTACTTAATGCCACATGATAAGGTTAAGTTACTTTGACTAATGGCACTTAACCGATATGACATGAATGGGTAGGTTAAGTAAGACCGGACTTGATTACTTAAAGACACTTAACCATATAACATGATTAGCGGATGGGTTAGTTTAACCTAAATGGGTTGATAACACCCGACTGGGATAACGCGATGCGTAGTAGGGTTAAGTAAACCCACAAGAATGATACTTAACCATTATAAATACGACTAGTGGATGGGGTTAAGTTAACCTACACTTAACCAATCCGACTCGGTAATTTAATGGGGTTAAGTTAACTTACACTTACACTTAACCAATCTGACTTGATGATTTGATAGGGTTAAGTCACGAACCTCTTAAATATACTTAACCAATCCGACTCGATAATTTAATGGGGTTAAGTTAACCTACACTTAACCAATTTTACTCGGTAATTTGAAAGGGTTAAGTTAACCTATACTTAACCTATCTGACATGATAACATAGGGTTAAGTTATGAACTTCTTGATATACTTAACCAACTTGATACATGGTTTGTAGGGCTAAGCCTTGAACTTAAATACTTAGCCAATTTTGACATGATTCGTAGGCGGGGTAAGTCATGAACTAGAATGACAACACTTAACCTATTAGACAAAACCCTAGTTCAGGGGACTAAGTGGAAAATCGTAGTTAATAAGGATAACGAGAAGGGAAGCTAAGTGATAAACCTTAGTTAAGGATAACTAAGTAATAATTCTTAGTCAAGAGAATTGGACCAGTTCACAAATAGATGAGTAACCTGATACGGCAGGTCATCGTTTAAAACGAACACACGAGGAGGAGCGAATGTTTATCTGACTTAGATAAAGGCTCCAACGAACTGGGTGATGAAGTGGTAGCTTCAGGGGACGTGAGGGTACTCTTGGTATCCCTCTGTGAGGTTGCAGATGATCCTCCTGGGCTCACAGAGGTTAAGGTCTGCGGTAGAAGAACCAAGGGTATGCCTTGGTCACTGTGCGAGCAACCTAAAGACTGGGGTGGATTAGCGTGGAGTCGGCGATACCTGGTTTAGCCCGGTGATAGCACGTCGTCGACTACCTACCATCTTTAGTCAATCATGTACGTATGCGGAAAGGCAGAGAACTCCCAACAGACCATATACTTGCTATCTAGTTATGGGTGAGGTTGGCCAATAGGAAAGTGGGGCATAGGTGGCCGGAGTATAGTTCTCGTGCATGATTTTCTTGGATTGCCTTTCAGTAGTTGAGGGAGGGGTCACGTGGGACCATAACCACCGGTAGAAAAACAGACCTTAATATCTGCATCGGCAGATAACCTAAAGCTCCCGACCAAGTCCTGTGTTTCTTGATTAGCCCTGGCACGGGGCTCGGATGGCACATTGAGATACATGTGCATCTAGACATGGAAAAACGATTCACGATACATACGTGGGAAAAAGGGCGTGGTTGACGGGTAGCGTAATCCCTAGCGGTCCTAGGTGGCTAAAACCCAAAACCGAGTTATGAAAACGTTTTGTAAGTAGTGTAATCCCTAGCGGTCCTAGGTGGCTAAAATCCAAAACCGAGTTACGAAAACGTTTAGTAGGTAGCGTAATCCCTAATGGTCCTAGGTGGCATAAATCCTAGCCGAACATTCGAGAATTCATGGTAAGAAAATACAGCTAGATCAAGTGTGACAATCCAAAACGATTTCAAGGATAATGGAACTACGTTGAAGTAGTATAGAACTACGTGAGGAAGCCCGTAGGATTTACGGCAGAGGACTAGACATATACATGGAAAGAAACATACGAGTTGGGAAAACCTACATTAGGTTGACATGGACCATTTCATGACCTTGGGTAAGGGACATTTTGTAGCTAACACATGACACGGGTTGGGATACTAGTACGGAAGGTGCAGGGCAAATATACTTGATAGAACCTTGGGGTGTATTACTCGATAGAACCTTGGGATGTTATACTCGATAGAACCTTGGGATGTTATACTTGATGCATAGTAACCGTAGTTTATCTCTATACAGTAGTTCATCCTGTTACCTTAGTTTAGCTTGTCTATCTTGTCATCACCCTTATGTTTACTTTCAGTTTATGCATGTCATGTTACCTTTACCTGTTTTTATGTTGGAATTAGATAGGACTTACCAGTCTTTATGACTGACCCCGTTTTTTTCGCCTCTTTGTCTTCCGTTTCCCCTCCCCCCCCCCCAGGTTTTCAGGGAGGAAATACTATTATTTAGCTCGGACTTCTTCTGCTTCAAGGTCATCATGTATGTCTTGGATTTTTCTTGGCTATGGCTGCTTTACCGTTTTACTTGGGGAATATTTTATGACTGTGGTTTTATGCTTCTTTAACTATTGCAAGACAGGTTTCCAATGTAATGGCTTTTAAAGGCATTTTGATGTAAAAGGCTTTAGACCTTATAATTTTATGAGGTAATGAAATTTGGTTTTTCTTCCACTGTTTTATATGTTCTGTCTTGTAATATTTCTGTGCATGTTTACCTTGACAACGCCCCTCCAAAGCTAGTGCATTCTCTTGTGAGTGACCCTAGCGGAGGTGGGGTGTTACATTTGGTATCAGAGCCGAAGGTTACCAGACTGGGCAAAAGTTTTAAAACCTTCTGAAAAACTATTTGAAAACCGTTTACAAAGAAGCATTTTTCAAGTAAAGTTTTATTTTTAAAGGCTATTCCCCAAAGGTCATTAGCATTATCCTTTGTTTCCTTGATTGAATATCTTTTCCTTTCTTTCCTCCACTTGTAGTCACAGTGGTTTGAACTGCGACTAATCCTTTTCTAACTACGTCAGTGTTTTCGGTACAATGGAGGCAGTTCTCGAGAGACCTATTACCGCGTTACAAGAAAGGATAGTAAGAACAAGGGTAAAGGATACAAGCTTAAGGACAAGCAACTTATTGGTATGACTTAATCCACAAAGGAGGAAAAGGGTGAATGATAAAATCCATGACGAGAGAGAGTATCTCTAGTAAGGTAAAAAGAGAAAGATAGTCAAGTATTATGAGACGAGGACAAGATCATCGAGGGGGCAATTGTATGCTCACACTGTTAGCGTACCTAAGAAGGATGGTAACGTTTCTGTGAAAGGTTTAGCTTTTCTTCTCTATCATCCCGTCAGGACTTTGCTTTGATCACCGCATCATTTAAGTCTGCTTCGATAGTTGAGTCTATGCACCTTCGTACTAGCATAGTAGAGGATCCCATTTTTTTCTCAAATCTTGTTGAGGAATCGGTCCATTTATTCATGACTTGTTTGGATTTGAGGACGCCTATGACTTTTGGGAATAATGCTTATGCTTTTAAGCTATGGGTTGAATTCTAGGAATGGAGTGGTTATCCAGTAAGGGTGCCATTCTCGGTTCTGAAAGGAGGGTAGTTAGGCTCTTGACTTACCTCGGTAATACCCTCGAAGTCTCGTGTAACCTTTAGGGTTCTGTCATGATTGGTTACCTAGAATCTCTTGATGCATTTGTTGGTAATCCGTTCGAGTAGTGTTCGCCACTAAGGCGGATGGTTCATTTCGCTTGTACATGAGTTATGGAAATCACTCTAGTAAGTACACTTGGTACATGGTTGGCATCTGTTTGTTTTCAAGAGATAAGTTCTTCTGCGTGGAATGTCGTAGAGCGAGTAAGTGAGATCCATGATTCACTAGTGAATTTTGGAGAGCTTACATGAAACCATGAGTGCACGGATATGGTTGAGCCAAGTATACTAGAGGGAGAATAAGTAAAAGTGGAACGAGAGGCGACAATGAAGTGAGTTCCAGCTCATATTTGGAAATAGGAGTTAAGAGGCCACGAAATCATGAAGTTAAAGATGGTCAAAGCACAATGGAATTAAGCTCAAAGAAATGCGACTTAGAAGATTGAAGACAAGATACACGCATCATATCTCTTTTTAAGAGTATATTCTTGATCCCTATTTTCCTGTAGAGCTTACCCGCATGCTATCTTTTATGCATATCCTCTCGTTCCTATTCTCGATCTTATTTCCGTTGCAAACTCCATAGGGGGTATGACTCATCAGTTAATAATACATGTCAGGGTTTGAAGGTGTCCGTTAGGTTGACTAAACCTTTTGGGCTTTATAGGATATGGGTTGGGTTTAGAAAGGGATTTCTTGTAATCCAAAAGGAGTTTATCTTGCTTATCTCCTCGGTCCTATCTTGAGGACCTTAGGTAGAACCCTGTGGATGTAAACATGTATTTGAAAACATGTTATGATTGATATGGTTGTAAGTGGTTGCTCGTGGATGCGCGAATACACACTAGGCACTAGATCGGCTCAGTCACATTTCATATTTCACATGTATACATGTTTATACTTGTTTATGGATGAATTTGAATGTGTTATCATGTGAATATTGCATATGGATGAACGGTTGTGCACACATATAGTGTTTATGTGACTAGGACTATTTGCATACATGTGGATTCATGGCACTAAACATATTTTGCATTTAGAAGATCAATCAGGCCTGATCATTTGCATTAGATAAGGAACATATACACACACTTTCTTCATATATTTATACAACATTAGAAATCTCTTAACGACAATGTTTGCTTGTGGATGATGTTTAGAGTAGATGGATGATGGATGGTAGGATACGTTCTTCCTAACTTAGAGATTTCGGGGACGAAATCCTTAAAGGATGGGAGAATGTAACAACCCGAATTTTAATAACATGTTAAGACAAGAATCGAGGCAGAATTAAATTTTAAAATAAGAATAAAGCGAAATGGGTTGCACTGTTGCGTTCGTCTCGGAATTCTGGTTGGAAACGAGTCCGAAATATCGTAAATCGGAGTCCGTATGACCGAGATATGGCCTCTAGAAGTTTCACGAAAAATCAGAAAACGAAAACAGATTTTCGAATTTCGATTTTAGCCCCAGACAGACTGGGCGGGAAAATTTCCCGCCCAGCCCCAGGTCGACTGGGGAGTCGACCCCCCAGGGACAGGTCGACTGCACAGTCGACCTGTCGACCTGGGAGTCGACTTCCCTGGTCGGACCAGGTCGACCTGGGTGCACCTTGTGGTCTGGTTTGTTGGCCTATGACGATTTTTGATGGCTCAGATCTAAACTAGGGTTAATCTAAGGGCCTAAACTAGTCCTAACTTCTATAAAAACACCCTAAGACCTAGCCTAAATCACTAAAAATCATTCTAGCAACAAAGCGCTGCCCAAATCTCTCTTGATCATGGCCTCCATTTCCAACTTCAAGGGCTTGAGCATTCAACTAGATCCATGTCATAGGAGCAAGCTTTCTACATCAAATCAAGGGAGTAGAGCATCATTCCTACACCGTTCTACGACAAATGCTTGCTCATAAATCTCTAGCCACGCTTTGTATGTTCTAGCTACTTCTATATCTAAACGGTAGTTCTAATGTTGACATGGAATAAAATGAGATGAAACCTAAGTATGTTAGTCTATGTGAATCTAGTCTTGCCTCTCTCTTGAACCTATGACTTTGGGCTATTTCTTAGTGATTAAATCATGCCACTCATGTTGTGTTTGACCTAGTTTATCATGCAAGATTGAATCTTTACTTGTGGAATGTTGGCATGAACCATTAAAACAATTTGACTTGTGGAACAGTCATATGAACTTGACTTGGGGGCTTATGCATGTAAAGAACCTAAACCCGTCATGATTATTTACATGCCTATGATGATGCTATCATACATGTTTGAGGAAAATCCCTTTATGCTATCATACATATTTGAGGCCAATCCCTTTATGCTATTATACATGTTTGAGGCCAATCCCTTTATGCTATTATACATGTTTGAGGCCAATCCCTTTTATGCTATCATACATATTTGAGGCCAATCCCTTTGTGCTATCATACATATTTGAGGCCAATATGTTGTCATATTACTCCTACTATGTTGACTCGCTTTCACTTGCGTTGGAAACACGCCTTGGGTAGTGTAGGCAAACGTGAGATGGACTATGAAACTTAACATGAATTAAGTAATGGGACAATGGGCATAAGTGTAAAACGGGGACTTTGTCGTAGCCTAAATTTGACATGAACATGATAAGTAGGAAAACATGAAAGTGGCCAACTCGAGGTTGGATTGAGTTTGTAGCATAAATCTGCCCGGAACCGCCCGACAAATCCAGTAGCTACAGACAATAAGACCCAATGTGAGAAGTTAGTCATATCGCGCTCAAAACCCGAGGTTAGACTAGGTTGTGGTTAAAAGCTGCCCGGACCCGCCCGGCGTAACCAGTAACCACAACAAAGTCTAATGTGAGAGGTTGGGGTGCATTAATTTACTTAATGCCACATGATAAGGTTAAGTTAGTTTGACTAATGGCACTTAACCGATATGACATGAATGGGTAGGTTAAGTAAGACCGGACTTGATTACTTAAAGACACTTAACCATATAACATGATTAGCGGATGGGTTAAATGGGTTGATAACACCCGACTGGGATAACGCGATGCGTAGTAAGGTTAAGTAAACCCACAAGAATGATACTTAACCATTATAAATACGACTAGTGGATGGGGTTAAGTTAACCTACACTTAACCAATCCGACTCGGTAATTTAATGGGGTTAAGTTAACTTACACTTAACCAATCTGACTTGATGATTTGATAGGGTTAAGTCACGAACCTCTTAAATATACTTAACCAATCCGACTTGATAATTTAATGGGGTTAAGTTAACCTACACTTAACCAATTTTACTTGGTAATTTGAAAGGGTTAAGTTAACCTATACTTAACCTATCTGACACGATAACCTAGGGTTAAGTCATGAACTTCTTGATATACTTAACCAACTTGATACATGGTTTGTAGGGCTAAGCCTTGAACTTAAATACTTAGCCAATTTTGACATGATTCGTAGGCGGGGTAAGTCATGAACTAGAATGATAGCACTTAACCCATTAGAAAAAACCCTAGTTCAGGGGACTAAGTGGAAATTCGTAGTTAATAAGGATAAGGGGAAGGAAAGCTAAGTGATAAACCTTAGTTAAGGATAACTAAGTAATAATTCTTAGTCAAGAGTATTGGACCAGTTCACAAATAGATGAGTAACCTGATACGGTAGGTCATCGTTTAAAATGAACACACGAGGAGGAGCGAATGTTTATCTGACTTAGATAAAGGCTCCAGCGAATTAGGTGACGAAGCGGTAGCTTCAGGGGACGTGAGGGTACTCTTGGTATCCCTCTGTGAGTTTGCAGATGATCCTCCTGGGCTTACAGAGGTTAAGGTCTGCGGTAGAAGAACCAAGGGTATGCCTTGGTTGTTGTGCGAGCAACCTAAAGACTGGGGTGGATTAGCATGGAGTCGGCGATACCTGGTTTAGCCCTGTGATAGCACGTCGTCGACTACCTACCATCTTTAGTCAATCGTGTACGTATGCGGAAAGGCAGAGAACTCCCAATAGACCATATACTTGCTATCTAGTTATGGGTGAGGTTGGCCAATAGGAAAGTGGGGCATAGGTGGCCGGAGTATAGTTCTCGTGCATGATTTTCTTGGATTGCCTTTCAGTAGTTGAGGGAGGGGTCACGTGGGACCATAACCACCGATAGAAAAATAGACCTTAATATCTGCATCGGCAGATAACCTAAAGCTCCCGACCGAGTCCTGTATTTCTTGATTATCCCTGACACGGGACTCGGATGGCACACTGAGATACATGTGCATCTAGACATGGAAAAACGATTCACGATACATACGTGGGAAAAAGGGCGTGGTTGATGGGTAGCGTAATCCCTAGCGGTCCTAGGTGGCTAAAACCCAAAACCGAGTTACGAAAACGTTTAGTAGGTAGCGTAATCCCTAGTGGTCCTAGGTAGCATAAATCCTAGCCGAACATTCAAGAATTCATGGTAAGAAAATACAGCTAGATCAAGGGTGACAGTCCAAAACGATTTCAAGGATAAGGGAACTACGTTGAAGTAGTATAGAACTACGTAAGGAAGCCCGTAGGATTTACGGCAAAGGACTAACCATATACATGGAAAGAAACATACGAATTGGGAAAACCTACATTAGGTTGACATGGACCGTTTCATGACATTGGGTAAGGGACATTTTGTAGCTAACACATGACACGGGTTGGGATACTAGTACGGAAGGTGCAGGGTAAATATACTTGATAGAACCTTGGGGTGTATTACTCGATAGAACCTTGGGATGTTATACTCGATAGAACCTTGGGATGTTATACTTGATGCATAGTAACCGTAGTTTATCTCTATACAGTAGTTCATCCTGTTACCTTAGTTTAGCTTGTCTATCTTGTCATCATCCTTATGTTTACTTTCAGTTTACGCATGTCATGTTACCTTTACCTGTTTTTTGCTGGAAGTAGATAGGACTTACCAGTCTTTATGACTGACCCCGTTTCTTTCACCTCTTTGTCTTCCGTTTCCCCCCCCCCCAGGTTTTCAGGGAGGAAATACTATTATTTAGCTCGGATTTCTTCTGCTTCGAGGTCATCATGTATGTCTTGGATTTTTCTTGGCTATGGCTGCTTTACCGTTTTACTTGGGGAATATTTTATGACTGTGGTTTTATGCTTCTTTAACTATTGCAAGACAGGTTTCCAATGTAATGGCTTTTAAAGGCATTTTGATGTAAAAGGCTTTAGACCTTATAATTTTATGAGGTAATGAAATTTGGTTTTTCTTCCGCTGTTTTATATGTTCTGTCTTGTAATATTTCTGTGCATGTTTACCTTGACAACGCCCCTCCAAAGCTAGTGCATTCTTTTGTGAGTGACCCTGGCGGAGGTGGGGTGTTACACAATGCATGCAGTTGGGACTTCCCAACAAGCCCATCCATCCTCTGCTTTCGTGTATCTCTTTGATGCGCACAACGTCGGCTTCTTTCGGGATCTCAAGTACTTTGTCCTATAGACATCTACGACAGATTAACAAATTTTTTAGGGAGTTTCGAGTGTCATGCTCTTCGCAATTCCCTATGCATCGTCCAGTGAGTCTGCAGGGGTCTCATTACGGTCGTCATTTTCTATTCGCTGGTAGGCACTTGTGGTTTTGAAGCATTTAGTTTGTACTTAAAGTTATTTCTTATTGTTTTGAATACCTACCAAAATTCTCATAAATAAGTTCTCTTCTCATTTGGTCCCTTCTTCGAAACATATCTGGTACGTTAGTGCAGTTTACATTAAAGTAATCTTGTATAATAAATTGATGGTATATAGCTTTGGTTACAATTCATAAACTTACGACCATGTACCAATCTGCAACACTTTCTGGATGGTGAACCATAAGCTTCTTGACATATGTTGATAACCTGTTGGTTCTTCAGCTTCCTGCTAAATGATAGCTTCTTCCTCAGAATCACTGTCAAAAGCTTTCATGCAATCGAGAAACCATAATGAATTAATTTTTGTGTTTAAAGTTTTTTGTTATGAGCTATTCTTTGCAAGGTTACTGTCTTATATAAGAAATAGTTTGAAACGTACGCACATATTACATAGCAAGTTATCTCATGGCTCCTAAATGACTGAGACAACTCATGGCCACTTTATCAAATGGCAAGTGGTATAGATTGGAAATATTAGCACAAAAGATAGACAATACATCACATGGCTTTTGAATGATTGTGACAACTCACCTTCTTTTCACATGGCACATGGTATTGTTAGGGATTGAGATGTTTATGATAATGGTTTTGTTAACAACAACCTTGTTTCAATTATTATTGTTATAAAATATGTACTAACACTATTATCTAAAATATACATACATATATATATATATATATATATATATGTTTATACAAGAAATCTATGCAGGTATTAATTATTGAAGACTACACAGCTCAAAGAATCAAGATTTCAAAGTAGAAGATTCTAAGATTCAAGACCCATGAGCATTAAGAATTCAGGAACTCAAGAGTTCAAGAAATATAGAGTAATTGTGTCTAACTATTTTGTTAAAACTCTGGTTAGCACTGAATTCTTTCTCGTATTTTTTAAAATTAATATTTCATATATTTTAACTCCTAATTCAAATAGCTATTACTTATAGATTTAATATTTACTTATATTTTCAACAATCTTAGTTATATTTATAAGTTCAAAAAAAAACTTATATTTACATTTGTGAATATATGTATATATACTCATATGTCATTTAATATATAGTTTTTAATTATTTTTAAACCATTTAAATATATGTTTTTAAATATATTTTCTACTGGGAGTACTCTATTTTATTATAGTTTGTTTAAACTTAGGAATCGCCATAATTTATTTAAACATTATTTACTTTGATTTAAAATTTTATTTTTGAATTTACACTAGGGTATGTCCGCATATAGGCATGTCGACATAGGAGTCGTTTACTTGTTTTTTAAATTTTGAAAAGTTGTGACTTTTGATGTCAAATCTTTTCTAAAAGGTTGTTGCTATAGGAAAACTAAATAAAGGCTTTAGAA
Organism: Allium sativum; assembly: GCA_030737875.1. Taxonomy (NCBI): domain Eukaryota; kingdom Viridiplantae; phylum Streptophyta; class Magnoliopsida; order Asparagales; family Amaryllidaceae; genus Allium; species Allium sativum. The sequence goes on along the minus strand of CM060918.1, from coordinate 222,678,429 downwards.
TTTGAATATTTTGACTACTTTTATCTCCTTCTTCTTCCTTAATCCTCTTTCCATTATTCTTCTTAGTTTCTTAAATTTCCACACTTATACTCTATCGATTTTCAAAGAAATCATATCGTTCTTCTTGTCTTTCAATTCTACGTCAAACTCTCTTTGATATTCAAGTGCCACTCAAAAGTCATAGGCCGTTTGTAATGAAAGATCACGAGATGAAAATATATCGAGTCTATCATCGGAAAACTGATAAGAGAAGGGCGTGGTCATGTCCTGTATAAAATTGACTGGGTGCGATTGTGTCCTAGAAATCGTTTGCGTGTAAAGTTGTGGCACCTAAAAACAACTAAGTCTCACTTTACACAGAAGCGGTTGGGGTGTTCCCTTGTAGCCCTGAAGTCAATGATTGTAACTTAAATATTGGTTGAAAGAAAATCCACATCAACCCAGCAATATGTGGGTCTGGAAGCAAGGGAATCTCGAACTAGTATAAAATCCTTGTATGTACTTCCCTTTTACTGCTTTCTATCTTTATTTTTTGCATCTGTGATTGATTTTGTGATTGTTGATTTTTGTAATTTGCATAATATTCTATTTAGTTCAAAAAGATTTTAAGAAATTAATAAAATCCGTAAAACAATATTCACTCCCTCTATTGTTTAATTTGCCTTAAGATCCTTAATCTGCATCCCCAACAATTGGTATTAGAGCACTGATTTTCAAAGTTATCATAGTCTGATTTTTGAAAAAGTTTAAATGAAATTTTTTGACACTATTTTCATATGGATGTCTCAAAATCACCATGATGTTATTATTTAAAAATTACATTTAGTTATTTTGAAAAGTCACTTGATACTTTAAATAATTGTGTTGTTTTGTAAGGGAAGAGTTATGTCTAATGACTATTGGTCAAAAGACACCAAGATTATCATTCGTCAATTAAAAAAGAAAGAAAGAAACAAATGGATATGTAATTGGCTATCTACACAGAAATGGGTACCGGATCAATATAAAACTTTCTATTTTCATCTAAAACTTGATTCAGTACGGTTCTTCTCTTCATATTCTCCACAACGCCTCTGGTTTCATGCGATTTCATCAAGAAATGACCAAGTTATGATCAAGTGAAATTTTTGGTGCATAAAGGGAAAGAAAAGCAAAGCTGTCACGGGTACTGTTCCAATTTCATCCCAACCCCTTTTCCAAATTGTAGCTCTTATTCTCGTGGTCGTTTTGATGGTTGGATCATCAAACTCCAATCAAAATTGAGTAAGGTATGACAGTTTGAAGTTGGCTATCCAAAACTAAAAAATGTGTACATTTTTTTTTCTCTCTCACTAATTCAGCCTGTTGCACCATAATACCATTTAAGTTCATCATTAAACTGCTACTAGATCATTTTCCTTGCTTTCCTCTTTGATTTTCCACTGGTTTCATCCAATTTCGTCAAGAAACGAAGAAGATATGCCTTTTGGATGATTGATTGAAAGTAGGAAAAACGGGAAGAAGATGAAGAAGAAGAAAAAGAGAGACTTTAGTGAAGAGATATGAATACTAGATCTATTTATAGTAGTTGGAGTCCCCCTTTATTCAAATTAAAATCCAAAATTTAGTCGCCATGTTGGCTAAAATACTAAATTATTGATATCTTTCTCATACGATCTTCAAATTCTGCAAATGAACATACTAACGTACTGATCAGAAAAATGTGCCTGTCGCAATAGAGCAGATCTCGTCATCAAATTCTGGAAAATATAAATGTATGGTTCATAGAAATGGAAGAACAAAAAAAAATGGAGGATTGCAAAAGGATGTACGCTTTACAATTATTTCATAATTATCATTGCATTTAGGAATATACAAATATTCACATAGTTAGGTATATAAATTTATCTCTTTTACAATTTTAAATATTTGGTCCACATGTCAATACACCATAGTATACATATCAATCTAATTTTTTTTTTATTTTAGGTTTAAAATTCACTACTTTTTGCATTAATTTTAAATAAATTGAAAGGACATCTTTTCTTTCTTTTTTACAAGGCAAAAGGACATCTTTTCAATATGAAAATATCATTCAAACTTTAGTTATCAATTTGGTTTGTCTACTTATTTTCCTATATTCTGTTTTAATATATATATATATATATATATATATATATATGTATGTATGTATTGAAAGTATATAAATCAATAAAATTATATAGTACATAGATATGATAATATGCTATATAGAAATTGAAATTGAAATTTAAAATGTTCAAACATTTGATATTGTTATAAAATATAAACATACATAGTTTAACTTATACTTTTTAACGTATAATTTCATAAAAAGATTGGGTTACATTATTGTAACACCCCACACCCGCTACGGTCACTCACTAAGGGAATGCCATAACATCGGTGGAGTATTTTAAGTGAATATAGAACAGAAAAAAAAATTACAACAAGACAGATATAAGTAATACTTGAGAATTTAAAACATCATTTCATTGCAGCGAAAAGTAAAACATGTTTGGTTACACCAAAACCATAAACAAGAGTCAAGTACATAATATCCATCCTGATAAAACAAAAGTACATAATCCCATTACATAACTTAATAGCCATAATAGAAAAGATAAACTGAGCTTTACATCCACGGTCCAAGCTCCAAAAGGTAGATAAAGCAGTCTGATCAAAGCCCACTAGTGCTAGGCCCACTCTAATAACCTGAGGATTGGGAAAAAAGATAAAAACAACGGGGTCAGACATAAGTCTGAGCGAGTCCTATAACTTTAACAATACAATCATTAAAGTAACCAGAGTAAGACATAAGCTTGATATACGGTAACGACTGGGGATAAATGGCTACACTAAGCAGCCAACTAGACTTAGGATGAACTAAGATAACCGTAAAGACGCGCCTATCCACCCAAGGATAATTACTATATTGCACCACCCCAGATCTACCCACCCAAGGGTAATTCCTACACTGCACCACACCAGTCACTCCTACTTAAAGGTTGATCCCTCCCAAGGACTTAGAAAATTTACCCAGTAGTTTCGTGTACCCCTAGCTGACTACATAGGTGCCGTCTGCCCCTATCTCCACTAGGTGTACCCACTACTCCCAAGCGATCGGCTCCCTACCGTAGATACCCGTGCTGGCCCCACAATGGGGTGTATCACTCCCCAAAGTGGCAACCCGATACAACAAATGGTGCACGACTTATATCTACACGATGCAACAACGTCTTACCTACCAGCCCGGGTCCACACACGCATATGAAACCCGTTGGACTCGCGTTGCCACCGCTACCCCGTTTTGGCCTCTTATAGTCAAGCCCAATATGCGTGTCCCGTCCTCGACTTGGGTCGAGCCCACAAAGATACGTTTGGGATATTGGTTGAAATGGGCCCCACAAGCTACCCACCTAAGCTTGTCATTTCTAGTGAATCCCACTTAACCCTTTAACCATGTCCACTTACATGTTATAAATTTTGGTTAAGTCATTTAATCATACTTTAATTGCCACACAAGGCACCCACTAGATTTCCACATGCCACCCAAGGCACTTAATTGATTCTCACATGCCACCCAAGGCACTTACTTAACCCTTTAATCATGTTTAATTACATGTTCCACTTTGGTTAAGTATTCTAATCGTATTTTCTATTGCCACCCAAGGCAACCCACTAGTTTCCTCATGCCACCCAAGGCACCCCACTAGTTACTACATGCCACCCAAGGCACCCACTTAACCCCTCATGCCCCACTACATGCTAATTTGGTTAAGTGTTTCTTAATTAATTAAGATCGTAACCTTTGTAAAGACCTCTCACATTAGACTGTCTTTTATGGAAGCTGGATATGCCGGTTGGTTCCTGGCAGCCTTACACCATAACAGAGTCTAACCTCGTGTCTTTACACTTGTCACGTATTTAGTTTATGACTAAGACCTCTCACATTGGGCCAATCATTTGTAGCCGCTGGATTTGTCGGTCGGTTCCGGGAAGTCTTATGCTACAAAAGGGTCCAACCTCGTGTCTTAGTAGATTAATTACACCTAATTAATCACCCCCATAATTTGTATTAATTATCCCTAATTAATTACAAATATTTAAGAATATGGGTAGACCTAACTCAATACGTTAATTCCCAATTCCATAATATGGGTAGACCTAACTTAATAGGTAAATTCCCAATTATGTCCATCCACTTTATGGTATGTTTAATAATACCCACTTCACACAATTTTATGTGTTCATTAATTTTTTACCCCATCGTCCCCACATAAATACGTTAACATGACATACTTCAAAAGAGAAGATTCATCATACACACAATGGGTTCAACTTAGCATATCATTAGCATTATCATGGGTTTAAAAGGTGTCAACTTGCATATATGACCATAAACCCAACTTGCATAAATAACCAACCCAAACTTGCATGAATCACATATGTCATAATGATGGTAACTTGCATAAATGTTCATGTCATAGACCTATCATAAAGGTGTCAACTTGCATACATATCATAGGTCTAAAAGGGATGAACTTGCACATGTACTTATGTCATACATAGAGGCAAACTTGCAAATATTATGCATATCATAAAAAGAGACAAACTTGCATATGAACTTGCATCATAACTTGCATATGAACTTGCATCATAACTTGCATATGAACTTGCATAGCATGCCATACTTAGAGGCAAACTTGCATATATTATGCATATCATAAAAAGAGACAAACTTGCATATGAACTTGCATCATAACTTGCATATGAACTTGCATCATAACTTCCATATGAACTTGCATCATAACTTGCATATGAACTTGCATAGCATGCCATACTTAGAGGCAAACTTGCATATATTATGCATATCATAAAAAGAGACAAACTTGCATATGAACTTGCATCATAACTTGCATATGAACTTGCATCATAACTTGCATACGAACTTGCATCATAACTTGCATAAAACCAAACACTTAGCATGCATAAAACCAAATACTTAGCATGCACAAAACCCACCATTTAACATGCATAAACCCAAACACTTAACTTGCATAAACATAGTGTCATCATGAATAAGTGTTAAACATAGTGATTAGCAAACTAGCATCATAACATATGACCTAAAACCCATTGATCCGCAAGCAAAACCATATGATCTCATCACATCTCATCTACTTAGTTTAACAATTGGTTATTTAAGTGATAGAAACTCACAAACTCCAAGATTAGCTCCTTAGATAGTTGCTAGAGTTGAAGTAGAGGTGGATTAGTGGTTGATTAGCTTGCAATCCTCTTCTCAAATTAGTGGAGGCTCCTTCTAAGTTGCATTTTGGCGGCATGATGGCATAGATTCTATTTTTAGTATGGATTAGGGTAGTCTTAGGGTGTATTTATAGGATTAGGTTGTGTTTTAGACCCTTAGATTAACCCTAGATTAGTTTAGGTCCGTCAGATTTCGTCCCAAGCCCTCCAGCCCAGCCCAAAACTCAACCAGGTACACCCAGGCCAGAACCAGCCGACAGGGCAAGTCGACAGCCCTGTCGACTGCCAAGTCGACAGGCATGTCGACAGGCAAGTCGACAGCCCTGTCGACTGCCAAGTCGACTTGGCTGGGCGGGAGTTTTCCCGCCTGGCCTCCATTTCTGCATGTTTCGAAATTCAAATTTCCCGAAAACTTCTTTGGGCCTTAACCGGGTCATACGGACTCCGATTTACGAAATTTCGGACTCTATTTCGCGTATTTTTCCGAGACGAACACAATGACGTAACCCGTTTCCCCTGATTCTCACATCTGAGATTATTAATTCTAAAATTAGTGAATATCAGTGTTAATTGAAATTCGGGGTGTTACATTCTCCCCTCCTTAAAGGATTTCGTCCCCGAAATCTCCAAGTTAAGGAGAATGCATATCCTACCATCCAAACAACCATCTACTCAATCCATCAAACACGGGCATCCATTGTCCTTAAAACAATTTCTACTGATGTATGAGCATATGCAAAAAGTGTGTGTATATGTTCCCTATCTAATGTATGAACATATGCAAACCGTGATAGTGCCATGCATCCAATATGTATGCGAAAGAACCCTATTGACACATACTATATCTACATGAGTGCACAATCATTTACCAAAATGCATCATCCATATGATAACACAACCATTATACATCCATAAATATATCTACCTACACACAATTATATGCAATATGCAATATGAAGTGATTGAGCCGATCTAGTGTCTAGAGTGTGTGTATATGCATCCACGAGCAACCACTAGCAAACACTTGCATCCACATGCATCCATCAATCATAACATGTCTCAAACACATGTTTCAACCATAGGTTTACCCTATCTAAAGGTCAAAGGTACTAACGAGAGGACATACTACAGATAAGATAAGTACTAGACAAACGATTAAGGAGAAGTTAAAAGACATACCCTCAAAAAGGAATGGGTATAATGAACGCATCTTCGCTTCCGTCTCCCAAGTAGCGTTGCTCTCATCTTCTCCCCATTGCACTTTGACTAGTTGAACCTCCCTGTTTCTCAACCTCTTAATCTCTGACCCAAGGATGCGTGTAGGAGCTCGTCGAATGGTCGCATCACGCTTTATCTCTACTTCTCTAAGCAAGCTCGGCTCTACCACCTCTGCGGTCTCATGTAGGCACTTCCTCAAATGTGACACATGGAATACATCATGTACACCACTAAGTCTGTCGGGCAACTCCACTCTATAGGCCATCTGTCCAATCCTTTCCTTAATAGGAAACGGTCCAACAAACCTTGGTGCTAACTTCCCAACAGATCCAAAGCGAACCACATTCCGTAACGGATATACTTTGACAAAGACCATGTCCCCAACATCAAACTCAAGATCCGTCCTCCTCTTGTCCACATAAGATTTCTGTCTGTCTTACGCCGCTTTCATCCTTATTCGAATCAAATCAATCTTTTCCGAAGTCTCTCTAACCATATCGGGCCCAAGTAAGATCTTATCCGTAGATTCCCACCAACATGTAGGTGATCGACAAGGCCTTCCATAAAGAGCTTCGAAAGGAGCCATGCCAATACTGGACTGAAAGCTGTTATTATATGCGAACTCCACCAATGGAAGATGCTCTTCCCATGTACCTCCAAAATCCAAGATACATAGCCTCAAAAGGTCTTCTAAAATATGATTCACCCTCTCGGTCTGGCTGTCCATCTGAGGATGATATGCGGTACTCAAACACAACTGAGTCTCTACCGCCTCTTGCAAACTCTTCCAAAACTCTCTAGTGAAGATAGGATCTCGATCGCTCACTATACTGGAAGGTACACCATGCAATCTAATAATCTCTCGAATGTAAACTGAAGCTAGCCATGGAGCAGTTCTCTTACTCTTCACGGGTATAAAATGGGTGCTCTTAGTAAGTCTGTCTACCACAACCCAAATTCCCGTATTACCCTTCCTCGATCTCGGTAATCCATCGAGACACTATCCCACTTCCATAGCGGAACCTCCAATGGGTGAAGCAACCCACCGGGTTTCTTCTGCTCCGCTTTCACTTGCTAGCACACCAAGCATCTAGCGACATACTCGGCCACATCTTTCTTCATACCGGCCCAAAAGAAAACTCGCTTCATGTCTTGGTACATCTTGTCCCCACCGGGATGAATGGTCATCTTCGGCCGATGTGCATCAAGTATAGCCTTCCCCAAACCCTCGTTTTGCGGTACACAAAGTCTACCGTCTCTACGCAACCACCCCTTACCATCTAGGGTGTACCTACTCAAATGGCTGGACGACTCCCCCCCTTATGAGCTTCTCTACTAACTCAAACAACTGTGGGTCGTCTCGCTGTGCCTCGCCAATCCATCCCAAAAGAGTAGGCCTAACCTCCAAGAAGGCTAGCAAACCGGGTACAAAGTCAACGGAAGGTCTAAAGTCAAACATAAAAATAAACTCTAAGCTCCGTCGTTCAACGAACAATGAACTCAAGGACAACCTTTTTCTACTTAAGGCGTCCGCTACCACGTTACCCTTGCCATGGGTATACGCTATCTCAAACTCATAGGATGCTAAGAATCCCATCCAAAATCATCACAACTGTACATCTCTCACGCAGACCACCCTAGTCGAACTCGACATCCCTCAAATGCAAGCCCCAAAGGCCTAAACCAACATCAGACAAACACCCAAGGGATACCTCCTTCGAATTTAGACGACCTACGTGAGATGATACTAGTAAAAAAAACGGCTAAATAATTAAGCCCTTGTCCAACTCTGGATGTCCTTGCCAGTCTCGCTCCAAAACCACCGTTTATCCCATAACTGGCTTTGCTCAACCTATTGAGCACATACGAAAACTTATTTCGCTCCTAGAAAAGACCAAGATGTCATTTACAAAGACCATCACGAACTTATTTAGGTACTCCCTGAACACCCTTCTCATCAAATCAATAAAGTATGCGGGGGCGTTCGTCAAACCAAATGGCATCACCCGCCACTCATAAAAAAACCATCCGGAGTCCTAAAGGCAGTCTTCTCTATACTATCCTCAGCCATTCTCAACTGATGAAACCCCGTGGCTAAGTCCAACTGCGAAAATACTGAGGCGCCAACTAACTGATCAAAGAGATCATCAATCCTCGGCAATGGGCGTCTATTCTTCTTTGTGAGTTTATTTAGTTCTCTTTAGCCTACACAAAGTCTGAGGGACCCATCCGCCTTCGTGGCAAAAACTACTGGAGCACCCCACTCCGATATACTTCGTCTTATGAACCCCTTCTCAAGCAAATCGCCTACTTGCTTATGGAGTTCCCTCCTCTCACGAGAAGCCATGTGGCACACTGGTAAAGATACAGGTTTAGCATTATCCACCAGATATATTCGGAAGTCAATCTCCCGCTTCGGAGGTAAGCCCTTCACCTCCTCAAACACATCCGAGTATTCCCGGACCACTCTAACAGATTGCAAACTCTCGACCGAAGCGTCAAGCGATTCAAGATAACTAGCATAACAGAATCCATGGGATTACAAGAGATCTCGAGAGTGTTACCCAAGCGGGTCATGAGCCTAACAACTCTCCTTTCGCAATCAAGAACGGCACCATTACTGGATAACCAGTCCATTCCCAAAATCAACGCATAGCCCGTGAAGCCCAAAACAAAAGCATCACATCTAAACTCAATGCTAAGTATAGAAATCTTCAAACCCAAACATATCATGGACAAATAAGTGGAGCCCCCAATTGGGTTTGAAACAACCAAGGGATCATCTACTAGACTGGTGTCAAAGTGCAGTGACTCAACTAATGATGATGAGATAAACGAATGCAATGCGCCAGAATCAAACAATGTACGGACAGGATGATCAAATAGAAAAATTAGACTTTCAACGGAAATAGTTCTACCTCTTTCCTGAAACGGTGGAACCGCGAGAGCCTGTACTTGCCCCCTAGCCTGACCCGGTGCCATAAGAGCTTGCACCTGTCCTCCTGAGGTAGATCCCGTCCTTTGCCCCTTCTTAGGGCAATCCTTCACTAGATGCCCTGCTTCGCCACAGTGATAGCAGCCAGTCTTCTTCTTCTTTCGACAATCTTTGCTTATGTGGCCTGGTATCCCGCAATTGAATCACTTCTTCTTCCCCTTGCCACCGTTGCCTTTCCCACCTTTGTTTTGCTGTTGTTGCTGAGGTCTCTTTTGATCTCCCTTCTTCTCGGTTGCCTTATTAGCATTGGGACCCTTCTCTTCTTCATACATGAGTGCCATGTCAACTAGCTTCTCAAAGGTGGCCCCCATAGGGATATGAGTCATAGCCAATTCATGCATCGGTTCATTCAAGCCTTTCACGAACCTCAAAGCCTTCTTCTCCGGTGTATTCACCATGTCTATGCCAAACCTTGCCAATTGATTAAACTTGTTGACATATTCCTTCACTGAGAGATTTCCTTGCTTTAGAGTCAAGAATCTTTCCATATACAAGTTTTCCTCCGCCCTTGAGAGAAACTTTGCCATAAATCTTTACCTAAAATCCGCCCAAGAGTCAACGGGGCGTTCTCCATTAGTGACCTCCCACCAGAATGAGGCCTCTCCCTTCATTAACCAAGCAGCTAACTTGACTTTCTTTCCTTCTTCCATCTCAAAGATATCTATCAACTCTTCCACCTCCTTAAGCCAATCTCTAGCCTCCACAAAAGTTTCAGATCCTTGAAAAGGTTTCCCTCCCATAGCTTTAAATTCCTTGCAAGTCTTAGCAAAAGTATCCATGCGAGGAGGAGGGGGAGGAGGAAGATCGGGTGCTACGGTTGGTGGAGGAACATTTGCTGGACCCGCAGTGGTGGCCCTAGCCTCCATCAATCTCCTATACCATACTGGTATCGTCACACCCTCCGGAAAGTTAAGATCCTCAGCCATGCTGAAACGAAAAAGGAAAGATTCAAAACGGAGAATTCGAAAGATAAAGATATGGCTATTGGGGATTATGCTTTTCTTTCAAAATACTTTTCTCTTTAAAGACATGTTTTTGAAAATATCTCTTCCAAAAATGTTTTTAGAAAAATAGTTTTCTAAAAATTTTATCTGTTCCGGTAACCTTTGCTCTGATACCACGTGTAACACCCCACTCCCGCTATGATCACTCGCTAAGGGAATGCCATAACATCGGTGGAGTATTTTAAGTGAATATAGAACAGAAAAAAAAATTACAACAAGACAGATATAAGTAATACTTGAGAATTTAAAACATCATTTCATTGCAGCGAAAAGTAAAACATGTTTGGTTACACCAAAACCATAAACAAGAGTCAAGTACATAATATCCATCCTGATAAAACAAAAGTACATAATCCCATTACATAAACTTAATAGCCATAATAGAAAAGATAAACTGAGCTTTACATCCACGGTCCAAGCTCCAAAAGGTAGATAAAGCAGTCTGATCAAAGCCCACTAGTGCTAGGCCCACTCTAATAACCTGAGGGTTGGGAAAAAAGATAAAAACAACGGGGTCAGACATAAGTCTGAGCGAGTCCTATAACTTTAACAATACAATCATTAAAGTAACCAGAGTAAGACATAAGCTTGATATACGGTAACGACTGGGGATAAATGGCTACACTAAGCAGCCAACTAGACTTAGGATGAACTAAGATAACCGTAAAGACGCGCCTATCCACCCAAGGATAATTACTATATTGCACCACCCCAGATCTACCCACCCAAGGGTAATTCCTACAATGCACCACACCAGTCACTCCTACTTAAAGGTTGATCCCTCCTAAGGACTTAGAAAATTTACCCAGTAGTTTCGTGTACCCCTAGCTGACTACATAGGTGCCGTCTGCCCCTATCTCCACTAGGTGTACCCACTACTCCCAAGCGATCGGCTCCCTACCGTAAATACCCGTGCTGGCCCCACAATGGGGTGTATCACTCCCCAAAGTGGCAACCCGATACAACAAATGGTGCACGGCTTATATCTACACGATGCAACAACGTCTTACCTACCAGCCTGGGTCCACACACGCATATGAAACCCGTTGGACTCGCGTTGCCACCGCTACCCCGTTTTGGCCTCTTATAGTCAAGCCCAATATGCGTGTCCCGTCCTCGACTTGGGTCGAGCCCACAAAGATACGTTTGGGATATTGGTTGAAATGGGCCCCCACAAGCTACCCACCTAAGCTTGTCATTTCTAGTGAATCCCACTTAACCCTTTAACCATGTCCACTTACATGTTATAAATTTTGGTTAAGTCATTTAATCATACTTTAATTGCCACATAAGGCACCCACTAGATTTCCACATGCCACCCAAGGCACTTACTTGATTCCCACTAGGGATGGCAATGGGGCGGGTCTAGGGTCCAAACCCGCTTGACCCGCCCCTGTTTTGACCCATTTAGACCCGCCCCATAGGGTCTTCGGGGAGGGTAAACCCGCGACCCGCTTTTGGAGGTCCGGGTCTAGGGTCGGGTCTGGGGCATGGCTAACCCGCCCCAACCCGACCCGCATGATCGAAACATCATTTAAACAATTTATAACTATAACTATTACTTGTTAATTTTCTTAGATTTACATGGTTGTAACTTGAATATTATATTCTTTCAATTGACAAACTATAAAATTTTCATTGTACTAAGTTACATCAATGATAATCATACAATAACAAATGCATATATTTTGAACTATTATCTTACAACTCATTTTATAATATTCTCTTGTCATTGTGAACACATTATAATATGCATATAATTTATCATTTAGTGATAAAAAAATATAAATATATAAATTTGTGTACACTAGAACATAATATCACCGGGTCACGGGGTGGGTCGGGTCTTCCCTGACCCGTACGGGTTTCGGGTACGGGGCGAAATTCCAGACCCGCACCGGGTCTACGGGGCGGGTCTGGGGCGGGGTTTAAAATGTCCGGGTCGGGTCTGGGGCACGAGAAACCCACCCCAAGCCGCCCCATTGCCATTCCTAATTCCCACATGCCACCCAAGGCACTTACTTAACCCTTTAATCATGTTTAATTACATGTTCCACTTTGGTTAAGTATTCTAATCGTATTTTCTATTGCCACCCAAGGCAACCCACTAGTTTCCTCATGCCACCCAAGGCACCCCCACTAGTTACTACATGCCACCCAAGGCACCCACTTAACCCCTCATGCCCCACTACATGCTAATTTGGTTAAGTGTTTCTTAATTAATTAAGATCGTAACCTTTGTAAAGACCTCTCACATTATACAGTCTTTTATGGCAGCTGGATATGCCGGTTGGTTCCTGGCAGCCTTACACCATAACAGAGTCTAACCTCGTGTCTTTACACTTGTCACGTATTTAGTTTATGACTAAGACCTCTCACATTGGGCCAATCATTTGTAGCCGCTGGATTTGCCGGTCGGTTCCGGGCAGTCTTATGCTACAAAAGGGTCCAACCTCGTGTCTTAGTAGATTAATTACACCTAATTAATCACCCCCATAATTTGTATTAATTATCCCTAATTAATTACAAATATTTAAGAATATGGGTAGACCTAACTCAATAGGTAAATTCCCAATTCCATAATATGGGTAGACCTAACTTAATAGGTAAATTCCCAATTATGTCCATCCACTTTATGGTATGTTTAATAATACCCACTTCACACAATTTTATGTGTTCATTAATTTTTTACCCCATCGTCCCCACGTAAATACGTTAACATGACATACTTCAAAAGAGAAGATTCATCATACACACAATGGGTTCAACTTAGCATATCATTAGCATTATCATGGGTTTAAAAGGTGTCAACTTGCATATATGACCATAAACCCAACTTGCATAAATAACCAACCCAAACTTGCATGAATCACATATGTCATAATGATGGTAACTTGCATAAATGTTCATGTCATAGACCTATCATAAAGGTGTCAACTTGCATACATGTCATAGGTCTAAAAGGGATGAACTTGCACATGTACTTATGTCATACATAGAGGCAAACTTGCATATATTATGCATATCATAAAAAGAGACAAACTTGCATATGAACTTGCATCATAACTTGCATATGAACTTGCATCATAACTTGCATATGAACTTGCATCATAACTTGCATATGAACTTGCATAGCATGCCATACTTAGAGGCAAACTTGCATATATTATGCATATCATAAAAAGAGACAAACTTGCATATGAACTTGCATCATAACTTGCATATGAACTTGCATCATAACTTGCATATGAACTTGCATCATAACTTGCATATGAACTTGCATAGCATGCCATACTTAGAGGCAAACTTGCATATATTATGCATATCATAAAAAGAGACAAACTTGCATATGAACTTGCATCATAACTTGCATATGAACTTGCATCATAACTTGCATATGAACTTGCATCATAACTTGCATAAAACCAAACACTTAGCATGCATAAAACCAAATACTTAGCATGCATAAAACCCACCATTTAACATGCATAAACCCAAACACTTAACTTGCATAAACATAGTGTCATCATGAATAAGTGTTAAACATAGTGATTAGCAAACTAGCATCATAACATATGACCTAAAACCCATTGATCCGCAAGCAAAACCATATGATCTCATCACATCTCATCTACTTAGTTTAACAATTGGTTATTAAAGTGATAGAAACTCACAAACTCCAAGATTAGCTCCTTAGATAGTTGCTAGAGTTGAAGTAGAGGTGGATTAGTGGTTGATTAGCTTGCAATCCTCTTCTCAAATTAGTGGAGGCTCCTTCTAAGTTGCATTTTAGCGGCATGATGGCATAGATTCTATTTTTAGTATGGATTAGGGTAGTCTTAGGGTGTATTTATAGGATTAGGTTGTGTTTTAGACCCTTAGATTAACCCTAGATTAGTTTAGGTCCGTCAGATTTCGTTCCAAGCCCTCCAACCCAGCCCAAAACTCAACCAGGTGCACCCAGGTCAGAACCAGCCGACAGGGCAACTCGACAGCCCTGTCGACTGCCAAGTCGACAGGCATGTCGACAGGCAAGTCGACAGCCCTGTCGACTGCCAAGTCGACTTGGCTGGGCGGGAGTTTTCCCGCCTGGCCTCCATTTCTGCATGTTTCGAAATTCAAATTTCCCGAAAACTTCTTTGGGCCTTAACCGGGTCATACGGACTCCGATTTACGAAATTTCGAACTCTATTTCGCGTATTTTTCCGAGACGAACACAATGACGCAACCCGTTTCCCCTGATTCTCACATCTGAGATTATTAATTCTGAAATTAGTGAATATCAGTGTTAACTGAAATTCGGGGTGTTACAATTATCACTAGTACTATTTGTAATTTAATGCTAATTTTGATTTATTATTTTATTTAATTTATAAAACTTGTATATTTAACTTGATATTTTGTTTTGGAAACTGTTTTTTATGTCTTAAATATATAGCTTAAATAAAAGAAGTTATAATTTTATAGTTTGCTTTATATTACCAGATTTCATAAAAAATAATTGTGTTTTAATTACAAACTTCACATTATCATAAATATTTTTTAATTTCAAGTTCTGACACTATAAAGTTTCCTTAGCAAATTAATATATTTTGGTTTTTAAAGTTTAAATTTAGAACTGATTTGCTTAAATGATTAATGTATATCTCACGATTATTAAATTTTTATATAATGCATATCTTATTATTTTTTCCAATAATATTGGTTTTTATATTCATAATTATGAATAAATGTTCATATCATAATGGTTTACTTTACATGGTAAGATTTTATATTCTGTTTAAAAAGATCTTTAATATTTACTATATTATTTTTAAGGAGGCATCCTATTAAAATTATTTTATAATTCAAAATTTTTATTTATAAAGTTAATATGAATACTTATTTTTGATTACTACCTATCATGAATATATTTCTAATTATCTTTAAACCCTTATTTTTACCAAATTTTCAAATCTCATTCATTAGTATCATTAACCAAAGTCTAGAAGTTAATGATTACCCCCTGAATATCTCTTACAGTAATACTCATCACCATCAAATAATTCTATATATTATTATCATTATACATATTATTTCATATTACACTTCATTATCATAAATTATAGTGCACATCATATTAAAATCATTTACATCACAAGTTGCGCTTCATTCTAATATATCGTCACATATTGCTTAACATACATTTCATACTGCATTACAAATAACATACTATACACATTGCATCACATATCAACTTTTTACTCAATACATAACAAGTGTATTATATGGGAAGGTTTTAATTGTTGTTTTAAAAAGTATAAGACTATTAATTAACACATAACATATTTACTTTGACCTGTTTGACTTGATTTTCTTGATTTGGTTGACTTGCTTAACATTATTGGAAATGATGTAGGTATTGAATAATTATGATATAACTACCCACATTTATTTCACATTGCATTAGTTATTCTTGTATTAGTATAAAAGAGAATTTTATTATTTTATAGGATTATAGTTATTTAGTGTTGGTAGAAATTTCAATAAACATATGAATTGGTGTGTTTTGTTTGGATCAGAATTTGACTTAACTTATGGTTTATAGTAACAAGATTTAAGATAGTTTGTATTGATTGGTTGATTGTTTGGATTGCTTGGATTTTAATTTGAGTTGCCTTAATTTTTTGTGTTATATTACAAGCTTTATATTGATATTAGATCTTAGAACTGTTTCTTAGTCTAGATTAGTTTTAAACATTAGGTACTAGAACTATATTAGTTTAAAAGGGAGCATTATGGTGTAATTAGAGACATATAGTTTTTGATTGATGGAAAAGGGGAGAATTATAAAATAGGGATTAGATTAAGGGGGGTCTAGTAGTTTTAGTAGGAATTAACGAAGTAAGGAAGACTAAGTGGAGAATCAAGACATCAGGTACAAATATTTTATAACCAAGGTTGTCATCATCAAAAAGAGGGAGATTGTTAGGGGTTGAGACGTTGATGATAATGGTTTTTATGACTACAACCTTGTTTCAGTTATTAGTGTTATAAAATATATACTAACACTGTTATGTACAATATATATATATATATATATATATATGTGTGTGTGTGTGTGTATGTGTGTGTGTGTATGTATGTATGTATACATGTAAATATATCGGAGTCCGTGTTACTGGCTCAGTGGAAAGGCATTCCCCTGCCTGGTAAAAGGTCAAAGGTTTGAGGCTTCCCTAAGCACCTAACCCCAAATATATTCTGATTTCAAACTTCTTTCACTAATTTCAAATGATTTCAAAATTACTTCCTTATTTTTAAATCAATTTTCAAAGTGATTTCAATTAATTCCTAGTTCTAAATTAATATCTTTATATTTTAATTCTTGAAATTTATTCTAACTCCAATTTTTAAAATTAAATATTTCATATGTTTTAGCTTCTAATTTAAATATTTATTGCTTATAGATTTTATAATTACTTATGTTTCCAACTGTCTTAGTTATATATATAAGTTCAAAAACTTTTCTTATATTTACAGTTTAAAAAATATATATATATATAATCTTATATCATTTAATATATATAGAGTTTTTAATAATTTGTAAACCAACATAAAATATGTTTTTAAATATATTTTCTACTTGGAATAGTCTATTTTAAAATAGTTTTTTTTAACTCAGGAATCACTATAATTTATTTAAACATTATTTACTTTGATTTAAAATTTTATTTTTGAATTTACACTAGGGTATGTTTACATACTACCTTAGGCATGTCGACATAGGAGCCGCTAACTAGTTTTTTAAATTTTGAGAAATTATTTCTTTTGAATTCAAATCTTTTTTGAAAGGTTGTAGCTGTTGGAAAACGATACAAAGGCTTCAAAAATCGATTTTTTAATTACTTTTCATCGCCATCTTCTTGCTTAATCCTCTTTCCATTATTCTTCTTAATTTCTTAAATTTCTACACTTATACTCTGCGGAATTTCAAAGAAATCATATCAATCTTCTTCTCTGTCAATTCTACATCAAACTCTCTTTAAAATTAAATGCTGCTTAAGAGTTATAGGCTGTTTGTAATCAAAGATCGCAAGACCTAAATATATCGAGTCTATCCTCCAAAAATGATAAATGAAAGGTGTAGTCGCGTCCCATATAAATCGATTGGGTGTGATTGTGTCTCGGAAATCGACTAGGCATAAAATTATGGTCCGGAAAATCAGTTGAGTCTCACTGTACTTGAAAGCAATTGGGGTGTGCCCTTGTAGCACTGAAATCAAGGATTGTAATTTGGATATTGGTTGAATAAAAATCCAAATTAACCTATTGTTGTGTGGGACTTGATGTAGGGGAGTCCCGAGCCATTATAATGTAATTTTTCTTTATTGCTTTTTATCTTAATTTTTTGCGTCTGATGATTGATTCTATGAATGTTGACATCTTTGATTTGCATAACATTCTATTTAATTCAAAAGGATTTCGAGAAATTAATAAAATCAATAAAATACTATTCACCCCCTCTAGTGTTTTATTTGCCTTAAGATCCTTAATCCACATCCCTAACAAGTATAAGTTGGACATTAGCACAAGAGACATGACAATATGTCACATGGCTTTTGAATGACTGAGACTACTCAACAAGTAATCACATGTTACGTAGTTATCATATAACACATTGTTAAGTGTGTAGATGGAGTCAAACCGGCTACATTTCCTATCAAAGTCATTCATAGTGGTGTATTGTCCTATCAATGGCTTCCGAATGAGTTCAATAGTTGGGTCATTCTCTTTTTATTAATTTTTTATGATTTAACAAAAATTAATTAAATCGAGCACGTCGCGAAGTGGTAGTTTGTGATTTTTCGAAATGAATTTCAAATTAATATATAAAATAAAAAATATATCGAAATCCTTACAAATAAGAATCTTCGGGACTTATTCGAATATATCTTTCAAATGAATGTCACAATTCTTGATATGGTCTTGTGAATTTTAAGATATGTCTAAATTAGATTTTTATAAAAATCACGGTTAATTAGGCTGTTAACCATTCCTAAATAATTAACTAAATAATATTTTAAATTATAGAGTTTGAAGTTCCATTAATATACGAAGCAAAATTTTAACTGACTATAGTGTCTTGTCAATGTCATTCTCTATTAGCTATAATATATTGTCTCCCAATGATGCAATACCCGTTAATGTTGACATCATTAGGCACTCATTCGAGATTCTATGTTATATAATTCATAATGACTTTCGAATGAGTTAAACAACTCGGGTCATCCTCTGTTGAGTTAAACAAGAGTCCATGTTATATAACTAAAATTAGCTTCAAAATACTTTCATAACGACTGTTATACAATGCGAAAAAAATATTACATAAACATGGCAAGTATTTTCAATTGGTAAACATAAAAAATTATGAAAATACAATAAGCCTACAATTGTAGTGATGCTTATACAGACCCATATCGCATAAGTCAACTATAACGAAGTTCATATGTTTCACGAGAATAAATTCTGTTCTTTATTCTTATAGGTAATAGAAATCAAATGTAGAATGATTTTCTTAAAACATCTTATTCTTCAACAATCTTGATTATCTCACGGTATCAATTACAAGCTTCTGCAACACCATTATGTGTTTATTGATTTCTACATACGATTTCCTAGTAGGGCAGTAAGTATGGTCATTATAACCATTTGTCATCATGTTCTATGACATTTCACGGCTAAGACCCTTACCACTACGTAGCATAATGTCATGTATGCGATGAACTTCAAGATTTGATTTCATGAGCATAAGTAACTCCGAAGTAGACAAATTGACGATGGACATTTTTATTTAGTAGGTTATGTTTTAATTTTAGAGAAGAACATGAATATTTATAAGTAATAGGAATACTAAAGTTAAAGACATGATGCTACTAGCCGCATTCAATGTCAGGACAAATAGTGTAGCCACGTTATGTAAAAAAGTGGGTTTAGTGTCCAATCACATTCACTTTCAATACAAACAATGTAGAACGTTATGTAAAGAAAGTGGCTACTGTGTCTAGTCGCATTCAATGTCAGGACAAAGAGTGTAGCCACGTTATGTAAAAAAGTGGCTATAGTGTCTAGTCACATTCGATGATTGTAGTTGCATTGCATGGATTTCTTAGCAATTGGTATCATTCACTCACTTTTCAAATGAATAATTGAGCATTCATTATTTTCCCATTGTAAATACGAGCGACTGTGTAACAACCCACATTTCACGTATCGGAAGATCATAAATATTTTTATTTCATTCCCTAAGGGTTGGATCATTCTCATCTTCTGATATGTTGCTTATAGGTATGTGAGACATGTCCATAATTTTTACCAATTTTGTTTATGACCATTTTCCCCCTGTCAGTTTTGTACAGGGCATAACTTTTGACTCAGGTTGAATCAAAGGTTGAGACCTGTGCCATTAGAAAGGGATTGATGGTCGCCTTTCCGTAGAGTGTTTACATTAAAGATTTGGCTCAGTGGTTTGGAAGGAATCATTGTTTTATGGTATTTCACTTGGTTGTTCAGGTTTGGAGAGCCACAATGGACTGATTTGGGAAGGCCCATTGGTGAGCTATTGGAAGGGTATGAATAAGGGGTAAGGGATATGGAAAATGGTTTTAGTCTTCCATTCTCTCATTTTGGTGCCTTATGCTCCTCCTTTCCCTAACACCTTCCACCATTAAAAATCATAATCCAAGGAGGGAAATTGAAGATCTATACCATTGGAGGCTAGATATACATCAATTGAGGCAAGGATTCATCGGATCATGGTGTTTGGTGTGAGGTGCTTGCTGTCTGGATTCTTATTTCATCAATTTTAGTTTGTTTTGGAAAATCGGTGAGTGATTTACATCTCTCACATGAATGCAATGAAGTATATAAGTGTTTGTGCATGTTTCTCATCAAATTCAAGTGTTTTTCCATAGATCTATGCCATATTAAGTTCATTTTTCATAGAGATCACCCTATAATATGATCTAGCAAGTTTAGATAGGTAATTTCTATAACATTTCATATGAATGTGCAAGATAGATCCATAGTTTTTCTCATATGTACACTTAGGTTGATTTTGGTGATTTTTACATGTTTGTTGATGGAATTGTCATATTGGTGTTATTGTTGATTTCGTATCATGCTTGTGATCATATTGGATGTATTAGATGAGCTGGTTTCGTCGAACGAATCATTTTGGCGATGTTTTGGCCGAAATTAGAGTTGCATTGGATGTAGGTTTTGGGTCGAACATGGAGGGTCGGACATGGTGGATCGAACATGGAGGGTCGGTCGAACCATGGGGATGTCTTCTTGGAGGAAAAGAAAAGGTTGGGATGGTCGAGCAGGTGGTCGTTCGAGCAAGTTGGGTCGAACAGGTTGGGTCGAGCAAGTTGGGTCGAGCAGCATAAGGGTTATGCAGTAGTTCTGGTCACACCATAACGTGGTCCGGTCGGTCATGTTTTGGGTCTAACAAACGTGGATCGGGTCGGTGATGTCTTGGCGAGGTGTTTGGATCAGTCGTGAAGGAGGGGTCGAGCAGAGTGGTCTGATTAGTCATGTTGGGTCGAGCAGAGTGGTCTGGTCGATCATGTTGGGTCGAGCAGAGTGGTCTGGTCGATCATGTTGGGTCGAGCAGAGTGGTCTGATCGGTCTTGTTGGGTCGAGCAGAGCCTGGGTCGGTTGCACATGTTGGGGTCGATCGTACCAAGGGGAGTCGATCGCACAAGCCGCAGCACAATAGTGTAAATTGGCTTGGTGATGGTGTGACTCCGAAGTAAATCCAAGTTGGAAGGTTCGAAGTGTTGAAAGGAGTTCGTTGATCGGTGTAGAACAGCGAATGAGGTGCAATTCAAAGGTCGTGAATTGGTGGATAATGGTTGCTCGATAAGGTTGCTTGGGCTATGAAAAGTCGTCAAGTTGGATGATTAGAGATGAGAAGGCTGAGAGATTATCGTTGTTGTAGGTTCTAGCAAGCTCAAAACAGGGGTACGATGGGGGCACCCAAAAGACCGTTGTAGGTCGAGTACTCTGGGTATTGTTGAAAGCCCTAGTTGTCAAGGTTGGACATACATATATATCGTTGAAAGACGCATGGAGTTTATGCTAGAACTGGGGTTACCGTTAGCCCTTGACATATGGAAAGATCGGCCATCATACGACTGACAATAGTTTCAAAGCAGGAATAGCGGTGATAACCAGAGTCTGTCATGGTTGATTAGTTGCTCTGTTTGTACCATCTTATGTAGATTGTCCAACATCAAAGGAGATGTTCTTTAGGTGCATGTCTGATATTGGTTTAGGCCTCCGGGGCTTGTGCTCGAGGGATGTTGAATTCGATTAGGATAGTTTGCATGAGATATATAATCTGGATGTCAATAGTGCCTTACCATGATCGAATGAGTGTTCTGATTTCCATGGATAAATGGTTGAATTGCATAATGTAAAGGCTATCATTGTCTGATGTGGGGAATATAGGGTTGAGTTCTTCTCTGGTGTTGTGGGTAGATTAGTATGTTTATCTATCCATTCTCATATACTTTATTGTTGAAGTTTGTTAGCTATTTTATCGCTCACTAAGATTGTTGTCTGACTCAAGGTTTTATGTCTCCTCTTATTACCTTGGGCTATTCATCTGGTTGTGGATGGGCAGACTAAGTAGTAGGTTACAGGTGATTAGTGAGGAGAAGCTGCTGTGCGGAGGCGAGCAAGAGGCTGACGTACCAGTTTTATTACTATCTAGTATTTTTGTTTCCGCTGTTTGAGTGCTCTATGAGGGTTGTAGTGAGGCCTTATGTACAAACTTTGGTACCAGTTGGATAACCTTTCATGATATAGAGAAAGTTTCAAAAGTTTGTTTTATGATGCTTCATTACTATTACCCGTTGTATATGTTCTACCATATTTTATCCTTGCGCTATTAGATCTACGACATATTGTGTGATTGTTACACTTCCTTGGTGATCGTCCATAACTGCCTGACACACCTTTTAGTGCATTATTCCTCTTGTTTAGTGCAGGGGTTATGGGTGGTTGTCACAAACTGTGAGATAAAATAATCCACAAATTTTAACTCAACTCACAGAAATGCCAATTAAATATCTATCCTCATACGATTACACCGACAATCTGTTTGGACCATCATATCCTATCCCATCTTCGCCTAGAGAACCAAATTCACGGTACATTGAAATTGAATAGCGACATTACGAGGATTTGCCACAAAGATAGCTTGAAAAGGGAATGCATCAAATGCAAATATACCATCAACAACAACAATCACCTCAATGCACCGAGAGGTTACATGGTGTAATTCCTCTTCTACAGAATGATGTTGAAGTTAACAAGGTATAATTTGCGAATATTGTATGCTTTTCTGGCTTTGAAGCACTACTCCTAGTCATCCAACATGGAAACAATGTTGATCATCGGTATTATCGTTGTCTAATACACGTCCAGATGGTTGTGAATTTGGACAGCGGGTGGACGATCGTTTCCCTTCTAGGGCTATTACTTATGCTTTGGAATTGGAAGAAGAGACCAGAAAGTTACGCAATCATGTTAATGATCTAATGCAAGTACATTGCCGCCTTTGTAATAGTCTAAATGACAAGTTTTCGTATTTCATGTTATGCCGGTTAAAAATGGTTATTATCAATTGCATCTTTATGGTTATTATCAATTGTATCTCTATGGTTATTGTTATTTTAGCACGTTTGCAGCTCAAAATTGTAATATTATGACTCATAAACTATTGAACATGTTGTTAGGTTGTTTATTAGCAAGAGCTGAAGCAAAGTCCCTTCTTTCTTTCACTTTGGCTACTTAACAACTAAAGCAAAATAGAGTTCCTCATAAATCAACAAAATGCTTAAATAGACAACAAATGAATATATACACACATACACACACATATACTCACAAATAGTTGTCATACACAGTTTAATAATGAAACCAAATCACAAATGCAAATTGGATAACGTATGCAAAAATAAAAGTGGTCCATTGATAATGTTCATAATACATGTAAAATAGTGATTCGTACAACCATTTTTAATAATGTAACCCAGGTATGAAATACAATCACTAAGAAAAAAATGAATTCTTATGCGCACTAATATAGGGATAGAGTCGGGAATTTGAATCGTCCCAAACTAAGATTGTACTTATGAACATTGGCATTGGATGTAAACCCCAAAAATGGTATCAATATTGCATTTGTTGGTTATTGACGCGATTGTCATTCTTTAATAACTAAAATTTATACTTTATAAATGCTTCTACACAAATGTGAAGATGCAAAAAGATGTATTCTAGGTACATGAATATATACCTGGTAATGATAGGGCACTAAATTTTGTTAGATCGTCCAACTTGTGACTTGATCTGAGTTTGAAAGAACATTGTGCATGTCCATATAATTCTCATTTAGTATACGAATTCAAACATATACACACATACACACAAATATGCTCATTCGAAAATGTTCATGTCTTTTTATTTGAGACTGAGATGTTGATGGTTTTGATAACAACAACAACCTTATTTCAACTTTGTCTCAATTATTATTATTACAAAATATATACTAACACCGTTATCTACAATATAAATATATATATATAGAGAGAGAGAGAGAGAGAGAGAGGAAATTTATGATAGGTAATGATTATTAAAGACTGTACAGTTTAGAGAATCAAGATTTCAAAATATAAGAGTTCAAGATTCAAGACTCATGAGTATCAAGAATTCAAGAGTTCAAGAATTCAAGCAATATAGAGTAATTGTGTCCAAATATATTGTTAAAATTCTAGTTAGCACTGAATTCTAATTTCAAACTTAACTCTGATGTCAAATTCGTTTTCAAATGATTTCAAAATTACTTCCATGTTTTAAAATCTATTTTCAAATGATTTCAAATATTACTTCCTTATTTTAAAATTATAGTTCTTCATTTATTGAGATATTTTAACTCTTGAAATTTATTTTAACTCCTGTTTTTAAAATTATAGTTACCATATTTTAACTCCTAATTCAAATAGTTTTACTTACAAATTTATTACTAATTTTATTATAGTTATCTATGTTTTCAATTTCCTTATGTATATTAATTTTAATATATTCATAGTTTTATATTTATATTTTTATATCATTTTACATTTAGTTTTTACTCATTTTTAAAAAATCATTTTAGCATATGTTTTTAAATATATTTTTACTTAATATATTCTATTTAATACAAAGGAAAATAGTTTTTTTTTAACTCAGGAATTCCCATAATTTAATTAAACATCACTTTCTTTAATTAGAAATGTATTTTTTGAAAATAACCAAAGAATGTCAGCATCCCACTTTGTGCATGTCGACATACTTACCGTTGACTTGTTTTTAAAATTATGAAAAGTTGTGACTTTTGTCTTCAAATCTTCTTTGAAAGGTTATGGTTGTTGGAAAACTATATGAAGGCTTCAGAATTCGATTTTTTTAACTACTTTTCAATTCCTTCTTCCTCTCTAATTATTCCACCATTATTCTTTTTAATTTTTGAACTTTCTGCACTTATACTCTGCTGATTTCCATAGAAATTATATCATTCTTCTTCTCTTTCAATTCTAAATCAAACTCTCTGTGAAATTCAAGTGTTACTCAATAATTATAGACTGTTTGTAATCAAAGATCTCAAGATCAAGCCCTATCAAGTCAATACTACAAGAACTGCTAAGAGAAGGATGTTGTGGTGTCCCATATAAATATACTGGGTGCGATTATGTCTCTGAAATCATTTGGGTGTAAAAATGTGGCCTAGAAATCAACTAAGTCTCATTGTACTTGGAATCAGTTGGGATGTGCCCTTGTAGCCCTAAAATAAAGGATTGTTTTGAAAACCATGCATAACTCCTACACTTAACAAGAGGAATATTGCGTTAAAAGATGTGCTAGACAGCTATAGATGATCATCAAGGTATAATAACACAAGCGGAACCTGTTGTATAACTCACAACACAGAGGTAAAATATAATACAACTTATATAACAGGCATTAATAGCGAAGCATAATTAAGCAGAAACTTAAGCTTTCATATCAACATGAAATATTCATACATAAACTGGAATACATAAAGAGTCTGTACAAAATGCCTCACTACAAGTCACTTAGAAAATCATAACAGTGGAAACAACAAGATATGTACAGTAGGAAACTGACATGTAAGCCTCCAGCTCATCATCGATCTGCAACATCATCCTCACTAAGATCTGCTACCTGTTACCTACTATTTAGTCTGCGCATCCACAACCGGATGAACATCCCAAGGTAATAAGAGAAAACATAAAACCTTGAGCCAGACAACAGCCTTAATGAGCGATAAAACAACTATCTAACATCAACAATAAAGAGTATGAGAATAAGTAAATCAGTCATCCAATCTACCAATATCAACAGAGAAGAAACCCAACCCGTCTTCCCCACATCTGACAGTGATAGCCTTTACAAACAACCAAAAGGAAACAAACAGTAGCAGTTATAGCACCCAATTATCCAGCATAGACCATCCTAATTGAGATCAACATACCAAGCACAAGCCCCGAGGCCTAAACAAACTTTAGACAAGCACCCAAGAGATGTCTCCCTAAACGTTGAACAATTTATGCAACGTACAAATAAAACAATCAACATCCATGACTCTGGCTATCACCGTCTGTCCTGCTTTGAAACCATCGTTGATCGTATGACTGGCCTAACTTTCCATCCGTCAAGGGGTAATGGTAACCCGTGTTCTAGCAAAACTACATATGCCTTTCAATGATACGTACCTAGGCTTTCAGCATACCCAGGGTACTCAACCAGACTACTTCTAGTCTTTTAGAAGTTCCCATGGTACCTCTGCTTTGATCATGCTATAACCTCCGACTAACGATAATCCCTAAGCCTTCAATATCTCTAGCCATCTGACTTGATGACGATCCATAAGCTCAAGCGACTTCTTGAGCAGTCATCATCCACAAACTCAACATCTTTGAGTCCTCTTCACATTTGTTGCATTTCGATGATCAATGAACATTTTTCAACACTTCGAACATTCTATCTTGAATTCACGTCGAAGCCACGATCACTAACCAATAACAAGTTAAGTCTGGTCAATAGTTGATACACAGCGTTTCACTCTTTTGTTATGCATCACAAACCATAGCGTATCTTTTTTCCTTTCACAACATTTCAAAAATGCTACCGATCCACTGAATAGCGTGGCTAATTTACCCGATCCATCAGATCCACCCATAAAACTCGGCCGATCCATCAATTAAACACCATCGATCCATACCCTGGACCCTTGCTCAATCCATCGTTCAACATGTCAGATCCATCTAAAAACACATGCCTGATCCATGAAAATATGCATGTCCGATCCATAAGTTTTCATATTGATCCATCACCAAAACTGCACCCGATCCACAATTCTTTAATACGCTAGCCCACCGATCCATCGAGATACCTCTTACTCGATCCATTGGAAATTGACCACCAGGTTTGCATCATCGATCCATCAAGAGCCACACATGCCGATCCATGCTTTTTCTCTTGTTGATCGTATTTTTTACCTTGCCTAAATGTTTGGTCGGTCCAATGAGTTAAGCCGATCCACCATGATCCACCATGTGCACCTCAGGCTGATCAACCTTTTTGCCACATTTTACCTCGTGAGCTAAGTTTGATTGTCACCACACAACCAATTCCATACAATCATTTGATAACTTAATTGAGCAATCATCAAGCAAATATTGACACAACAACTAATCATGAACGACCATATGTAATTCACTAAACCATGATTAAGAAATGAACAAATCGTTATGAATGGATCTAACTTGCATAAACATAGGATTAACATATGAAATTTACCGATATAAGTCACTAGATTAGATCCTATGGTGATCTGAATTGAAATCATACTTATATCGATTAAATCTAGGAAAAAACAAATTGAAATGATGAAAAAAAGATCAAACAACCCATATACTCGATTGAATCCATGTGAGAGATGCTTATCACTCACAAAATCTTCAAAATAGCTTGAAATCAACTAATCTCTAATTCGGACAGCGAAGAAAGGTCTCCAAATCACCCAATTTTATGTGATATACTCTCTCTTGATGTTGATCTTCAATCTACTAATTTAGATCTATGAAATTAATGGAGTGGAAATGTATTTGATTGAGCAAGGAGGATTACTGTAACACCCTATGTCCATTAATGTCACTCACAAAGGGAATGCATCAATGTCCATGAAGCGTTATCGTTGTATAGAACAGATAAATTACAAGAATAAATAAATAAAACAACATAGCGGAAGATAAAACTTATTTCATAGCATTATAACTCAAAACAAGCTTACATAAGTAGTTTCCAAAACCATTACAACAAGATCAATAGTCTTTTCCGAAAACTTCAAGGTACATAAAGAAGAAAATACTTAAATAACATAAATGCATAAATCCCCACTGAGCAGAAGCAAAGCCATAAAGATGAGAGAGTCCAAAGCGATACATCTACTCTTTTCAAGCAACTGAAAGAAATTGGCACTAAGCTGTAGTATTCCCTCCTTGCGAACCTGAGGGAGGGGAGGAAAGAAAAGAGGTGGAAACAAATGGGTCAGACATAAAGTCTGGCGAGTACAGTAATTTTAACAAATAATAGGTAAGGTAAATGATCAAGACATAAATAGGCATCATGATATGGCTGTAAGATAGACAAGGTAGATAAAAAGGATGGACAAGACGATTTCGTCCCTAAGTACTAAGACAGTCCTACACCTTGGCTAAGCGAACAACCCTCCAAGTACTAACCCCGAAGACCGAAGTCAACATCAGATTAGCACCCAAAGGACTATCCAACTCAACCAACATGTATTTCGTTACACCACACTTTTGCTAAGCTACACCACATTACTTAATTACACCGCACATCCACTAGTCTCTTTTACTCATGTTTGATCACTTCCCATTAACTGTACCCATATGAAAAACTTGGTAGTTACTTGTACCTTGCTGCTATCGTAGGTGCCAGCTTGCTCCTACCACCGCTAAGGTACCCTTTACTCTACCCATTCGATCGGCTCCCTAAACCCCGTAGGCACCCGTGTTGGCCCCACCGTGGGGTATATCACTCCCCAAAGTGGCAACCCCGATACCAACATGAAATGCACGACCATACCTACACGATGCAACAACGTCTTACCTACCAGCCCGAACCCATGCACGCACATGAACCCGTTGGACTTGCGTTGCCACCGCTACTCACGTTTTGACCTCTTATATTCAAGCCCAGTAAGCGTGCCCCAACCCCGGCATAGTACCGGGCCCAATTAGATACTCAAATGGGTTACTGGTTGAAATGGGTCCCCATCCGACACAAGCCTCCCACCTATGCTTGGCCCCCACTAGGTTTTTCTCCCACTTAACCATTTTAATTAAAATGTCCATGTCTTACACATGCTACGGTTAAGTCCATACTTACATGTCATAATTTACATGCCTTATCTTATTCCGGTTAAGTCCATATTTACATGTCATAATTTACATGTCACCCCACTTAACCCTCTAACCATACCTATGTCTTATTATGGTTAGTATTCTTTAATTCATTCCTTATGACGAACGGTGCATGACCTCCCACATTAGACCGAACAATTTGTGGCCGCTGGATTTGCCGGGCGGTTCCGGGCAGTCTTACGCCACAAACCTGGTCTAACCTCATGTCATTAACTGTTATGCCTACAATTCATTCCTTTGACCCCTCACATTAGACGTCCAATTGTGTCCGCTGGATTTGTCGGGGGGTTTCGGGCAGTCTTATGTCACAATTGCGCCTAACCTCGTGTCAAAGATTCATTAACATCGTATTTCACCCATACCTAATTTTCATGTCATATATATCCAATTAAACATATGATCATGTCTATAATATTGCCTATTCCAAATTGTCACTAATTACACATTAATTAGCCTCAATTACAAATTTACAATTTTAGGCAATTTCATCAATTCCATGTAATTCATACCCAAATATGCCAATTTCACATATTATCCAATTATCCAATAATATTCAATAATATCCAATTTTCCAAATTTCCCATATTCCCTATCGTTCCCACGTATTCGCATTCGAGCGTATTTTTAATATAGGCTCGAAGGTAGCCTAGATCCACAAATAAAAGGAATAGGGGTAATAAGAGAGAATCAATTCATAGAAAATTGGAATAAAACATCATCATGAAATAAAGAGGCATATAGACTGGCATAGAGGCATAATAGAAGATTCAACATGAATAAACTGATAAAAGGTATGAACTTTACATAGAAACATAGGCATATAATGACATGGATCAAAAGGTGAAAACTTGGATGAGATTTAAATTACATACATACATATGAATCCTCTTTACAACTTCATCATGTTACTTTTAATCCCATTATATTGTGAAAATCACCGTACTCACCTTTCGTGGTTGAAGAATAGAATTATGCACTGAAAATGGTGTAGAAACGTTGCGGTGTTGCTGATTTATCTTCTTGAATTGTTGTAGAAGCTCTAATCTTTGATTTGAATTGTGTATGAACACTTGAGATTTGATTAGAGGCGGCGGCTAGGGTTTAGGAGAGAGTTTGACAACATAATGGTGTCTTGGAAATTATTTATGAATTAGGGTTAGGTCTTAGGGTGTATATATAGGTGTAGGAAGTTATTTAGGCTTTAGGATTAACCCTAGAACTGATCTGGACCATCAAAAATCATCCCAGGCCCAAAAATCGCACCACACTGCAAAACTGGTCGAACCAGGTTCGACCTATAAAGGGGGAGGTCGACCCCCAGGTCGACCTGTACGTGGGGAGGTCGACCCCCAGGTCGACCCTATGGTCGACCTATCCACCAGGTCGACCCCCAGGTCGACCCCCTGGTCGACGTGGGTCCTGGGCGGGAATTTTCCCGCCCAGCCCTGGTACATGCGATTGCGATTTCGAATTTAATTCTCTGGCTGGGTTTAACTTTAATTAATTCTGCTTAATTACTCAAACTTCTAAGACTCATAACTTCCTCATACGAAATCCGATTTACGCAAACTCGGACTCTATCTCAAGCAGAATTCCGAGACGATCGCAATGGCGCAACCCATTTCCCTTCATTCCTCTTTTAAAAATTTAGTGTTCTTAAATTTAGTTAATTCGATCATTCAAAATTAGGGATTTTACAATGACGAGTTCAACCAAATAATATAAATGAAGAACTAAACTATTCTTCGTGCCTCTACCCCCTATTTTTAGCCAACAACCCTTAGCCTTAATGGGCCCCACAAATTAGTCAACTAATGACTAATTACTCTGTTCAGAAAATGTGTAACACTAAAATAACCAAATATGTAACCAATCTACAAATTGGCAACACCATTTTCGATCCAATGAAATTAACTCCAACACCCGATTCGATCCCATTCAAAAGTTATGCCCTAAACAAAAACAATAGAGATAAAATGGTCACAAACAAAATTAGTGAAAATCATGGACATATCTGACACCCCCATGAACAACATATTGAAATATGAGAATGATCCTACCCTTGGGGAATTAAATAGAAATATTTTACGATCCTCCGATACATAAAATGCGGATCGTTACAATGTTAATTGGAATTATTGAATAAAAATCCACATTAATCCAGCATTGTATGGGACTGGATGTAGGGGAGTCCAAAATGAGTATAAAATCTCGGTGTTTACTTTACTTTTACTACTTTTTATTTTACTTTCTACATCTGTGATTGAGTTGTGATTTACATAACGTTGTGTTTAATCCTAAAATACTTCAAGAAATTTGATAAAATCTATAAAACACTATTCATCCCCTCTAGTGTTTAATCTGCCTTAAGATCCTTAATTTGCATCCCCAACAATAGGTATCAGAGCATTGGTTTTCAAAGTTTTCATAATCCGAATTTTTGAAAAGTTTAAATGGCAACCAACACTTGAGTTGTCAATAATAATAGTTCTTTTATAGAGGGTCGGTCCACTGTTTGACCACCACTATTCAATGGTAGTAATTATGCTTACTGTGATTATAGAATAAAAATTTATTGGTGGTTTGTAGGATTAGGCACTTGATATATCACATAACTGAATATGCTGAACCCACTATTAATTTTACACAATGGATTAACGACCAGAAAGCCACTGCACAAAATAATTATAAGGCTATGAATATTTTATTCTGCTCATTAGATAGGAATGAATTTAATAGTGTATCTGCTTGTAAATCTGCATATGAAATCTGGAAAGCTTTGCAAGTAACTCATGAAGGTTCCAGGAAATCATGCATTCGCTAATGGATTTAGGAAAAACATATTCTGAAGAAGATCAAGTTAGAAAAGTTCTGTATTCATTAACTTCATATTGAGATCAAAAGACATTTTCAGTCAAAGAGTCAAATAATACTATTACAATGAAAATTGTGGAATTAATCAGTAATCTAATGTCGTTTGAAGTTCAAATGCAAGGAAGAAATGAAAATATGTCATTGGAAAAGAAATCGTAAACATTTAATGCATCGTCTGAAGATGAGGACTTGGATAGTGATGATGACGAAGAGACAGCCCTCAATACAAGGAATTTTTGAAAATTCCTAGAATACAGAAAAAGAAATAATTTCAAGAGGAATAGGCAAAGAAACTATGTGAAATATAATGAAACTTCAAAAAATGTCAGGTGTTGTCACTACGATGAATTAGGCCATCTGAAAAGTTTTTGTCCATACCCGGAGAAACAAAATCAACCGATAAATGAAAACTCATCAAAGAAGAGAAAACGAGCATATGTAGCAACTTTGGGTGATTTCGATACATCATCCAGTGATGAAGATCAAGAAATAAATAATTCAAACATGTGCTTCATAACAATTCGCGAATCAGAAGAAATCAAAGAACAGATCCAAAAATAGATACGCCTTTATATAAAAAAATAGTTTCAATGATTGATTGTTTATTTGATTCTTTGCTTTGTTTGAAAATTTAAAATTTTAAAATTTGAAATTTGAGTTTTAAAATTTAAAATAATAATTATCTAATAATAAAATAGTAATATAAAAAATATTTTTATAATAATTATTATCCAAGAATAAATTAAATAAGAAATATAGGATATAAATAAATAAATAAAAACATCCCTTCAAAAATCAGAAGGCATGTCGACATACCCATTTGTGCATGTCGACATATGTGCTTTTTGAAATTTGAAATTCAAATTTTTGAATTTCAAACTATTAAATTTCCCTCCAACCTTTTCACCGACTCCAGTGTATTGAAAAGGTGTCCCTTTACTAGTAGACATATCCTTTGATTCCTTGTTTATCTACCTATTTTTATCATTTCTTTCTACCTTAATTTCTAAATTCAAACTATTATTCATATTCCTATAACTCTTCAAAACTATTCTCTAATGACTTCCTCAACTCCAAACAAAAGAAGGCTGAACAAGGCTACCAAAGGCTTCCTCGACAATAGCCCGGATACTATCAAAGATTACATTAGCTGTGTAAACTTTCGTAAAGTCGACATAGGAAAATTTGCTATTTTTGATGATTTATCTACTTATGATCTGAATCTCTTTTTCGTAGAAATGAAATTTTAAGTCTTGTTGATTCTTGGGAAAACGATGAAGTTTGTTATCCATCTTGTTAAAATGTTTTATGCAAACTTGAATCATAATTTTTATCAAAGAAATAAAAATGAAACTTGGAGTAGCGTTAAAAGCACTTGAATTGTTTTCAACTGTGAGTTTCAAGTGCTATTTTGGGTTGCAAGAATTCGGGAATGGATCTTGCAGATTTTAAAATCAATGAAAGTGGTTTAGAAACTTTCCATCATATCTTTGAAAATATGGAATTCAAATTTTTTTTTATCATCCAAAAGCAAGAATTGTCAACTTATTTCTTCAATATGTTGTCACCCCTCGCTTAGAAAATTTCAATAACTATACCATGAAAGTTAATAACACACTCTTTGCTTTTGGGAATTATGACATCAATTGGACTCATGTAATTTTAAGTGAGTTTCTTCTAAAGTATATTTCACCGAAAGAAAATACATTATACAATGCAGTTTATCTTACACGTATTTTCAAGTATTTTCGTGTCGATTTCAAAGGAGAAGAGTTTGTTTCTAGAAAAGTTTACAATTCTGAAAACATTTCTCTTATGAAGATTCCACTAGTATTTCATCCATATGAAACATATGCGAAAAAATGAGCCAGATTGGAACAAAAAGAAGAAACCGATCATATGGATATCGAGGAAGAGGAAGAAGGCACTTCCTTAGAAAGCATTGAATTCCCCGCTAACCCTTCCAAGAAAACCCTTCTAAAAAACCAAATTATTTTAGCCAAGAACCAAAAGAAACTTAAGAGATCATTTAGTAAGAAACTCAAAACGATGTCTACTAAAATGATAAGTTCTATGGGGAGGTTGGAAGAAAACTTGGCATGTCATCATTCTTCCCCTGCTTCGCTAAATTCTAACATTATAGTCTTGTTGTATTAGCTTGTATTTCAATTTCCGTATTTCTATCTTAGGTGATGTACTAGTTTCATGTATCGTTATCATTAGTTTGAAATAAAGCTTTGTATTTCTGTTAATTTTTGTTTAAATATCTCTGGAATAATTATCATATCAAGAAAAACAAGTTTATATAAGCCATAAAAAATCAAAAATCACCAAACACTTCAAAATATTGAAAAAACGCATATATATGTCGACATACAATTAGTTACATGTCGACATATAATAGTACAAAATTTCAAATTTATTTAAATTTGAAAATAGCTTTAATAACAAGTGTTTATTCAATCCTAGTAAATTTTGGAGCCTATTTACACTCATTTCTTCTAGAAAAACTTCTCTATTTATTCCTACTACATTTCCTTTCACTATTTCTTAATAAATCCAAAACTATGGCTTCTCAAATCCATAATATATGTGAGAATCTTGAAGAAATCCTTAATTCTTTCAAGAATATATTCTCTATCATTCTTCGTATTCAGCATTACTTATAATTAAGTAAAATTCAGATGATAAAACAACAAGAGGGGCATTTTGATGCAATTCGATGGATGATTGTTTCACTATCAACTATCAAGAGATGAAGGTAACAACATCACCGTAGCACCTCTCACCATAGACAACGAAGACTAGGATGCTATAAAGGTTGATGCAATCTTTGGCGGAGGCGATTGAGTGGAAGTTCCTTGATATGTATGAACTTGTCTTCATTTGTGTGGTTTGAAGGGGGTATTATAATTTAGTTAGGATTGTAGTTTTTATTAATGATATGGGGGGAAATTATAAATTAAGGCATAGTTCAAGGGGGAGTTAGTCGGAATTAGTTGTTTTAAAAGGAAGATAATCGAGTAAGGGGGAGTAACTGGGAAATTAAGACATCAAGTATAATTAGGTATGAATAATTTATAATCAAAGTTGTCATCATAAAAAACGGGAGACAGTTAGAGACTGAAATGGTGATGGTTTTGGTGACAACTTTGTTTCAATTATCATTATTATAAAATATATACTAACCCTATTATCTAGAATATATATATATATATATATGTGTGTGTGTGTGTGTAAGTATGTATGTATATACAAGTAATCTATGAAGGTAATGATTATTGAAGGTTGTACAGTTCAAACAATCAAGATTTCAGAATAGAAGAATTCAAGATTTAGGACTCAAGAGTATCAAGAATTCAAGAGTTCAAGAAATATAGAGAAATTGTGTCTAGATATATTGTTAAAACTCTAGTTAGCATTGAATTCTAGCTTCAAATTCATTTTTAAATGATTTCAAAATTGCTTCCTTGATTTTAAATCTATTTTCAAATGATTTCAAAAATACTTCTTTATTTTAAAATTATACTTCTTTATTTTTAGAAATAGTTTAACTCCTGATTTTAAAACTATACTTAATATATTTAAACTCCAAATTCAAATAATTTTTACTTACAAATTTATTACTAATTTTATTATAGTTACCTATGTTTTCAATTTCCTTATTTATATTAAGTTTTAATATATTCATAGTTTTGTATTTATACTTTTATATCATTTTATATTTAGTTTTAATCATTTTAATATATGTTTTTAAATGTATTTTTACTTAATATAATTTATTTGTTTACAAAGGAAAATAGTTTGTTTTAACTCAAGAATTCCCATAATTTATTTAAACATCATTTTATTTTATTTTTATTTTTTTTTGAAAAACAACTAAGGGATGTCGACATCGTACTTTACGCATGTCGACATACTTAGCATGTACTTGTTTTTAAAATTTCAGAAAGTTGTGCCTTTTGAATTCAAATATTTTCTGAAAGGTCATGGCTTTTAGAAAACTATATAAAGGCTTCAGAAATCGAATTTTTTAATTACTTTTCATCTCCTTCTTCATCTCTAATTATTCCACCAATATTCTTCTTAATTTCTTAACTTTGTACACTTATACTCTATCGATTTCCATAGAAATTAAATCATTCTTCTTCTCTTTCAGTTCTAAATCAAACTCTTTTTGAAATTCAAGTGCTACTCAAGAGTTACAAGTTGTTCGTAATCAAAGATCTCAAGATCAAGTCCCATCTATCCAATACTACAAAAACTGATAAGAGAAGGGTGTGGTTGTGTCATGTATAAATCTACTGGGTGTGTTGTGGCTTCGGAAATCGATTGGAAGTGAAGTTGTGGCCTGGAAATCAACTAAGTCTCGTTGTATTTGGAATCAATTGGGGTGTGCCCTTGTAGCCCTGAAATTAAGGATTGTAATTGGATTTGTTGAATAATAATCCACATCAACCTAGCATTAATGTGTCGGACTAGATGCAAAGGAGTCCCGAATCAGTATAAAATCCCGACGTGTACTTTTCTTTTACTGCTTTTTATTTTGCATTCTAAACTATGACTGATTATGCGATTTGTGATATCTGTGATTTGCATTGCATTCTTTTTTATCCCAAAAGATTTCAAGACATTTAAAAAAAATCTATAAAACACTATTCAACTCCCCTCTAGTGATTAATCTGCCTTAAGATCCTTAATCCGCATCGTCGACACATTCTACTGTTTGAACATTGTCAATATGTTGTTCCGTTCTTACAGACAATGTCCAATCTTAATACTTGTGCAATCTGTATTAGGGCCCGTGCAGTTGAAGCGATCAGTGAACCCAATGCGGCGAACGTGCAAAAAGTAGTACTAAGGATAAAGCGAGGAAATAACGGGATATAGTGGATGAGTCTAAAATAGCATATAAAACCCGTATTTACTACTTTTACAAATATATAGATGATAAATAAATGAAAAATTAACAATCAATTTAATTATAATTAGTAGATTCTTGATTTTAAATAAAAACATGTGCAAATATATGTAAATACATGTAAACTTTTATTTAGCTTGATTAAATTTAATAGAATATTATGATATTTTCTATTCTAAAAAATATATATTTAAAAATTCCATTAAAAAATTACTATAAAAGTCACCTTTCTATTCATCTCTTTTATAAAAGATATAGCGGGAATATCATAGTATTGCGGGAATTTAAACAGCAATGGTATTTCAAATGCTTTTTGGAAAAAGCGCAGCGGTAAATATCCACTAAACTATATAGAGAGGATATATCGGGGTAATAGCGGGGCATTTACTGCAAAGATTAGGCTGTCAATAAATACTCGAAAAATTTGAAATCCATCTGCATCTATATGCAAAAAATGGATAAATATCTGATATCCAACAAAATAAATGTGAATACAAATATGTAGATATCCGCATCCAAAATTTATCCATCCATTTTCTTAACATTATGCTCAAAGTTATATGTATTTTAGTACAATGAATGAGGTTTATCTATTGTTTTATTAAGTCAAAGGTTTATATTATATGCACTAATAACATATTAGCTACTCGAACCTATTTAGTTTCATCACATTTGTTTATTTTTAACACTTTTGTGATCAATAGAAATGAAGAACATTAATCTTAAATTAAAAAAATTCATTATTTATATTTCTTGATTTATCGATCGTTGGCGGACAAGATAATTATCCGTCCGTATCCACGGATATAGATATCCGATATCCAAAAATGATATCGGATGTGGATACAGATATATATAGCACTATTCATGTTCGAAAGTTTACGTTGACAGCCCCTGTCTGTATTGATTCGAATCTTTTATAAGACAAAACTAAGACACATCTTTATTTGGTCCGATTTGATCCATTTACACTCTTAAAAAAATAGAACTAATCCAAAAATAAATGATGCACACTAAATTACTGAGGAGAATGAATACTAAAAGTATAAACCAAGCATACTATATGAGGTTATCATTACATATAACTCATGTTTACCTATCTTACCCAGGCTATAGCCTAGGGTCTCATGCATGTAGCTCCGTCCTTGCATCAATATAGTTATGTGGTGCTTATTGATTCATATTAGATGTGCTACCCGCAAACTCGATCTTTGTAGAGCTTAAGTGTATTTTTTTCAATCATAAAATCCATACAATGTTATGTTTTACATATTGTATTTCATTATCTTTAAGGTTTATGAAGTGAATAGAACGTACTTACGTGTTTACAGCATTCATTCTAAACACATCTATTGGGTGTCTCACATTATATTATTACATTCACGATCCACATATGTACATAAATGTCTATATATACACATACATACATATATAATTGAAAAGATTTAATTTTTTAATTAAGAATTAAAAATAAAAAATAAAAAATAAAAAAATTTGTTGTAGCATATACAATGATTTTTAAAACAAAGAAATCAATTTACAGTAGTATATATAGCTAAATACAAAGATGCTAGAAAACCCAAAACATAATGGCTAGGGAAGTGCAGTTATTTGTGTAAATCATGGGTAATCGTTCATTTTTAAAGTTTAATTAAAATCGAACTTATCTCCCACCACCCATATTTTTCGCACATAATTTTATCTACTAAAAATGGAGCCTAATAACATTACTGAGCTAAATATTCGTTAATTTGGAGAAAACAATCAACAGTTACATCCAGTAAAACTTCCCTATTTCGTAAAATTTCACTTAGTACACAAATTTAAATTCATGTAATAGTATATATACATATATACATAAATGTCTAAAGCTGTTAACGGATGCTTTCGAATGTGGATATCCGCATCCAAAGATACAAAAATATCAAATAACTATATAATCCATCCACAATCAATAAATAGATAAACATAAATGATTTTTTTTAGTTTAATGTAAATTCTTTTTTAATCCAATTGATTATCAAAGTGGTAAAATAAACAAATATGATGATAATAAATAGTTCTAAACCATTATTATGTGTTTAGTGTGTATAATATAGACTTTCAACTTAATATAATAATAAATTAGTATATTTTATTATGTTAAAATACACAATTTAAACTATAGTCACAAAAAAAATAGATA
Source organism: Allium sativum (assembly GCA_030737875.1). Classification (NCBI taxonomy): domain Eukaryota; kingdom Viridiplantae; phylum Streptophyta; class Magnoliopsida; order Asparagales; family Amaryllidaceae; genus Allium; species Allium sativum. The sequence goes on along the minus strand of CM060918.1, from coordinate 222,639,401 downwards.
GTTAATTTTCCAATATAGATGTCTATATTCGCATCCGATCTGCTCCCAAATATTAGTTGTTGTCTGCATTTTGAATGCAGATGAATTTCGAATTATTGAATACTCATTGATAGCTCTATACATGGTTCAAGTATGTGTACTCACTCGATATCACTATTAATCAATTTCCATTGGCAAGTTTTTAATATCAAGTTTACTACATTTGTATACGACTTATTGCTGTAGCGACTCGAACTTCCCGGCCGGCCTAAACTGTGACGACCGCCCACAACCCCCGCACTATACAAAAGAAATAATACGCTGAAAGGTGTACCAGGCAGCTATGGACGATCATCAAGGTATGGTAGATAAAGAAACCTATCGTAAACTCACAGCGCAAGGATAAAATATAATAGAACATATACAACAGGTGGTGATAGTGAAGCAGAAAACACTAAACTTTCATGACAACTAGAAAGTATTTCCCATACACGTGGATAACAACAATAGTGTTTATACAATTTGCCTCACTACAACACTCAGAGAAATAGCAATCAGCGGAAACAAATACTAGATTGTAGTAAAGATAGTACGCCAGCCTCCTGCTCACCTTCGAATAGCAACATCGTCCTCACTTAAGCTATTAACTGTCACCTGCTACTTAGTCTGCCCATCCAACAATCTGATAAACAGCCCAAGGTAATAAGAGGAGACGTAAAACCTTGAGTCAGACAACAGTCTTAGTGAGCAATAAAACAGCTAACAAACTTCAACTATAAAGTGTATGAGAATGGATAGATAAACATACTAATCTACCCACAACACCAGAGAAGAACTCAATCTTATCTTCCCCACATCGGACAGTGATAGCCTTTACATTAAATAATTCAACCATTCATCCATGGAAACCAGAACACCCATTCAATCATGGTAAAACACTCAAAACATCCAAATTATGTGTTTCTCATGTAAACCATCCTAATCGAAATTAACATCCCTCAAGCACAAGCCCCAAAGGCCTAAACTAATATAAGCCAAGCACCCAAGGAACATCTCCTTCGACGTTGGACAACCTACATGAGACGGTATAAGCAGAACAACCAATCATCCATTACTGACTCTGGCTATCACCGCCAATTCTGCTTTGAAACCATCATTAATTGTATGACGGCCAACCTTGTCATATGTCAAGGGATAATGATAACCCCAGTTCTAGCATAAACTTTATATGTCCAATCTTGACAACTAGGCCTTTCAACGATACCCAAGGCACTTGACCAACAATCTTCCGGTCTTTCGGGTGCCCTCATTGTACTCCTGCTTTGAGCCTGCTAGAACTTACGACAAAGATGACTTCTCGTCCTTCGCATATCTAGTCATCCAACCTTGATGACATTTCATAGCTCAAGCAACCTTCTCGAGCAACCATTATCCACCAACTCATGACCTTTGTGTTATCACCTCATTCACTGTCTTATACTGATCAACGAACACTTTCCAACACTTTGAATATTCCCACTTGAATTCTTCTCGAATTTACCCAATCGCCGAGGCAATTACATCAATACGCTGTGGCTAGGGTTCAGGAGGTTGCCCCTGAAAAATATTTTTTTCAAGCTCTTTACTTCAAATATAAGCTGTACCCGAAAAACTTACTTTTTCAGAAAATGACCCTATTGGAAACAAACCATAACATCATCACTATCAACCACAGCGTTTAGAAGCGCTGTTGAAAACATAACCGATCAGGATATAGGCCGACCCGATCAGTTCAGCTCGACCCGACCCAATTGCACCCCACGACCGACCCGATCCAACTCACCCCTCCTTGGGACATGACCGACCCGATCCTATCACCAACATGACTAACTCGATCCGATCACCAATACGACTAACCCGATCCGATCACCAACACGACCGACCCGATCCGGTTGCACAACATAACCGACCTGACCTGCTATTTCATCACCTCAACTTCTAGACCGACCCGACCCATCTTGAATGGACCAACCCGACCAGACATAGCCTAACCCGACCAGTCCTTCATTCTGACCGACCCATTCTGACTTATTCTCCAAGACAAGATTTATGTCCGACTCGACCTACCTATGGCCGACCCGATCCACTTCCTGCACATCTCCAATTCTACTCTGATTTCGACCAAAACTTCGCCAAACGACGAAACCGACTCAACCAAAATCATCAAACACAATCATAAACATGTCATAACATTTCTAAAAACATGAATATTATGATTACATCAAAAATGATGTAAATATCACATAAAACCATTAATTTGAACATATGATCAAAATGAGAGATCTAACTAACATAAACATGTGAAATGACATTAAATTAACGGGTAAAACTTGCTAAATTAGATCATAGGGTGATGCATATGAAAATAGACATATAATGTTGTAAATCTATGGTAAGACATTCCAATGTGATGAGAAACATGCATAAACACTCATATACTTCATTGCATTCATGTGAAAGATGTAAATCACTCACCGATTTGCCGAAACAATCCGAAATCAATGAAAAAGGAATTCGGACAGCAAGAACCTCGCACCAAACACCTTGATCCGATGAATCCTTGCTTCAATTGTCGTATATCTTGCATCCAATGGTGTAGATCTATGATTCCCCTCCTTAGTTTTGGATTTTTAATGGTTGAAAAATGTTAAAGGAAGACGGAGATCAATGCCTCCAAATGAGAGAATGGGAAAGTAAGTCTTTTCTCTCTACTCTCACCCCTTATTTATAATATTCCACCAACCCACTAATGGGCCTCCCCAATTCAGCCCATTAGGCTCTCCAAACCTGAACAGTCAACTGAAAAATCTTAAAACAACAATTTCTCCCAAACCATTGAGCCAAATCCTTAATGTAACCACTCTACGGAAAGGTAATCATAAATTCCTTTCCAATGGCACAGGTCTTACCCTTTGAATCAATCTGAGTCAAAAGTTATGCCCTGTACAAGACTGAAAGGGGCAAAATGGTCACAAACAAAATCGGTAAAAATTATGGACATGTCTCACATCCCTATAAGAAACATATTAAAAGATGAGAATGATCCAACCCTCAGGGAGTTAAATAAAAATATTTTACGATCTTCCAATACATAAAATTCGGGCTGTTACATAAACCGAACAAGAAGGTGGACTGCTATGAGAAAAAGACAAATCAGAACACAAATGACAGAACATTTCATTGTTATTATAACAATTTACATCAGAGTGCAAGAATATAACAGAGTATGAATAAATAATATACATCAGAAAAATACCAGAGATTAAAATACATTACATAGCAGCGGTAAAATAATACATAACGCAGCATAAAGAAATACATGGATACAGAATTTTCCGAATATAGCTTCAGCTGTAAATCTAGGATCCTGTGAATATAATATCTGCAAAACCAAAACTATTAGCCGTATGTGTGGAAAATATGGACAGCTAGTAGTTTTGGTTTTGCGGATATTATATTCACAGGATTCTGGATTTACAGCTAAGCTATATTTTGAAAGCTCTGTATCCGTGTATTTATTTAAGCTGTGTTATGTATTATTTTTCCGCTGCTATGTAATGTAGTTTAATCTCTGATATTTTTCTAATATATATTGTTTATTCATACTCTGTTATATTCTTGCACTTTGATGTAAATTGTTGTAATATCAATGAAATGTTATGTCGTTTGTGTTCTGATTTGTCTTGTTCTCATAGCAGTCCGCCTTCTTGTTCAGTTTAGGCCGGCTGGGAAGTTCGGGTCGCTACATTTTGCTATCAGAGCAGTTTGCCCTCTTGTTCGGTTTAGGCCGGCCAGGAAGTTCGGGACGCTTCAACTGCAAGGCTCTCAAATGTCATCAACATCAAGTATATATGAAAAATAAAGTCCAATTCATATAAGTCGCAATGAGTAGAGCTTATTTTGATCGCAGTCAGTAGTTAAAGACGAGTATATATAGCATAACATTTTATTACACTAATCGATGCAGCTAACATTAAAAAGCAACAATGCTACTTTACCCGAAAGAAATTTTTTCAAATTATGCAAATGTGAGATAAATGGGTTGGACCCCCTATGAATTGCGCCTTAAAAGTTGAAGGTGAAACCCATCTCCTTCTTTCTATTTTGCATTTTTTGACAAAAATATTTCAATCCTTATAGCATTGTTCATTAAAAAGATATTTATTATAAATATTTGTTTAATAAAAGAAGAGACACACTTTATTGTTATAATACAGCACATGATTACTTACTGAAACTACTATCACTATTACCTCATTATGTGTACATGGTCTCAATACCAAAAAGCTTAAATCCTCCGAGAACTCCTGCTGCTTGCCTGTTGTAAAGCTAATGTACAAGTTTAGTAATATCAGTAGATAAATTGTCTGAACAACCACATTATATTCAATAAATATTTAGAGGAGATTCTATTAATAATTTAAGATGAGGGTAAAATCAAGATGAGAATCATCCATGTCCTTACCGAAGAGATCATCGCTATAAATTGACGATGAACCCTAAGAATTAAAAACTATTAAATAAAGTTACAATACTACATAAGAATCTTTCCCAATGATGAAAAAAAGAAAAGAAAAAATAATCACGAATCATATTGCAGAAGCAAATGAGTCAGCTCAACCATAATAAAAGAGCATCCCACATAATTTAGCAGCAAGAGTTGAGCTTACATGTCTGGAAAATTGGTATCTCTAAAAAAAATTGTAGACAAAATTGCTTTTGTATTTGAAAACCTCTGCCTAGCTTTATTGCTTTCCTTGACAAAATGTTTAAAAAATTTAAAATTAAATTCACATACACAAAGTCATTGATTGAATTTCGTTGACGCTTTTATTTTCGGTATGAACATATATAAAAACCATTTTTAACCTAGGTACGACTATTAAAAAGTTTTGGAAACCTTCAACATAGTGTTTTATTATTTTGAAATTTGCAGGTTAAGTTAAAATCTAATCCATTATCCAAGTATGTCTTTTACTTTATCATTTCCCATTTTATCCATAAGTTGCTTTGATTGTCACGTAGAGTGAGGGCACCACCTCCAGTGTTCGCCATTCCAAAATTTATCCCTGTCCTGCTCAGCTTGTAAAGGATAAATTACAGTACATGCCTATTGTTGGGTATTTTGTGGTTTGAGGTTATTGAATGAAGAATAATTGTCGTACTTCAGACTTTAAGGATTTATGGAATAGATTCTTTCAGACAATAGTTTTAAACCCGCCAAAAACAAATGGGTTATTGAACTATCGACTTTCAGGATTTAATAAAGCCTTGGAAAAGAGAAATTGGATTCAAAGTTTGTACGGCCATTACTACAAAGGTGGGCATATTCGACCCTATTTTTATGTGGCCATAGATCAAAAAAACGTTGCCGAAGGCCATTTTTTCAAATAGGCAACACCAGGAGGCGTGGCATCCGCGACCGTTGCATTAGCCATCTAAGGCCATGGAAAGAAAGTGTTGCATTACAACCCTATTGCATTACAACCCTATTGCATTACAACCCTATTGCAACAGTATGTGCATGTAATGCAACATCATACATCATTACCATAAGCAGAAGCCAGAGCCCAGTTTCTAGGTCATGGTAGTGGGGTCAAAATGGACTTTCCGCGTCAGCTGGCAACATGTCACATGCCACATTAGCTGCACATGTGTCACATGCCACATCAGCTATCCACGTGGCACCACGTAAGCTATGGGCCCCACGTTCCATACCATTGTGGAATTAATAATATTACATTTAATTCAACACCACAACACAATCTAATGAAACACCAGAGAAATCTAATGCGATATCACAACACCACCTAATGCAACACCACAACACTGTAATGCAATACTAGAAAACATCAACTGCAATGGTAAAAAAATCAAATGCAACACTAGAACAAAATCAACTGCAGATGTAATACAACCCTGTAATTACAAATTCTGCAGTACATACATTCAATCCAAAACATTGTACCACATTCATACATATATAGCAAAATATTCATACAATAAATTCTCCCAAAACATTCATCACCACAGTCAAACCAACCAGTTATATATACCAACTCATAAGTGTCATCACCAACACATACCACAAGTTTCATCACTAAAACATACCACAAGTGTCATCACGAACATATACCACAAGTGTCATAATTTAAAAGAACAATTCGAATATATCACAAGTGCTAACACATACCATCCAAATACTTCATTCAGTTATCGGGGTCGTAGGAGTACCAATGTCATCTTCATCACTTATTGTAGGTGACACAAAAGTCTCCGACATCTAAATTAAGATCTGGATTGGCTTCACCTAGTTTTTTTAACACCCATGACACGTTCTCTTTCACTTTTATGTTCACCTTTTCTTCCAAATCCACCTCAATCTCTTGTCTTATTTTTTTGGTCAGCTCTTGCACATAACTGTCCGACGAACCAGGAGTTGTTGGAGACTTTTCAGCCATTTTACATCGCCTTCCTACAAGCCAGTTCCGTGTGTGGCTCTTCCCACCACAAACAAGTGCATCTGCCTCAGCAAGTTTCCGACATCCACCATTGCTTGAATCTTTGCCTACAAAATGAAAACCATTCAAGCATATATATATATATATATATATATATATATAAACAGGCAGCTGGCAGGAATGAATTTATTAACTGAACCGATTTTCTTTTAAACTAACTATGTGTTCGATTTAATAAGCAGCTACAACAAACGTACAATGTGCCAATTTATTGACACAGGTATTGCTATTTCAGTATCTAATGTACTCATGTATTTGGCCTTTAGTTCATCCTTGTTAGTCTTGTAAGTTCTCCCCGATTCTCGTTTATACGTTTCCAAATAAACCAAGACAGCAAATGGGGTGGCTTTTTCTGGGTCCTTCTTTCTCTGTCAAGTATTATGATTACTAAAAATTAAACAGAAATTTTAACATTCAATGTTAAGAATTTATAGATCTATCTGCTGCCTATGAACATTGTGACAATGGTATAAAATATAATTCAATAATATAATAAATTAGAATTATCATGTGGCCAATTCAACTCAGTCACAAAAAAAAATCTAAGTTCAAAAAACACATATTATCTGTTCTTTGGCTACTGCATGAGTTTTGGGATCCAAGGTATGTGTCTCATTTAATGAATTACGATGCGCAGAATTAGTATCAGCTAAGGCCTGGAAATCCCAAAAAAATAGCACTAAACAAGAAAATGTGAATATCATTAAATTATTTTATTTATTTTTTCCATCTGTTGCCTGATTATTAAATTAGAAAATTTGTTTTCTTTCATGGTCACATTAAAGTCGTACCTGAACTGCTTCATCCCCCAGTATTCCAAGAGCATTTTAAAATCCTCCAACGGAAATGTACTGGGCCTATTTGCAAGCCTTTCCTCATCAGTTGAATATTTTTTATAATATCTTGCTTTGATTCGAGACTTGCACTGCCTCCAAGAGTTGTTAAGCGTGTTCAAGACTCACTTGTGTCCTTCTTCTGGAATGACATACCTATCCTACAATATATCAATCGCAAAATTTAGGAAACAAACTAATTAATTAAAACCAAACATTTAGGAAGTCAGTTGAACTATATATGGTTTAGGGTGTTAGATTGTACCAGAGCATATTCCAACATTTGTCGCTTTAATTGATCAGGAACAACATGCCAATTGATGTAAGTAAGAGACATTATCCTTTGCTAGTGTCCCAAGAAAATTGCTTAACTCCGTAATATTATCAGATATTGGCTGACCATCCTCATTCAACTCAAGAACTACTTTATCATCATGGGTTCTAACATGCACCTTGGTCATTTTTGACTTCCCTCTAGGTTTTTTTGGACGTTGTACTTTTGTCTACTAGGTTCAAAAAAATGAATAGAAAATTAATGTATGGCATTACAGAAACATAATATGTATGCAAAACTTAAAATAGACACACTCAACAGTGCAGTGCATAGATAAAGAAACATTGTAAATGTACCTGCTTCATCTTCTTGTGAAATCCATTCCTGCTCTAATCGACTAGTAAGATTTTTCATTGTTGGAGGCTCTTCAACATTCTGCTTTTGACATTTCCGCATCGCTAAATTAGTAGCAACTGAACCAACAGCTTCACATGAACTGGTTGATATGTTTGAACATTTTGCTACATGTAGGTTTCAAAATGGATGGATGAGACGTTGTAGATTTTAAAACTTCTAAAAAAGACGGTATAGGTTTCGTCAATTTTTTTAATGTTTCTGCGAATTTCTCCCGGTTACTAAGTTTCTTTGGACCGGGAGTGCATGTCATATCAACTCCTTATTGAAGCCAGCTTTCTTTGGAGAGGGGGTGCGGGTCATTGCTTCCTTCTCAATTTCAATGGCTGCATTGGTTTGCAAATGAGTTCTCAGTCTAGGTAAAGGATCCTTTGTCTTAACAATTTTGATTCTCTACAATTAAGTCGAAGTTCAAGATTTTTTACGTTCATAAAGGCAAAGACAATAACTAATAAACAAATAACTTTTTTATACCTCCGAATCTGATGAATCATAGTGACGTCTTCACTAGCATTTTCTGGGATGTATTCATCAAGTCCAGCAACATCTTTACCTTTATCTTTCCTATTTCGTACGAAAACCTCTTACATACAACTAACCAATGAAGGCACCCCAAGTGATCTAATAACCGCTTCATTTTCTTGCATTCGCGCGATTCGCTTTTGTTCATACTTCGTCAAAACTGATGGTTGTGAGAACTACAAGCAGATTAGCATTATTACTCACCATCGATGATAAATTTAAGCTAGTTGACCAAATAGAGTCGACATATAAACAGTTCTTGCTATTTTGACAGAATGCATGCGCAAAGAATAAATAGTTACTTGAATTAGCTGCAGCCTTCATGGTCGGAATAGGACATCGACACAGTAATAAAAAACTCTAAAATCTAGTCCTTGCTTTTATGTGTATAATTTTAATAAAAAGTAGTTTGAAATACAAGATTTCATCTGGATTAACAAAACTGAAATGAAAATTGAAGAATACCTGAACATCAGCTTTATTCTCTTGGGTATCATCATCATTATCTGTTTCATTTTCTACATTTAATTTCCTCCTCATTCCTTTGTTCATCACAGTAACATATTCTTCATCATTATTCATATCAGGCTCCGGTGATAGTTTCTTCTAACCCAGTTGAGTTGGGTTATTTTTCATCATTTTGTGTTGCTGCTGAAGTCTATGTGCAGTAATATTCTTGCGCTTTGCAACCAGCTTCTTAGCAGAACCTATAACAATAAAAATAATGACGATGACCTCCTTCATAGTTCTTTACAGACACAGAGATATATATAAGAATGGATCTATATTACATATACATATTGAGACGACCCGAACTTCCCCGTTAAGGAAAGAGCGGATAGAATTGAGTACAAGACAAAATAGAACGCAGACGGAAGAACATTTCATTGCTATTACAACAATTCCATCAGATACAAGAATATACAGAGTATAAATGAATAAATTACATTCGATAAATATCAGAGATTACAATAAAGTACATAGCAGCGGAAAATAATACAAAACATAACTGAAGGTGATATACGGATACAGAGCTTTCCGGATATCATTCCAGCTGTAAACCAGGATCCTGCGAATATAAATCTGCAAAACCAAAACTACTAGCTGCCCGTGCGGAAAATAGGGGCACCCAGAGTTTAGGTTAAAACAATAAACTCCAGGTCAGTCATGTGACTGGTGTGAGAACTAAAACAGTTATTTAAAGCTTTACTTTAAAAGAGAGTAATTCAAGGGACCACGCCGTATAACACGGAACGGGTTTCCTCCCAAGAATACCAGTGCATAGAATAAACAACGCAATGCTTTTTTTGAAAAATGAAGCTATTATAAGACCCAGGTCCCATCACACAATGTAACGCAAGCAGGAGGATAGGGTTTTACCTTATAACAGCCAAACATGCTTGGTACGTTTAAAACAAATCATTTGATACTATAATAAGTGTATAGCGTCAAAACAATTTCAATCATAAATATAAATCATAGACGGCATAACATCCCATGCTACTATGTCGCCATACTAGTTATACAATTAAAACCGCAATACACGTATTGGAAATTGGATTTCCGTCATGAGTCGAGGCAAGGGGCAAGATCCTCTCCGCGCTCGAGACACTCTAGCAAATGCCTCAGGGTTACGCACTTCGGGCAACCCTGGATTCGGCTGGGCCGGTCCTCACTTACGTTATAGGATTAGTTATTCCTGAACACACGTTTCCCGGTCCTTACAGACCTATAATCGAGGCGCCTCATTCCAACAACCACAAAGGTGAAAAGTATATAAATGTCAGGGCTGGTAAGTCACTGACACCACCAAAGCTAGAAAGAAACGTCATGCTCTCCCAGCGGTCCGTATCCCATTTTTAACTCATACCGAGGTGTGAGGCTCGCGAATTCACGCTATACACAAAGCTACGCCACAAAGGCTGTGCTTTGATCATCAACCACAAGACTTTGCTTTTCAACAGAAGCCTTGATCCATGCAACTCAATATGCCACACAGGCAATTCATGCCATGCGATTGATATCTATCGATATATAACCTCTAAGCTCGTACGTCTCAGAGAAGGGCGTTAAGCAAGAGAATAAATTCTCCGCCGCCAAACAGATATATATTTAACAGAAATCAATCAACACAGGATAAAATCCAATGTCAGACACACAATCCATTTACAAGTTCGTTCTGGGTCTGAACGAAACCGGAGGCTTTTTCCTCGCATATCCATCCATCTCCAAGTACGTCTGGACGACAACCAACTGATTCCCTCATCTTGGGTGTACAGCCCAATCAAGATCATCAGTAATCACCCAAACGATGTGAAGACTTCCGGTCTTCAACCACCGTCTTCATCTTCGACATATCGTCGAATCGGTTATTCAGAATGGGTGTAAAACCGGACTTTCCGAACAACCCGCGTATATTTAAAACAAATGTTACACAAACACAACATACGCCTCATTCCAATGCAGAATATCCTTTTTATTCACGAAATCACATTCTTAGGGAAAGGTTCCCATTAATTTTATCCAAGATAAATTCTTTAAAATTTATCCTTTAATCTTCCTTTGGATGTCATTTCAAAACAAATTATGGTTTTCTAAACTAGTCGAGATTAGCGAACCACACCGAAGTAATTATTTATTTTATTTCCCAATCCCAACCTATTCATCCCATGAAGCAAAACTGGTGATACTCCATATCTAATACCACGGTGTTATCGGTAAAATTATATACCATTTCACGTTCAAATCTAATTAAAGATTTAACTATCGCTTTGGAGCAAAACTGGCGATACTCCATTCTCGCTCATTTCTAAATTTGATAATTTAGATAATAGATTCACATTTCAACCTAATTGCAGATTCGTTAAAACTCCTTTTACTGGGTTAAAGAACTAGGTGTTATTTAAAACACAGTTCACGACAAACCCATCTCACATTCTATTTATTATCGGGTTAAAGAACTAGTGTTATTTAAAACACCGTTCACGATAAACCCATTTCAAATCCAATCAAATATATTAGAAATTCCGATTATTTAAAACCCCTTTTTAAATCTAATTTATTTATTTAAAAATAATTTGGTTTTAAATTTAGTTCAAAACTAGTTCATTTCGATAAAAATCCATTTTTATCTTTTCAAATATGGAGTTTTTCACCCCAATTTTTCTCAAATCATTTCTTATGATTTTACACAAATTACTACTATTTTTAATAATTTTATTAAGGCCCGTACAATCGATTTCCAACAATGGCCATCGAACTGCACTTACAGCGCCCTTTTTCAAATTTTATTTGGACGTAACTCCAAATCCAACCGTTAGATTTCAAATTTTTAATATTCGTTAGAAAGCTTTTTTCGATACGAACCCAACGGTTCCGGCTTTAGGAGAATCCGACGGTCGGATCTCCCGTAATGTCCATTTGAAATAAATGGTCGAAATTCACGAACTGCGGCAGCGCGACACATTCTATTCAGGCCATTATATTATATATATAATATATATAATATATTTCGTCGATTCCTATTTAAAACGAATTATATAAATAGTTTAAATTTGTTTCAAAAACAATTTCAACTTCCATTTCAATTCAAATCAAAATTGAATCTTTCCTTATAAATTCGTTTTAAAATTCATTTCTATTCAATTCAAGTTTCAATTCAATTTGAATTCGTTTCAATTCGCTTTCAATTCAATTTGAATTCATTTTCAATTCAATTCGATTTCAAAGTCGTTTTCTATTCGATTCAATTCAAATTGGTTTTCTATTCGATTCAATTCAAATTGGTTTTCTATTCGATTCAATTCAAATTGGTTTTCTATTCGATTCAATTTCAAATTGGTTTTCTATTCGATTCAATTCAAATTGGTTTTCTATTCGATTCAATTCAAATTGGTTTTCTATTCGATTCAATTCAAATTGGTTTTCTATTCGATACAAATTTCAAATTGGTTTTCTATTCGATTCAATTCAAATTGGTTTTCTATTCGATTCAAATTTCAATTTAAAATGAATAGAATCGATATAAATATCGTTCACGTCAAAATGGCGTCAATCTAACCAACACGGCTTCATATATTTAATTTTCAAATATTCTATCCAACAAATGAATATTTAATTTTGTCAACACACGACTAATCTCAACGAATGAGTACTGTCCACGTGTGACTATTTTTGTTATTTAATATATTTTATAAAAATTAAGGTATCTATCGTTTAATATTGAATCAGACTCCAACCGTAATTTAGTAAGAGAACGATTTCCTGAATATTAACCCCGAAGGCCGAAACCAACATCATATCAATATCCAGGAGACCACTCATCTCATTTATTTTCCAGCCGATTTCTAATTCTATATATGATAAAGATGTAAATTTTATTATTAAAATATTTCGTTCAACACATGACTAATCTCAACGGATGAGTACAGTCAACACATGAACCTTTATTTTATATTGATACAGATGTAAATTTTATTGTTAAAATATTTCGTTCAACACATGACTAATCTCAACAGATGAGTACAATCAACACATGAACCTTTATTTTATATTGATAAAGATGTAAATTTATTATTAAAATATTTCGTTCAACACATGACTAATCTCAACGGATGAGTATAGTCAACACATGAACCTTTATGTTATAATATTCTTTATTTTCTAAACTGGAATGAGGCCCAATCAATCACCGTATAATATTAATTATATGGATTTTCATACATCACACGTAGATAATAGCATTGAAAAATAATCAACCATCAACCAAAGTGCACTACACTGTATAAGCATCAAATAAAGATATCTAACGCTTATAACAGCCTGTCAATCAATCGATCGACATATTTAATCAATCAGGATGAGTGAACTTCAAATTTCATCCCAACACCCATGTGGGGTTTCAAACAATCAAACACAGATTTTATTCGTGCAGTTGGGCGATGTGTAAAATTTATCGACCCAATCAATGTCAGTCAAATCAGTGTACATAAACAAACCGTCCGGTTTGTAAATGGATATTTTATTTTATTCACATTTACGTTAAAAATTATATTTTTAACGATAAAATATTTTATTTCAACACATGAATTTCTATTCAGTTCATTTACACAATGAAAATGATATTTTTATTTTTCGAACATATTTTAGAAAATTTCGGCGGCATAACGACACGATACTAGAAACGGGACGAGGCCTAGCCTTATCCCCGGTCTAGTGAAGGCCCACGCCATTCACAAATCAATCCAATCAATTTCATTTCACCAAACAATCAATTTCAATCAAATAATCTAACTAATTTTTGAAATCAAACAAACAAGTCCATGGTCTGTGGACGATTGTGTCGGGTGCTACTAAGCACCGTCTGCATCCTAGTATATATATATGACTAGAAAATGAAATTGAAAGGTGAGAAATTCTCACAGAAAGCTATCCCATCATCTTGACTCTTCTTTGATAGAGATCTTCATCGTTATCGCATTTTTGTTATCTTCGTTGCTGTAGCCACTACATATGTAAAAATCGAATTTTTACTTTGCTATTCAATATATAAAAATCGAATTTTTACTATGCTATTATATAGATAAAATTTATATTTTCACATCGATGTTCATATCGTAAAGATTATATTTTTATCACGCCATTCTTCATATAAAGATTTCGCCTTTTCAATTTCATCACTATAAAAATCACAATTTTATTTTGCTACCTATATAAAGATGATATTTTTAACATTCCTATCATGTAAAAATTATATTTTTACTTCTCTACATAAACAAAAATCATATTTTTATATCATCTATATAGTAAAGACTATATTTTTAATACTTTTAAAAATATAAAAATCATATTTTTATTCTTTAAAAATATAAAAATCATATTTTTATAATCGCTTCATACATTTAAAAATAATCTAATCTTTTTTATTTAAAAAAAACAAATCTTTTCTAATCGAACTTTTATTTCATAATCCTATGTATCAAAAGGAAAAATCAGTTTTAATTCCTAATAAAATCAGTTTTTATATAATCTAACAATTAGTTTTTAAAATAAATAAAAATCAGCGAAACTTACAGGAGGGGCTTTGGCTGCGTCGGTCGTCGGCTAGGGAGGGGAGAAGGGGGCGCTGCTCTCACCAGTGGCGGTGCATTCATCAGCGTGGCGGCGCGCAGGTGAGAGGGAGGGGCTAGGTCCAGGCGACGACGGATTTTGGGTTCCAGCGGGTTTTGGGGCTGCGGTTGGAGGGGGAAACAAAGGGGAGGAGGAGGGGGCTCGATGAAGGGGGCGGCGACACTCAAGGAAGAGGAGCGGCGGCTGCTCCGCCCCGTCCTTCTTCTTCTTTTCCTTTTTTTTTATTTTGAAAAATGAATTGAACATGTTGGGGGGGGGGGGTGGGTAGTTAAGGGAAGAAAGGGTTTTTATTTTATTTTTATTATTTAATTATTTTATTTTCTAAAAAGTTGACTTTTACATACGACCTCTAAACGAGGTCCACCGCCTGTCGTCCATAGCGTTTTACCCCCATTCCGAACCCAATGGGATATGTATCGCAAGCTGATTCGATTGTTTTGATCAGTTTCCGTTGAATTTTCATTTAAATCATTATATTGAATTTTTAACGTACATTTCAAATTACCGGGGTCACATACTAACTAGAAAAATTCCCAAAAAATATTTTCTAGCTTCGTATTGACGATACGGTCCTAACAAAACTAGTTTCGTCGAATTCTGAGACCGTTAGAAAAATGGCCATTTTTCAGTCGATTAAAATCAACAAACTAGTCAAACGCGTTTTCCTTTGCCACGGCCACATATTGATTCGAAAAATTATGAAATTTGGAATCTAGCAATAACTTGACATCACGGATCCAACAAAAGTGATTTCGTCGAAATCCGAGGTCGTTTGCAAAATCACTATTTTTAAGGGCCTGAATTCCATAGCGACTATTCAGAATTTTCAACTAGACATATCTTTTGATTCCCGCTATGAAACTTTGATTTTTCGGATTCGTTGGAAAGATATTGTCAATTAGATCCTAATGTTTTTGGTTTCACTAAAATCCGGATTGTTTTGCACCCGGTACATTCAATTGAAGTTTGAAATCGAATTATCGAACTACCGCGCCATTTTCAATTCTATTTTATAATTATATATAAATATTTATATTCTAACGACGACGTATATAATATATATGTTCTAATTATATTCAAAATAAATTTCTCGTCGATATTATTTAAAATAATCTATTTTAAATATTCAAAATTCGCTAAAATTGCCAAAATAAAATTTTTAAACTGGTTCAGAATTTCCGGGTTATTACACATATATACCTTGAATTATGTTTTTGCTTGGTCGTATGATTACATGTGGCTGTAGTTGAATCAACGGCTCACTGTCTTTGTCAATGGTGTTGTCGATGTAAAAAACCACTTCTTCTTTCTTATTACAGCCTTGTACGTATTCGTTTACGTCCTTATCATTAAATATCAGCTGCCAGCCACACCTCGTTCCTTTGTTGATATAGACTCCTCCTATTTCAGTGTAATGGAGACAATCTTTAACAAAGTCCATAAGCACACTGTAAGAAAAGCGGTCTACATCATATTTTGTTACTACGAAGGATTCTCCACTGACGTAACATGTCCTTCGAAACTGTCCGCCATGTTGCAGTCGGATATTTATAAGTTCATCCATCCTGTACAAAATGAATACATTAGAACAAGGTACATGCACATTAAAGTGGACAAAAACCAATAACTATAAGATTTAGGTCTATAACCAATTTAGATGACAATAAAGAGGAACTTTGTCCTAACGAGACGGAGCAGATTAGGCCAAATACATTCATCAAACTAATAATGTACAGCTAAAGCAAAAAGTGCCAAATACACCATAAATTAGACAACAGATTAGACCAAATTAAAGTAATAAGAAAGAGGAATTTTTTGTCCTGACAAGATGGAATTGGATCAGGAAATTCTGCTTCTAGTTCTGTTTCTAGTTGTATTACGGGGACATCATCCCTAATCCAACCCACATCAACAACTTTTGGTTCCAGTACACCACCAATGCCCATATCATGTGGATGCGTATTGCTCATGTCTTCTTCCATTGCATTCTGATTTTTAGTATCACACCAATCTCTTGGCAATTTTTTAATAACGTAATTACTGTTCTTCTCAACTGCATCTTCCACATAAAATACTTGCTGCACTTGCGAAGACAGGACATAAGGATCAATTTTACGGAACTAGCCAAAATTTACTCGAGTAAGACCATATGAATTTTTTTCCTCTTGGTACCAGCAACACTTAAAAAGGACCATTATGAAAGCTTCCCAATAATCAAGCTCAAAAATTTCTTCGATTGATCTGTAGTAATTGACATCACCCACTATTGGGTTTTCGTCTTTCGAACTTGCAAAGCTGGTTGTTTTGGCAATCAAAAATACACCACTATTTTGTGTGGTACATCGAGAATCTCTAAATTTTCTGTGGAATCTATATCCATTTACTATATAATCGGTAAACTTCCTAGCTACTCGATACGGACCTAATGCAAACACCTCTAAATCTGTTGAAATATTGTCCTTTTTCAGAACCTCTTCTTTAAGCCAATTCCAAAACTCTTTGAAATGTTCTCGTTCCCTCTTGTATCTTCTTGGATTTGGAAGACCATCCACAAAAGCTTGATGAACCCTAAATAATAATTAAGGTCGAAAAATTATGAAATACAGATATTAATTTATAGTTAAGGAAAATGATATATGAACTTAAGAACTTACTCGATCAAACTCTCAATTTCTTTATTACCGGAATTGAAAAGAATATTGCGATGCATTGCCTTCCAATCTGCATCTTTCAAATTGAACATCTTTCCATCTTTATTCTTCTTTGTTCCAATATGATATTCCAAATCTGTTGGACATCTTCCAAAATCAATCGACATGTTTTTTGTTCCTCCGTCAATGTAACACCCCACACCCGCTAAGGTCACTCACTAAGGGAATGCCTTAACTTCAGTGCAATATTTAAGTGAATATAGAACAGAAAATTTACAACAGGACAGATATAAATAATACTTGAAAATCAAAAACATCATTTCATTGCAGCAGAAGGTAAACATGCTTAGTTACAACACCATAAAGAGTCAAGTACTAAATATCCATCCTGATAAAAACATAAGTACATAATCCCACTACATAAACAAATAGCCATAATAGAAAAGATAAGTCGGGCTTTACATCACGGTCCAAGCTCCAAAAGATAGATAAAGAGATCTGATCAAAGCCCACTAGTGCTAGGCCCAACCTGAGGACCTGAGGGGGAAAAAGATAAAAACAACGGGGTCAGACATAAGTCTGAGTGAGCACTATAACTTTAACAATACAATCATTAAAGTAATTAGGATATGATAAAAACTTGGTACGGTGATGACTGGGGATAAATGACTACACTAGGCAGCCAACTAGACATAGGATGAACTAAGATAACGGTAAAGACGCATCTACCCACCCAAGGGTAATTACTAACTGCACCACACCAGTCATTCCTACTTAAAGGTTGATCCCTCCCAAGGACTTAGAAAATTTACCCAGTAGTTTCATGTACCCCTAGCTGACTACATAGGTGCCGTCTGCCCCTATGTCCACTAGGTGTACCCACTACTCCCAAGCGACCGACTCCCTACCGTAGATACCCGTGCTGGCCCCACAGTGGGGTGTATCACTCCCCAAAGTGGCAACCCGATACAACCAATGGTGCACGGCTTATATCTACATGATGTAACAACGTCTTACCTACCAGCCCGGGTCCACACACGCATATGAAACCCGTTGGACTTGCGTTGCTACCGCTAACCCGTTTTGGCCTCTTATAGTCAAGCCCAATACGCGTGTCCCGTCCTCGACGTGGGTCGAGCCCAATAAGATACATATGGGTTACTGGTTGAAATGGGCCCCCACAAGCTACCCACCTAAGCTTGTCACTTTATCTAGTGCATCCCACTTAACCCTTTAATCATGTTTAATTACATGTTTCCACTTGGTTAAGTATTCTAATCGTATTTTCTATTGCCCCCCAAGGCAACCCACTAGATTTCCACATGCCACCCAAGGCACTTACATGCCACCCAAGGCACCCACTTAACCCCTCATGCCCCACTACATGTTTATCTGGTTAAGTGTTTCTTAATTGATTAAGAACGTAACCGTTGTAAAGACCTCTCACATTAGACTATCTTTTATGGCAGCTGGATTTTCCGGTCAGGTCCGGGCAGCCTTACGCCATAACCGAGTCTAACCTCGTGTCTTTACACTTGTCACGTATTAAGTTTGTGCCTAAGACCTCTCACATTGGGCCAATCATTTGTAGCCGCTGGATTTACCGGTCGGGTCCGGGCAGTCTTATGCTACAAAAGGGTCCAACCTCGTGTCTTAGTCGATTAATTACACCTAATTAATCACCCCCATATTCCGAATCAATTTTCCCTAATTATTTCCAATTTTAACGATGTACATAATTGACTCAATTATGTCCATCCACTTTATGGTATGCATAATCATACCAACTTCACACCATTTCATTAACATGTATATTAATCCCATCGTTCCCCACGTAATTCGCTAACATGACATAAAAGGGAAGATTCATCACAAATACAATGGGTTCAACTTGCATAATATTAGCATCAACATGGGTTTTAAAGGTGTCAACATGCATATAGCATCAAACCCAACTAGCATAAATAACCAACCCAACTTGCATGAATCACATATGTCATAAAGAGGTTAACTTGCATAAGTGACTTATTTCATACAAAGGGGTAAACTTGCATATGTATGTATGACATACTAAGGGGTTAACTTGCATATGTATGCATATCATACTAAGGTGTAAACTTGCACATGTTACTTGCATATAATCAAACACCAAACTTGCATAACATGTCTTATATGAACTTGCATATAATCATACACCAAACTTGCATAACATATCATATATGAACTTGCATATAATCAAACACCAAACTTGCATAACATGGCGTCATAATGGATCAATGTTTATCATAGCAATTTGCATAACTAGCTTCATGAACACATAGCCTAACACTTGCACAACTTGCATAACATCATGATCATGTAGCATATAACTTGCATAACTTGCATAACATCATGGACATGTAGCATATGACTTGCATAACATCATGAACATGTAGCATATAACTTGCATAACTTGCATAACATCATGATCACATAGCATATGACTTGCATAACTTGCATAACATCATGAACACATAGCACATAACTTGCATAATTTGCATAACATCACAAACACATAGCATATGATAACATAATCTTGCATTGATCCACATTCATAGCCATAACCTCATTATATCCTATCATAATCATTTCAACAATTGGTCATTAAGGCTATAGAAACTCACAACTTGTTGATTAGCACTCCTAAGAAGAAGATTAAGTTGCTAGAGTTGATTAGTAGTTGATTTGAGAAGTTATCTTCCTCTTTAATTTGATGGAGGCTCCTTCAAGTTGCATTTTGATGGCATGACGACGTTGTATCTATTTTTAGTATGATTTAGGGTAGTCATAGGGTGTATTTATAGAGTAGTTAGGTGGTTTAGGCCATTAGATTAACCCTAGATCAGATTAGAGCCGTCAGATCTCGTCCTAGCCACCAAGCACAGCCCAAAAGCCATCAGGTTGCACCCAGGTCACACAGACCGACAGGGGGGGTCGACCCCTGTGTCGACCCCTGGGTTGACCCCTAGGGAGGGGGTCGACACCCATGTCGACCCTAGGGTCGACTCCCTCTGCCTGGCGGGAATTTTCCCATCTCTTATAAAATGTTTAAAATTTTGTTTTTAAATCTGTTTTGAATTTCTGAAAACTTCTTCGGGCCTTAACTGGGTCATACGGACTCCAATTTTCGAAAACTCGGACTCTATTTCGCGTATTTTTCCGAGACGAATGCAATGGCATAGCCCGTTTCCCCTGATTCAGATTTTTAAATTTAATTCTACCCTGTTTTATATTATAGCAAGTTATTCAACATACGGGGTGTTACATTCTCCCCTACTTAAAGGATTTCGTCCCCGAAATCTCTAAGTCAAGAAGAACGTATCCTACCATCCAAACAACCATCTACTAAGCCATCAAACATTGGCATCCATTGTCCTTAGAGTTTCTAATGTTGTATGAACATATGCAAAGAGTGTGTGTATATGTTCCCTGTCTAATGCAAAATCAGGCGGTCTACTGATTCAGTTGACCTCCTTAATGCAAACCATGATAGTGCCATGCATCCAATATGTATGCGAAAGAACCCTATCGACACATACTATTTCTACATGAGTGCACAATCATTCACCAAAATGCATCGTCCATATGATAGCACAACCATTATACATCCATTAATATAGCTACCTACACACAATTATATGCAATATGCAATATGAAGTGATTGAGCCGATCTAGTGGCTAGAGTGTGTGTATATGCATCCACGAGCAACCACTAGCAACCACTTGCATCCACTCGCATCCATCAATCATAACATGTCTCAAACACATGTTTCAACCATAGGTTTACCCTATCTAAAGGTCAAAGGTACTAATGAGAGGACATACTAAAGATAAGATAAGTATTAGACAAACGATAAAGGAGAAGTTAAAAGACATACCCTCAAAAAGGAATGGGTACAGCGAACGCATCTTTGCTTCTGTCTCCCAAGTAGCATTGCTCTCATCCTCTCCCCATTGCACTTTGACTAGTCGAACCTCCCTGTTTCTCAACTTCCTAATCTCTGACCCAAGGATGCGGGTAGGAGCTCGTCGAATAGTCGCATCACGCTCTACCTCCACTTCTCTAAGCAAGCTCGGCACTACCACCTCTGCGGTCTCATGTAGGCACTTCCTCAAATGTGACACATGGAATACGTCATGTACCCCACTAAGTCTCTCGGGTAAATCCACTCTATATGCCATCCGTCCATTCCTTTCCTTAATAGTAAACGGTCCTACAAATCTTGGTGCTAACTTCCCAACGGACCCTAAAGCGAACAACATTCCTTAATGGAGATACTTTGACAAAGACCATGTCCCCAACATCAAACTCCAGATCCGTCCTCCTCTTATCCGCGTAAGATTTCTGTCTGTCTTGCGCCGCTTTCATCCTTCTTCTAATTAAATCAATCTTTTCCGAAGTCTCTCTAACCATATCAGGCCCAAGCAAGATCTTATCCGTAGATTCCCACCAACATGTAGGTGATCGACAAGGCCTTCCATAAAGAGCTTCGAAAGGAGCCATGCCAATACTGGACTGAAAGCTGTTATTATACGCGAACTCCACCAATGGAAGATGCTCTTCCCCTGTACCTCCAAAATCCAAGATACAAAGCCTCAAAAGGTCTTCCAGAACACGATTCACCCTCTCGGTCTGGCCGTCTGTCTGAGGATGATATGCGGTGCTCAAACACAACTGAGTCCCCACTGCTTCTTGCAAACTCTTCCAAAACTCGCTAGTGAAGATAGGATCTCGATCACTCACTATGCTAGAGGGTACCCCATGCAATCGAACTATCTCTCGAAGGTAAACTGAAGCTAGCCATGGAGCAGTCCTCTTGCTCTTCACGGGTATAAAATCGGCGCTCTTAGTCAGTCTGTCTACCACGACCCAAATTCCCGTATTACCCTTCCTCGATCTAGGTAACCCATCAATAAAATCCATCGAGACGCTATCCCACTTCCATTTCAGAACTTCCAATGGGTGAAGCAACCTACCAGGTTTCTTTTGCTCCGCTTTCACTTGCTGGCACACCAAGCATCTAGCGACATACTCGGCCACATCTTTCTTCATACCGGCCCAAAAGAAAATTCGCTTCATGTCCTGGTACTTCATGTCCTGGTACATCTTGTCCCCACCGGGATGAATGGTCATCCTAGAACGGTGTGCATCATCAAGAATATCCTTCCTCAAACCCTCGTCTTGCGGTACACAAAGTCTACTGTCTCTACGCAAGCACCTCCTATCATCTAGGGTGTACCTACTCAAATGGATGGACGACTCCCCCCTTATGAGCCTCTCTACTAACTCAACCAACTGTGGGTCGTCCCGCTGTGCCTTGCCAATCCGTCCCAAAAGAGTAGATCTGACCTCTAAGGATGCTAGCAAACCGGGTACAAAATCAACGGAAGGTCTGAAATCAAACATCGAGATAAATTTCAAGCTTCGTCGTTCCACGAACAATGGACTCAAGGACAACCTTTTTCTGCTCAAGGCGTCCGCCACCACGTTACCCTTGCCAGGGGTATATGCTATCTCGAAATCATAGGATGCTAAGAACTCCATCCACCTTTGCTGTCTCAAGTTCAAATGCTTCTGAGAAAATAAGTACTTCAATGATTTGTGGTCAGTGAACAATTCGAACCTCTCGCCAAGAAGATAATGGCGCCAAATCTTAAGCGCAAAAACAATAGCGGCCTCATGCTTTCTCAATTGCCTTCCACCATAGGCTATTACCCTTCCCTCTTGCATTAAGACTGCGCCCAGTCCTGTCCCACAAGCAACGGTATAGACAACAAATGGCTTACTCCCATCTGGCAACACTAAGACTAGGGCTGTGGTTAAAGCTCTCTTTAACCGTTGGAACGCATCATCACAATCTACGTCCCATGTGAAGACTAGATTCTTCTTCGTCAAGCGAGTTAATGGGGCTGATATCTTCGCGAAGTCCTTGATAAACTTCCTATAGTAGCCAGCCAACCCCAAGAAACTCCTCACCTCGGTAGCATTCTTCGGAACCTTCCAATCTTGGATGGACACTACCTTCGCGGGATCCACAGCTATCCCTTCCTTGGAGACCACGAGCCCCAAGAACCGCACTTCCTTCCTCCAGAAGTGACATTTAGAGAATTTAGCCTTAAGGCTATGCGCTCGAAGAGTTTCCAACACTTCCCTAAGATGTAGGGCATGCTCTTCTTCACTCTTAGAGAAGACTAAGATGTCATCCACAAAGACCACCACGAACTTATTAAGGTACTCCCTGAACACCCTACTCATCAAATCAACAAAGTATGTAGGGGCGTTCATCAAACCAAATGGCATCACCAGCCACTCATAGAAACCATCCGGAGTCCTAAACGCAGTCTTGTCTATGCTATCCTCAGCCACTCTCAACTGATGAAACCCCGTGGCCAAGTCCAACTACGAAAACACTGAGGCGCCAACCAACTGATCAAAGAGATCATCAATCCTCGGCAGTAGGTGTCTATTCTTCTTTGTGAGCTTGTTGAGTTCTCTATACTCTACACAAAGTTTAAGGGACCCATCCGCCTTCGTGGCAAAAACTACTGGAGCACCCCACTCTGATATACTTCGTCTTATGAACCCCTTCTCAAGCAACTCCCCTACTTGCTTATGGAGTTCCCTCCTCTCACGAGGAGCCATGTGGCGCACTGGTAAAGATACTGGTTTAGCATTGTCCACCAGATATATTCGGAAGTCTATCTCCTGCCTCGGAGGTAAGCCCTTCACCTCCTCAAACACATCCGAGTATTCCCGGACCACTCTAACAGATCGCAAACTCTCGACTGAAGCGTCAAGCGATTCAAGATAACTTAGCATAACAGAATCTATGGGATTACAAGAGATCTCGAGAGTGTTCCCCAAGCGGGTCATGAGCCTAACAACTCTCCTTTCGCAATCAAGAACGGCACCATTACTGGATAACCAGTCCATGCCCAAAATCAACCCATAGCCCGTGAAGCCCAAAACAAAAGCATCACATCTAAACTCAACGCTAAGTATAGAAATCTTCAAACCCAAACATATCATGGACAAATAAGTGGAGCCCCCAATTGGGTTTGAAACAACCAAGGGATCATCTACTAGACTGGTGTCTAAGTGCAGTGACTCAACTAATGATGATGAGATAAACGAATGCGATGCGCCAGAGTCAAACAATGTACGGACAGTATGATCAAACAGAAAAACCAGACTTTCAACGGAAATAATGCTACCTCTTTCCTGAGTCAGTGGAACCGCGAGAGCCTGAACTTGCCCCCTTGCCTGACCTGGTGCCATAAGAGCTTGCACCTGTCCTCCTGAGGTAGATCCCGTCCTTTGCCCCTTCTTAGGGCAATCCTTCACAAGATGCCCTGCTTCACCACAGTGGAAGCAGCCAGTCTTCTTCTTCTTCTTTCGACAATCTTTGCTTAGGTGGCCTGGTGTCCCGCAATTGAAGCACTTCTTCTTTCCCTTGCCACCGTTGCCTTTCCCACCCTTGTTTTGCTGTTGCTGTTGAGGTCTCTTTGATCTCCTTTCTTCTTGGGTGCCGTATTAGCATTGGGACCCTTCTCTTCCTCATGCATGAGTGCCATGTCTACTAGCTTCTCAAAGGTGGCCCCTATAGGGATGTGAGTCATAACCAATCCATGCATCGGTTCATTCAAGCCCCTAACGAACCTCAAAGCCTTCTTCTCCGGTGTATTCACCATGTCTATGCCAAACCTTGCCAATTGATTAAACTTGTTGACATATTCCTTCATTGATAGGTTCCCTTGCTTTAGAGTCAAGAACCTTTCCATATACAAGTTTTCCTCCGCCCTTGAGAGAAACTTTGCCACAAATCTCTGCCTGAAATCCGCCCAAGAGTCAACAGGGCGCTCTCCATTAGTGACCTCCCACCAGAATGAGGCCTCTTCCTTCATTAACCAAGCAGCTAACTTGACTTTCTTTCCTTCTTCCATCTCAAAGATATCTATCAACTCTTCCACCTCCTTAAGCCAATCTCTAGCTTCCACAAAAGTTTCTGATCCTTGAAAAGGTTTCCCTCCCATAGCCTTAAATTCCTGGCAAGTCTTAGCAAAAGTATCCGTGCGAGGAGGAGGAGGAGAGGATGAAGATCGGGTGCTACTGTTGGTGGAGGGACATTTGCTGGACCCGCAGTGGCGGCCCTAGCCTCCATCAATCTCCTATACCATACTGGTATCGTCACACCCTCCGGAAAGTTAAGATCTTTAGCCATGCTGAAATGAAAAGGGAAAGATTCAAAACGGAGAATTCGAAAGATAAAGATATGGCTATTGGGGATTATGCTTTTCTTTCAAAAACCTTTCTCTTTAAAGACATGTTTTTGAAAATACTTCTTCCAAAATTGTTTTTAGAAAAATAGTTTTCTAAAATTTTTATCTGTTCTGGTAACCTTCGCTCTGATACCACATGTAACACCCCACACCCGCTAAGGTCACTCACTAAGGGAATGCCTTAACTTCGGTGGAGTATTTAAGTGAATATAGAACAGAAAAATTACAACAGGACAGATATAAATAATACTTGAAAATCTAAAACATCATTTCATTGCAGCAGAAGGTAAACATGATTAGTTACAACACCATAAAGAGTCAAGTACTAAATATCCATCCTGATAAAAACATAAGTACATAATCCCACTACATAAACAAATAGCCATAATAGAAAAGATAAGCTGGGCTTTACATCACGGTCCAAGCTCCAAAAGATAGATAAAGAGATCTGATCAAAGCCCACTAGTGCTAGGCCCAACCTGAGGACCTGAGGGGGAAAAAGATAAAAACAACGGGGTCAGACATAAGTCTGAGTGAGCCCTATAACTTTAACAATACAATCATTAAAGTTATTAGGGTATGATATAAACTTGGTACGGTGATGACTGGGGATAAATGACTACACTAAGCCGCCAACTAGACATAGGATGAACTAAGATAACGGTAAAGACGCATCTACCCACCCAAGGGTAATTACTAACTGCACCACACCAATCATTCCTACTTAAAGGTTGATCCCTCCCAAGGACTTAGAAAATTTACCCAGTAGTTTCATGTACCCCTAGCTGACTACATAGGTGCCGTCTGCCCCTATCTCCACTAGGTGTACCCACTACTCCCAAGCGATCGGCTCCCTACCGTAGATACCCGTGCTGGCCCCACAGTGGGGTGTATCACTCCCCAAAGTGGCAACCCGATACAACCAATGGTGCACGACTTATATCTACACGATGTAACAACGTCTTACCTACCAGCCCGGGTCCACACACGCATATGAAACCCATTGGACTTGCGTTGCCACCGCTAACCCGTTTTGGCCTCTTATAGTCAAGCCCAGTACGCGTGTCCCGTCCTCGACATGGGTCGAGCCCAATAAGATACATATGGGTTACTGGTTGAAATGGGCCCCCAAAAGCTACCCACCTAAGCTTGCCACTTTATCTAGTGCATCCCATTTAACCCTTTAATCATGTTTAATTACATGTTTCCACTTGGTTAAGTATTCTAATCGTATTTTCTATTTCCCCCCAAGGCAACCCACTAGATTTCAACATGCCACCCAAGGCACTTACATGCCACCCAAGGCACCCACTTAACCCCTCATGCCCCACTACATGTTTACCTGGTTAAGTGTTTCTTAATTGATTAAGAACGTAACCGTTGTAAAGACCTCTCACATTAGACTATCTTTTATGGCATCTGGATTTGCCGGTCGGGTCCGGGCAGCCTTATGCCATAACCGAATCTAACCTCGTGTCTTTACACTTGTCACGTATTAAGTTTGTGCCTAAGACCTCTCACATTGGGCCAATCATTTGTAGCCGCTGGATTTGCCGGTCGGGTCCAGGCAGTCTTATTCTACAAAAGGGTCCAACCTCGTGTCTTAGTCGATTAATTACACCTAATTAATCACCCCTATATTCCGAATTAATTTTCCCTAATTAATTCCAATTTTATCGATGTACATAATTGACTCAATTATGTCCATCCACTTTATGGTATGCATAATCATACCAACTTCACACCATTTCATTAACATGTATATTAATCCCATCGTTCCCCACGTAATTCGCTAACATGACATAAAAGGGAAGATTCATCACAAATACAATGGGTTCAACTTGCATAATATTAGCATCAACATGGGTTTTAAAGGTGTCAACATGCATATAGCATCAAACCCAACTAGCATAAATAACCAACCCAACTTGCATGAATCACATATGTCATAAAGAGGTTAACTTGCATAAGTGACTTATGTCATACAAAGGGGTAAACTTGCATATGTATGTATGACATACTAAGGGGTTAACTTGCATATGTATGAATATCATACTAAGGTGTAAACTTGCACATGTTACTTGCATATAATCAAACACCAAACTTGCATAACATGTCTTATATGAACTTGCATATAATCATACACCAAACTTGCATAACATATCATATATGAACTTGCATATAATCAAACACCAAACTTGCATAACATGGTGTCATAATGGATCAATGTTTATCATAGCAATTTGCATAACTAGCATCATGAACACATAGCCTAACACTTGCACAACTTGCATAACATCATGATCATGTAGCATATAACTTGCATAACTTGCATAACATCATGAACATGTAGCATATGACTTGCATAACTTGCATAACATCATGAACATGTAGCATATAACTTGCATAACTTGCATAACATCATGATCACATAGCATATGACTTGCATAACTTGCATAACATCATGAACACATAGCACATAACTTGCATAATTTGAATAACATCACAAACACATAGCATATGATAACATAATCTTGCATTGATCCACATTCATAGCCATAACCTCATTATATCCTATCATAATCATTTCAACAATTGGTCATTAAGGCTATAGAAACTCACAACTTGTTGATTAGCACTCCTAAGAAGAAGATTAAGTTGCTAGAGTTGATTAGTAATTGATTTGAGAAGCTATCTTCCTCTTTAATTTAATGGAGGCTCCTTCAAGTTGCATTTTGACGGCATGACGACGTTGTATCTATTTTTAGTATGAATTAGGGTAGTCTTAGGGTGTATTTATAGAGTAGTTAGGTGTTTTAGGCCATTAGATTAACCCTAATCAGATTAGAGCCGTCAGATCTCGTCCTAGCCACCAAGCACAGCCCAAAAGCCATCAGGTTGCACCCAGGTCACACAGTTGACATGGGGGGTCGACCCCTGTGTCGACCCCTGGGTCGACCCCTGGGTCGACCCCTAGTGAGGGGGTCGACACCCATGTCGACCCTAGGGTCGACTCCCTCTGCCTGGCGAGAATTTTGCCGCCTCTTCTGAAATGTTTAAATTTTTGTTTTTAAATCTGATTTGAATTTCTGAAAACTTCTTCGGGCCTTAACTAGGTCATACAGACTCCGATTTTCGAATACTCGGACTCTATTTCGCGTATTTTTCCGAGACGAACGCAATGGCATAGCCCGTTTCCCCTGATTCAGATTTTTAAATTTAATTCTGCCCTGTTTTATATTATAGCAAGTTATTCAACATACGGGGTGTTACAGTCAACGCTTAAAAATCTTAAACAGAAGGTCACACACACTTCTGCCAAGTAACCTTCTGCAATCGAACCTTCCTGTAACAACCCGGAATTTTGGAACCAATTAAAAATTTTTATTTAGAAATTTTAGTGGATTTTAAATATGAAGAATAATTTATTTTAAATAATAACGACTAAAAATTCATTTAAATTGAAGTTAGAACGAATATATTTTATTTAATTATAAAAGGAGTGTAAAATAGCGCGGCAGTTTGAAAGTTTGAATTTGAACTTTGACTGACTCTACAAGATGCAAAATAAACCGGATTTTGGTGAAACCAAAAATATTAGAATATATTTAAAAATATCTTTCCAACGAATCTGAACAATTGAAATTCCATTGCGGGAATCAAAAGTTATGCCCAGTTTAAAATTCAGAATAGCCGCTATAGAATATATATATTTTTTAATATTAAGAATAGCCATTTTGCAAACGACCTCCGTTTTCAATGAAACCGCTTTTATTGAATCCGGAATGTCAAATTATTGCTAGATTCCAATTTTCATATTTTTTGGAATCAATATGTGAGCGTGGCAAAAGAAAACATGTTTTGTCAATTTCTGTCAAATTTAGTCGACCAGAAAATGGCCATTTTTCATACGATCTCCAAATTCGACGAAGTTAATTTAGTTAGGACCGTATCGTAAAAATATAACTAGAAATAGTTTTTATGGAATTTTTGGAGTCAGTATGTGGCCTTAGTAAAATTAAAATGCACGATCAAATCAAATAATTAAATGATTTATATTTTAATTTGAAGAAAAGTGGCCTGAGACGATCGATTGGGCTGTTGAGACCTAGCCCATTATGTCCGGAATAGGGGCAATTAAATAGGAACAACTTTCGTTGGGCTGGAATTAGAGTTGTTAAGTAGAAATGGGTTTATTTGCAAAAACTAGTAATTAAATATTATAAATACAGATTAAAAAAACAAAAACCCTAATCCTAAACTATTTAGAGCCGCCGCTACTTCTAAAACAATGGACGAAATCGTTCGATTTTCAAACTTTAAAACCTTCCAATCCACTTCAAATTATAATTCAAATCCAAAGCAAAAACTGAAGAGCATCTCATGATCTTCGAATTGGTACGGGAGTGATCGTTTATCGCGGAGTAATTTGGTCAGAATTTGGGCTTAAACCCTAGCCGTTCGCACGGGTTTTGAGATCACTAGAGCCATCGAGTTGCCTCGAACTTTGGGTGGCGGTCGACGATAGAGGTGGCTCAGACGTTGTCAAACTGGATCGTCGTTAAATGCTCCGGGTTTTGTGCGGTCTGAAGCCCTAAATTTGAAGTTTGGTTTCGATTTCTATAACCTCGAGCAACGTGAATGAAGAAGAGGGCGGAAGAAACCAACGGCCTGGATCAAAATCTGAACGGTGGAGGTTAATTATTTATAATTAAATCTGAATTTATTTGTATAATGATAAGTGAATCTTATAAATTCAATATCTTGTGCGTACGACAACGGAATTCAGCAAACTCGGTTTCGTAGGAATCGTAAATTAGAGCACTACAACATGGAATAGACCACAACTAAAACCGAGGCTATTGGCATTTTTGATAAAATTAAACGCTGTTTAATTTTATTAAAAACAATTGTTATTCAAACGATTCCTATAACCGATCAAGGTGAGAAATCCTCACTAAAACTCTGCACAGTTATTTATTTATTTGCATAACTGAATCTAGATATAGAATTGCCTGTGATATCTCTATTTTAAAATAAAATTATTTATTTATTGCAATGTGAAATTTATATTTATTCTATATAGAATTCATGTTGGTGTGGTATATATTTATTGTAATGTTGATTGTTTTGTGATTGCGATGAACCACTGAATTGAATTGTGTGTATTCATGTTTGTCAAGATTTTGCGTATAAAATAACAACCATATTTTTTATTGTATATATATATATAAATAAAGATGTTTGTGCTTGATTAGAATTGACAAATATACATGTCATTTGTTTAATTAGAATTGGCAAACTATAAATTGTCATTTATGTATAATTAGAATTGACAAATATACATGTCATTTATGTTTAATTAGACTTGGAAAATTATAAATTATCATTTGTGTTTAATTAGAATTGACAAATATACATGTTATTTATGTTTAATTCGAATTGGCAAATTATAAATTGTCATTTGTGTTTGATTAGAATTCACAAATATACATGTCATTTATGTTTAATTAGGATTGACAAATTATAAAAGTCATTTTGTTTAATTAGGACTAACGAAATATACATGTCATTCGTGTTTAATTAGGATTGTGAAAATTAAAATATCAATTTGTTACAATAAAAAGAGTTGAAATAAAAGATTATATTTTTATTGTCAATTTGTTACAAATAAAAAGAGTAGAATGAAAAGATATGTTTTTATTGCCATTTTAGTTACAATAAAAAGAGTAGAATTAAAAGATATATTTTTATTTTCATTTTGTTACAATAAAAAGAGTAAAATAGAAAGATATGTTTTTATTGTCATTTTTGTTGCAATAAAAAGGTTAGTTATTAAAGATCATGATTTTATTTTCATTTTGTTTAAATAAAAAGAAGTAACATGAAAGAGTATATTTTTATCGTTCATAGTTTTCAATAAAAAGATTGAACATAACAAAAATTACATTTTTGATTAATAGATTTGAGTTATAATAAAAAACTGACCCGTTTGGTTAAATAGACTTGGGTTTGAGCAAAAATATTAACTTTGTCAAACCAGAATTTTCAACATAAATGCCACTATCACTTGTAATCATTTTGTTAAACTAGATTTGTTAACAAAATCAAATTTGTCACTTTTATCAAGTTATAAAAGTTGAAACCAAAATTGTAACTTCTATCAAGTTCTAAAAGTTGAAACCAAAATTGTTACTTTTATCAAGTTATAAAAGTTGAAACCAAAATTGTTGCTTTTATCAAGTTATAAAAGTCGAAACCAAATTTGTTACTTTTATCGAATTATAATAGTTGAAACCAAATTTGTCACTTTTGTCAAATGTAATAGTTGTAACAAAATTGGCCTTTTTGAAGCCAAAAATGAACATCTTTGTCAAATTAGAATTGTTGAAACAAAAATAGACATTTTTGACAAATTAAAATAGTCGAATTAGAAAGATACACTTTTATCAAAATATACATTTCTATCAAAAAAATTGGTTGAAACAAACACATCATATTTGTTGAAACCAAATAGTTGAGATGAAAAAAAAC
This sequence comes from Allium sativum, assembly GCA_030737875.1. NCBI lineage: Eukaryota > Viridiplantae > Streptophyta > Magnoliopsida > Asparagales > Amaryllidaceae > Allium > Allium sativum. The sequence goes on along the minus strand of CM060918.1, from coordinate 222,607,186 downwards.
ATTTTTGTCAAATTATATTAGTTGAAAACAAAAATGTACTTGTCAAAATAAGATGGTTGAAAACAAAAATTACATTTTTGATTAAATAAAAGAGTTTAACACAAATAGCATTTTTGTTAAATAGGTTTGTGTTACGATAAAAATATCCATTTTGTTAGAATAGAATTGTCAACAAAATGAATGAATCACTTTTAAATCATTTTTTTGAAATAGAATTTATATGCAATTATGGGTATCATTTTTATTTGCAAACATATAATAGAATTTATATGCAATTATGGATATCATTTTTATTTGCAAACATACAATAGAATTTATATGCAATTATGGGTATCATTTTTATTTGCAAACATACAATAAAATTTAAATGCAATTATGGGTATCATTTTTATTTGCAAACGTACAATAGAATTTATATGCAATTATGAGTATCATTTTTATTTGCAAACATACAATAGAATTTATATGCAATTATGATTATCATTTTTATTTGCAAACATACATTAGAATTTATACGTAAATATAAGAATCATTTTATTTGTCAAAGCGTACATTAGAATTTATATGTAAATTAAAGTGACATTTTATGGTTAAATTATACAATAGAATTTGTATGCAAATCAAAGTGACGCTTGTATTGTCAAATTATACATTAGATACATGTAGGAAATTTTGCGAGTAAAATACATTTTTATTTGGCATTAGGAATATAATAACATGTTTTGTTCAATATCATCAACATGTTAGCAGAATTAAAATTGGTTAAATTCATTAACCAATAATTTATTTAGATGAATTGTTGTTGTATGAAAACCCCACACGGGTATTGGGATGATATTTGACATACACCAATCCCAATATTTAGTTGTATGTCAATTGATGGATTAACAGGCTGCGATGAGCATTATTTATTCATTTTTAATGCTTGCACAGTTGTAAATTTCACTCGGGATGTGAATTGGTTGTTTAATGATTATTTATCATTATTGCAGTGTTCATATGATGTGTGAAATCCATATAACCAACATTATATGGTAACTGATTGAGTCGCATTTCGATTTAGAATATCTTTTAAATATAAAGAATACCTTAAAATAAAGAACATTGTAATATAAAAAATATTTTTCATAAAGAATATTTTTACATAAAGAATATTTTTAAATAACGAATATTTTTAAATAATATTCAATGAAGAATAAAATGATGATTTCTATGTCCGTTTTTAGATGGACAAAAGATAAAATATATTTTTATCAAAATGAATTAGTTATTAACTAAAATAAATCTTTTAAATTAAGATTTAATGTAGTCTTCTAATCAATTAATATTTAATTAGAATTAAATAAAAGAATTAGATTTTGGGTTGTCATGGATGGTGTCTTAAATAACACTGTTCTTAAAACCCCGTATGAAAAGAATAAATCCTTAATTAAGATTATTAGAGTTTCCAATTATATTTAGTGATTGGAATAAAATGATCTGTCAATTAGGTTTATTGTGAACTGTGTTTTAAACGACATTTGTTCTTTAACCCAATTAACAGTGAAAATATGATTTAGAATCTATAGATCTTTTATTAAGGTTTAAAAAGAAATTTTCCAAAGTCAAGTTTTCCAATTTAATATATTAAATTGAAATTGAGTAGAAATTCGATTTGATAATAATCAAGATAGGCTTCTGTAAAAGAAGACTTTTACTATATATGGAATTTAAAAGGCTTTACCGTTATTCCATTTATATTATTAGTTTGATACGGAAATTTATATTGATTATATATTGATTTGATTTCTGTGAAAATTCCATATTTAATGGAAGTTGATTTTGGGTTTATCATGAACTGTGTTTTAAATGACATTGGTTCTTTAAACCTAGTTAAAGACAAGATTAAGTTCTTAAAAGTTGAATAATCATAAAGTAATGATTTTTGATATTAAAATCAAATTGGAGTTTTATTGAATCTTTAAAAAGAAGATTAAAGATTAAATTTAAAAGAATTTATCTTTGATAAAATTGAGGGGAATCTTTCCCTTTTAATATGAATATTTTATTAAAAGAATATTCTGAATTGGAATGAGGTGTATGATATGTATTTATAGCACTAGATTTTTGATTTTAAATACGCGAGTTATTCAGAAAGACTAGATTTAACCCATTCTGAATAATTACTACAACGATTAAAAATAGAAGACATTGATGACGGTGATTGAAGACCGGCGATTTTCACATCGAATGGGCGACTACTGATGCCGTGAACTAGGTCGCTCCTAGGAAAGGGTTAAAGTGGTAGTTGTCCGGACGTACTTGTTGATTGTCTGGATATGCAAGCACCTCTCTTCCGTATTTGACAAACGGGACGAGGAATAATGTATCTTCGGTTTCGTTCAGACCCAGAACGGACTTGTAAATGGATGTGTGTCTGACGTTGAATTTCATTCTATGTAAATTGATTTCTATTTAATATATATATATGTTTGGTGGTAGAGAATTAATTCTCTTTCTTTACACCCTTCTCTGAGACGCACGAGCTCAGAGGTTATATATTGATAGTTATTGATCGCATGGCGTGGATTGTCAATGTGGCATGCCAAGATGCAAATGATCGAGGCTTTTATTGAAAAGCAGGGCCTCGTGGTTGATGATCAAAGCATAGCCTATTTCGGCATAGCTTTGTGCGTAGCATTACTTTGCAAGCATCACACCCCGGTAAGAGTAAGAAATGGGACAAGGGAATGCAGGGAGTGCACACGTTTCTTTCTAGCTAGAAGTGGTATCAGGGTTTTGCAAGCCCTGACATTATGCTTATGTGGTTGATGGAATGAGGCGCCTCGGATTTATTGGTCGATAGTGACCATTTTATAGGCTCAATAGGACCGAGAAACGTGTGTTCAAGCATAACTAATCCACTAAGGTATATTTTTGGACCGGCCCTGCAGGATCCAAGGGTTCACTGCGGGGGATCCTGAGACACTGCTAGAGTGTCTCGAATCGGCAAGGAGATCGTCCCTAGCCTTGACTCATGATGGAAACTCAATTTCCAATACGACACTACGGTTTTGATCATAAACCTATATATGGCGACATAGTAGGATGGGGTACTACACCGTCTAGAATTGATACATTTACTTTGAAGTATTTTAAAACCGATTTGACAATAATAATAATATTAAAATATTATTTTCTACGTATCAAGCATGTTTGATCATTATAAGGTAAAACTGTATCCTCCAGTTTGCGTTGCATTGTGTGATGGGACTTGAGTCTTATAATGATTTCAATTTTTCTAAAAAGCATTGCGTTGTTTTAAATAAAAATTTATTTAACTTTTGTACTGGCAATCCAATGGAGTAAACCCGTTCCGGATTAGCGGCGTGGTCCTGTAATTCACCTTATTATTAAATAGGTTAAGTAAGATTTCTCATACCAATCCCATGACTGACCTGTAGTTTGTTTCACTTGCAAACTCGGGTGCCCTCTTTTCCACACGGGCAGTCGAGTAGCTTATTTTGCAGATATATTGAGCAGGACTCTAGATCGAAGCTTAAAGCTAAGTCCAGAGCATTGATAGACTTCCGCTGCATTAGATTATTTGTTCCGCTACATTGTATTACAATTATTGTAATTTAATCTTCCGCTGTATTATTTTCAATGTACTCTGATATTCTGTACTCTGACGTAACATTATTATAATGGTTATAAAAGTCTTCTGTTATTTGTTTTGATGTGTTGTATACCAAGAGTTAGCGTATTCAGGTTTTGAACGGTCTTGGTCGATTTTGCGATCGATTAGGTCCGGGCAAAATCTGAGTCGTTACACTTCCGGTCTGTTTCTATTTCACACATAAGATTTCAACTTTCCTAGATATTACTCAATTGGATACTTGCATCTAAGATGTTCAAGCCCGCCGTATTCGATTTCTCTGCATAGATGAACAAGCAAGTGTACCATTATATCGAAAAAATCCTATGGAAAAATCATTTCAAAATGACAAAGTATCTCGACAATTTCTTTTTGCAGCCTCTTGATATCATCCACTTTGATAACCTTGCTCCATAGTCCTCTAATGAATGCACTAAATTTGATCATTGATAACGCAACCTCGGGTTTTGACGGTTTCTTCATGGCAAATTATATTAATAGTGGAGTATGAAATGAGCATCATGGCTCTTATATCCCACAACCATTCTCTCTTTTATTTGCACGTACCGGCTAACATTCGAGGCACAACCATGGGGCAGTTTGGAGTTCTTCAATACCGAGAAAAGATTTCTTTATTTGTCATATCAAATATTACAGCTCTAATTTCAACATGCTTTCCATCACCACATTCAACAGGATGAAAGGCCTTCCTTATGCCCGATTCTTGTAAATCCAAACGAGCGTTTAGGTGATCCTTCAACATGTGACCTATATTAAGTAAAGTACCTAATATTTTGTCGTATATGTTCTTCTTTATGTGCATGGCATCCAGGTTATGTCGAAGGGGATTATGACACCAATATGGTAAGTCAAACAGTATTGACCTTTTATTAAAAGGGCCGTCACTTTTACTCGGTTCCTTCGTCCTATCCCCAAACTGATTTTTAAACCCTCGCAATAACTCTTCAATATCTGTTCACGAGAATATTTCTAGAATGCTTCCCATTTCAGTTTCGCCATTAAATCTCCTCTTATCCAGCCTCCACTTATGTGTCGGATCAAGAAACTTTCTATGGTGCGTATAACACATTTTTTTGCTATGCTTCAAATAATTTGAAGAAGTTTCATAATGGAATACTGGTGGCCCTAGTTTCCCCTTCGTGCTTCAACCTGACAACATTGCATATCCCAAAAAATCACTGATGGTCCATAAGACGCTTGCACATAAATTAAAACTCCCATCAATCAAGGAATCATAAGTTTCGACGCCAACATTCCATAACGCTTTCAATTCCGCAATTAAAGGCTGCATATATACGTCAATACTGTTCTTTAGAGAATCTGGACCAGATATTAATGTTGAAAGAATCAAATTCTCTTGTTTCATACGTAACCTATGCGGAAGACTGTAGTTTACAAACACAATTGACCATGTACTACAAATTGAATTCATTGAACGATATGGATTAAATCCATTAGATTCTAGACCCAATCTAACATTACGATTTTCTGATGAAAAATCAGGATAGCGAGCATCCATCATCTTCCATGCCACACCATCCGCTGGATGTCTTAGTTTTCCATCTTCTTTTCGTTCCACTTGGTACCATCTTATAAGTTTTGAAAATACTTTGCACTAAACATCCTTTGTAACCTGGTCTTAGAGGAAAGTACCTCATAACATTTGCCGGCACTTTGTGAATCGATTTTGGTGGATCATTATTATCAATGATGTCTTCCTTTCTTTTACATCCCACCTTGAAAAACCACAAATGTCACATGCATCTTTATCTTTATTCTCTGCCCAATATAACATGCAATGGTTTGGGCAGGCATGCATTTTATGGTAATCAAGACCAAAATCCTTAATGACATTCTTTGCAGCGTAGGAAGACAAAAGCAGCTGGGCATCAGGAAAGGCTTCTTTTATAATCTTTAGTAATTCCCTAGACGCAGACTTGTTAATTCCATAAGCACACTTTAAATGATAAAGCCTGATCAAGAAACTTAATCGAGAAAATTTAGTGCAGCCAGGATATAACGGTTTCTTTCCTTCTTTAACATGCCAATAAAATTTCTCGGCCTCTGGATTTGGTTCTACTTCACCCTGGGATTTTGACCAAATTTGTAACCCTCATATTTGAACATCACATCTAAATTATCCTCATAATCCATCTCCGTTGCACAATCCATATGGTCATCAACACCTATTAATTTTGTCTGTGAAACTTCATAAATCCACCCGGTATGCAATGGAGAAGGGCCATTAAAAACAAGATGATCATATATGACATTTTCACAATACCAGTTACGTTCTGTACATTTTTTGCAAAGGCACTTCATCTCATCACCTACTTTATAAATGGGAAATGCATTTCTTAGAAACCCGTTACCCCTCTTACATATTCTACACCCGATCTCGGAAGTCCTATCCATATTTAATGCTCACTATCCATTGCCACAATCTAACCATGGCCTAGTAAGTCTAAATTTGATACCACTAACAGTTTCAAGACATGAACAAGGGCTACCTTGTAAGGTTTGGTTAAATTATAAATAAAAACAAAACAATTTAATAATTTACGAATATACATAATCAATATGATGATACAAAGATGATTGTTTTGATATGAATTATCACTAACTTTTGGAACTGAGTTATCAGGAGAATGCATAAAACAAGCAACTAAGGATACTGAACACAAATTCATAACATTACATGATTGCACAAAAAAACAGTATAAGTACAAAGACTATACAGATGATACAAAGACAACACAGTTATACCTAATACAAAGAACGACGCAATAATTTAATTTTGTCCTCTAACGTTTATCCCTTGAAGTTGGTCGTTAAGTCTACTAACGTTAGTCCAAAAACCAATAACTCGATTTTGCAGCATTGTAAGTTGATGTTGTAATTCATTTGCATACTCAGCGGCTCGACTTGGAAATTGTTGGTCAATCCACTACCAAAAGGTACACCCTATTGGATCAACACGACATCTAAAATAACGACGACTATTGTTGAATCCAATTGATATAACATCTTCTATAGCTGCATACCCACAATCACACATTATGATTGGTGAGTCAGCTTGCTGTTCGTTAACCACTTGGTTGTTTTGATGCTGACGACGCAAGGCAACGTGACTATGCCATCGCATCACCCTTTCTTCACGTCGTTCTTCTTCTCGCCATTGTCTTCGGAATTCTTCTTGCTCTAGTTCATACTCACGCAAATCATCGTAGTGCCTTTCTTACATCTCTATATAAAAATCAACAGGAGTTTCTAGTGATGATGGGTTTGATAGTCATAGATCACCCATGCCCAGGGTATATTCGTAGTCATACGATGTTGGAAGAGAAATAGGCATTATTTAACTACAAACAGAAATAAACATTTAAACATTTGAATTGGATTTCTTTTGTCCTCTAAATTTTGTTTCACCTTTTGAAATAGGCATTATTTATCAATACATCAATGGTTTGGCAAACATAAAAATACAAAACTTGTACAATTTCAACATATGCAAACATATACATAGAACACTTTAAGTATAAAAAACCCTAATTTAAGGCAATCGGTATACCTAAATCACTCGGAGACTTTGAACGTAGACCAAAATAAGTTAGAGAAGAAATCATCTAAATAAAACTGAAACGATGAAGCCCTAACTACCTGTAATTGTCCTAAATGATCCAAATCGGAGGTGTAAAGTTTGTAAAATAGGAGCAATCGGAGGTTTATAGTTTGTAACGTAGGCGGAGTAGCAATCAGAGGTCTTCTATGACGATTGCCCATAACCCCTGCATTAAATAAGAGGAATAATGCGTTGAAAAGTGTGTCAGGTAGCTATGGATGATCATCAGAGTAGGTAAACAACATCAGAACCTATCGTAGAACTCACGGCGCAAGGATAAAATATAACAGAACATATACAATAGGCAATAGTAATGAAGCATCATATAGCAAACTTTTGAAACTTTCTCAACATCCTGAAAGGTTATCCAACTGATACCAAAATTTGTACATAAGGCCTCACTACAACCCTCGTAGAGCACTCAAATAGCGGAAACAAAGATAATAGATAGTAGTAAAACTGGTACACCCGCCTCCTGCTCGCCTCCGCACATCATCATCGTCCTTACTAATAACCTGTAGCCTGCTACTTAGTATGCCCATCCACAACCGGATGAACAGCCCAAGGTAATAAGAGGAAACATAAAACCTTGAGTCAGACAACAGTCTTAGTGAGCGATAAAATGGCTAGCAAACTTTAACAATAAAGTATATGAGAATAGGTAGATTAACAAACTGATCTACCAAACGCTAGAGAAGAACTCAACTCCCGTTTTCCCCACATCGGACAGCGATAGCCTTTACGATAAACAATTCAACCATTCATCCATGAATACCAAAACACCCATTCAATCATGGTAAGCACTCATAACATCCAGTTTATATATATCTCATGTAAACTATCCAAATTGAATTCAACATCCCTTAAGCACAAGCCCTAGAGGCCTAAACCAATATCAGACAAGCACTCAAGGAACATCTCCTTCGACGTTGGACAACCTACATAAGACGGTACAAACAACCAATCATCCATGACTGATTCTGGCTATCACCTCCGATCCTGCTTTGAAACCATCGTTAATCTTATGACGGCCAACCTTTCCATATTTCAAGGGCTAATGGTAACCCCAATTCTAGCATAAACTCCATATGCCTTTCAATGATATGTATGTATGTCCAACCTTGATAACTAGGTCTTTCAACGATACCCAAGGTACTCGACCTACAACCGGTCTTTTGGGTGCCCTCATCGTACCTTTGCTTTAAGCCTGCTAGAACTTATGACAATGAGAATCTCTCGGCCTTCGCATCTATAGTCATCCAACTTGACGACTTTTCATAGCTCAAGAAACCTTCTCGAGCAACCATTATCCATCAACTCATGATCTTTGAGTTGTCTCCTCATTCGCTGCTTTTTACCAATCAACGGACATATTACAACACTTCAAACCTTCCTACTTGAACTCATGTTGAAGCTAGAACCATCATCGACTCAAAAATAAGCTTCGTTTGGTCGATACTGCATTTTATAGCATCTCTACCCTTTTCGCTATGAAAAACTGGCCAAAATGTCAAACAGCCTTTTACATCATTTCTGAAATGCTATTATATCCCCTGGTTCAATTCTGCATCCATGCGCGACCGACCACAGCATTTCACAAATGCTGTCATAGGTGTGATCGACCACAGCTTTTCACAAATTTTTTCGTAGGTGCGACCCAAAACTAATGCGCGATCGACCACAACATTTCACCAGTGTCGTTGTAAGTGCGACCTAAAAACTCATGCACGACCGACCATAGCATTTCACAAATGTTGTCGTAGGTGCGACCGACCATAGCATTTCTCAAATGTTGTCATATGCACGACCGACCACAACATTTCACAAATGCTGTCATATGCGCGACCGACCCTAGAATTTCACAAATGTTATCATATGCGCGACCGACCACAACATTTCAAAAATGTTGTCATATGCGCGACCGACCACAACATTTTACAAATTTTGTCTTATGTGCAACTGTAACAACTCGTAATTTTAAAACATGATATAAGGGATAATTAAAGAATACTTAATTTTAATAAGAAGAATTAAGGGAAATGGGTTATGCCATTACATTCATCTTGGAATTCTGCTTGGAATAGAGTCCGAGTTTGCGTAAATCAGATATCGTATGAAGAAGTTATGAAGCTTAGAAGATTTCAGTTTAAAACAGAATTTATTTAAATAATAATTAAAAATAAAAAACGAATTCAAAAATCAAAATCAGCCAAATCTGGGTGAGCGGGAAATCTCCCGCTCTAGGGTGTCGACCCCCCAAGGGAGTCGACATAGGTGTCGACCCCCGTATAGGGGTGTCAACTGGGGTGTCGACCCCCATCTGCCTGACATGTTTTGGTGGTCTAGGGCTGATGTGTCCTTCTGGGATTGGCTGGATGACAAGTTTTTCTGGTTTGGATGGTTTAGATGGATCCTAATCTAATCTAAGGGTCCTAATTCACCCAGAGTATCTATAAAATACCCCTAAACCTAACCCTAATCTCATTGGTATTCGTCCATGGCACCACTATGCTGCTCTAATCTAAATTAACCTAGCCTTTCTTTTCCGCCAAAGCAAATCAGAATAAGAGTATTCAAATTGGAAGATAAGAATCAAAGTCTACAAAAACGGTTTAGCTAATCAAATTCAGAATTCAGATTTATTCTCTCTTCTAAAGCCTGTCGCTGTAAGTCTATGTTAGTTTCACATATAATTAAAAAGAAATTATGATAGTATTGTAAATTGGATTTAATGATTATGCCTGTAAGTAAGACGAATCATATCAAGTTTTTAGATTCTTATTTTTCAGATTCATACCCAAATTACTGTTATCGTATGCCTATTGGATCTATTTAACTGTTCTATGCCAGTTCATGTTTCATATGCCTATTTTATGCCAGTTTTGATGACATGGTTCTCTTCCCTTCTTATTTTCCTTTTTCTTTATGAGATTAGGCTAACTTCGAACCTAACATATTACGTTGAGATTTGTGTACGAATAACGTTTGAACGATTGGGAAAAATTTGGGGAAATTTGTAATAAAATGAGATTATTGGCATAAATCAATTTGAGCATAATTTTATATAAATTGTATACATGAGATTTGGCATAAGTTGGATTGGGCATAATTGGATATAATTTATATACATGAGGTTTGGCATAAATTGTTAATAACAATGAACGCAAATTAATTTGGGCGTAATTTGGCATAACATGATACATAAGATTATAGGCCTAATTTGTATTAAAATTATAAGCATAATTTAGATTGGAAATTGTGGGTAATTGGAATATATTTTAATCCAAGATTTAAAATTGGGACTTGAATCAAGAAAGTGATAATGAACGCCTAAGACACGAGGTTAGATTCGAATTGCGGTATAAGACTGCCAGGAACCACCCGGCACATCCAGCAACCACAATTTGGTAATCTAATGTGAGAGGTCAAAGGCAGAAATTAGATATGTAATAATGCAAAGACATGAGGTTAGATTCAAATTGCGGTAAAAGACTGCCTGGAACCGCATGGCATATCCAATAACCGCAAAACGACAAACTAATGTGGGAGGTCTTGCAAGATTACGATTATAATGAATTAATGAACACTTAACCAAGATAAGATATGTGGTAAGACATGGGAATGATAAAAGGGTTATGTGGGTAACATGGGTAGAATGTGAAACATAATTAAAACACTTAACCAAGATGAGACATGTGATTAGACATGGGGATAAAGAGGGGTTAAGTGGGAATTCCTAGTGGGGACCAAGCTTAGGAGGGAAGCTTGTGTCAAGTGGATGGACCCTTTTCAACTAGTAACCCATTTTAGTATTTATATGAGCTCGAACTAGGTCGAGGACATGGACACGCTTACTGGGGTTGATTGTAAGAGGTCAATAAAGAGTTAGCGATAGCAGTGCAAGTCTAACGGAGTCATGTGCGTGTGTGGGTCCGGGCTGGTAGGTAAGACGTTGTTGCATCGTGTAGGTATAAGCCGTGCATTTTAGTAGTATCGGGTTGCCACTTTAGGGAGTGATACACCCTACTGTGGGACCAGCACCGGAATTAGGGAGCTGATCGAATGAGGAGGGTAGTGGGTACAACTAGTGGAGATAGGAGCAGGTGGCACATATGATAGTAGCTATGTAACACCCCACACCCGCTAAGGTCACTCACAAAGGGAATGCATTAGCTTCGGTGGAGTATTTAAGTGAATATAGAACTGAAAAATTACAACAAGACAGATATATGTAATACTTGAATTTTAAAACATCATTTCATTGCAGCAGAAGTTAAACATGTTTGGTTACATCTCAAAAACCAACAAGAGTCAAGTACAAAATATCCATCTCGTTAAAATATAAGTACATAATCCCACTACATACTAATAGCCATAATAGAAAAGATAACCGAGCTTTTCTTCAAGAGTCCAAGCTCCAAAAGATACATAAAGCAATCTGATCAAAGCCCACTAGTGCCAGGCCCACTCTGAGAACCTGAGGGTTGGGGAAAAAGATAAAAACAACGGGGTCAAACATAAGTCTGAGTGAGCCCTATAACCTTAACAATACAATCATTAAAGTAATTAAGTTATGATATAAACCTGGTACGGTACGACTGGGGATAAATGACTACACTAAGTAGCCAACTTGACTTAGGATAAACTAAGATAACGGTAAAGACGCGCCTATCCACTCAAGGATAATTACTATATTGCACCACCCCAGATCCACCCACCCAAGGGTAATTCCTACACTGCACCACACCAGTTCTACCCACCAAGGGTAATTCCTACTTAAAGGTTGATCCCACTAAGTGTACTTAGAAATTTCACCCAGTAGTTTCTTGTACCCTAGCTGACTACATAGGTGCCGTCTGCCCCTATCTCCACTAGGTGTACACACTACTCCCCAAGCGATCGGCTCCCTAACGTAGATACCCGTGCTGGCCCCACAGTGGGGTGTATCACTCCCCAAAGTGGCAACCCGATAATCAATGGTGCACGGCTAATACCTACACGATGCAACAACGTCTTACCTACCAGCCCGGGTCCACACACGCATATGAAACCCGTTGGACTCGCGTTGCCACCGCTACCCCGTTTTGGCCTCTTACAGTCAAGCCCAGTACGCGTGTCCCGTCCTCGACTTGGGTCGAGCCCAATAAGATACATATGGGTTACTGGTTGAAATGGGCCCCCACAAGCTACTACTTAAGCTTGTCATTTTATCTAGTGCATCCCACTTAACCCCTTTTTATAATCATGCCCACTTACATGTTAAGGTTTGGTTAAGTCATCTAATCATATTTTAATTGCCACTCAAGGCCCCCACAAGCTACTACTTAAGCTTGTCATTTAATCTTATTTCAATTGCCACTCAAGGCCCCCACAAGCTACTACTTAAGCTTGTCATTTAATCTAGTGCATCCCACTTAACCCCTTTTTCATAATCATGCCCACCTACATGTTAAGGTTTGGTTAAGTCATCTAATCATATTTTAATTGCCACTCAAGGCACCCACTAGATTTCTACATGCCACCCAAGGCACCCACTTAACCCTTTAATCATGTTTAGTTACATGTTCCCCTTTGGTTAAGTATTCTAATCTTATCTTCTATTGCCACCCAAGGAAACCACTAGATTTTCCCATGCCACCCAAGGCACTTACTTAACCCTTTAATCATGTTTAATTACATGTTCCACTTCGGTTAAGTATTCTAATCGTATTTTCTATTGCCACCCAAGGCAACTACTAGATTTTTCCACATGCCACCCAAGGCACCCACTTAACCCCCCCATGTCCTCTACATGCTAATATGGTTAAGTGTTTCTTAATTGATTAAGAACGTAACCGTTGTAGAGACCTCTCACATTAGACTATCTCTCATGGCAGCTGGATTTGCCGGTCGGGTCCGGCCAGCCTTACGCCATAACCGAGTCTAACCTCGTGTCTTTACACTTGTCACGTATATAGTTTGTGCCTAAGACCTCTCACATTGGGCCAATCATTTGTAGCCGCTGGATATGCTGGTCGGTTCCGGGCAGTCTTATGCTACAAAAGGGTCCAACCTCGTGTCTTAGTCGATTAATTACACCTAATTAATCACCCCCATAATTTGTATTAATTACCCCTAATTAATTACAAATTTAACGATGTACATAATTGACTTAATTATGTCCATCCACTTTATGGTATGCATAATCATACCAACTTCACACCATTTCATTAACATGTTTATTAACCCCATCGTTCCCCACGTAATTCGCCAACATGACATAAAAGGGAAGATTCATCACAAATACAATGGGTTCAACTTGCATAACATTAGCATCAACATGGGTTTAGAGGTGTCAACATGCATATAGCATCAACCCAACTAGCATAAATAATCAACCCAAACTTGCATGAATCACATATGTCATAAAGATGTTAACTTGCATAAGTGTCTTATATCATTCAAAGGGGTAAACTTGCATATGTATGTATGACATACAAAGGGGTTAACTTGCATATGTATGCATATCATACTAAGGTGTAAACTTGCACATGTTACTTGCGTATCTTCAAACACCAAACTTGCATAACATGTCATATGTGAACTTGCCTATAATCATACACCAAACTTGCATACATATCATAGATGAACTTGCATATAATCATACACCAAACTTGCATAACATATCATGTATGAACTAACATATAATCATACACCAAACTTGCATAACATATCATGTATGAACTAGCATATAATCATACACCAAACTTGCATATCATGGTGTCATAATGGATCAATGTTTCTCATATGACTTGCATATCTTGCATAACATCATAAACACCTAGCATATGACTTGCATAACTTGTATAACATCATGAACATGTATCATATGACTTGCATAACTTGCATAACTTCATGAACATATATCATATGACTTGCATAACTTGCATAATACCTCAAACACATAGCATATGACTTGCATAACTTGCATAACATCATGAACATGTATCATATGACTTGCATAACTTGCATAACTTCATGAACATATAGAACATAACTTGCATAACATGCATAACATCATTAACACATAGCATATAACTTGCATAACATGCATTGATCCACATTCATAGCCATAACCTCATCATATCCTATCATAATCACTTCAATAATTGGTCATTAAGGCTATAGAAAACTCACAACTTGTTTATTAGCCTTCTTATGAATATATTAAAAGATTGAGACGAAGCCACTAAGCTATCAACTCAAAAACTCCAAATAAGAATGCTCCAAATGAAAACCCTTGAGCCAAATCAATAATAAAGATCCTAGCTTTGATGAAGAAAAGCCTTGAATCAAACTTAGAAACACTTAAGCAAGCTTAGGAACTCTTATACTTCTTTAGAAACTCTCTCATATGATTAGAGATGGAGATTATGACAAGAGGATGAGGGTGGAGGCCATGAGAGAACATTTTGGCATAGTTTAGCTATAGGATTGAATAATGAGCATTTAGGTTTATGTTAGGGGTCTTTTTATAGAAGACTAGGATAGTTTTAGCCATAGGATAAACCTTAGTTTAGATCCTAGCCATCAAAGCATGTCTTGGGGAAGAAGTCAAGTGTAGGAACCATCTAGGGCCTTTAGATTAAAGCTGAACCATGAGAACCATTCAAATGCAAAATCTGCATTTGAGCGAATCGGCCCACGGGTTGACAGCCAAACACCCTGGATTAACCCCTAGTCGACCCAGCGGGCTTGGGTCGACCTCAAAAATCGGCCGGTTCGGTTATTCCCCTCTCCCAATTCGCTGTTTTGAACATTTTTGCATATTTATTTATTTAATTTTCAATTATATATATATATATATCAATATACATATATTTCTCTGCGTAACCCATTTCACTTAATTAAGTATACTTTAATTTGTGAATTTTTATGTTCAAATTACGGGGTGTTACATTCTCCCCTCCTTAAAGGATTTCGTCCCCGAAATCTCTAAGTCAAGAAGAACGTATCCTACCATCCAAACAACCATCTACTCAAACCATCAACCACTGGCATCCATTGTCCTTAGAGTTTCTAATGCTGTATGAACATATGCAAAGAGTGTGTGTATATGTTCCCTGTCTAATGCAAAATCTGGCGGTCTACTGATTTAATTGACCTCCTTAATGCAAACCATGATAGTGCCATGCATCCAATATGTATGCGAAAGATCCCTATTGACACATACTATTTCTACATGAGTGCACAATCATTCACCAAAATGCATCATCCATGTGATAACACAACCATTATACATCCATTAATATAGCTACCTACACACAATTTATGCAATATGCAATATGAAGTGATTAAGCCGATCTAGTGCCTAGAGTGTGTATATATGCATCCACGAGCAACCACTTGCATCCACACGCATCCATCAAACATAAAATGTCTCAAACACATGTTTCAACCATAGGTTTACCCTATCTAAAGGTCAAAGGTACTAATGAGAGGACATACTAAAGATAAGATAAGCACTAGACAAACGATAAAGGAGACGTTTAAAGGACATACCCTCAAAAAGGAATGGGTATGACGAACGCATCTTCGCTTCTGTCTCCCAAGTAGCATTGCTCTCACCTTCTCCCCTTTTCACTTTGACTAGTCGAACCTCTCTGTTTCTCAACTTCCTAATCTCTGACCCAAGGATGCGGGTAGGAGCTCGTCGAATAATTGCATCACGCTCTACCTTTACTTCTTTAAGCAAGCTCGGCTCTACCGCCTCTGCGGTCTCATGTAGGCACTTCCTCAAATGTGACACATGGAATACGTCATGTTCCCTATGCAACCGAACTATCTCTCGAATATAAACTGAAGCTAGACATGGAACAGTCCTCTTGCTCTTCACGGGTATGAAATGGGCACTCTTAGTAAGTCTATCTACCACAACCCAAATTCCCGTATTACCCTTCCTCGATCTAGGTAACCCATCAATAAAATCCATCGAGACGCTACCCCACTTCCATTGCGGAACTTCCAATGGGTGAAAAACCCACTGGGTTTCTTTTGCTCCGCTTTCACCTGTTGACACACCAAGCACCTGGCGACATACTCGGCCACATCTTTCTTCATACCGGCCCAAATTAAAACTCGCTTCATGTTTTGGTACATCCTGTCCCCACCGGGATAAATGGTTATCCTAGAACGATGCGCATCATCAAGAATAGTCTTCCTTAAACCCTCGTCTTGCGGTACACAAAGTCTACCGTCTCTACGCAAGCACCCCCTATCGTCTATGGTGTACCTACTCAAATGGCTGGGCGACTCCCCCCTTATGAGCCTCTCTACCGACTCAACCAACTATGGGTCGTCCCTCTGTGCTTCTCCAATCCGCCCCAAAAGAGTAGGTCTAACCTCCAAGGATGCTAACAAACCGGGTATATAGTCAACGGAAGGTATGAAATCAAACATCGAGATAGATTCCAAGCTTCGTTGTTCCACGAACAATGGACTCAAGGACAACCTTTTTCCGCTCAAGGCATCCGCCACCATATTACCCTTGCCAGGGGTATATGCTATCTCGAAATCATAGGATGCTAAGAACTCCATTCACCTTTTCTGTCTCAAGACTATGCGCTTGAAGAGTCTCCAACACTTCCCTAAGATGTAGGGCATGCTTTTCTCCACTTCTGGAGAAAACCAGGATATTCTCCCATACAAAATCATCATAACTATCCATCTCTCACGCAGACCATCCTAGTCGAACTCGACATCTCCCAAGTGCAAGCCCCAAAGGCCTAAACCAATATCAGACAAACACCCAAGGGACACCTCCTTCGAATTCAGACGACCTACGTGAGATGATACTAGCAAAAATGGCTGAATAATTAAGTCTTTGTCCAACTCTGGATGTCCTTGCTAATCTTGCTCCAAAACCACCGTTGATCAAATAACTGTCTTCACTTAACCTATTCAGCACACACGAAAACTTATTTCGCTTTTAGAAAAGACCAAGATGTCATCCACAAATACCACTACGAAGTTGTTTAGGTACTCCCTGAACACCCTACTCATCAAATCAACAAAATATGCGGGGGCGTTCGTCAAACCAAATGGCATCACAAGCCACTCATAGAAACCATTCGGAGTCCTAAAGGCGGTCTTCTCTATACTATCCTCAGTCACTCCCAACTGATGAAACTCCGTGGCCAAGTCCCACTGCGAAACACTGAGGCGCCAACCAACCGATCAAAAAGATCATCAATCCTTGGCAATGGGTGTCTATTCTTCTTTGTGAGCTCGTTGAGTTCTCTATAGTCTACACAAAGTCTGAGGGACCCATCCGCCTTCGTAGCAAAAACTACTGGAGCACCTTACTCCGATATACTTCGTCTTATGAACCCCTTCTCACGCAACTCCCCTACTTGCTTATGGAGTTCCCTCCTCTCACGAGGAGCCATGTGGCGCACTGACAAAGATACTGGTTTAACATCATCTTCCAGATATATTCGGAGGTCTATCTCACGCTTCGGAGGTAAGCCCTTCGCCTCCTCAAACACATCCGAGTATTCCCGGACCACTCTAGCAGATTGCAAACTCTCGACCGAAGCGTCAAGCGATTCAAGATAACTTAGCATAACAGAATCTATGGGATTTCACAAGATCTCGAGAGTGTTACCCAAGCGGGTCATGGGCCTAACAACTCTCCTTTCGCAATCAAGAAGGACACCATTACTGGATAACCAGTCCATGCCCAAAATCAACCCATAGCCCGTGAAGCCCAAACAAAAGCATCACCTCTACACTCAACGCTAAGTATGGAAATCTTCAAACCCAAACATATCATGGACAAACAAGTGGAGCCCTCCCAATTGGGTTTGAAACAACCACGGGATCATCTACCAAACTGGCGTCTAGGTGCAGTGACTCAACTAATGATGATGAGATAAACGAATGTGGTGCGCCAGAGTCGAATAAAGTTCGAACAGGATGATCGAGAGAACCAAATTTCAACTTAGACGGTCATACCCCATCAGGTATACCCGTTGTGAGGGAATACATCTACCCTCCAGAAGATCCTGTACTTCGTCCTTACCTCTTTGGACAACCCCAAGGTGTCCTATTTCCAAAACAGCTAGCCTTCCCCTTCACATTCTCCTTTCGTGGCCTTCTTACCACGATGAGGTTTCGTCCTTTATTTACCTAATAGCTATTTGAACCTTCCTCTCTTGTTCATCTTAAAGGTACCCATAAGCCCTCCACCTCCTTGGACTAACTTCTTAGCCTGGCAAACGTCTTAGTCCCTTGAAGTGGTTCTTCCGTCCTTCATGCGGAAGTCCTTATTTATCTTAAAAAGACATCTATTCGCGGAGGGAAAATTCAAAAAGAGAAAGAGGAAGAGATTCAAAACGGAGAATCCGAAGGATAAAGATATGGCTATTTGGGGATTATGCTTTTATTTCAAAAACTTTTCTCTTAAAAGACATGTTTTTGAAAATACTTCTTCCAAAAATGTTTTTAGAAAAATAGTTTTCTAAAAATTTTATCTGTTCTGGTAACCTTGAGCTCTGATACCACGTGTAACACCCCACACCCGCTAAGGTCACTCACAAAGGGAATGCCTTAGCTTCGGTGGAGTATTTAAGTGAATATAGAACTGAAAAATTAAAACAAGACAGATATATGTAATACTTGAATTTTAAAACATCATTTCATTGCAGCAGAAGTTAAACATGTTTGGTTACATCTCAAAAACCAACAAGAGTCAAGTACAAAATATCCATCTCGTTAAAATATAAGTACATAATCCCACTACATACTAATAGCCATAATAGAAAAGATAACCGAGCTTTTCTTCAAGAGTCCAAGCTCCAAAAGATACATAAAGCAATCTGATCAAAGCCCACTAGTGCCAGGCCCAATCTGAGAACCTGAAGGTTGGGGAAAAAGATAAAAACAATGGGGTCAGACATAAGTCTGAGTGAGCCCTATAACCTTAACAATACAATCATTAAAGTAATTAGGGTATGATATAAACCTGGTACGGTACGACTGGGGATAAATGACTACACTAAGTAGCCAACTTGACTTAGGATAAACTAAGATAACGGTAAAGACGCGCCTATCCACTCAAGGATAATTACTATATTGCACCACCCCAGATTTACCCACCCAAGGGTAATTCCTACACTGCACCACACCAGTTCTACCCACCAAGGGTAATTCCTACTTAAAGGTTGATCCCACTAAGTGTACTTAGAAATTTCACCCAGTAGTTTCTTGTACCCTAGCTGACTACATAGGTGCCGTCTGCCCCTATCTCCACTAGGTGTACACACTACTCCCCAAGCGATCGGCTCCCTAACGTAGATACCCGTGCTGGCCCCACAGTGGGGTGTATCACTCCCCAAAGTGGCAACCCGATAATCAATGGTGCACGGCTTATACCTACACGATGCAACAACGTCTTACCTACAAGCCCGGGTCCACACACGCATATGAAACCCGTTGGACTCGCGTTGCCACCGCTACCCCGTTTTGGCCTCTTACAGTCAAGCCCAGTACGCGTGTCCCGTCCTCGACTTGGGTCGAGCCCAATAAGATACATATGGGTTACTGGTTGAAATGGGCCCCCACAAGCTACTACTTAAGCTTGTCATTTTATCTAGTGCATCCCACTTAACCCCTATTTATAATCATGCCCACTTACATGTTAAGGTTTGGTTAAGTCATCTAATCATATTTTAATTGTCACTCAAGGCCCCCACAAGCTACTACTTAAGGTTGTCATTTAATCTTATTTCAATTGCCACTTAAGGCCCCCACAAGCTACTACTTAAGCTTGTCATTTAATCTTATTTCAATTTCCACTCAAGGCCCCCACAAGCTACTACTTAAGCTTGTCATTTAATTTAGTGCATCCCACTTAACCCCTTTTTCATAATCATGCCCACCTACATGTTAAGATTTGGTTAAGTCATCTAATCATATTTTAATTGCAACTCAAGGCACCCACTAGATTTCTACATGCCACCCAAGGCACCCACTTAACCCTTTAATCATGTTTAGTTACATGTTCCCCTTTGGTTAAGTATTCTAATCTTATCTTCTATTGCCACCCAAGGCAACCACTAGATTTTCCCATGCCACCCAGGGCACTTACTTAACCCTTTAATCATGTTTAATTACATGTTCCACTTCGGTTAAGTATTCTAATCGTATTTTATATTGCCACCCAAGGCAACTACTAGATTTTTCCACATGCCACCCAAGGCACCCACTTAACCCCCCCATGTCCTCTACATGCTAATATGGTTAAGTGTTTCTTAATTGATTAAGAACGTAACCGTTGTAGAGACCTCTCACATTAGACTATCTCTCATGGCAGCTGGATTTGCCGGTCGGGTCCGGCCAGCCTTACGCCATAACCGAGTCTAACCTCGTGTCTTTACACTTGTCACGTATATAGTTTGTGCCTAAGACCTCTCACATTGGGCCAATCATTTGTAGCCGCTGGATATGCTGGTCGGTTCCGGGCAGTCTTATGCTACAAAAGGGTCCAACCTCGTGTCTTAGTCGATTAATTACACCTAATTAATCACCCCCATAATTTGTATTAATTACCCCTAATTAATTACAAATTTAACGAAGTACATAATTGACTCAATTATGTCCATCTACTTTACGGTATGTATAATCATACCAACTTCACACCATTTCATTAACATGTTTATTAACCCCATCGTTCCCCACGTAATTCGCCAACATGACATAAAAGGGAAGATTCATCACAAATACAATGGGTTCAACTTGCATAACATTAGCATCAACATGGGTTTAGAGGTGTCAACATGCATATAGCATCAACCCAACTAGCATAAATAATCAACCCAAACTTGCATGAATCACATATGTCATAAAGAGGTTAACTTGCATAAGTGTCTTATATCATTCAAAGGGGTAAACTTGCATATGTATGTATGACATACAAAGGGGTTAACTTGCATATGTATGCATATCATACTAAGGTGTAAACTTGCACATGTTACTTGCATATCTTCAAACACCAAACTTGCATAACATGTCATATGTGAACTTGCATATAATCATACACCAAACTTGCATAACATATCATGTATGAACTTGCATATAATCATACACCAAACTTGCATAACATATCATGTATGAACTAGCATATAATCATACACCAAACTTGCATATCATGGTGTCATAATGGATCAATGTTTCTCATATGACTTGCATATCTTGCATAACATCATAAACGCCTAGCACATGACTTGCATAACTTGTATAACATCATGAACATGTATCATATGACTTGCATAACTTGCATAACTTCATGAACATATATCATATGACTTGCATAACTTGCATAATACCTCAAACACATAGCATATGACTTGCATAACTTGCATAACATCATGAACATGTATCATATGACTTGCATAACTTGCATAACTTCATGAACATATAGAACATAACTTGCATAACATGCATAACATCATTAACACATAGCATATAACTTGCATAACATGCATTGATCCACATTCATAGCCATAACCTCATCATATCCTATCATAATCACTTCAATAATTGGTCATTAAGGCTATAGAAAACTCACAACTTGTTGATTAGCCTTCTTATGAATATATTAAAAGATTGAGACGAAGCCACTAAGCTATCAACTCAAAAACTCCAAATAAGAATGCTCCAAATGAAAACCCTTGAGCCAAATCAATAATAAAGATCCTAGCTTTGATGAAGAAAAGCCTTGAATCAAACTTAGAAACACTTAAGCAAGCTTAGGAACTCTTATACTTCTTTAGAAACTCTCTCATATGATTAGAGATGGAGATTATGACAAGAGGATGAGGGTGGAGGCCATGAGAGAACATTTTGGCATAGTTTAGCTATAGGATTGAATAATGAGCATTTAGGTTTATGTTAGGGGTCTTTTTATAGAAGACTAGGATAGTTTTAGCCATAGGATAAACCTTAGTTTAGATCCTAGCCATCAAAGCATGTCTTGGGGAAGAAGTCAAGTGTAGGAACCATCTAGGGCCTTTAGATTAAAGCTGAACCATGAGAACCATTCAAATGCAAAATCTGCATTTGAGCGAATCGGCCCACGGGTTGACAGCCAAACACCCTGGATTAACCCCTAGTCGACCCAGCGGGCTTGGGTCGACCTCAAAAATCGGCCGGTTCGGTTATTCCCCTCTCCTAATTCGCTGTTTTGAACATTTTTGCATATTTATTTATTTAATTTTCAATTTTATATATATATATATATATATCAATATACATATATTTCTCTGCGCAACCCATTTCACTTAATTAAGTATACTTTAATTTGTGAATTTTTATGTTTAAATTACGGGGTGTTACAAGCTAGGAGTACACGAAACTACCATCATTATTATTATTATGTCTTATTAATTTTGTTTACCTTGTCATATCTGCTTATGTTACAGTCATCTCTTATATCCAGTTTATGTTCTTATCCTGTTACTTTACTGATTATATTGTTAAAGTCACTAGACTCGCTAGACTTTTGTCTGACCCCTTTTTATTTTGCCTCTTTTCTTTCTTCCCCCTCCCCTCCCCCAGGTCCTCAGGGTGGGATTAGTGAAGCTTGACTTGGATTCTTTTCTTCTTAAAGTGCTTGGAAATGTTGAAAGTAATGCTCAGCTTTATCTCTTTTCAAGTATGGCTATGTGGAGTGGGATTATGGTTTTACTTTTATGTACTCTGATAATAATTTTGTACAAGATGGATATTTGTGTACTTGACTTTAGTATGTGGTTTTGATGTTGCAACCAAACATGTTTTTCTTTTCCGCTGCAATGAATAAATTTTGAAATTTCTTAAGTACCATTTTATATATTTGTCTTGTGATATTCTGTTCAATACTCTTATAATACTCCATGAAAGTTAGTGCATTACCTTAGTGAGTGACATTAATGGACGTGGGGTGTTACAGCGACCGACCATAGCATTTCACAAATGCTATCGTTTGTCTGGTGCGACCCCTGGCCTGAACAGCCCCAATCTAAGTCCAATTTCGACCAAGATTTCGCCAGTAGATACAATCGACGAAATATACTCATTTAATTCATTCAACACAACCATAATCATGTTATGAAATCACTAACAACATGAATATGATGATTATTACAAAATTGTGCAAATTTCACCAAAATCATGATAGATGAACATATGAACAAAAATGATAGATCTAACTTGCATAAACGTATGAAATTGCATAGGAATTTCTGGTTTTAACTTATAAATCAGATCCTAAGGTAATTCATATGAAATAGGACTTACCATGATGTAGATCTATGGAAAACAACTTGAATTTGATGAAAAACATGACCAAACACTCATATACTTCATTGAATCCATGTGAGAGATGAAAACCACTCAGCGATTCTCCAAAGTAAGCTAAAATTGATGAAATAAGAGTCCGGACAACAAGCACCTTGATCCGATGAATACTTTCCTCAATTGATGTAGATCTAATCTCCAATGATGTAGATCTATGATTTCCCTCCTTGGATCTGGTTTTTTAATGGTGGAAAAGTGTTTAGAGGAAGGAGGAGCACAAGGAACCAAATGAGAAAATGGGAGAAGTAACCTCTTCTCCATATCCCTTACCCCCTATTTATAGTTTCCACCAGTACACTAATGGGCCTTCCCAATTCAGCCCATTGTGACTCAAAATCCCGAACAGCCAACTGAAAAACCTTAAAATAACGATTCCTCCCAAATCGCTGTGCCAAATCTTTAGTGTAACCACTTTGCGGAAAGACAATCATAAATTCCTTTTCAACGACATGGATCTTACCCTCTGATTCGATTTGAGTCAAAAGTTATGCCCTATACAAGACTGACAGGGGAAAAATGGTCATAAACAAAATTGGTAAAAATTATGGACATGTTTCACATCCCCATCAACAACATATTAAAAGATGAGAATGATTCAACTCTCAGGGATTAAAATAAAAATATTTTATGATCTTCTGATGCATAAAATGCGGGCTATTACATTCTCCCATTCTTAAGAATTTCTCCCCCAAAATTCCAAGAAAACACAAGCAACCACAACAATTCTGCATGCCTATCATCCTTGAGAAGCCAATTCTATCATCCAAACTAGCAACCATCAAGCCATGCATCCATAGCCTTAGCCTAGCACGCGGAATTCTATCAAACAACAACAAGATACAATGATATAACGATGATACGATCAAAAGGTCCTACCGACGAAGAGTTCTGGATGAGTCTATCTCATGCTTTCTTCCGTCTCCTATGTACAATCATCGCCATCTTCACTCCATTGTACCTTGACTAGCTTAACCGTCTTCCTCCTAAGCTGTTTCGTGTCATTTCCCACAACATGAAGTGGCTTAAGAGGTCTCGTAACTGCAGTCTCCACTTCAAGGTCTTCATACTGTTCTGGAGGTACCACCACATTTGAATCATGCGCGAATTTCCGTAGAAACGACACGTGGAACACATTTTTTATGCTCGACATCTTCTCGGGTAATTCCAATCTATATGCGAGCTTTCCAATTCGCTCGACAATCAGAAATGGTCCAACGAACCTTGGAGCTAACTTTCTTTTCTTTCCAAATCTAACCATATGTTTTAACGGCGAAATCTTCATGAAAATTATATTGCCTACATTGAATTCCAAATCCTTTCGACGCTTATCAGCATAAATTTTCTAACGATCTTGGGCTGCCTTCATTCGTTGTCGAATGATCTCGATACAATCCGAGGTCTCTCTAATCATCTATGGCCCTAGTACCAACTTATCTCCAATTTCTAACCAGCATGCTGGAGAATTGCACGGTCTCCCATACAATGCCTTGTATGGTGCCATCCCAATGTTAGACTGGTAGTTATTATTATATGCAAACTCAACTAGATGCATATGGCCTTCCCATGATCCACCAAAATCTAACACACAAGCTCATAGGAGATATTCCAAATCTTGATTGACTCTCTCGGTCTGACCATCAGTTTGGGGATGGTATGCCGTACTTAAACACAACTCGATTCCCAAATCCACTTATAAATAATGGATCTCGATCACGCACTATACTCTTTGGGACACCATGGAACCGAACTATCCATTTCACGTAAAGTTCAGCCAATTTCTACGCCGTCCTAGTCGATTTGAAGGAATGAACCTTGCACTTTTGGTCAAACGATCTACAATGACCCAAATCCCTTCATTTACTGCCCTGGTTCTAGGTAATCCATCGATAAAACCCATCGATATCTGGTCCTACTTTCACGTAGGAACTTCTAATGGCTGAAGCAAACCACTCGGCTTCTTCTGTTCAGCTTTCACCAACTTACAGTTCATGCACTTGGAAATAAACTTTCCAACATCTCGCTTCATTCCTTCCTAGTGGTAGACTCGCTTTGTGTCCTAATACATCTTATTGCCACCGGGATGAATCGTCAACTTTGAGTGATGACATTCTCTTAGAACCTCATCTCTCAGTCCATCAATATCAGGAACAACTAATCGTCCTTATTTTCGAAGCAAACCTTCCCGATCGATCTCGAACCTTTTATTCTCTAGTTCCAGCTTTTGGATAAACTCGACAAGCTTTACATCTCGCTTTTGGCTCTCGCCAATCCTTTTGATAAGAGTAGGTCTTATCTATAAGCTTGTCAACATTTCAGGTTCCAGCTCACAGATTGGCCTGAAATCAAACCTTGCCAAATACTCGAGGCTCTTCCATTCTGAAATCATCACTTCGAAACTCGCGTGTCTTCGACTCAACGCATCTGCAACTGCATTACCTTTGCAAGGAATATAGGCTATACCAAAATTATACGACACCGGAAACTCTAACCATCGTTGATGCCGAAGATTCAAATCCTTTTGGGAGAAAAGATACTTCAACGATTTATGATCCGTAAACAACTCGAATCGAACTCCCAATAGGTAATGTCTCCACACTTTAGAGTAAAGACAATCGCCGCCAACTTCAAATCACGAGTTGGGTATTTCTTCTCATGCACCTTTAGATGTCGATTTGCATAGGCCACAACCTTATCCTTCTGCATTAGCACTGTTCCGAGTCTAGTACCACATGCATCGGTGTATACCACCATCTCTTCATTCCCACTTGGAGTGGTCAACACATGAGCACTCGTCAATCTCTCCTTCAGGATTCCAAACGCTTGCTCACACTTTACATCTCATGTGAACACTTGGTTCTTCTTTGTCAATCCCATCAATGGAGCAGCTACCTTGGAGAAATCCTTGATTAACCATCGGTAATAACTTGCCAACCCAGGGAAACTCCGAACATCCATCACATTCTTAGGTCTATCCTAGTCCTGATTGCTGCCACTTTAGCAAGGTCAACCGCTATTCCATCTCTAGAAACAACATGGCCTAAGAACCTCACTTCACTTTTCCAGAAGTGACACTTGGAAAACTTAGATCTCAGCTGAAGCTTCCGCAAGATCTCTAACACAACTCTCAAGTGCGTCTTATGTTCTTCCTCATTCCAAGAATAAACCAGAATATCATCCATGAACACAAGCACGAACTTGTTCAATTGATATCTGAACGCTCTATTCATAAGATCCACGAAATGCGCTCGCGCGCTAGTCAACCCGAATAGAATCACAACCACTCGGAGAAACCAGATGGTGTCCTAAAAGAAGTCTTTGGCACACTATCCTTTGCCACCCTCAACTAGTGAAATCCCATTGCCAAATCCAATTGAGAAAACACATTGGCTTCATGGAATTGATTGAATAAGTCATCTATCCTTGGCAATAGATACTTGTTCTTCTTTGTCACCTTGTTCAGCTTATGATAGTCCACACACAATCTTAACGAGCCACCCGCCTTGGTGGCAAATACGACCAGTGCACCTCATTCGGATACACTCCTCCGAATGAATCCTTTTCCCAAATGGTCTCTAACTTGCACCTCCAACTCTCGCTGTTCCTTAGGCGCCATCCGCCTAAGAGGCATAACGATTGGTCTAGCACCCTCGACCAAATCAATCCTAAACTCGATCTCATGATGCGGCTGCAACCCTTTAACCTTGTCAAAGACATCATTATACTCATTAGCGATCAACACAAATGACTGGTCTTCTTGTGGAATCCCAAACGAATATAGATAACTCACGAAGACCCCATCTTTGCGCTTACATCTAATCAACACCTTTCGCCCTTCCACATCCCCGACCCTCACCTCTAGCTTCTCGCAAATCACTCTTGCCGCATACCTCTTGAGCCAATCCATACCCAAGATGATCCCAAACCCAGCGAAGTTAAGAACAAAGAAATCACACACAAAAGAGTAACCATGACTCGATAACACTAGACCACTGCAACACATGCACAACCCCCCAACTGGATTTGTCACAACCAGCGGCCTATCACAAATCTCGGGTTCCAAACCCAAGCGACACACAATCTCATTGCAAATGAATGAATGCGATTCTCTAGCATAAAAAAGAACACAAACTAAAACACCATTAACAGAAAATGTACCTTACACAATAACACCCTTTCCCTTTTCCTCTGCGGTAGGAGCTCTTGAAGAAGTTGGCACAGCTTCCAAAGCATATGCCTTCACAACCTGCTTGACCTTAGCTGATTCTGGACACTCTTTCTTCTCATGCCCAGGCTTTCCACACTTGAAGCACTTCTTCTCAGCTTTGGGATTCTTGCTCTCACTAGTAAAATGGCCTTTCTATTGGTAGTTAAAGCAAACCACCTCATTCTTAGGCTTCTTTTGGCCATTCTTTCATTTCTGTTGTTGCTGCTTCCTCTTCTTATTATTACCACCCTGTTGTGGCTTCTATTCTTCCTTAGATGCAACAATAAACATCTTCTTAGGAAACAAACTTTCATATCTCAAAGCCTTCTCGACGATCTTCTCAAATTAATTATCGAGGTGATCCACAAGCTGATTCCCCAGATATTCATCCAACCCCTAGACAAACTTATCGTTCTTTTTATAAGGAGTATGCACATATGAACGAGCATACTTTGATAAGGCCTCGAAGTCAGAAATATAGTCAAGAACTGGGCGACCATTCTGCTTAAGCTCCACAAATCTCTTAAATAGAATTGACTTTTACACAATGGAGACAAACTTCGCTTCAAACTTAGCTTGAAACATCTCCCATGAAATATCCTCTTCAGGGGTCTCAAGTGTGACAGAGTTCCACCAGTCCATTGCTCTGCCCTCTAACTGCCTTGATGCAAGCTTCCACTTTGTTGCATCATCAATGCCCAAGTCCCTGAAGATCCAAACGCAAGTATCCATTCACCTATGGACTTCTGCAACTGGTTCAGTGCCTTTGAATTGTTTTCCTCCTAATGAAGAAAAGTATTTGCATATCTTTGCAAATTCTACAGCTCTAGGCACTGGAACTCCAACATTAACCGTAGCCACCACTAGAGTGGGAACCCTATTCATGATCGGTGCCGCCATGGCCTCGAACATGGCTGGGTAGTCTGGTTCTCCTCTATTTCCCCCTCTAGTATTAGCTCCCCTAGTAGCGTGTCTTGATGGTCATCTACTCATTCTAAATCTACAATTTAGAATAATCAGCCACTTCCAAGAAAAACTTCTTAAGGGATACAACCACTACTACTATATATGCTAATATGTATAAAGTAAGCATCCAACTGAAATCTACAAGTACATCTCTTATAAGTAATTACGTCTTCAAACTTTGGCCAAAATCATTAACCAGAGCTCTGATACCAAATGTGACGACCGCCCATAACCCCTGCACTAAACAAGAGGAATAATGCATTGAAAAGTGTGCTAGGCAGCTATGGACGATAATCAGAGTATGTAAATAACATCGCAACCTGTCATAGAACTCACAACGCAAGGATAAAATATAATGGAACATATACAACAAGTAATAGTAATGAAGCATCATATAGCAAACTTTTGAAACTTTCTCAATGTCCTAAAAGGTTATCCAACTGATACCAAAGTTTGTACATAAGGCCTCACTACAACCCTCATAGAGCACTCAAACAGTGGGAACAAAGATACTAGATAGTAGTAAAACTGGTACACCAACCTCCTGCTCGTCTCCGCACAGCATCATCATCCTCACTAATAACCTATAACCTACTACTAAGTCTGCCCATCCACAACCGGATGAACAACCCAAGGTAATAAGAGGAAAGATAAAACCTTGAGTCAGACAACAGTCTTAGTGAGAGAGAGAAAAACTTACAAGATTCAACAATAAAGTACATAAGAATAGGTAGATTAACAAGCCAATCTACCAAACACCAAAGAAGAATTCAACTCACGTCTTCCCCACATCGGACAGTGATAGCCTTTATGATAAACAATTCAACCATTCTTCCATGGAAACCAGAACACCCATTCTATCATGGTAAGCACTCATATCATCCAGATTATATATATATCTCATGTAAACCATCCTAATCGAATTCAACACCCCTTAAGCATCAACCCCAGAGGCCTAAACCAATATCAGACAAGCACTCAAGGAATTTCTCCTTCGACGTTGGACAACCAACATAAGACGGTACAAATAGAACAACCAAT
Source organism: Allium sativum (assembly GCA_030737875.1). NCBI lineage: Eukaryota > Viridiplantae > Streptophyta > Magnoliopsida > Asparagales > Amaryllidaceae > Allium > Allium sativum. The sequence goes on along the minus strand of CM060918.1, from coordinate 222,577,318 downwards.
CATCCATGATTGACTTTGGCTATCACCACCGATCCTGCTTTGAAACCATCGCTCATCGTATGATGGCCAACCTTGCCATATATCAAGGGCCAATGGTAACCCCAGTTCTAGCATAAACTCCATACACCTTTCAACGATACGTATGTATGTCCAACCTTGAAAACTAGGCCTTCAACGATACCCAAGGTACTCGACCTACAACCGGTCTTTTGAGTGCCCCCATCGTACCTTTGCCTTGAGCCTGCTAGAACTTACGACAACGATAACCTCTTGGCCTTCGCATCTCTAGTCATCGAACTTGACGACTTTTCATAGCTCAAGCAAGCTTCTCGAGCAACCATTATCCACCAACTCATGACCTTTGAGTTGTCACCTCATTCGCTACTTTTCACCAACCAACGAACACAATACAACACTTCAAACCTTCCTATTTGAACTCTTGTCGAAGCTAGAACACTTATCGACTCAAAAACAAGCTTCGTTTGGTCGATAGTGCATTTTATAGCATCTCCAGCCTTTTCGCTATGAAAAACTGGCCAAAATGTCAAAACAGTCTATTACAACGTTTCTGAAATGTTGTTCCATACCCTGGTTCAATTCTACACCCATGCGCGACCGACCACAACATTTCACAAATCCTATCATTGGTGCAATCGACCACAGCATTTCACAAATGCAGTCGTAAGTGCGACCCAAAACTTATGCACGACCGACCATAACATTTCACAAATGTTGTTGTAGGTACGGCCCAAAAACTCATGGACGACCGACCACAACATTTCACAAATGCTGTCGTAGGTGCGACCGACCACAGCATTTCTCAAATGCTGTCATATGCGCGACCGACCACAACATTTCACAAATGTTGTCATATGCGCGACCGACCACAACATTTCACAAATGTTGTCGTATGCCCGACCGACCATGGCATTTCACAGCATTTCACAAATGCTGTCGTTTCTCTGGTGCGACCCCTGGCCTTAACAGCCCCAATCTAAGTCCAATTTCGATCAAAACTTCGCCAATCGATATAATCGAGGAAATATACTCGTCTAATTCATTCAACACAACCATAAGCATGTTATGAAATCATTAACAACATGAATATGACAATTATTACCAAAATTGTGCAAATTTCACCAAAATCATGATAGATGAACATATGAACAAAAATGATAGATCTAACTTGCATAAACGTATGAAATAGCATAGGAATTACTGGTTTTAACTTACTAAATCAGATCCTAAGGTAATTAACATGAAATAGGACTTACCATGATGTAGATCTATGGAAAACAACTTGAATTTGATGAAAAACATGACCAAACACTCATATATTTCACTGAATCCATGTGAGAGATGCAAATCACTCACCGATTCTCCAAAATAAGCTAAAATTGATGAAATAAGAATCTGGACAGCAAGCACCGCGCACCAAACACTTTGGTTAGATGAATCCTTGCCTCAATTGATGTAGATCTAACTCCAGTGATGTAGATCTATGATATCCCTGGTTGGATTTTGTTTTTTAATGGTGGAAAGGTGTTTAGAGAAAGGAGGAGCACAAGGCAGCAAATGAGAAAATGGGAGAAGTAACCTCTTCTCCTTATCCCTCACTCCCTATTTATAGTTTCCACCAGCCCACTAATGGGCCTTCCCAATTCAGCCCATTGTGACTCAAAATCCTGAACAGCCAACTGAAAAACTTTATAACGGCAATTCCTCCCAAACCGCTGAGCCAAATCGTTAATCTAACCTTTCTAAGGAAAGGCAATCATTAATTCCTTTTCAATGGCATAGGTCTCACCCTTTGATTCGACCTAAGTCAAAAATTATGCCTTGTACAAGACTGACATGGGCAAAATGGTCAAAAATAAAATCGGTAAAAATTATGGACATGTCTCACATCCCCATCAGCAACATATTAAAAGATGAGAATGATTTAACCCTTAGGGAATAAAATAAAAATATTTTATGATAAATTCCGATACGTAAAATGCGGGTTGTTACATCTTTGTGGACGGATTTCGTGGAGAGAGAAACGTACAGAAGGAAGAGTACGGGAGAAATTTGTTTGGGGGGAAGTATTTCGTGAATGGGGAAAAGTTCGCGCCAAATTTTCACTAAACTGGAGCAGGAATATGTTTGAACCATTGGATTAATCAACATCTACGGTTATTTATTTGTTTAAACTGATAACGCGAATCCCTGACCTGGCATTTATTTATGTAAAGCAACACTTTGAATTGGTGTTGCACGTCACAGCATAAGAACTTCAACCACAACACTGCATTCACATTTAATGCAACAACATATGAATGTTATTGCAGAAGATCAAAGTAAGCATAGCTTTCGCCACACTTTTCATACAACACACACAAATTAGTGTCGAATATGCCCATGTTTGTAATAGTGGGCTTTGATTTGATCAAGAACACTATATAATTTATTATTAGATGATGCAGATAGAAGATATAAAGAGGAAGAAGAGATCGAATTCTGCAACGGTTTAAAAGTGTAGCAAATCTGAAATATGCACACTCTCTCGTTGTTGCAATGGCAGAATTAGAGAAGAAGATGAGTAATTCGAAGTGTTGGAAGCATTTTTCTGGCGTGGCTTTTATAAGCAGCGAAAGGAAGCGAAGATTGGCAGGCATTATGAACGTTTGGATGGTTGCATCCCGTCGTTTGAATACGTAATCATATGTCTCTTCATTTGCAACGTTCAAAAGCATTGCATTTCAAACCATCGCGCCTTTCCAACGTTTCAAAAATTCATGCCTCTATTTAAATTTCATTCTGGTTTATAGGCCACAATACTGCCTGTTTTAGTTTTATAAAACTGTCCAAAAATATTGTTATCGGACCCGAGACCCACAACCTGCATCCGTACCCGGCACAGACCGGTTCGATCAGACGGACGACGACGGCGACGCGCGCGTGTGGTATAATTATGCATGATCTCTCTCCTCACAACAAAGTAAACATTTGGGTGCCCCAAGTCCCTAACACACTTATGAGAAGGCCCCTTAAAGTAGTGGCATACCCATGCATATTTCATCATGTGGGTCTAATCCCCGCACTCTCTTCTTCCTTTCTCTCTTCCCTCTTCAAAAGCAAACCCCATACCCCAAAACTAATTTGAAAATTTTACAAAAATCTCCCCCAATTTTCAAAATAAAGAAATAAATAAAATTTATGGATGAATCACTAGTGTGACTTCCTACATACCCTTATGAGGTCAAGCCTATGTAGTTCTAAGATCAAGTTTTGCATCATCGTGAAAATACACATAAATAAAAGGTATCTTTTGGATTTGAACCTTTACTTAGTGTAAACCATTCAAAGCTCTATCGAGATTTTATGGTGAACAAATCTTGAACCAAGTATCCCTAATGATAAAACTGCAACAATGACACATGTTGTATTCCATAGTTAGAGTGTTCTGTATTGCTCAACACATTAATGGCCATGTTCTTTAATCTTGGTTCATGAGTCTACTTTAGAAAGTGGTCTAACTTTCCTAGGAAATGGCCTGATTTCCACACTCATATAGGTAAGTCTCTTAAGGTGTTTCTGCGATACACCATTTAAGATTTCTAGACTTATTAAGGATATTCATCCATCCTTTGTTCTTGTAGAATCCAACACTAAATATTATGGGATTATTGATTTAGTGTTCCATAATCATACTCTTAACTTGTTGGTACCCGTTGAATTTTGTCTATCCTTTTCAAGAAACAAGTTGGGTTTCTGTCCACTACACCTGTAACAACCCGGAATTTTGGGGCCAATTTAAAATTTTTATTTTATGAATTTTAAAGGAAACTGGATATTTAAAATAATTTATTTTTAATAATAACGACTAAAAATTTATTTTAATCATAGTTAAAACGAATAAATTCAATTTAAGGGTAATAGGAGTTAGAACAGCGCTGCAATTTGAAAATTTGAAATTTACATTTAATTGCAATCAGTTATCAAATTCTATTAAGTAAAGCAGTTGTTAAGCT